>OX387369.1:3862500-4522500 GCA_947563465.1 Archips xylosteana
GTTGCCCTCCTCACGATGTTTTTTGCACCGAAAATTATTCAAATGTAATTAAGTTTCTGAGCAACACTTTACATGGAAGAAAAAAAATTTAGTAAATATAGTATAGTATAGAATAGTAAATTATACGCGACAACCCACTCTCAGCAAGACAGTGGGTAATATCCCAAGACTTACCATGGAAAATCACTGCGGTGTCATCCGCATAACAAATTATATCTGCGTTGTTCAGTTTGAGCCGAAGAATGTCATCAAAATAAATGAGGAACAGCGTAGGACCGAGGATACTTCCTTGTGGAACTCCAAAACTAACCGGCAACTGGTCACTACTGGCTTCACCAATTTTTACCACCTGGCGACGATCGGTCAAATAGCTACGAAACCAGTCCAGTGTTATGCCTCTAATACCCGAGAGGTCAAGTTTACGAAGTAGGATATCTATAGAAACCGAATCGAACGCCTTGGCAAGATCCAAAAAAACTCCAATGCACTTGTTTCCACCATCAAGGGAGTGAGCAATTCTATTAAACAGATAAATTGCAGCGTCATCGGTAGACTTGCCCTTTCTGAAGCCAAACTGGCTGTCGCTCAAAAGTTTATTACTTTCCAGAAAATCCACAAGTCTGGCGTTCACTATGTTTTCCAGGATTTTGGAGAAAATGCACAGGAGAGAAATTGGTCGATAATTGTTGGGATCTCCCTTGGGACCATTTTTGTAGATGGGAGACACTTGGGCTAGCCTCCAACAGTCCGGAAAACAGCCGCTCTCCAAGCTCAAGTTACACAGGTAAGTCAGAGGTTCCAAAATGACCTCCTTAATCCGCTTAACAAACAGAGGTTTCACTCCGTCAGAGCCAGCAGCACTGTCAGATTTGAGTCGATTAATGATTTTATCTACCTCGGTAACGTCAGTAGGACGGAAAAAGAGAGAATTACAGAGCCGGGACGAAGAATGAACCTGGAGGGCCAAAGAGGATTGGGTTGTAGAGAGTTTGGAGAGAATATTCGAAGCTAATTTTTGGCCTACGGTTGAGAAATGTTCATTACAAACATTTAAAGAACCTTTTGGAGTGTCGGTTAAAGCTAATAGCTCATTACTGACTGAAGAGCAACCAGGACTATGACATATTTTTTTAATAGTCTTCCACATTTTTTTTGGATTGTCCTGGAGTAAATTAAATGGAGTATTGTTTTAAAAACAACATTAAGTTATCTAATACCTTTAAACGAGCAATTCTTGTATATATGTATATATATATGTATATATACAGGGTTATTTTTAATTCACTGACATCCTCTTAACCCTGAATTCCTATCACTCAAACAAATGTTTTTTGTTTTACGACTTTTTAAAATGAAGCACTTTTTTTCCCATACAAATACACAGAGTATCGTAAAAATAAGAGGAAATCTCAAATTTTCAAAACGTTATTACACCAAAAATATTAAGTTATGACAAAAGCCGTAAAACAAAAAACATTTGTTTTAGTGGTAGGAGTTTAGGGTTAAAAGGATGCTAGTGAATTACAAATAACCCTGTATATATAATCAGGATCTCGGAAACGGCTCCAACGATTTCGATGAAATTTGGTATGTGGGGGTTTTCGGGGATGAAAAACTGATCTAGCTATGTTTCATTTTCAGAAAATCGCTTTTACTCGTGTTTTCCGGCTATTTTTGTTTGCATTAGAATATAAAGCTAAATTTCGCCGACTTCGAGCAGATCATAATCGCACATTAGAAATCGGGTGGTCGCGGATCCAGCCGACCTCGGTTCGATTCCACGTTTTTTTTTAAGATTTTTAGTTTTTTTTTTAAGTTTATTTTTCATGAGGTAACGTCAAGTTTCTTCTTTTGTGAGAAAAAGTTACTTTTTTGTGAGAAAAAGTTACTTTTTTGTTAGAAAAAGTATTATAGGGAACGTGCAGTAACTATAGGCGACAGCACTAATGCGACAGAAGAGACACTATGCGGACAGTAAAACAAACTTATCAAGGTAAAACATTCAAATTGATGGCTGGCACCCTTATGGCACCAGTTGGCAGCACCGTCTATGTGCACGTTCCCTATTGGGAGCACAGAACAGGAAAAGCCGGTTGTCTGTAAAGTCGGTTTACGGACGATAGTTTACCGTGACTCACCCCCCCCCCCCCCACCCCCTCCGGTGTTTTAGTCAAATATCTTGAAAACGGTGCATCCTACGGCAAAATCAATGAAATTTTCATCCCCCTTTAATACCCCCCGCGCTCCCTCCCCCGCATCCCCCCCCCTCTCACCCCCCCCCCCCCACCCCTCCGGTGTTTTGATCTCGGAAACGGCTCCAACGATTTCGATGAAATTTGGTATTTGGGGGTTTTCGGGAATGAAAAATTGATCTAGCTTGGTCTTATCTCTGGGAAAACGCTTGGTACCGAGTTTCTGCCCGAGCAGGGCTCGGTCGCCCAGGTACTAGCCTTTTAATTGACGTTCCTGAGCGCGACAGTTAAGGCCATCAAGGATGACCATGTACTAAGTGTTACGTAAAGAGTTATCTATTACTCCTATTAAATGGATTGGACTAATTTGGGGCAGGCTTTCATGTAGAGACAAGACGGCCTTTTATTTAATGAAGGCCGGTGGTACGGGGGCTTGGTTAAACAGTGGTTAAGCGTCGTGAAGGTTTCGTTATACATTACTTGTACCACGGTAACATTTATATTTAATTTTTAACCGTTTTTATTGTGTTTCATATCTCGTACTTAGTGTAAAAATGTTACAAACTTGTTATAAAAACTAATTAGCACTCCTATCAATAGTGTATCCAACGTGAAATAATATAAAGTTTAATTTCAGACCTTTCAGAAACTCAATTAAATCTCTTTCACCATCAAAATGGTTCTCGTATATTGACGTTATTTGCATTTAGTTAAATCTAAATTAAAATGGAGCAAGTTTGGTATGAAGTATCTTTTTGTATTTTTATTTTTCAACTCAATTTTTTTTACTTTTACGGTCATCCCGTGAAATCCATGCATTATATTACGCGCACGCAGCACGGTATGCTGAGGACCCAGGTTCGATTCCCGGAGCTGGTCTTTTTCTGTGTTTTTATCTGTGCATCCATGTTTCAGTTCGTATTTAGTATGAAATAATTACATTATTTTGAGTTGATGCAATGATAAATTGTACATACTTATTATTATGTAAGATGTTCAATCTTGTAATTTTAATTAAACAATAATTAATGAGTAATGATGACCGGTCAGGGTTGCGGGATCGCGTTGGATGCGGATGGCACGGGACCGATCTGTTTGGCGAGCCTTGGGGGAGGCCTATGTTCAACAGTGGACGTCTTTCGGCTGAAATGATGATGACGATGATCAGTAATGATATTACGCTACTTTCCATATGTGACATAAATCATTTCTATTGTTATTAAAATGAAAGAAACAGAAATGCTATCATTTGTATTTCCTTTACTGTGTCCCAACTCCTTGCTATTATAACACGCAAACTAGGCTTGTGTAGTACACCATTTAAGTACTAAAATGTCGAAGTAATGGTAGCAATACAGATAATCGTGATTAAGTAACAAGAATGCACGAATTAGCCGCGCGGTTTCCCGAGCCGTCCCTCTTCAGAGTAGCGCTAGAGAAAGAGACAGTGAGCTAAACCAACGCGACTAACTGCTCCATATTTTAAGCAAAATAAATGATTTGCATTTGTATTTTTTTTAGTGCATAGAAGCAGTGCCGGATTAAGCCAGCAAGGGGCCTGTAGCAAATTCTATCAAGGGGTTTTAGGTTATCTATCAACTTTGACCCTTTGAACGCCCCATTTCGAGTACAAATGTGTCACCAACACGCCGAGTGTAAACGAAAAGTAACGCAAATTTCAATCGTAATGTCGAGTGTCAAAGTTTCTTTAACAATAAACGTCATGACCACTATAAGCATCGGTGGCGTGGTAGGCACGGCAGTACACGACCTCTTTAGGCGTTCTTGGCGTTCAAAGGGTTAAAAATTTATAGTTTGACATTTCGATGAAACTGTTTTCTTTGCAGTAAAAATTGGGGCTACATTGATTTGAAAAATATTTTCACACTTAAATCTAAATATTTTTTATGGTCAGAAAACGTCCGCCACTGCATAGAAGCGCTAACCGCTAGTTAAAACCATGAATCAAAAGTTAACCGCACTTTGTGTCACCGGCTCGATCTAGTGCATGTATTGTCCACAAACAAAATTGCATGTTCACGCGCGACCATTCTTCGTCGAACCAACTTTAATACACCTCCGGCAGCCCAAATTCAACCTTATTGTAACATAATAAAAACGAATCTACCCGCGCTATTGAAATAAAAAAATGTCGTTACAACTGTCAATACGCTTCAATCGACTGAAAAGTAATCTTATTTACATAGACTGAAGATCTTCTTAGTTGA
The DNA here is from genome assembly GCA_947563465.1 of Archips xylosteana. Taxonomy (NCBI): domain Eukaryota; kingdom Metazoa; phylum Arthropoda; class Insecta; order Lepidoptera; family Tortricidae; genus Archips; species Archips xylosteana. Next base: position 3,866,921 of record OX387369.1, read on the forward strand.
TATGTTTGAGTTTGTAATTAAACATCTTTCTTAGCCGTCGATTCGAGCCGTTTTGAATGCTATCGTCGTGAAAATAGAGGTGTGTTAGGTGGTATGAAAAATGTTTTGTTTATGCTCTGATGGTACCTAGTTCGTCCTTGGCGACACCTGACGCGAAGTAGGCTAAGTACTTACCGGAAGTGACATTGAAGTCGATAGCCGCAAACCTGCCCTGACCGATGGGTCCATCCAAACTATACCTACTATACTTATTAGGTATAGTTCGTTTTGGTCTACTATTCTGACCTGCTAATAGGACTAAACGGACGAAATAATCCATTTAGTCCTACTACTTCTGGCACGAATTTTAATAGGACTAAACGGACGAAATGATACGTTTAGTCCTAATACTTCTGGCTCGAAATAGGGCTGGTTAGATAATTTTTACACATTAATAGGTAGGTTAGGTTCGTTAGGTATCTTCAGATGCCCGAAGAGCAGACCGCTCAGGAACAGGAGCCCCGCAAAGCGGGGCTCCGTAGACATAAAGCGTAGGTTGGCTAATGCAGTCATTCCGTTTAGCTCTACTAGTGGAACTAAACTGATAATTTTGTTCGTTAAGTCTTATTAGTAGCACTAAACAGAATTTTCTGTCCGTACTAATAAGACTAAATGGATTTTTTGTCCGCTTATTCCTATTAATAGGACTGAATAGTAGACCTAAACGGAATATATCCTATACTGACATGGTTAAATACCAATTTGCTCACACTAAATGCTGACAAGTCGAGTTACCTTGCCTTCTCGAAGACATCTGCTTCATCTTATTCCCTGAAACAAGACCTAAGAATACACACTGAGCAATGTCCTGTCCTTAATAATAATCGCATCGGGTGTTCTTGTTCAGGTACAATTGCCAGAGCAGACCATTTGAAATATCTGGGATTGATCATTGACCAACACCTTACTTTTAATCAACACATAACTGCTCTTTCCTCTAGGGTAAGGAAATGCATCTACATATTTAAGCGCCTTCGTGATTGTGCCACGAGAGAAGTGCTTTTTATTGTTTACAGTGCATTATGCCAATCAATCTTACAATATTGTGTGTCTGTGTGGGGCAGTGCTGCTAAAGGCTATATGCTTCTTGTGGAGCGAGCACAGCGTGCAGTAATTAAGGTTTTGTTGAGGAAACCTTTTCGTTTTCCTACAGACACTCTATACCGTGAGACCAGATTCTTGAGGGTGAGGCAGATGTACATCCTTAAGGCTTCTACCCTGGCTCATAGAATCATTGGAAAATCGCCGATATATACCCAGTTATTGACTAAGAGAAAGTTCAGAGTTCCTCTACCGGACTATAAATCTGCTTTTGCAAGGCGGGCCCCGGCTTACATGCATCTCCGAATCTACAACAACATCTGTAAGGTTCATAATCTTCAGAAGTCCACTATAAGTCAAGTGCAGTCAATTTTGAAAAGGTGGCTTATACTTCTGTCTTATGACGATACGGAAGCTCTTCTTAATACACGGACATGACACACAAACACTCTCACTCACTCACACACACATACACACATACACACTCACGTACACACACATACGCACAAACACACAACCACACATTAAAGTGCCGACTGTTTTATCCTTTTGTTTGTATCCATTTAGTTTGATTAGTTTTAATTAGTATTTTTATTTTTTGTTTTTCTCTCTTATAAAATGTAATCAAGTAACCATTCTGCTTATTTTTAATTTTGTTAACGCTCTCCTTGGGCTCCGAGATACAGGCCTCTGCCTAGTTCGGGGTCCGCCGGATATCATTCTACAATTGTATTTCTCAATAATGATTTTTATAAATAAATTTATTCTTTATTCTTCTTTATTCTAATTTAGAATTAAAACCATGTTAAAACCTTTAATCATCCTTTAATATACTTACTTTGACAGGCAATCTTTATGTAATACAATGAATTACAATAAAATAACACAATGCTTATATATTACATATGTACAACTATCCTAGACTAAAAAAAAATATGTACAATAAGAAAAAAGAAAACAAAAATATAAAATATAACTAAAACATATTCTGAAAGCTAGTCCTCTTAGGCAAGGTGCCGAAGATGCTGGCAGCGTTTCCTCTTTGAATAGCTAAGCTAATTCTTTGTCCGAGGAAGCTGCCAGCTCTTCGGTCACCTGTGACGTCGACTAACCTCTTAGAAATATCCTTAAAGAGCTTGAAGGCGCTAGGACCCCACGGACCAAGGGTCTCGACACCGAATGGGACAAAATCGTATTCGATGCCTAGACCCCTGTATTTCAGTCTTTTCGCCTTTTCAGCCGCTTCTGAAGCTACACCAGGTCTGTTGCAAGTACCAGGGAGATGGGAAGGGGCCAGCGTGTCTGAACAAGTGGCATCCCATACCAGCACCCGACCCATCTTCCATGGAATCAGACTCATACCATCCGGTCTCTTGCCATCGTCTCTTGGAATGCCTGTGGGCTCAAGCAACGTTGGCACGTTGACGGTGGCAAGGGACCGGCGTATAATGTCGTTTAGTGCAGCATATCTTGAGAAGCGGCCGGCGCTTTTTTGACATGACAGTCCGTGATGTCCTAGCTGGTCGACGTCACTGCCACAGGGACACATGTGAGGAGCTCAAACCGGAACCCCGAGCCGTAGACAGGTTGCAATTCTGAGCGTGTCATTTAGAATTATAAACCACAACAACATTATATTGCGGCTCGTGAACTGTAATCTCTTTACGGTTTGTACTTGAGTAACAATTGACGACACGCAAATAAAGTGACATTAAAACAATTTTATTTTGCCGCTCCCAGACTATTGTACTGTACTATTTGCTAGGTAAGAAATAGTTGACGAGCCGCAATATAATGATGTTGTGGTTTTCACTTCTAAATTAAATGAAGTATAGGAAAAAGGCGAAGGTTTAAAACCATGCAGCCAATAACTTAATTAACCGAACCTCATCATCTTAGGGCCACTTGCACAGTCTAGGGTTAAAAATTTAAATCGTTAACCTTGGGATACCAGCTTGGGATGACAGTTCCATACATTTTGTCACTTTTTAACCCTAGGTTAGCTCTTAACTCTGGGTTATACAGTTAACTCGGGTCTGGGCAAGTCAGCCTTACCCTACTAACGTTATACTTGCCATCGTCATTTCAGCCGAAAGTCGTTCAGTATATGAACAAAGGTCTCCCTCAAGGTTCGCCAGCGCCATCTGCATCCAATCCAACGCGTTCCCGCAACCTTAATGGCCTACCGTGTTTTTGGCGCATTTATTGCAATCATTTAATCTCGTGCTGTATCATTACAAGTAAAGCTATAGTCTTGAAATTCATGTGTAAGATATTTGAGGATTCACTCTAATGACAAGTGTTTATCGAAACACGATTACTTATAGTTCGCTCGATAGAAAAAAAATCCAAAGACGTCTCTAAAAATTAAAATAAGTTCGTAGTACGACGCTAATACTGCACGGCAGGTGACTTTTTGATTGTTGATAAAACAGGATGTTTTCTAGGGCGTAGTGTTGCTACATTTTTAAAATATGTATATGTTTTAGTAATAAGATGAAAATACCCAAAAACACGCGCAGTCCTACCAACCTATCTTGAGCCATCGTGCCTCCCCCACGCCCGAAATCGCCCACCCAAAATCGATTAGCGCGAAAAGCTCGGTAGGCCCTTAACCAGGTCGCTGCTATCTTGCTAGTTTAGTGTAGGTATTCCGGTCCGTGGCCGCCATTCAAGAACCTTTTGGCCCCATCGGCCACGAGCGAAATTGACTGCCCATTGTCACTTGAGTCTGGCGATTCTTCAAACTAAGTCGATGCTTTAGTCATCTAATCATTTTAATTGTCAATAGAATTAATCTAATATTACATGGAATGTCATATAATCCGCAGAAAAACTTTTGGTTTATTTTCATTTACCTACTTCCGCAATTCGCAATAAACGTATTGCTTAAAAACATAATTCATATTTTGTTATTTGTTAAGCATAATATTTAAACAACAAAACAGTTAATATTAATAAATAATCATAATAATATTCGTCATAATCTTTTAATGTCACTTGGTAGCATTCAGTCAGAATAATTATTAAATACTAGCTAATTATACATTAGTAATATCAAGGATAATAAAGACTGGATTAGCAATCGCCATAGTACAGTACAGATCGTCCGCAGAAAAATAGTTCGATTATTATTCTAGATGGCGCTGAAATATAGCTCGAGGCTTTGAAAGCAAAACAATAAGACTACAGATGTTTCATATTACTTACTACAAATGTTATTTTTCAAAAATATTGCATAATAATACATTTGCAGTAATATGAAATATCTGTAGTCTTATTGTTTTGCTTTCAAACCCTCGGCTATATGTCCGCGCCATCTAGATTTAATAATCGAACTATTTTTCCGCGGCCGATCTGTACTATGGCGATTGCTAATCCAGTCTATATCATCCTTGGTAATATTTTGATCAGAGTATAGAACATTTTGTTTTTACAACGGCATCCCAGTTTCCTTGTCGAAGACCTTCAAAGAAGCTTCGGCATAAAATCCAACTTTAATATGCTGAACCTCCGTTATCTCATTTTGTAAACCACCACTCGTAAATATATTTTCAATTGGAGGCCCCCAAAAATGGTGACCTTTGTGGCTATGTTTAAAATTAACAGCAACATTTCCTCTCAATTTTGCCGCGTATACAACCTCTATTTCGAAATAGCCGCGTTTGGCTGAAAGCACAGCTGTCACAGCCTGCCCAGGATTTAGTTCCGTTTCCACACCACTAGTTGTCCCGATAGTTACCGATTCGGACTTCTCTTCGCTCTTCCCGTAACTAGAGGTGAACGTCAATCCCGTAGTACCGGATAATTTCGCGACTAAAATATTCAAATCGTATTCGATTTCTTGAGATATCGAAACTTCTTGATTCCTGGTCCAGCTGGTTGTCACTGTATTTTCGACCGTTTGGCTTATTCCTGTGCTAACTTTTATGGTTTTGTTCGATGGATTTTCAAAATCGTGAGCTAATACCACGACAGGTTTCGATATAATATCATGCACACTAGCGGACTTCACTGTTAACACTCTTGTAACTTGTTCCCAGTTATATTTTTTGTATAAATCACCCCAGGGGGTGGGCGATTTAAAATAAAAACTGCTTGGTTTCTTTCCGAAATGAGTTTTAATGGCTTCTTTGAAAATGTGACTGTTTAGATGAAATCGTGCGATTTCCTGAGCATTTAACACTTCTACATCGGCACCAGTATATGCTATAGATACATTTTTCACGTTAGAGTCAGTTTTTACATCTATTGATATTTTAGCGGACACTGTTTTTAAAACTATAATAGTTAAAAAATAAAACACAGTTTTAATTTCCATTATTCCAGTATAAACTATGTCCTAGTAAATAAAATGCTCTTATAATTATTAGTGACCTACTATTCTTTCAAATCATTCGAGTAAATGAATGACATTGAGATGTTTCGATGATCTTTGGCCTAGTTATGATAAAAAAATAGTAACAGGAAAAGATATGAATGATTGGGATTTTTTGAAGATTACAAGCGATTCATGGAAACATACTAGCTTATGGTTCGGAATCTGTTAAGAAAACTAGACAGTTAAATTAACAGTACCGTTTGCAAGATATCCATACCAATTATTATAAATGCGGAAGTATGGCCGTCTGTCTTTAATCTCTTCACTCTTAAACAGCTGAATTGATTTAGATGAAATTTAGAAGTAGGTAGTTTTCATCCCGGAAAATTGCATAGTTCTTGTGGGGCAACGATAAATGAGGCAGAAGAGACGTAGGACGGCTCGTCGAAGTCCGCATCTTTTGTTCGCAAGCCGTCTCCGCCCCGTCTCTTCTGTCTGCTTTGGATCGCGACGCTTCTATACATTTAGTATGAAAACTGATTCAAGGGGCACCGCGACTGCGATGTGCCCCCGTCCCACGTCTCTTCTGCGTGGCTTGCGGCTTCCAGGCGAGGTCTTGGGCAACCGCTAGTTTATTATAATACATACTGTAAAGTCGCCGTACTTTTAACTTGTGACCACCGCTGCTGCAATGTGGTCGAAAGTCGAAACGTCGGTGTAATTATAGCAAAATGTAGTTCGTGATTAATTCCCGATAAATACTAGTACTAGGTCATCATCATCATCATTTCAGCCGAAAGACGTCCACTGCTGAACATAGGCCTCCCCCAAGGTTCGCCAAACAGATCGGCCCTGCGCCATCCGCATCCAATGCGTTACCCTCACCAGGTCGTCGCTCCATCTTGTTGGAGGCCTACCTACACCACGTCTTCCGGTCCGCGGACGCCACTCGAGAACCTTTCAGCCCCATCGGCCGTCAGTTCTACGGGCGATGTGCCCTGCTCACTGCCACTTAGTCTAGCGATTCTTCGAGCTATGTCCGTGACTTTAGTACTAGGTATGAGCGACAAATCGTGAGATTTTATAACAGTAAGTATTATTATAAAACGTTGCAAAACACTGCAGGGCACAGGCCTCCTCTCAGAGAGGTTTCGGGGTACTTTGACCCAATGGGGCTAACTTTGGCCCACATGAAACATATACATAAAAACGTGGGTGGTAAGACCAACCATATAGCAATATGCCGTAATTTCAATGTACGTAATAATAAAATCAGGACCGAGTTAATCCTAATGGCCAAAGTTTCCCTTCAGGGCCAAAGTAAACTGACTATACGGTATTTGAATCTGTCGTATTAATAACAAAATTTCAAGCTATCATGATTGATGTTTATCGCAGTATGTCGCAACATGCGCTTGGTAGGAAATCTTTAAGTCTAGAACTAGGCAATGGAAAGAAAGTAGTTTTTTCTTGTACCTATTCATGAATGGTGAGAACAGGTTTTCAGTTTAATCTCGTAAGTTCCAACTTTTAATGACAGACAATACTACAGACCGAGCGACGAATTTACAGATTTGTGAAAAAATGTGGACTCCACGTGGTACATCGAACATTTATACTTACAATTGACTTGTACTTTTTAAAGTACGCTGGGAGTTACAAGGTTAAAATTAATTTTCCCATACAAAAATAGTACTTAACTGGTTCTGGTTTCACATTTACAGAATAAGATTTCAGAATAGTCTTCGTCAAACAAAACCTATGAAATTAATAAAATAAATAATTAACAAATAATTTTAGTAATGTCTTTTTTCTACATTAACGACTTAGGCGTTTTAGTGAAAACTGTAAGCCTGACTTTGTATTGAATTGAATAATTAAAAAAATGGCTTCGACAATGTAGAGAACGAACGAACTGACAGACGCTTCACTGAATAGAATATTAACATAATCTTGACCTTCCCCGCTTTTGCGATAGCTGGGGTCGAGTTAAACAAACAAACGATTATCTTTTCTAGTAAATATTTTAACTATTGTATGTCTGTCTATACATTATTAATTTATTAAGCTACAGCCAAGCCTGAACATAAAAGTATCAGGCATAAGAGAAAAAGATCTGTACGAGTCGGCTTGTAGCTTTAAGATCTGTCATGATATTCCATCCGTTTAAATGACATAGCATAGCAGAGGTGCACACACAATGAAATGCGCAAGAGTTAAGTTATTAATTGAAATTGGCATGCACGTCACAATTTCATTACAATACAATGTAAATAAAAAAAAATCGAACATCACTAATCATTAGGTACAGTGAGTTGCTTAACAGAAAAAGCAAGACAGAGCACGGCCTCATCACATGAAAGTGATGGCTTCCTAACAACCATTTGAATATAGACACTAATGAGAACAGTAGTTACTTCTCACCGATGGCTGTGTTATTTCAGATTTAAATCATTATAAGCATGTGCAGCCTATTGTGAAGCTAGTAAATTTATTGATTGCTGCTATATGCGCAATAAAACATTTATCTAGTCAGTTATGCATTACGATTTCTACGATCAATATAAAATGTTCTCCAAACAAATGATGATGAAAAGTTTTATACTTTTAGTAACAATACCTCTAATAATTGAAGCTAGGCTGAAAATAAATATAACAGTGGGATCTTCCAGGAGAGATGTGAAAATTCAAACATATGGCTCTGATATAAAACTGGTAACGGACAAAGAGGTAAAAATATTCAATATTACAGACTATAATTTAAATAGAGGATTCAAATTAGAACTTGGAAAGGCTCCTAACAATTTATTCCTCAAAGACCCGACGAATTACGACGATTTGTTTAACTATTTCGAATGGGAACCAGTCAGAAGAAAACTATATGTAAAGAGAGTTAGAATACTAGAGCCTATTTTAGAAGATGTTGTACTTAAGAGACAAAGTTTTATCAATAATTCAAGTGGCACTATCAGATCAAACGTCAGCATTTTCCAAAACGTGGAAACAGTTGTTCGCTCCTCGTGGGAGAAAAAGGGAATTCCTGATGAGGACATATATTATGATATAATAATTAATTTACACAACAACCACTTTAGATACGTTAAAAAATGGCGTGATATTAAAGTCAAAAGCAGAAATCTACCGATGGGTATAACCGAAGACGGGTTTATAGAAACTAAACCTGGACAAACAATGACTTTGAAATTATCTGCTCACAAAACTGTAGTTTTAATTGAAATTACCTACGCAGCAGTTTTGACTGGAAGCATTATTGGTGACTATCAGAATCTGTACGGTAAATACCATTTTTATGCCCCAGCTGTAATCGATATCATGAGGGCTGCAAATTTAACAAACGAATATCTAACAAAAGAGTTACTTGAGATACGATGTTTTACTTCACCTAAGTTAGACATCGTCGACGGGATGGGGAGGAAAGTGTACGTTGGAAGACTACCTGTACCAGTGCCTAATAACAAACATGTTTGAGTGGTAAACAGCACAAAACCCCTACTGACCGAATCGCAAAACGTTTCACTTCAAAAACCCCCTAAGTGCGTCACGGACCACCCATAACCAAGAGTTCCGAGGCTGAATTGAAACTGAATGGTTACTACAACGACTGCTAAACCATTAACACACCAAAGAGCGTGTCGTCATAGGCTTTTGTGCAAGAAAGTTATTTGGCGATTTCTTTAAAACTACACAACTAGCACTGTCCAATAAAATTTTAGTCAAAAGTATTTCTAACACATTGTTATCATGACGTTTGGTTTTTCTACGGTTCAAAAGCGTGATTTAATTTTGCGACTTGTGGAGCTTATGAGTATACTCGTAGCTCCTTAAATATTCACTTAATTAAATATAAATACTTAATTATTGGCTTAATTATTTTTGAAGTCCTATCTTCTAATTTATCGCATGATGCTAAAGCAATAAAATAAGAACACTTCATTTTTTAACGAAATATGGGAGGCATTTATTATATCATCATATTACGAAAATTTCATTCACGTAGCTCTTTACCTGTAGTTTCCAAGTAATATGCCTATGACACACGGCCAGACCTAGGTACCTACAGCTTAGATAGACAGACGAACAGGAATAAACTATGATGGTGCTGATTGTAGTTAAACTAAACTTATGAAGAATTCATTTTTAATTTAGATGTAAATAAAGGAAACCGGAAACTTAATATTTATTGGTTATCTGACAGATACTCAACTATAGGCCGACAAGCTCGTGCACGGCTCTCCGCGGAACCCTGTCGCAGTCAGCATTTGCCGCACTTATTAAAAGCAATCTCGTTAAGGACAGCAGAGGCTCCCTGCGACAAGGTTCCGCCGAGCGCCGCGCACGAGCTTATCAAGGTATAGTTTTTGGGAATTGACTGCCGTTTTTGTGAATTTCAAAAACATCATTGCTATTACCATTAAAAGCCACCGTTACGAATACAGTTATTATTCGTTTACTTACGGCCACCATAAATCGGGAGCGGGAGCGCTGAGCGCCCACGGAGCGTGCCCATCGCGGTCAATAACACTGAATCATATATACAGTGACACACAGCGGGAGCGCGGCACAGCGTATATTATGATTCAGTGTTATTGACCGCGCTGGGCACGTTCCGTCGGCGCCCCACGCTCCCAGTTTGTTGTGGCCTTTACTGGAAAAATGGGACTAACAAAATTATAAACTAAAACTTTGTTTCATTGTGTAAGATAATTATTATGGATTTGAAGATAATTTACATACAAACTTTGCAACTTGTAAAAAAAACTATGCGATAATTGATACTACAAAATATTTACAAAACCATTTTCGCTTGAGCTATATAAATATTGTTATTGGTAATTGACAACATTTCATATTTCTAAGACTATAATTTGATTCGTTCTCTGTATTCTGTTTGGAAAGAGAAAGACGCTGATAGTTTTAAATTTTCACTAGGATTATTAATTAATTTGTTACAATTTTTTAAAAATGTGCTTATTCTAAAAAAGCGTAACGATAGAATAGATCCATTACTTTTGTCTAGTCTCTATTAAAAAAAGTGATGACGTAAATTTGACGTTAAGGTTGTTATCAAATTTAAAATTATGACAGCTCTTTTTTCTAATGAAAAGGGTACAGGAAACATATCTATTCTGTGGATGTATTTGTAAGTACATATATGTTTTTAAATTTGTTGTATTTTTTTAAATATGGAGAAATAAATTATAATAAATATTTTTCCGTGTTCAGGAGGCGAAACTCTTTCGATTCCTGCAGTAATTTTAAGGTGTTAAAAAAAAGAAAGGTTGTCAATTATTTTTTCTTTTTTGTTCACAAGCACAATATCAATTGGAAAAATCGATATAATCGTACCGGTTTTACGGGCAATACTCAACCCTAGTCAATGTCACAGCAGCTATCATTTTGAAATGTGATTGAATACGTCAACGTCAAACTGTATGCGTCAAAATGAAACTGCGTCAAAAGTTCGAAGGTTTTTATAATCGGTGCCGGAATTTTGCTTAATTTATTTCATTAAATTCAACATAACTACTTTAAATTCAATTCGTGTCGCATACTACAAAAAAGCAACGAGCTCAATGTTAGTTCCTCGTGACAGTTTGAGTGTCTCTCCCTTTTATTTGTAGTCCCCACCACGATTTAACATTTAACGTTGAAATATTAATTAATTTAGCGATTAATTATGTTTTAAGTTTGAATGCGCACTTCAGTTACTAACTACCTGTGATCCTTTTAAAGTTTTTGGTGTTATTTAAGACAGTTTTTTCGTTAGTAGTGCGTAAAATGTATGAAGGATTTTTGATCTGCGTGTGTTTGTACACGACCGCGTAAGTTATTTATTAAATATATATTTTTTTAATCTAAGGTTCTTGCCCAACAGCCATGGTGACCAATGCGATTGCCGAATATTTATAACGCGCTCCACAGGTATGTTTCAGTCGTTTTAATTAACACCTAGATGTTGTCTTGGCTTTACATAATTACCTGTACAAATAATGACGAAATAACCGTCACAAATTCAATTAAATTAATTGTGCATTATTGTGGTATCTATGTAAGAAGATAGCTTAGAATCTAGGAAGAAATCTTTTTGGTCATGTTATTTCTAATGCCAATTTAGCAATGGTGTAATTGGCAGAATGCCTAAAAACAGAGTCATTTGCATTTGTAACTAGAATTTACAGTTGGATGTATTTATATCAATAGCTTGAGAAGCGTTTTAAATGGAGTAACTTATTCTGATGTTATTTTAATTAATTGATAGCTGTAATATTAATTATTTATCTAATACCTTTAAACGAGCAATTCTTGTATATATGTATATATATATATAATCAGGATCTCGGAAACGGCTCCAACGATTTCGATGAAATTTGGTATGTGGGGGTTTTCGGGGATGAAAAACTGATCTAGCTATGTTTCATTTTCAGAAAATCGCTTTTACTCGTGTTTTCCGGCTATTTTTGTTTGCATTAGAATATAAAGCTAAATTTCGCCGACTTCGAGCAGATCATAATGGCACATTAGAAATCGGGTGGTCGCGGATCCAGCCGACCTCGGTTCGATACCACGTTTTTTTTCAAGATTTTTAGTTTTTTTTTAAGTTTATTTTTTATGAGAAAACGTCAAGTTTCTTCTTTTGTGAGAAAAAGTTACTTTTTTATGAGAAAAAGTTATTTTTTTGCAAGAAAAAGTTACTTTTTTGTTAGAAAAAGTATTATAGGGAACGTGCAGTAACTATAGGCGGCAGCACTAATGCGACAGAAGAGACACTATGCGGACAGTAAAACAAACTTATCAAGTTAAAACATTCAAATTGATGGCACCCTTATGGCACCAGTTGGCAGCACCGTCTATGTGCACGTTCCCTATTGGGAGCACACAGAACAGGAAAAGCCGGTTGTCTGTAAAGTCGGTTTACGGACGATAGTTTAACGTGACTCACCGCTCCACCCCCTCCGGTGTTTTTGTCAAATATCTTGAAAACGGTGCATCCTACGGCAAAATCAATGAAATTTTCATCCCCCCTTTAATACCCCCGCGCTCCCTCTCCCGCATCCCCTCCCCCCCTCTCAACCCCCCCCCCCCAACCCCCTACCCCTCCGGTGTATATAATCAGGATCTCGGAAACGGTTCCAACGATTTCGATGAAATTTGGTATTTGGGGGTTTTCGGGGATGAAAAATTGATCTAGCTTGGTCTTATCTCTGGGAAAACGCTTGGTACCGAGTTTCTGCCCGAGCAGAGCTCGGTCGCCCAGGTACTTATCATTATTAGTGATTGGGAATCATTAGATTATCCTGACATTTATATGATGATGAGATAAAACACAAAACTCATGATAAACAGCTTCAAAGTACTGTGCATTTTCAGAATTTTTAAGCTTACTTAATTACTTGTCGTAAGACATTGCATATCGGGATCTTAATAGAGGTTTTAATATTGCTAAAATTACCTCGATAAAATTAACCAGAACCCTATACTATACCCTAGTAGAAGGTATCATGAAAAAAAAGGGAAAAATTACTCACACATTACAGCTACATTACAATTGATTCATCCAGCTCAAAACCCTTAATAATAATAAGTGTCATTTACTCAAACATCCAAGATCCATTTATTCCTTCAAAAACAAAACTTGTTGTTTGTTCAAGATCCTTAGACAAACCGCAAAATCGCTACATTTTTACCACTTAACATAATAATTTTGGTTTACTGATCTGGCAATCTCATATTACACAGGCATAGCCAGAGGGGAGGATTCAAACTCCCTCATTATCATCATCATCATTTCAGCCAAAAGACGTCCACTGCTGAACATAGGCCTCCCCCAAGGCTCGCCAAACAGAATGGGCCTGCGCCATCCGCATCCAATGCGTTCCCGCTACCTTCACCAGGTCGTCGCTCCATCTTGTTGGAGGCCTACCTACACTGCGTCTTCCGGTCCGCGGACGCCACTCGAGAACCTTTCGGCCCCATCGGCCGTCAGTTCTACGGGCAATGTGCCCTGCCCACTGCCACTTAAGTCTAGCGATTCTTCGGGCTATGTCCGTGACTTTAGTTCTTGCGCGGATTTCATCATTTCTGATGCGATCCCGCAGAGAAACACCAAGCATAGCCCTAACTCCCTAAACTCCCTCAGAAGTGTTCAAAATATCACATTAACCTTTTGAATGCCACACATCGATTTAGGGTTCCGTACCCAAAGGGTAAAAACAAGACCCAATTACTGAGACTTTGCTGTCCGTCCGTCCCTCTGTCTGTCTATTAATCTCATGAACCGTGATAGGCTCGCCAGTTGAAATTTTCACAGATGATGTATTTTGGTTGCGCCTATAACAAAAAATACTAAAAAACAGAATAAAACAATTATTTAACGGGGGGGCTTCCATACAACAAACATAATTTTTTTGCCGTTTTTATGAGTCCGACTCGCACTTGGCCGGTTTTTTGTTATGAACAAAATTAATTCTTATGCGGATGCGAGTAGGTCATCTAATAGCCGACACTGGTGTTCAAAAGGTTAATCTTGTATTAAATAATGAGAGGCGAGATGCATAGATTTTAGTAAACTTCTGCAATATTAAAACTTGGCTACACCTGATGTAGACCATGTATAGGAAACACCATGAGAGTAGTGGCGATTAGTGGCGAATGATTACACACACAATTACTAATGAATGAAATGAGTGAGTGAATGAAAATGTGAGTTACTTATATGATCGTCTGATGAAATACCTAGGTACGCAAAACTATGCATATTATAACTTTTCTTTGTTCATTTAACCTATTTTTGAAATAAAATAATTTGAAACTGATAAGAAATATTCGCAACAAAAAAATCGGTATTTTATAATTAGCAAAAAATATGATCTAAATAAAATAGATCAAAATATTATATTTTCTGTTTTGTTTCAACTAGATGTATTTACTTAAAATTAAATAATTCTTAACAAAATAGGTTGAAGAAATTTTTAGTCAATCTTGTAATTTACTGTTGAGTCTGTTGAACTTGTTATCGGCACGCGGCGGACACGACGTACAAATACGCGTTCTTGAATCTACATAAGCACGACGACGTCTGTACACGCGTACGCCTACATACATCGCGCGCGCACTCTTCTGGATTCCGGCGGGGTCCGGCAATCTGCGCCTTGAGGGGTGGGGTAACTCGAATCGGTGCGGGGTGGAGCGTGTCCATTCTGTACGTTAGTACTATTATATATTCTGTGCTATCGGTACAAATAAATGTCAAAATCCCGCTGTCATTACATGACGTGTTGTTGTTTGTGTGCGTGACCTCAACTCTGATGGCGATACCTATAGTTTTATAGTGCATCTACATAGTAATGAACAAAACTAATTCTGTATTTATAAATCATGATGATCTTAACAATCATTTATCAGAGCCGGAATTAATAAGATTACAAAATCTTATCAATAATCCTGATAGCTTTAATACTTTTGTTGGTAAGTGACACGTGTACCAAACAAAGTATTGTGTGTTCAAAGTTAATGTCAATGTCAATGATTTGTACTGATTATTGTCGAGTATGCAATGAAGAATGGTTTGTGCATAAGAATAAATAATAACAGAGTAGAAGGAATCTCTTTTGACCGCGTCCAAAACGCCGCCATTTATATACCTACTTCCCCCTTCACGTGGTTACACCCCGCTGTCGTCCAAGCGTGTTGTTATGGTTGCTTACTGTTAAATATTACTTACGTCTAAAGATAATAAAGATAATATCGCTTAAGTATAAGTTTGTATTTACTTTGAAATCATTATTTTATTCTAGTTTTACAAAATATGAGAATTATAATTATTCTCTCTCTCTACTACATTTGCTAACAAGTCAATTTCAATGAAATACATATAATACTGAGCCGGGTAAATACTGTGTTCATCGACACAGGCCCTTAGGCCTGTTCTAGTTTACCTGTAACCTGTACCTACATAGATATAGGTACCTAGGTACAGTTACCGTTACCATCGAATTTTACGTCTTTTCAGTTGCGAGTAAAGTACTTGCGCAAACTTAGCCCCACAACGTCCCATTTTATTCAAGATGTTTATCGTGACCTTGAGTCCGCCCGGAGCGAGAGTTTCCCTTCTACTCTGTTATTATTTATTCTTATGGTTTGTGTTTTATGTGTTACTAGCTGTTGCCCGCGACGCCGTCTGCGTAGGATTCGTTTATCGCTACCCCGCGGACTGTGCGATTTTTCGGGATAAAAACTATTCTATGTCATTCCTAGAGTCTCTAACTATCTTTATACTAAATTTCATCTAAATCGGTTCAGCGGTTATTGATTTCCTATACAAACTTCCACTCCCCTTTTCATCCCCTTAAATGATGATTTCTGGGATAAAAACTATCCTATATCCTTTCCCGGGACTCAAACTATTGCATTATCAAATTTCACATAAATTGGTTTAGAGGTTAGATAAGTTCTCGCGTGATACTCGGTAGAACCCCGTCGCAGAAAGCATAGCAGGCCCTATACTACGAAGCGCGAAATTCGAACTTCGTTTCATGGCGTTCCGCTCACGCTAATGGTATTTATTACGAGAGTGAGAGGGACCACACGATCCGAACTTCGAACTTCGAATTTCGTAGTAACCCCCCAGGGCACCGTCAATCAAACAGCTAACTTCGTAAATCGCTACTCCGTTACGGAAAAAAATAACTTCGTTAAACGTTAAAGCGTTACTTTCCGGATGTTTTAACGTAATTTAACGTTAATCCGTTAATATGCGATGAAAATTGCATTTTTACATCGTTGCGTTAGTGACCTGCGTATAAAAAGTGTTGGCTTGGGTACGTCACTCATACATTCGTCACTCTAAGCACCGGCACTATACTTTAGACTTTTAGGTATTTAAAAGAATGTAAACAAACGGGAGCTGTCAAAAATGACAGATTCAGAGGTTGTGAACCATTATGACGAGAATAAAAATTGAAAATGTAGCTAGCACTAAATACGCTATTAGACTTCTTATAATGATCCCATTTTATGTAAAAGCATGAAATCTGAATATTGTTGAATAATCAATAATTAATCACTGGTAAATAAAGTAGTCTCATTGCTAGTCTTTCATTAAATTTTTGTGTGGTATTTATATCCTATCTACTAATCATAACAATTACCTTATAATACTTTTTAAATAAAACGCAATACTTTTATTAATTATTTTATTCAGAATTAGGTGTGGGTCGTTAATAGTATTGTACTCGTTCACTTGCTAATAAATTGAAGAACTATTTCCCGGCTATCGCACTAATAACGTTCACCCCTATTCAGAATCACTCGATGATGACGATGATGACTCCCCCAAATTTATTACAAGTCTGTCTGTCAACTCGTCAATATGACTGTCTAACCCTCTCATTTTTTCTTCTTCTTTAAGCACATGTTTCTCACAGTTTTCCCAATCTTTGGCTGTAACATTTCCAAGTGCCTCAGGTAATAATTTTTTTAAATCTTTCAGCTTGAAAGTCGTATTTTTTGTCGCTATTTCTCCCTTTACCTTTGCCCATACCAGCTCGATGGGGTTGAGCTCGCAGTGGTAGGGTGGGAGCCTTATTAGTGTGATGCCCCTTTTTTTCGCTTTTTCGTCAGCTACAAATTTTTCATATTTGTGTTTTACTTGTCGCACTTTCTGCATCAGTTGGGGCTTAACCTCCTTAGGTCCGAATGGTATGTTTTTAGATTGTAACCAATGCTGAATATCAGCCTTTTTTGTTTTTAATGTAGGTGCTTTGTCTTCTTTGCGTGAATGGTACGGTGCATTGTCCATAACAATCACTGAATTTGTCTCAACATTGTTTAAAATTACATCAAACCATTTCTCAAAATTTGCTGCATTCATTTCACTATGGTAGTCACCATCCCCCTTGCTTGCCAGAAATATCAGCTCGCCCTCCTTCAAGAAGCCAGTTGATGACCCTACAACAAAGGTAAACAAATATGTTATTGCTAATAGTTTTTTATATTTCTTTTATTGTTTACCTAATCGTTTATTCAGTGCACAGTCAAGTCGTTTAGTATTAGTAGATACAGCTTTTGCGCATTCAGTTAATCTTAACAGTCTCCTAGCCTAGCCGATAGTGACTCTGCTTATGAAACATGAGGTACCGGGTTTGTTCCTGGTATGGGCATTTGTATATATGTTTATTACATATATTTGTTCCAGTTGCAGTTCCAGTGTGACTAGGTTGATTTGTGTAAGATTGTCGAATAATATTTATTTATTACTATTTATGTATAAAAGAATGTATATTGTAGCATACAATTTTTACATACCAATATGTCCTAATATAAGGCGTTTTCCTTTGCCAGATGGATTTTTGAGTCCTGTTGAAAGCCCTTGCCGATGAGCTTCTTTGGTACTCTTTATGGTTGTATCTTGCCATACTTTTTCCTTAGTGTGCCCTGTAATACAAACAATAAATTGCAATATTATTCATACAATACAAAAATTAAATAAAAAGTCAGGTTTAATTTTGTTGTATGGGAGCCCCCCTTAAATATTTATTTTGTTCTGTTTTTAGTATTTTTGTTATAGTGGCCACAGTTATACATAATCTGCGAAAATTTCAACTGTCTTACTATCACTGTTCATGAGACACAGCCTGGTGGCAGACGGACAGACAGATGGACGGGTAGGGTTCCCATTTTTACCCTTTGGGTATGGAAACCTATAAAAACAATAAGTAAAACAATTCAATGAATTACCTTCATTAACCCAAGTCTCATCCAGGTAATAAATCTTCTTCCCTGCCTTTCGTTCTTTATCTATTTGGTCTAAATACTTAATACGCCAGTCAACTATATCATTTCTATCAATCAACATACTTTTTCGGTTTCTTTTAGAATACTTGAACCCCAGTTTTTTTAACACTTTAAAAAATGTGGTCCTTGACAAATTTGGTAGACTGTCATCGTTGTTCACAGCATAAAGCATCTTGCTTACAGTTGGCAATTCATTTGCTAAATAAAATTGATGCACTTTTCTTCGAATACCACCCAAGTCAATATCATCAAGGCTATTCACTAAGCTTGGTTTTGTCGCAGGTGGCGGTGGAGATAGAACACGACCATGGGTTTTGTATTCTTTGAGAACACTGTACACAGTAGGAATCGAGACACCCATGATTTCTGCCGTTTTTTGGGTTATGTCGGTTTTGGATGGATATCTATCTTTTGGCCACGTTTCTTCAACATATTTAAATATGTTCACAAGCACGTTCTTTTCCGATGATGTAAGATGTCCTGTCTTAGTCCGCTTCTTCTTCGGAGAAGGAAATGTAAGCAAGGAACTAGCCCGGCTAGTTCCCGGCTCGCCATCACCCATGTCTTCGTAAAATACACAACTCCGTAACAAAACAACAAAACAAACCAGTTCAACAAATAATTAACAGAAAACAACAAACTTAACAAAGAATAACAATAAATGAAATAATGAAAACACCACAAATATCGCACTCGCATCAGATGACAACAAGCAATGGCAAATGTCAAACCGACAAAGTTAAAAATCACGTAAGGTAGGTGTTGCTACATTAAATACGACACTTTCTATTTTAGTCGCATTACATTCTCATTAGATCAAACCTTGCGTTTTAAACCTCTGCAAGATTGGGTATTTTTTAGTGACAATTTACAATAAAAAAATTAAATATTCATTTAACATGATAAAAATATTTTTGTATTCGTAAATGTGTACATATTCAGTAAAATTTAGCGTAATTATACGTTATTAGAATTGAACGGACTGAAGTCGGTTGCTCAATTATTTTAAAATAATAAATATTGAGCAGGAACCAAACATTGTCTTAGAAATAACCTCTTTAATGGTTTGTTTACATTCTTTTAAATACCTAAAGGTCTAAAGCATAAGTAAGGGCGTTTTATTCAACTAAACGAATCATATGAATCGAATTTCTCCGCAATTTTCGCACTCACACGCATCGTCAACCATCGTGCTGCATTGTCAACCCGCCCGAATGTACCTTCTTGTCAGAACGTGTTTTTGATAGATAGATAAAAACGTTTATTTGGTACTACAAACACAATCAAGATTACCGAAATACAAAAATCAGCACAAACTTAAAAGTAAACATTTTATTTTTTCTGTGTGCGCTGCAGTAGTGCAAAAAGGCCATTGCTCAGTCAACATTGCTCATAGGAGCAAAACACTGATATTCTGCCACAATTACCGTTACCTACTGCCATTAATCGTTGATTAACAATTAACGAATTAACGAGTTAATGCCCAGCTATGACAGAAAGCCTTAACCTTATCAAGATTTTTTTGATAAGTGCGGCAAATACTGTCTGCTTGGGTTCTACCAAGTGTCACGAACGAACTTGTCAAGGTATACATATTGTAATACTAGCTGTGCCCGCGACTTCGTCCGCGTGGAATAGTGACTTTGGGTGGGAAGGTTAAAAAGTAGCCTATGTCCTTTCTCAGGCTCTAGACTACCTGTGTACCAAATTTCATTTAAATCGGTTCAGTAGTTTTGGCGTGAAAGCGCGACAGACAGACAGAGTTACTTTCGCATTTATAATATTAGTAAGGATATCGTAATGTTACAAGTCAGTCGCCATCTTTAGACACTATGCTCCGCAGGGCGGTGCTCCTAGGCGGCGCGCTGACGGCGGGGCTCCTAGCCTTGCACGTGGCGCTGGTGCCCCTGGTGTTCCGTTACTCCAAGACCTTTAGACGCAGCCTCATCTTCGCCAACTTTGGTATGCCATCTATTTACTGTCCTTATATTATGCTACGAAATTTGATTTTTGAACTTTTTATCGTGTCATTTCGTTTAGTCCATAAGTTCAGAGTCGCTCAGCGTGCTATGGAGAGGACTATGCTCGGTATCTTGTTGAGACATAGGGTCCGCAACGAACATATCGGGCAAAAGGCAAGGCAAGGGGTTGCCACGATGTTAAGTGTCTGGCAATGAATAACGTGATTTTTAATAATATTCTGAAGGTCATACCAAAAAATCGCACTTTATTATTTGACGAAAGTAGATCGGTATTTTACACACCTTTGGTACCGTTTATCTGCCAAAGCCACTGTAACCCAAACTTCATAATGGTCCATCGTTCTTACCAGTGTTGGGAGCATGCGCTGACAATCTTTCGGCTTTTATAATATAACGAAGGTCTGGGGTTCACGGGCTCTTGCTCTATTACCTATGTTTATTATTTTCAGTGCAATGGCCCCTCTACACAGACTTCGAAGACCCCGCCGCCTCTGGCATAGAGGGAGCCAGGAACCTAAGCATCGAATACCAATCAAAAGTGGACAATTGTCCTATTAAAATTGGTGAGTATTCATTTTCATTTAGACGGCCGGATAGCCTAGTTGTTAGAGAACCTGACTACGAAGCTTGAGGTCCCGGGTTCGAATCCCGGTCGGGGCAGATATTTGTGTGAAAAATACGAATGTTTGTGCTCGAGTCTTGGATGTTTAATATGTATTTAAGTATGTTTATCCGTTGTCTAGTACCCATAGTACAAGCTTTGCTTAGTTTGGGACTAGGTCAATTGGTGTGAATTGTCCCGTGATATTTATTCATCTCGTAGTTAACCTCCACTCAGGATTAGAGAGCTTGGGCAGTAGCTCCTACGCGGCCTCACATCATTTCATCATCTCATTTTTTTTAAGGTGTGTGCTGGTTTTTTTGCGATATTGTTAAGGAAGGAAAACAAAGTAATTTCAATGGTGTTTGTGAAGTTCCGAATCCGCATTGGGCCCACGTGGGAACTGCGGCCCAAGCTTTATTATTCTGCGAGGTGGCCCGTGCACTTCAATGGGAGATAATGTAATGTTAATATACTTATTGGGAAAAACACGATGAAAGCAAATTTTATTCCATAGCGGTCCGAATTATAAAAGATGAAATGAAGTGGTTGTTTTGTACGCAGTGCTATAAAATATTCTGTGACATAATTAGACCCCGTTATCAAGCGGGCAGTTTGGTGGCTAGAGATAATCGACGATAACATGGCCGCCCCTCCACAATTCAAGAAGTCTTCAATGTATTGTGAAAGTATTTATAAAGCGCACCAAAACTTTCAACGCATGTGTGCGTGTTGAGGCAGCAGTCAAACAAAAGCAGATACTATTACATAAAAATTCTTTCGTAAATATGTGACTAAACACATTGAAATAGTAATGTGGAGGGGCGGGCCATGTTATCGTAGTTTATCTCTACCTAACATTAGCGATGTGCAATACAAACTAACCAAGTCTCGACGTTGCAGCTATGTATGAGAAAGAGTTTTTTATTGACATTGGATACCACTATAGCAGCTATATAGTACAGCTGAACCGTTTAAATGAGTCCTCGCCTGCGCCGTACAGGGGCTGGGGGTTTGACGATAAAGGGGGCCGAGAGAGGTGCGGGCGGCAGGCACACGAGGCGCGCTCGCCGGTCGAACGGTCTAGCTATAATGTTAGGTAGCCACCAAACTGCCCGCTTGATAAAGGATTATGAATATAGTATGCACAAACAGTATGTTAACTTCAGGAATATGGCACATACTCCCGAAGACAACGTACGAAAGACTCAAAGGCCATTTTCACGGCACCGACAAGGAACAACTCAATAGGATTCTCGACGAAGAACTGGCCAACTCCAAGACACCCATCATGCTGTATTGTCACGGTCAGTTTCTACATCATCCATCATACAAATTATACAAGTTAAAAATCGACGTTAGATTACTATTTTCATGCCGAAATTCATTTCGCTTGATACCACATTAAAAAAATCTGCACTGCTCATCTACACAAAGTTTTACACGTTTAGGTTCATTTCGTCCACATTCCCACTTCGTCCACATACTATTTCGTCCACATTCCATCCCGGTAAGGACATTTATTTGTGTGATGAGCACGAATATTTGTTCCTGAGTTATGGATGTTTTCCATTTATTTACGTATTTATTTATCTATATAAGTATGTTTATCGTCGTCTAGTACCCATAGTAAAAGCTTTGCTTAGTTTGGGACTAGGTCGATTTGTGTAAGATCGTCCCCTAATATTTATTATTATTATTATTCCCATTTCGTCCTTTTCCCACTTCGTCCACATTTCCACTTAGTCAACATTCCCATTGACGAAGTTGAGCGGTGCCAAGACCTGTAGCTAAGCTGTGAAACTGTGTGAAGATGATTAATGTGAGGAACCGTAGCTAAGCTGTGAAACTGTGTTCAGATGAACGGTGCGAGAACCCGTAGCTAAACTGTAAAACTGTATGCAGATGATTAGTGTGAGGGAGGACTCTTAGCTAAGCTGTGAAACTATGCGCAGATGAGCGGTGCCAAGACCTGTAGCTAAGGTACGAAACTGTGTGCAGATAAAGGGTGGGAGGACCCATAGCCGACTCGTTTGAGATAGATGCAGCTGGGTAGAATTAGAGGGGGGTACATTATAATTTCGTGATATTGTTCTCCAGGTAATTCTAACTCTAGAGCGGCGTCACACAGGATACAGCTCTACAAATTTTTCCAGAAAATGGAATTTCATACAATAGCCTTCGATTATAGAGGTAATTGTGAATCTAATATTATTATTTAATACTAGCCTTCCGTCCGCAGCTTCGCCCGCGATAAATTAATTTTCCCGTAGGAAAAGGTATTTTCCCGCGGTAAAAAGTAGCCTTATGTCACTCAGTGATAATGTAGCTTTCTAACGGCAAAAGAATTTTTGAAATCGGTGTAG
This sequence comes from Archips xylosteana, assembly GCA_947563465.1. Classification (NCBI taxonomy): domain Eukaryota; kingdom Metazoa; phylum Arthropoda; class Insecta; order Lepidoptera; family Tortricidae; genus Archips; species Archips xylosteana. The sequence continues at coordinate 3,890,084 of OX387369.1, forward strand.
TAGTTTTTAAGTTTATTCGTTACGTACAAATCTTTCCTCTTTATAATATTAGTGCAGAAAAGAGTTTTTTCGGTTTTGAGCAATGGATTGACTTGATATTTACAAGCGTTCATTAATTAAAACTATCCTATGTTCGTACCAGAGTCTCAAACTATCTTCATACCAAATTGCATCTAAATCGGTTGAGCGGTTTAAGCGTGAAGAGGTAACAGACAGACAGATAGACAAACACACTTACGAATTTATAATATTAGTACGGATTGACTTCGTTTTACCACAACAACTACATTTTTAATTAAAGTTTGTTTTTAAAAACTGATCTTACACTTTTCAAATTATCTGCTTTATAGGTTACGGCGACTCGACAAACATACATCCGAGTGAGAACGGGGTCGTGGAAGACTCCCTCATGGTGTACGAGTGGCTACAGACCACCATAGACAAGGGGCCAGAGAAACCGAGCCTCTTTGTATGGGGCCATTCATTAGGTAATATATTTATTGGTGTGAAAGTCGGGATCCCTCATATCGCATAAATTTTTTACGCATATTCATCGTTTAGCATAATCATCATTTCACATAACTCTATTTTCTCAGAAACCATTCTTTATTCAGGAATTTTGATATGGTTATCCTGTAGGACTCGATAGGTTAGGTTAGGTTAGGTTATAACAAGTCTGAATTATAAATGGTTTCTGAGAAGTTAGAGTTATGCGAAATGATGAATTATGCCAAACGATGAACATGCATAAAAATTTTGTGCGATTCAATAGGGAACCGTGAAATTCTCAATTGGCTACTTTCCTAACTAGTCAGTCTTTTAGATTATCAAAAAATATTGGACACGTATTTTTTATTTTGTCAATTAAACAAAAAAATACGAAGATGGCGCGTTGAAGTTTCGCGTGACGTCACTTGTTCCTACACTTTGTATGAGCGTTTTAGGAACAAGTGACGTCACGCCTCGTCACGCGGAACTTCAACGCGCCATATCTTCGTCATTTTTTGTTTAATTGTCAAAAGAAAAATTACGTGTCTAATATTTTTTGATAATGTAAAATACGGACTAATAAGAATTATTATTTTTTTACCTAGGAAACATCCCTATTCGCATTGGACCCACGTGTGAAATACAGCTCAAGCTCTCAAACCCTTAGTGGTCTAAGAGCCGGTGAAGATCGACCTTCACCGATCTGATAACTCGATGAGACATATTGTTTATCAAATATAATTTATAAACAAATATGCCTATGATAACTTGCCTATCGAAAACTATTATAGCTATTTTTAAATTAATTAATTTTAATCATTTTTTTTCATCACCTTCACTCTTGTCGTAACCGAATGAGTTTAATCTCAATTGATAGTTTTTAACACACATAATATGCCTAGGTAGGCTTGCCTACTTATTTCTGTGCATGGCTACCTGGCAAGTAGGTGTGAACAGGTAAGTCAATATAGGTAACTACATCGATCTGTTAACCAATCGAAATTGATATCATAGGTAAGATATTTTAATTACAAAACCAATCATATAGGCTTGCCTGCAAAAAATCGTACATAAAGTATTATTGGCAAGCTATAAAGTTTTAGAATTTTAGCTATTTGATAGGTGCGAGAGAGAAAGTAGAGCGTCCGAGGTCCGTGTGATAGAACAGGACACAACATAGCAGGTGCACGCTACCTGACCGTTGAGTGTATCCGAGTGCGCATGCTCGTGTAGGTATAGTCGAAAATAATTTTTTCATCACTTAAGCTCTGAAAGTAGGTTGCATTTATACTTCATTTAATTTAGAATTGGAAACCACAACAACATTATATTGCGTCTGGTCAACTTTTTCTTACCTAGGAAATAGTACAGTACAATAGTTTGGGAGCCGCAAAATATAATTGTTTTAATGACACTTTATTTGCGTGTCGTCAATTGTTACTCTAATACAAATTGTAAAGAGATTAGGGTTCTCGAGCCGCAATATAATGCTGTTGTGGTTTCCAATTCTAAATTAAATTTAGCAACCTACTTTCAGAGCTTAAGTGATGAAAAAATTATTTTCGACTATACACGAGCATGCGCACTCGGATACACTCATCGGTCAGGTAGCGTGCAGCTGCTATGTTGTGTCCTGTTCTATCACACGGACCTCGGACGCTCTACTTTCTCTCTCGCACCTATCAAATAGCTAAAATTCTAAAACTTTATAGCTTGCCAATAATACTTTATGTACGATTTTTTGCAGGCAAGCCAAGCAATTTTTTCATGATTGGTTTTGTAATTAAAATATCTTACCTATGATATCAATTTCGATTGGTTAACAGATCGATGTAGTTACCTATATTGACTTACCTGTTCACACCTACTTGCCAGGTAGCCATGCACAGAAATAAGTAGGCAAGCTTACCTAGGCATATTCTGTGTGTTAAAAACTATCAATTGAGATAAAACTCATTCGGTTACGACAAGAGTGAAGGTGATGAAAAAAAATGATTAAAATTAATTAAATTAAAAATAGCTATAACAGTTTTCGATAGGCAAGTTATCATAGGCATATTTGTTTATAAATTATATTTGATAAACAATATGTCTCATCGAGTTATCAGATCGGTGAAGGTCGATCTTCCACGTCTCCTCTACTATAGAGGCCCGTGCCCAAAACTGAGACCTACTTATGATCAGGAGTTGCAAAAAATGGATCCCTAGCCAAAATGGAATTTAATAGACGAGGTCTAAAAGCAATTAAGTCTCTGTTTAATAAAAAAAAAACTATTGTTAAAACTTCCTCCATCCACCGAAAGCATGGTCATCTTACATTTGTTGAAGGTAAGTAGTTTCGTCAAGTGTCATCGCTTTGGCAGGGAGTTTGACAGGTCTCGCGTCAAAATTTGTTTATGAAACTGACTTGTCAAAGAGGTTTTAAGCCCATAGACTAAATTGTAGGGTGACAGCGATTTTAATTAAAAAGTCATTTTCCAAATAATCATTATTTAAAAAAATAGATGTCTTGTTTCATCTAACGTAGTCTCCACCGAATACTGATCTAGAAAAAATGGTTCCTAAAAACCGATAAAAAATCATTGTGCATAAAATGTCAAAAAATCTTTCTAATATATAAAACTCTCGTGTCACAGTGTTTGTTATCGAACTCCTCCGAAACGACTAGATCGATTTTTATGAAACTTTTTCTTAATATTCGGTAGGTCTGAGAATAGGTCGTAAGCTAGTTTTTATACCCCTATTCTCCGCAGACGGAGTCGAGGGCAACAGCTAGTATACTATAAAATTTTGAGCAAAAACTTTTTTTATTATTTTCAGGTACAGGCATATCTTCTCATCTGTTAGGCAACCTAGACACCTTGTCTTCGCGTCTGTTGGAGAGGCCTCCCCTCCCGTTGCCAAGTGGGCTAATACTTGAAGCCCCTTTCAATAACTTGGCTGATGAAGTGGCTCACCACCCCTTGTCAAAGGTGAGGTCACAGTACTTTCTATTTTAGGTAACCTACAATACAAATACAATACAAGTATTCTTTTAACGACCGCTTAGCCTAGTTGGTAGTGACCCTGCCTACGAAGCAAGAGGTCCTGGGTTCGAATCCCGGTAAGGGCATTTATTTGTGTGATGAGCACGAATATTTGTTCCTGAGTTATGGATGTTTTCTATGTATTTAAGTATTTATTTATCTATATAAGTATGTTTATCGTCGTCTAGTACCCACAGTACAAGCTTTGCTTAGTTTGGGACTAGGTCGATTTGTGTAAGATTGTCCCCTAATATTATTATTATTATTATATTTTTTTTTTTTTTATTGAACACTAAAACAGTAGTGACATTACAAAAATATAAGTTAAGGCAGGCAATAGGCGGTCTTATCGCTAAAAAGCGGTCTATTCCAGACAGCCAATTATACATACATAAATTATATTTCCATTTTTATGTTTAAATTTCACTATGAAAGTGGTGGAGGTGCTGGGATTGCGTATTTAATATGTATGAAAAAATAAAAAAGTTAAAAAGCATAATTCGACCTAGGTTCACATAGTATTTATTACTCCTTATGGCCTCAGGAATGCGTGGTTAGACTCGCGGAAACCTGGTGGGCACGTTGTATATATTTTCCCGGAATTCCCATGGGAACGGGAATTATACAGGCGGGTTGTATTGTTCACCTAGTATTGAAATTAATAGTAGGGTCAAGTGCAAAAATAAGTATCTATTCGAACCACTCAAAAATATGTTACCACGGCCTTATTGCGTCGGAATAAGAGTCTGTGGTACTTATTTTTGAAACTTTCATTAAGTACATGGACACATGGGGTCCGAGAGGTTAGCAATGAACTAGCTGTTCCGTATCACCGAACTGCCGCTTTTAAGGGTAGTTTTAAATACACTGCCACAAAATGTTGGAATAATTTGCCTCCACCATTCAAAAAATTAATCACTATTAGCAATTTTAAGATTAAATTACAAAAATATTTAATTAATTTGCAACAAACATTGCCCGCAGGTGGAAAGGCCAAGTCCTCTTACCTCTGATGCGACTACCTTAAATGTATAAATACCTATGTGTATAATATAATGTATAACTATGTATAATTGAAATAAATAATAATAAAAAAGAACTAACTCCCACTATAATATATGTATCTATTTATTTGTGTACACTTTTTATACAGAATTTGTTTGTGCTGATTCCGGTCCAACAAGTTTGATGCACGGATATGAAGGGTTTGACTGAAAATCAGCGCTGTAGCAGGCATCTACTGCAGCTTATGCTGAGTCAAATTCCTTTTCGACATCTACAATTATGTTTTTGTTTTTATTGTTATTATTGTTCTTTTTATTTTTCTCAGTGTATTAGTCAGTGTATTTTCATTTTTGATGTCGAATAAAGTTATGTCTATGTCTATGTCTAAGTACATATTTTTACACTTGACTGTACATTATTGTCGTGGCCTGGAAGTAGGCAATTACTGGCTGAGTATAATAGTACATTACTGCAGCGGCCGCGAAATCGGGGATTGCCGGCCGAGTAGTTATAGATGGCCGAGTGTTAACGAGGCCATCTAGAGATACGAGGCCGGCAATCCCTGTTCGTGGCCAAGGCTTGTATAGAGTTTTTCTCAAACATGCATCACCATCACCACCACCATCATCATCATCACCATCATGATCATCATCAACATCATCATCAACATCATCGTCATCACCAACACCATCATCATCATAATCATCACCACTATCATCATCATCATCATCATCATCATCATCATCATCATCATCAACATCATCATCATCATCTCATCATCACCATCATCATCATCATCAACATCATCATCACCATCTCATCATCACCATCATCATCATCATCATCTCATCATCACCATCATCATCATCATCATCGCCATCATCATCATCATCATCACCGTCATCATCATCATCACCATCATCATCATCATCATCACCGTCATCATCATCATCATCACCATCCTTACCTTAAATAAGCGTAGTGGCAGAATGTTTTAATGAACCAAAACGCAAATATTGCTTATAGTTTTTTTTTTTAATGGCTAAATGCTATGATGCCATAGACCTATAAACTTCATGGTATGAAACAATAGACGATCACTTTGCTGGCCTTGGCCTTGGCCAGCAAAGTTGTATGAAATTCCATTATTGACCTCTCGTCTAGGCGGTCCCCCACCACCGGCTGCACCTGCACCTGCAACGTGACACTTCGTGGCGTATTATAAGGAACATAACGTCAATATTTCATAGCATGTTTGAGAAAAAGTATTAAACGGATGAGCTTGCGAGCCCGTTTAACTAATACGAAGCCAGCAATATCTATTGCAGCCGAGACTAATAGAAAGCTTTTCTCAAAAACGGTGAAGGAAAAAAATTAGAATAAACTTTTATTAACTTAAATAGGTACAAAGAATTGCAAATCACTTAAAATTAAATGTCGTTTAACCCTTTCCCGCCATTTTTCATTAAAAAAAACTGCAGGTGTAATTTTCCACCGAAATCACCACAAGCTCAAGCTGTTTCAAACACAATAAAAAAGTCCGGAGTTCCAACAAAACAACTGATACCGGTCATTTGAGTTGGCTGTATACGAATAGTGCCGTTTTAACTTTTTAAAAAGTTTGAGACTCGACAATAATGGAATTTGTATGCGACATTGTTGTCGAGTTTATCGAGCCTGCAATGTTTTTAACTTTTTAATTTTTTTACTGACCATTAACTATGCACTTCGTGTTCTGATATGTAGTGATCGGCCATCAGAAGCATTTTATATCAATTTGATGACGAAATTATTTCATGGACATGACTATTTAATTTCTTGCACTATTTTTTTACCTACTAAAAATGTAGTTTTTTTATAGAGTTACTATCAAGGTTTTAACATTTCTATTACCTATGATATGATTATGAAGCACAGGCCACTTATAATTATCTATCGAACGAATGAGTTTACGTCAACTCACGTCTTTGGAAAAATCTTTCAAAACAATAAAGGATATCGAAAAAAAAATTACCGATAGTAATTTGTGAGTGACATTGGACGAAAGTACCTACTGACTTTTTAAGATGATTGTTTACTATAACAAATTAAATTCAGTTAGTTTTTAAGAGCGTGTGGTTTTATTTTGAACAACACCGACTTATCCATATTAGTCATTGCTATTCATTACGTAGGACGTCAAAGTGACATAAAATGCTTCCGACGGCCGATTCACTAGTGATATGAAAGGAATAATGACAACTTTTACGGATATTTTTGAGAAAATTTATTTTATTTCCTTTTTCCAGCTTGTGACGTGGTTGCCGTACTACGAGCTAGCGTTCGTGTCCCAGTTCGTGTCCCGCGCCGAGCACTGTTTCCGCTCAGACGAACATCTGGCGCGCGCGCGCAGCCTGCCCGTCGCCATTTTGCACGCGCGCGACGACGTCATAGTGCCGCACGTCGTCGGCGTCAAGGTGACACGCGCACACTATACAGCCTTACAGTAAAATTAGATAAAGTTTACCACTGGCAAATAAATGGTTTGCCTTCATTTCATATTCAACTTTAACGACCTACAAATATAGCCAATTTTAGAATACTGTTACCCACGATTGCAGATTTTGTAATAGCTACTTTATTTGTATGGTGTTAAAGTTGGAAATGAAATGAAGGCAAGCCATCTGTCAGTGGTAAACTAAAAGTAAACGTATTTTACCGTGTTTTTGGCGCATTTATTGCATTCATTTAATCTCGTGCTGTATCATTACAAGTAAAGCTATAGTCTTGAAATTTATGTGTAAGATATTTTTCCTCTCATGTCATGGAGCCAAAACGTTTATAAACTCTTTACACACACATACACACACACACACACCACACCTACCAATAAATAATAGTATTAAGTAAAACCATTGTTAAAAAGAATGTGTAATGATCGATATAACATTTGATATAATCTTCTTTTCATATAACAACATTGATATATTTTCAAATGGCATAATCACTCATTTGATATAAATAACGTTTGGTACCTATAATTTTATATGGTATAACGTTATTATATATTTTGTTGTTACATCTCGTGAGACGCAACCATTTATTTTGTATAGGGGGTTGCAGTTCTAACCTAACCTAACCTACTTTTCTGGCATTAAATACAACCATTATTATATAACAATCATTATATCTTATGAACGTTATATGAAAAGTTGATTATATCCAATGATAATATATTAAGTGTTGTTCTAAGATCCAATAATTATATCAAATGAGCGTTATAGCGACTGAAGTTATATCAAAAGTTTTTATAGCCATCGTTGCGTGTGTTTAGTGGCCTAGGTATCAAATTGGTTGACTGTTCGTATTGATATTGCTTCCAGCTGTACGACTCCATTCGAAAGTCCCGCGAAGCAGGCGGCGCCGCGGTCGTCTTCCACTCTTACGACAAAAGCGAAAGCCTCGGACATAAATGGATCTGCAATGCCAAAGACCTGCCCGAAGTTGTTGGGTAAGTGCACCTTTCCATTAGACATAAATAAATAAATAAATAAATAAATAAATAAATAAATAAATATCACAGGACAATTCACACCAATTGACCTAGTCCCAAAGTAAGCTTAGCAAAGCTTGTGTTATGGGTACTAGGCAACGGATAAACATACATACTTATATAGATAGATACATACTTAAATACATATTAAACACCCAAGACCCGAGAACAAACATTCGTATTTTTCATACAAATATCTGCCCCGACACGGGAATCGAACCCGGGACCTCAAGCTTCATAGTCAGGGTCTCTAACCACTAGGCCATCTGGTCGTCAACAAGACATGTGCGACAGAAAAGAAAAAGGAGCAGTAGAACGTCTCCATACAAACGGCCGGAACGCTAGTTATACCTACGCGCCACGAAGTCTCAGCATACCTCGGCAACCATCAGTCAGGGGTGCTGCGCGGTTACGGGTTGTCCCGTATTTCAGGCACGAATTTTTTATTGTCCCGTAATTTGGCGAACCCAATACGGGACAGTACATTGTCCCGTAATTTTATGATTCAATGGCATTTAATGATAAAAAGAAGTGGTAGAGCCATGTTGTAGCTAGCCGCTGCATCACGAATGGGCCGGCTCGTCCGGGGCAGTACCACCCTCTCACAGAACACCGGCGTGAAGCAGCAGTAATCCTGCTTGCGTTTCGTACAGTCAGTGAGAGTGCCGGGGGCCCAATACCTCACCCCTTCCCTCTCCCCCTCCCTCTCCCCCTTCCCCTATTCCCTCTCCTTTAGGGCCGACAACGCACTGGCATCGTGTAAAGCGCTGCGGGTGTCTATGGACAGTGGTGTTCATTTAACATCAGGTGACCCACTAGTTCGTTTGTCTGGCCTTTCTAACATAAAAAAAAAAAAAAAAAAAAATACATATTCGAACAATATTTATTTTATCTAACTACTACTGTGTCAGAGACCATTGAATCATAAAATTACGGGACAATGTATTGTCCCGAATTGTCCCCAAGAGGGGATTTGGGGAGTCACTCGAGCGCGGCAGATTAATATAATAATAATAATAAAAGAAATTTTTATTTACCAACATACAAAAAGTTACAAAGTTACGAAATATAGTACTACACATTATCTAGTTTTTAAGTATGAGATAAATAGGAAATGAGACTCAGCGAGCCCGCTGGTTTTCAGTCTCCAACCTGACTAAAACTAACCTTAAACAACTAAGTAACTAAAGGTGAAGCCGCTGCCAGAGCGACACTATGACTACCTAACTTAGGCGTCGAACATACATTATCTATCATCATAGCTTATTTTTACTTAGAAAAGGGGCAGACACAATATATGGGGGAATTCCTTATACCATCTAGAGTACCTCCAGCCAATATGAGCACATCGTGTGGGGGGTTACCCTGGGGCACCCCGTATTAATAATTAGTAAAATATAGATTCTTTGAAATAATCGAGCTCGTCCATTATTGGTCGTTGCTTCTTTCTTCTATACAAAAAAGCACTTGAATAACTTCTGAGCAGGGGTAACGCCACCAGAGTTGAGGCCACGCACACAACCACATCTCTTGTAATGACAGCGGGATTTTGACGTTGTGTTGACGTTTAACGACAACACAACGTCAAAATCCCGCTGTCATTACATGAGATGTGGTTGTGTGCGTGGCCTCAACTCTGGTGGCGTTACCTATATAATTAGAACTTTACGAGAACAGTATATAGTTGAGAGTCTATTGAATAGGTATTTAAATGAAAATTACATGCAACATGTTGCCACCTGGCTTGGAATAGCGGAAAATAATTGACGGCTGTTTACAAGAAAATGTTGCTATCACAGATTAAGAATGTTATTATTTATTTACAGGCAATTCGTGAATACTCACCGTTCGAAGACTCCCAGCACGGAATAGAACTATGAAGTTACTCAAAAATAATATTTAATCTATATTTATTTTCGAAATAATTAAAAAAATTGTACAATCTCTTAGCTTTCATTCAAGTAGTGTTTTGTTAAACTAAAAAGCGTAAAAATGTGATGAGGGCGCTTTCTTTGTAACTGGTTTTTGGCGTCACGGAAATCGCACACCCACGGATTTCTGTGTCAAGCCGTTATAAACCTTATACAGTCTTAAATGTAAAGTATGGGTGTGTATTTAGATTCATATGAAAGGTAATTTAATCCTCCATTTAATAACAATGCAAAATCGGTAAAAGAAGCAATAAAACTTATAAAGATAAGAGTTATATTCGCTGGAAAGCAAAATCCGTAGGTGTGCCATTTCCGTGACGCCGAGTGTATTTAGTATGGAATTTTTAAATTATCTTTTGTTCCTTGTACATTTTTGTCGATTTGTAGCAACTATTGATTGAGCCGGTAGGAGCCGGTGGTAAGTTGTTCATTGTAATATTCTAACGGTACCTCTGTTCAGTCAGCAGTAGAAATGGATGGACATATGGGACAATGATGAGATGAGAGTGTGTGCTAGGAGTAGCAATCAAATATAAAGTCTTTCGAGCACACAATAGTAAATTGTACAACAAGAGCATAAAACGAGCCATTTTACCCGAGACGTTCATATAGCCACTCGAGCCGGTACGGCGAGGGTGGATAAACACGTCGAGGGGAAAATGTGTTTAATGAAATTAAACAGCAACATTGTAAACAAAATTTAAAAGCTCTTATTTTTTATGCATTGTAATTTCTATAATAAATTTAGATTCTATAATTTGCAAGTCAAAGCATGACAGTTAATACCGTAATGACGTAAATCCGTTGTAGATTCAATTGTGTCGACGATTTGCCGGAAAAGCTCGAAGTAAGTCGAACAAGTGCTCGGAATCGTTCGGCTTCCGCACATGCGCACAAACGTTACTGGCCGCGCTCGTGACCGTTCGGCAGGCGCTCGCACACACTCGGCTCGGCAATTTTCGTGTTGCGAACATTCGCGAGAATGCCTGAAGTCTCCCGAACGGACGTGGCAATAAACTCACGTCCAAAACTAATAAGTGAGTGATTCAACTTTTTTGTGTTGTTTACTCTGTCCCCGGTTGTGTAAGTGGTATATTCATACTGTTTCATAGAAAATGCTTAGGCCAAGGGACTAAATTAACCATAGCATCGGGTGGCACAAAAAAGTTGATGCATCCAAGTATAGTCGCCACAAACGACTCTACGGCCATGGTAATAAGAGTGTTTAGATTTTGAACACAACAACTGCCCATTCACTTCTTGCTGACTGTTCAACAATGGACATCTTGGTGCTGCATTATGATTGGCGGAAATCTGCATGTCTCAGCTCTGCACTTTCTTATAAGCTGGGTCGCCACTGAGCGAGCTACCTCACGCGGCTAGCGCATGAGGCATAATTTTGTTCGACATAAAGTTCAAAATCGCACCGAAAATTCGTACTTCGCTCAGTGGAGTACCGGCCATTGACTATTTCGTTCGCCAGGTTATTTAACGCAGAATTCTCTTTAAAACGTGCTCAATTCGAAGACCGGAGGTTTTGGGGCACTTTCGATCTGCATGAACGACATGTACATGTGTACCACACATGACACACACACACACACACACACATCACAAACACAAACAAAATCAAAATCACAAATATAAATGTGTGTGTGTGTGTATACATGTGTATCGATAGTGTCCAATCGAAATTAGTCAAAATCGAATCTAAAAAATCAAAATCATAAGTTTAATTTTGTAAGTAAGCCGTTAATGGATCTTGTACATGTATTTTTTTAGTTTACCAGCGTTTTCGGAAATAATGATTGCTAAAAAAGAATGAGCCGCAAGAACCTTGGCACAACGTCTTTATTTCTAAAAAATATGAGATCAAACTGCGAATCCATTTTTAAAACCTACCTTAGTTAACCCTTAAGAGGGTTTATACCTGCTGAGCTGGCAACGTTGCATTTTTGTTAGTTTTTCTCGATTATTCCATAAAAATTGAATAAAAATTAAAAATGTTTTGTATGCAAATTGTTCTAATATATAAGTTAATGTGTCTACTGCAATAATAATTCGTGATAGACTTTTATTTTCTTTAAAAACTAACAAATTATTACCTAACGGTTTTTACAGAAAATAAAAGTCTTATCACGAATTATTATTGCAGTAGACACATTAACTTATATATTAGAACAATTTTTATACAAAACATTTTTAATTTTCATTCAATTTTTATGGAATAATCGAGAAAAACTAACAAAAATGCAACGTTGCCAGCTCAGCAGGTATAAACCCTCTTAATAAGGCCTGGCTTTACTGGAGCATACTAGGTACCACAGAGTCAAAAGCAGCTATAGAATACATACCTGTCAAAGGATATTTTTAGAGCTGGTAGTATTTTCAGTAATTACAATGGATATTGTAACTTATTACTGAAGTAATAAGGTTGAATTTCCGATTCAATGCATGTGATCGTTAAATCGCCTCTACCTTATTATATTAAGGGTTAAAAAATTATAGAAATTCAAAGTCAAAGTCAACCTATTCTCAGACCTACCGAATATCAGCCCCGGATCTAAGGGGGGCAAACCGGGGTACTTGCCCCGGGCGGCAGTTTCATGGGGGCGCCAAATCCTTGAGGTTAGAATTCGAAATATCGGACAAGTGAAGGGAGGCGGCGCCACTATCAAGTTTTTGCCCCGGTTCGAAAAAATCGTAGATCTGGGGCTGCCGAGTAGTTATAGAGAAAAAAAAACATAAAAATCGGTCAAGCCGTCTCGGAGGAGTTCGATAAAAAACACCGTGACACGAGATTTTTATTAGATTAGACTTAGACTAGATTTCAAATTGAAAAAGGCTCTTGTTAAAAAATCCATTTTTAATACAAGATGTTTTGCTGTCTATACTTTGCGCCCATGGTTATTTTATTAAGTATTTTTGGCTTATGCAGCTCCCGGTGTCTATCATGGCATGCATGCATGACAATTTTAGCGTACATTATAAAGAACAAATCAATTGCTGTATAAAGTATAAAATACTTAGTATAAATTATTCAATGAATAAAGAACTTTAAAAATACTTACTTCAATAATTTCCAAAATTACAAAACTTAAAATTCTAATCTAGACCTTAAGTATTACATCAGTTATAAAAGTCGGGACTACATAACTAAGACTGAACGTACATACCATGGTTTCGATTTTGGTGTGTTTTTGGCTTAAAATTAGTAGATAGCAACGTAGTTATATTATATATAAACATAATTTACAGTATTGTAAAGATGGCGATGTAGACGATTTTGTACGCAGAGCGCAACAATGTACAGTCGGAGTTAAAGATACCTTTACACTTTAATACCTTGTCACTATGATGCCTTCTGACAATTACATACAAAAATTCAGACACGAAGCGACAGGGACAAGACAGTGTGAACGTAGCTTCGACCTCGACTATACTAATACAGGGTGGCCAAATAACAGGTATACACTTTAGGTAGGTTAGGTTAGGTAGTAATGGGCTAATTTCCGCAACTCGACGACAATATGCGCCTATTTATACACTTTAGTTTTGTAATTTTATTCTATGAAATATAACAAATATTAAGTATTTCTGGTTAAATATAGTATTTAGGGCCGGCAATTAAATATGAAAAATAATGTCAGACAAATGTCCACCTCTAGCAGCATGGCAGAATTGGCAGATGTGAAAATTTGAACCATTTTCATCGCGTTTTTCATCACTTATGAAAAAGTGATATATTTATGTAATTTATATTATATTTTATTGTTTTTAATATTTTTTGTCTATTAATTCTACGTTTCACCTGTCTATTATTTCTGCCACCTACATTAGTCTGTTCATATTTATTAATTTATGAGTAATTGGTTGCCTGGAAGAGATCGCTTTTTAGCGATAAGACCGCTTGTTGTCTACCTGAATTTTAGTCACTGTACTGTTTTTGGTGATCAATAAAGAATATTTCATCACTACTTTGAAAAATCTCTTATCTCAAATCAATATGTAAACCAAACTGAACTTTATTGCACACTCAGTAAAGTTCAATTAGCCAGATTATCGATTATGAGCCTTTTTCAAAGTAGTGACGATTTGTATTGTATTGTATACCTCCAAGTTGGCCACCCTGTAGATAAACTGATTCGTCACCTATTGTGGAACCTTATCACAGAAAAAATAGACATCTCATTGCTTGACAAAGGAACTAGTCATAAAACTTATTGTTAAATCGTTCTAGAACGGTTTACGATGCAAATGGTGTATTCTATAAATGACGTTATACATAAATCTACTCAAGGTTTTAAAAATATGTATATATCAACCTTATTGTCTGTCATGTAAGGTCTGATACATATTAAGATTTTTTGGTGTGTAGATACATACATATTTATATAACTAAAACCCAATTGCATAATGTTCAAGATAATCTATTTGAGATACACTAATAGTTGTTGGTGATTTTTTATACAATATAGGCTTGCGTTTGGCCACAATCACGCCTGATGGAAAGCGAAGATGAGGCCTACGATGGAGCACGCTTGCCTAGTAAATGCTCATTCTTCCTAGACTTGAAAACGATCAGATTGTAGTGTTCAGGGAACACAGTCGCAGGCAGGGAATTCCACTCCTTAGCTGTACGGATGATGAAGGAAGAGCGAAGTATTTGATTTTACGTATAATTCAATTGTGAAAACGCTTTGTTAATTTAAATTAATTTATTTTTTATTATGTGGTTCCTATTGTTATTTATTACTATAATATAAGTATTAAGTATACATATTGCTATGCCCTTGCAGAGTAAATGTTCATGACCTATCTGTAGTCACACCACTATAGACCAACTCAAACTTGACTAAATATAATATTTAATTGAAACCGATTTGACTGAGCTTAGCGGGGCTCCTATTTCTTACCGGTGTGCCCTTCGGGCAGAAGAAACTACCTAACTAACCTAACCTACCTATTTTCTGGACTGAATTATGGTTGCGGGGTGCATTGGTGTGACCATGGGTCGGGTAAAATAAACGGTAGTCACACCAGTGTGACTACGGATAAATAAAACGAACCATAGTCACACCAGTGTAGTAAATTGGTGTGACTGCGGATCGGGTGCTTCAATGTTGAAGCTGCACAAACTTTTTAAGATTGTCATCACAACATTCAATGCAATAATGAGTTTGAGTTAATATGAGAATCAGGTGTACAAAGGCGAACTTATCTCTTCCAGTTAAACTTTGAACGATTGACAGGACAAGAGAAAAACACGCAATTTATTTGCTTGTACTTATGCAATTGGGCCTATATTTAAATGAAAATAACGTTAATGAAATATGGATAATGGACTCATGGTGTTGGAAAGGTTGGTTGGAAAAATACTCTGCTTGGTGCCCAACAGTGGGCACTGCTTTGTGCACGAAGCCTTTGTGGCTACCACGCTTTAATTTATTTGTAATTTACGAAGGTCAATACAATAAATTATTTTTACACTTCATGTTGTTATTATTTAACAGTTACCCCTTTATAAGGCAGTGGCGATTTAGCGACCACATGCATTGAGTTGGAATTTCAACTTTATTGATTACAATATACGTCACAATTTCCATTGTAATTATTAAAAATACGACAGGCTTTAAAAATATAGCTGCTTTTGATTCTGTGGTAGTATGCTCCAGTAAATGGGGCCTTATATAGAGTTACTAATGTTACTATACTTCATTTAATTTTGAATGAGAAACCACAACAACATTATATTGCGGCTCGTGAACTGTAATCTCTTTACAATTTGTACTAGAGTAACAATTGATGACACGCAAATAACGTGACATTAAAACAATTTTATTTTGCGGCTCCCAGACTATTGTACTGTACTATTTTTTTTTTTTCGAAACCTCCAACATAGTTGAAGCCTATTTTCACAATATTTTCTAGTTACCACATCCATTCTAGTTCTCGCTTGTATGCCTCTCGCACTTCCATTCTTCATACTATTCTTTCTTTCATTCATCACCTTTTCACTTTGAGGTCGGGATAGACCATCTATACTCATAGTGAAAATAAACGGATCACTCACGTCTCAAAACGACATGACATGACACGACGAGTTTCATGTTTAAAGCCATCTATACTGTTTTAATTCTAACCTATCCGTCATTAAATCTGGGGTAGTACTCGTACACTGTCGATATCGTTTATTTCACATTACAATTAGCTCAGGATAATGATCACTTACATTCTATTTAACTTATTTAATTGACATAATCTTAATTCTAAGGCCTTAATTTATACATTTTACACCCATAGTACACCCATATACTTCACTATATGCCTCTATCATACATTACTTACTCTTTTTTATTCCAGTTATTTACTATTACAACTATTTTCCTACAAAAGTTTAAGAAAATGTCCCTATATCTACTGCTTATAATTGCCGGTTAGTTCTCTACCCTCACGTCTGTGTCCATTAAATGTTCCACCTCATACCTTTGCCTTGCAAAAATGGGGCAGTCAAGGATCAAGTGCTCCACAGATTGTTCCGCATCTGGTTCACAGAGGCATGATGGGCTATCCTTGCACTTGAAACGACTCAAGTATGAGGAAAACCCACCATGCCCCGTGAACAGCTGCGTTGTGTGATTATCTAATTTAATATTCTTTACTATTTTCCGGGCCGTTATCACGTCGGGGAAAAACATTTTCGTAACTGATGCCGTTCCTTCAGATCTATACCTCCTGATCCATTCGTCAACCGTTTCTGCACGAATGGAGCGCCTGACGAATGAAACAGGGCAGAGATCATAATCCGGCTTCTTCTTACTCCTGAGAGCCGCTTCCTTGGCCAGTTCATCAGCCCTCTCATTCCCTGCCAGTCCTGCGTGTGCCTTAATCCAAAACAAGGATATATCCTTGCTTTGGAGTCTGCAGCGCCGGATGATGCTCCTGGCTTCGACTGCCAGGGGATGAGAGGATCCGTGATTTGTTATGGTTTGAAGTGCCGCCCTGGAGTCACTGTACAAGCCAAAGCTGCTCTCCCCACGCTTCACTGCGACTTCTGTCGCTCTGCATAGGGCCAGCAACTCCGCCTGGTATACATTACAAGAAGACGGCAAAGTAAGCTTGAGGGCCTTGATCTCCGCGGCATTACTCCATATGGATAGCGCCGCACCGACCCTGCCCTCAATCTTACTGCCGTCCGTATAAATTCGCACCACGTAGCTACTGTAGAGTGCATGCTGTTCCTCGTTCTCCAGGTTGACAAACTCCAACTCCATCTGTTGTGCATGATGCGGGGCCTCTTCTCTGTACTATTAGCTAGGTAAGAAATAGTTGACCAGACGCAATATAATATTATTGTGGTTTCTCATTCTAAATTAAATGAAGTATAGATAATGTCAAAGTCGTGGTTGTCTGGTTTGACTAAGGCTTCTCAAGCGGAGGGACGTGGGTTCGAACCCGGGCATACATTTGAAATTTACCGTGAGCTTTACGGTGAAGGAAAACTACGTGAGGAAACCTACACCAACGAAGAAATCGCGCACTGGGCCGACGTGGGAACTACGGTACAAGCCCTCTCATTCTGAGAGGAGGTCTGTGCCCTACAGGTTTTTATGAATGAATAAAATATTTTACATATTATCTCCTGCCTGTATCTATAACACGCCAAGTATAGTATCTATCTTCCTCATGTTGGATTTACGATGCCAGAATTCGGTTCGACTCTATCCTCCCACTCCTCATCCTGACTGCACACGCCCTACAGTCCCGTCCTATCACTTTGACTCTCTGGTGCCTCGGGCAGGAGTGTCGGATGAATCTTTAGCGAATCAGATAGCGCCCTTAAGTTTTAGGTTCACCCGGGTATATACGACGTCGCAATACAGGCCAGTGGTTGTTAAGGCCCCACTATACGCCACAAACCAGCGGCCGGTACTGTGACGGCGTATCCGCCCGAGCCTACCTTATGGCTTTCGGCGCCCCTGGGCCTCTGATGTTCAACGCCTCCGCGTCCTTGCAGCTGAACAGCTGGTCAGATGAGTCACGATAACGATAACTATTTATTTTATACTACGCGCGCTTTATTGCCAAGAAGAGCACGCACCAAGAAACAATTCGTTGACTAATAATTACTTTGCATAGAAAATGCATTACAATACCTACATATTGCTGCAAAAGTGTAAATTCATTGCCTGTAGAAATTAAGACACTTAAATATACAAAATTTTTGACAGCCTTAAAAAATTTGTGATCGGGTTATGTCCCTCCAACTTAAATGAATACTACGAGTATGATTCTAGCTGTTAGTCATTATCATTAAGTACCTACAAGTATATTGTGTAGCTACACCCACTGTGTAAAATTGTATTGTTTCCTCTTTATATTGCACAATATCTGCATGTACTTTACTTTATACATACAATTTATGGCTTTTAAATAAATAATAAAATAATAATATAAATAATTTCTAAACGCCTAGCCAAAAAGCAATAGCAACAAGACGACGAATTATAAATTTGCTTGTAGGTTTATATTAGGCGTTCAATAAAAAACTGCGGTTCATCAATATGATAATAACTGATGGATTTTAGTACATTGAGCATCAAGGGCCGTAAGTAGGGGATTACTAACGAGCGTCCATTAGAAGCCCGACGCTGAAAGCGTCGAGAAGAAGTAAGACCAAGCTAGATCGATTGCTGTCGAAATTACGTTTGACATTTACCATGACATGAGCTTTGCAGTGAAGAAAAACATCGTGAGGAAACCTGTACGCACCTGCAAAGAATATCTATGGTGTGTGAAGTTCGGACCGCATTGGGCCCACGTGGGAACTACGGCCCAAACCATCTCATTCTAAGAGGAAACTTCTGCAGTGGGGTGTGCATAATGCTAGGATGATGACAAGAATTTTTCGATTAAAGGTAAGTATTAGATTATTAAAAGAGAAGGAGATATACTGTTGTATACTACTATGATGGACTAGCGGCGCTCCCAAATACCTACATAGGTATATACTATACAGTATACATCGTCAAAATGTCGCCTGCGGGGCGGAAGCCAATTCCGGCGAGGGGCAGAGAGCGGACATTCTGTACGCAGTACCTACTAAAGTACGGTCGAGGAGCACGAAGAATTACACAGACAGCGGAGGCGTGGCAGTGCGGTTCGGTTGCGGTTGTAATATTCTAACTTGCATGAACGAGTTCGCGGTACGATACCGCACCACCGTTCATACAAGTTAGAATATTACAATCGTCATCGCCACGCTTCCGCTGTCTGTGCGTCTGGAGCTTAAATGACAGAGTGGATTAGGAAGGCGCACGAATATTAAAATGAGTAGGTGTAGTAGGTACATTAAAACATGCTGGCGAATTATGTTTTATTAAGTATGTACCTACATATTATTCAAATTACATGAGTGATCACGAGATTAATCAACCATACATAAATCCATGGAACAAGATTAGATTTTTAATTTTGATCCATATTATGCAGTTCCTCTATAAAATTTTGACGACCTAATAAAATCAAGATTTATAAAAGTTGACATCACGCACACATTTGCATAATTACTAACTTAACCATAAAAATACGTTTAAAAAAACAATAACAACGATTTCATGCATTTAAAAATCGTAACGGAAATTAAGTGTTCGAATTTAGACTTAGACGCTACGAGTTAAAAATGAAATTGAAATCGTGTCTGAAGCACGTTCGTGCAAGAATCTGTGTTCTTTATTTAATTTGTACAAATTGAACGTAATATTTTATGGGTGTTTTTTAGTAGCGGATGGCAATAAATCTTTTTTGAAATTAAGACTGGCCGGTACGGTAGCGACCGCTGGCCGACAGAGGAAATAATTTATTGTCTATGGCTTAGGGATCGGCAACATTTTACAGGTGAGTTTTGCATACCTAAGTAAGTATTATTATGTTTAACTAGTTTTTTGCTTGCGACTCCTTCTGCGCAGAGATTTAAATTGCGGTATACCTATCTCATCGTTATTCCGGTGCAATACCTAATAATATAAAGTTAAAATCCTCCCTTTATGTAGATACATCTACAGTCAAAACCGTTTATAGCGACACCAATTAAATATTGGATGTAACGACCAAGAAAAAAAACCCAACACGATCTTATATACCAAAGTAACACTGGTTACAATAACCAACCGTGACTGTAGTAAGTTTTTAGTCAAGGTGAAACTTCTTCATTTTTAATTTATTTTAAACATGAAACTACCGTGAGACTCACTCATAGTGGAATAGTAGATTGATAACCAAGGGTGGAAAGTGACCCATTTAACCCGAGATATTTCTGGCGCTCGAACGAAGTGAGAGCGCCAATAGTTCGAGGGGAAATGGGTAATTTCACCCGAGTTAGACACTCTACTTTTCATTTCGATTGTGAGGAAAGCAAAATACTACAATCAATCCTTCCATCCATCCATTCATCCATCCATCCATCCGTCCGTCCGTCCGTCCGTCCGTCCGTCCGTCCGTCCGTCCATCAAATGATAGGTTTTTTTATGTCGTAAGAATGCTTAGAGTTGGCTGTATGTAATTTTTCCTTTGTCAGTTTAATGTTAGTAAGCAAATTTAAAAAGTTCGTACAACCTCCAGTGTTGTATATAAGCTCCATGGTCACGACGTGCATCTAGGTGGCCATGCCGAAACGTGAAAAAAAGTGTCACTGACGTAACTGAATTATCTTCGACTCCAAGGCAGATCGTAAAAATTAAAAAAAATTTACTTTCCACCCTAGAGATGAAAACGCAATTTTATGAAAATTTAACTTTCCAAACAGGAGAGATGAAAATAATATGAATCACTCACGTCTTAAAACGAGTTTAACTCGAAATGTTTCGGGCTAATCCGTTCCGTAGCCCTTCTTCCCGGAGTCACACGTCACGGCTTTGGCTGCGAATGCGCTTCCGGGAAGCAGTAGGGATACGGATTAGCCCGATACATGTCTAGATAAACTCGTTTTAAGACGTGAGTGATCCGTATATTTTCACTATAATTTTAATTTATCCTCACAATATTACGTAGCCTAAATACATACCTACCTTATTTAATATTTTCATAGTAACTTTAACTCAGACTATAAAAAACCGTATTTACGAATGATGTAAAATTGAAAACATTTTCTATAATGAATAACTGTCAGCTGGATTCTATGGATGTTGACGTTGGTTTTAAGTTCGTTACTGGCAGTAGCGTGACGCTGTAACAACTTGATTTTCACCGGGTTGCCTTAATACCAATGTAAAAACAATGATGACAAGTATGGCAAAGCCTGTGTATACATCAACTGTGAGGTGTTGCAAACCAAGACATGTACCTACTTAACTCTCGTTTCGCTCACTCTCCGGGTTGAGTAACGAAAATGTTCTCTCCACGCTACTGATGCGTTTACAAAATTATGGTGTGAAACTCAGTGAACACCACAGATTTTCGTTCTTTGACCTTTTTTATGCCTAAAGTACTTACTACCAACAGACATACAACCAATTTAGTTGACTAAGTAGTTAAAAGTGCTTTATCAATTTTACTGACACGTAGCAAGTAACAAGTTTCATTCATTTATTGTCTAAAACAACTAAGTATAAATTGTTTACGACCCCTGCTCATTAAACAAGTGTGAATCAAACATTCTTTATTTGAATTTATCCTTCTCTCGATCGGTACAATCACAGGTACAATGAAACGGAAACGCTTTGTCAATGATCCGAAACGACCAATATTACCTGATCTCTCACCTTTGTCAACTTTTAATAGAAATATATTACAATTTTAATATACAAAACTGTCCAAAATTATAAAGTGCGACGTTTTTGAATGTTATTATTTAATCGTTATTAGTAAAATAATTCGTAATACGAATCAAAACAATGTGATATCGTAATTTTCATTACAAAAACATGAGGCGAAGACTAAGAGACGATGGGTCGATTTTAATTGGACGTTTTAAAACTTAACCATTAAAGCTTGAGCTCCTACCTCCTAACTAATTTATCTGAAGCATCAAATAAAGACAGTATCTATGTAAACTGGTAGGTATTTCGAGTTTGAGAGAAGGAACACATCTATTAATTTTAATTTATAAATTTGTCAGGGTGCTGATTTTAGGTGGTATGGTATATCAATTTGTTAAATGCAGTTTTTTTTAACATACGTATTCAGCCTTGACTGAGTATCTAGTTACATCTATCCCGAGGAAGTGGGAAGATCCCGCGGGACACAAACATAGTTGCGGGCAACAGATTTATGCGCCTCGTTATTACGATTTAATGAACACCTACCTAAATATTTAATGTTGAATACCTGTATAAGAAAAAAACTTGGACGGTAGGAACACAACCAACTTTCATAATTCACAAAGAATCTCTTCGTATCCTACTTCATTTGTCCTAATTTCGTTAGTCATAAGAAATATATTATTACCAACGAAATCGTGCAGTTTTTAGCATTTCTTCCAATGTCATATGACGAAATGTTACTGGTTAGGTTAGGGTTAATTTAATAATTCTTCTTCTTTTATTTTCCAGAAATAAAATAATATTGTACCTAAGTATGTACATAAAAATCGGGAAAATGATAGCTAGAGACAACCAATTAAATTATGTATGTATGTATGTAAACTCTTTATTGTACAAAAATAAGGAAAAAAGAAATACATTATTGACAACCGTTGAAATGCATGTACAAAGGCGAACTTATCCCTTTAAGGGATCTCTACCAGTCAACCTTTGAGTGGATGAAAGGAGCATTTAGTAAGGGACCGACAAAGAGTAAGTAAAAATAATTCAGTTGGACAAAGCAAAGGCTACAATACAACTTTTAGTAAATACAATACATAAACTCATAATATAAAGAAACCTAATAAAAATATACTACCATATACAACATATATATGCAAAATACATACAATAAATAAGCAGTGTTCTCAATATATTAAAGAGATGGTGTGAGCCACATCTTCTTCAAAGCTTCCCTGAACGACACCACGGAGGGAGATTGCCTAATGGAGGTGGGTAATCGATTCCACAGTCTAGCAGATTGCACAGTAAAAGATTTTGAGTAAATTTTGGAAGAAGTAGAAGGACAGGCCAAAAGGAGATTGGTACTCGACCGCAAACGATGCTGGCTTCCTTCAGCCAAGTAGCTGAAACGCTCGGAAAGGTATAAAGGGGCGGAAGGATTAAAAAGAGTGTTGAAAAGCAATGACAGAACGTGGATGTTCCTACGCTCCCTGATGGGCAACCACCTCAGCTGTGCACGAAAGTGAGATACGTGGTCGTATTTACGGAGACCAAAGATATACCGGATACACACATTATACATTATTACATTATTAAATTTTAACGACCGCTTTAGCCTAGTTGGTAGTGACCCTGGCTACGAAGCAAGAGGTCCTGGGTTCGAATCCCGGTAAGGGCATTTATTTGTGTGATGAGCACGAATATTTGTTCCTGAGTTATGGATGTTTTCTATGTATTTAAGTATTTATTTATCTATATAAGTATGTTTATCGTCGTCTAGTACCCATAGTACAAGCTTCGCTTAGTTTGGGACTAGGTCGATTTGTGTAAGATTGTCCCCTAATATTTATTTATTTAATTCATAATAATAATTAAGTAGGTACCTAAGTGCGCAAGATTTTTTTCTCACCTTTCGCTCTAAAGATTTAATAGGACCTAAAGAGAACTTACCTCATAATTTGTTTGAACTAATTTCAAAGCAACGCCCTACCATTCGCTCTCAGTAGCAAACAAGCGTACCAAAAAGCAACAGACTTCACGCAAACTATCGAAATCTGATACTCAAAACATTACTTTTACGCCCATAAAAGAACCTCTAACGCCGCACCATAGAGTTTTGTTTTTAAAAAGCTGGGGTCCAAATCACTCTGTGCCCCTACCAGGCAAGCGTGAAATACAACCAAGTGGGTACTTTCAGTACGCAATCTCGCCACATGTGCGAGTTTAGAGCGTTTTGGAACGCGCAAATATTCATTACTGGCAACCCCGCGGAGAAAATTGGCGCGAAATCTCTTGCGTAGTGGGGTATGGTTGGGATGAGGAGAGGACTTGTATGTCGATTATTATGTTTTTAATTAATATTGAAGTTTTCTACTAGTAATAATATTAAACTAATTACACACACATGCTACTTACATAGGAACTTAATAAAACTAAATTAAAAACATTTTTACAAATAAAAAAGTATCCAACTAATTACCAAGCTAAAACTAGAAAAATTTACAAAAGGCATCATATTAAAATTATAGTGAAATAAATTCGTTTTCAAATTCAAATTGAATGGATAAAATCGCAAATATGCAAACAAACACAAGACTAGTATGATATTCTGTTGTGATTTTGGTTTGGATTGGCGTTATTATATGCTAGAAAAAATATAAAGACGTGTTGTTTGTATAGATGGTATAATTGAAGTGACTTAAGATATTCAAAATAAGAAAAGTCATAATAAAAAATAGAACATTATTTGAATACCTATTAAAAATAATTTAGATTAGCCAGTACAGTATAAGTATTTACAACATTCCCCCTTAATCGAAATTATCCCAAGAGCAAAATAAAATAATACAAAGAACTATACAACTAAACCTATGCTAGCTGTACATCTCTTATGTGCAACAGGCCCAAGAGGTTTTGTTAGAACGTCTGCAGGCATGTCACTACTCTTTAAATAATTAAGGGTAACGATGCAGTCAGATACTTTTTCTCGTATAAAATGGAAACGAGTATCTATATGCTTCGTCCTGTTGTGGTGCACTGGATTGAGTACTAAGTTAATGGCACTCTGGCTGTCCGACATTAATGTAACTGAACTAAGTATACCTGTGATTTCCGAAATAAAGCGACGTAAGTAGCAGGCTTCTTTTGTAGCTGCTGTAAGTGCCATATATTCAGCTTCTGTCGATGAGAGAGCCACGGTGGGCTGTTTCTTTGATTCCCATGCCACCGGTCCGTCAGCTAACTTAAACACGAAGCCCGTGTACGACTTCCTATTAATCGGACAATTAGCCCAATCCGCATCAGCGTATCCTTTCAGAAGGTTTCCTGTTCTTCTGTAAGTTAAAGAATACTGTGAAGTACCTTTTAGGTACTGTAACACCCGTTTCGCAGCATTCCAATGCTCCTTAGTAAAACAAGTATTGAACTGACTAAGATAACTAGCCGCGTATGCGATGTCAGGCCGTGAGTTTACTGCCAAATACATTAAAGAACCAATAAGGTTTTGGTAAGGCAATAACGGTGACTCACTATTTAAATTCCTTTGCAATTTAGATTGCGCTAAAGGAGTTCCTGTCGTCTTACAATCACTCATATTAAACTTTTCTAACATTGACAATATGAAATTTGATTGATTTATTTTAATGCAATCTTTGTTGCTTTCTATTTGCAAGCCCAAATAAGATTTCAAATAGCCCAAATCTTTAAGGGAAAAATATGTCAACAAATCATTTTTGACAATTTCAAATGTCTTGTCAGAGGAGTAATAGATAATCAAATCGTCCACATAAACACTTAACAATACAAGTTCCTTGTCAAAAAGTTTTGTATACACGCAAGGTTCAGAGGGCGTTACAATAAAACCTATTTTCGAAAGAGTTTCATTTAACTTTTTATTCCAGGCGCGTGGAGCCTGTTTAAGACCATAGAGCGATTTCCTTAATAAGCAAACCTTATTTTCTTGGCCTTTTGCCGCAAAACCAAGAGGTTGCTCCATGTAGACTTCTTCTTGTAAATCGCCGTTAAGGAATGCAGTATCCACGTCCATATGCCTCATCTTTAAACCCATTTCTGCAGCTAATGCAAATAAAGTACGTAGTGAAGAATGACGTATTACCGGCGCAAATGTCTCATGATAGTCCACACCTTTTGTTTGACTATAACCTTTTGCGACAAGTCTTGCCTTATATTTGGTGATATTTCCATACGCATCTTTCTTCACTTTATATACCCACTTACATGGAATAACCTTTTTATTAGGTCTCTCCACTAATTCCCAGGTATGAAGTTTCATAAGCGAATTATGCTCATCATTCATGGCTAACTGCCACTTTGCAGCATCATCGGCATGAATAGCTTCATAATAGCTAGTTGGTTCATCCATATCGTTATTTGATACTTGATACGAAAGGTAATCGGGTGGTTTTCGATTCCTTGATGGATATCTTGACTCACACAAAACTTCAGGGTGTTCCACATTCGCTGTCTCTGTTTCCACTCTCTCTGGAATATTCTCAGAGTCCGTCTCCATTCTCACTGGATTCACGGGAACAGAAGATTCAGCACCTGAGTTGGAACTGTCAATACAATCGAAGTATTGCGAACCTTCTTCTTCAGCATCAAATAATAAGATGGGATTCGATTCAACATGTGAATCAGGTTCCCTTTTCTTCAGGGATGCAAAACGATTCTCAAAGAATGTTGCGTCTCTAGATTTTATTACCCTTCTAGGATTTTTAGGATCACGGAATAAGTACGTGTTGGGATCTTCTGAATATCCAACAAATATGCCTTCCTCAGCTTTTAAATCTAGTTTCTTTCTGTGAAAATCAGGTATATGAACAAGAGCTCTACATCCAAACACTTTTAGATGACTCAAATCACTTTTACGACCACACCATCGGTCGTAAGGTATCTGTCCGTCTAAGGCTCTATGAGGAGACCTATTTTTCAAGTATACTGCTGCCTTGAATGCATCTTCCCAGTATGCTTTAGGTAATGAGCTCTCAGCTAACATCGATCTTGCCTTTTCTACAATTGAGCGAAAAGTTCGCTCCGCAGTCCCATTTTGTTGCGGACTGTACCTAACTGTAGTTTGATGCTCGATCCCTTTAGAAGCGAGATAATCAGCAAATTCTTTATTTACATATTCTTTACCGCCATCTGTCCTAATAGCCTTTATTTGTGAGCCTAACTGTTTTTCAACAAAAGCTTGAAATAAACAGAACTTGTTCTTTACCTCTGTCTTAGAATTAATAAAATAAGCAAAAATTTTACGTGTATTGTCATCTACAAAGATTAAAATATATTTATTTCCTTGGAAAGATGACGTGGACATTGGCCCGCAGAGATCGCTATGGACCAATTCCAAAGGTGAAGATGCTCTTTTGTGTGCAATCTTCTTAAAAGGTTTTCTGGCTTGTTTGCCTTCTACGCAAGCGATGCAATTATTTTTGTCTACCTCGGTAAAGCTTATACCTACCTCATGATTCCTCAACATGCTCATTCCGATACGACATAAGTGACCTAACCGTTTGTGCCAGAGTCTGTAGTTACTCGGACAGTCAGAGTGCTCATGTTGTGTTGCATTTGCCCGGGGAACATTTACAGTGCAATCTAATGTGTACAGACCACCACAGGGCGAAGCATGAAGAACTGAATCACCTGTAACACAAAAATTTGCATCATTTTTATAGAAAGTACAACCATTATTATCAAAAATACATATAAAGCCCTTTTGAACTGCTTTCTGTACAGATAATAAATTAGCTTTTAATTCTGGTACAAAAGCTACATCTCGTATCATGTCCACCGATTTATCAGGTGTATTAATGGAGATATTGCCTACTCCACAACACTTAATTCGTTCGCCATTTGCGACAGTAACATTTCCATTATCTGAAGTTGTAAAACTATGAAACCAATCTCGTCTAGAAGTCATATGTTTAGTAGCACCAGAGTCAACGTACCACACATCCTTTTCTGAACCAGAAGTATTCAGTGCTGTATACGAAGAAGCTTCTTTCTTAGGTAAAACATTTGTCTTCTTATTACCTTTATCTTCGTAGGCTTTCTGTAAGGACTTCCAGGCTTCGGCTGCAGTTTTTGCTCCCTTTACGTGAGTGATAGCAGCACCGTCTACTGTAAGACATATTTTAGCAAGTGCCTTACAATCATACCTTGCCTTTAATGATGTGGATGTTCCATCGCCTTCGGGATATCCTATTACGGCATACCATAAATCTTCGTGGATAAGAAAATTTTGCATTTTAAATTTCCACGTTGGATACCCATCTCTGTTTTTAAGGCAGAATGAGGGAACTCCGGACTGCAACTGTTTGTAAACATTACCACTATCTCCACTTTCGCTTGACATTTTGTCACGGAACTTTTACTTTTCCAGGATGCGAAAAATAAACACACACGAAAAATAAATCAATGCAATAAATAACGCACACCTTCGTGCTGATAACGTGTTGTGATTTTGGTTTGGATTGGCGTTATTATATGCTAGAAAAAATATAAAGACGTGTTGTTTGTATAGATGGTATAATTGAAGTGACTTAAGATATTCAAAATAAGAAAAGTCATAATAAAAAATAGAACATTATTTGAATACCTATTAAAAATAATTTAGATTAGCCAGTACAGTATAAGTATTTACAACATATTCACGTACCTAATTTATTTACTTCGTGCTAGTAAAATTAACTTGGAGTTAAATAATTAACTTTGTGTAGTGGGTCAGTTCTACGGGCGATGTGCCCTACCCACTGCCACTTAAGTCTAGCGATTCTTCGAGCTATGTCCGTGACTTTAGTTCTCGCGCGGATTTTATCATTTCTAACCCCCGTAGAACTGACGGCCGATGGGGCCGAAAGGTTCTCGAGTGGCGTCCGCGGACCGGAAGACGCAGTGTAGGTAGGCCTCCAACAAGATGGAGCGACGACCTGGTGAAGGTAGCGGGAACGCATTGGATGCGGATGGCACAGGGCCGATCTGTTTGGCGAGTCTTGGGGGAGGCCTATGTTCAGCAGTGGACGTCTTTCGGCTGAAACGATGTGTAGTGGGTATTAATGGCAAACAAAGTATCACAAAAATTGCCTTAAATTCTACTCACAACTTACTTATAAAAAACTTTTTTTGGTGAGAATTTATCAGCAACATTAAAGGGTAATTTTGATTTTGGGGTAACTCCTTCTAACTTATTTTATTGTAACTACATACCTACTTCGTTTTGAAAAACATCTTAGATGAGAAAATTCTCACGTGTTGGTATTTGTTTACTGTGTATAAGGTTTGATTTAGAACCTTTACCTAATAAATACAATCCTATTTCAAACTAGTGACGTTACTTTTCATCGATAAATTATTTTATTACGTCACTACAGCCAGGGGTGAAATTTAATATTATTCATATGGCAACTTCTGTTTGTGTTCGTTCGCTGCCCGCGCCCAATATGAGGTAACCGCAGATTTCATAACTAGAGGATTGTAAAAAATACAAACAACTTGTGGTTTCTTGGAAAATACATTAGTATTTCGCCCTCTAGGTTGGTAAAGCTGTGGCGATCCTTCTGGTAATACAGGTTTTTTAGGCAGTGGGGATTGGGTTTAATCTACTTGCTATTTTGTCCTTCTTTCATTCCAGCCTATCTATATACGTCCCAATGCAGGGCACAGGCCTCCTCTCAAAAAGAGAGGGCTTGGGGCGCAGCTCCCTCGCGGGCCCAGTGCGGATTGCTGGATTGTGTGTGCTGGTTTCCTCACGAAGTTTTCCTTCACCGTAAAGCTCAAATAAATTTCAAATAAGGTATAATTTCGCACATGAATTCCGAAAAACTCTGAGGTGCGAGTGTGCGAGCCCGGGCTCGAACTCACGTCCTCCTGCTTGAGAGGCTATAAGTAGGTCTAACCACTATGCCTCCACGGCTACAGCCCGTTGCCGTGGAGGCATGGTGGTTGTCCTTCCTTGCACATAAATAATTTTTGAAGTCTTTCTAAATAAATAAATCTATAAATAAAAAGAACCACTGAGGTGCTAAAAAGTTTTCATGAATGTAAATGCAAAAAAATCTTTACACTTAAGTAATTGAAGATAATCTTATACTTACTGATGTTTCTTCACTGCTTTATAGTTATTTGTCTTTTTTGTTATTGCTTAAGCGACAAAATGATGTAATTATATTTATTTATTTAATATTATACGTAAAGATTTATCGGGTGAAATTATTTAATATCACTAGGTTTATTAATGTACACAAATTGAACAAACTCACTGTCTGGTCTGACCTACCTACCTGGTCCTACCTATCCAGTCAAACCCTTTACTTGCGGAACGCTAATATCTGAGTTCCATTTTAATTAGTATGTACCTAATTATTTTTCAAAACTGTACTTTTTAAAGCATTTTTATCCAAAATTTGGACTGAAATTATACCTACTTTGTGAGTAGTTGGTTGAGTACTCATTAATCATTGGTTCACAGTACGTTCATACTGCACAAAATTCTGCCCCAATTGAGTTTTGCATGACATTTCTTTAGAAAGACACTAGCTGACCCTGCAAACGTTGTTTTGCCTTATATCACCTAGGGGTATAAAAATAGCCTACGGCCTATTCTCAGACCTACCGAATACAGAGAAAAAAGTTTCATAAAGATCGGTCAAGCCATTTCGGAGGAGTTCGGTAACAAACACCGTGACACGAGATTTTTATATATTAGATTAGTTAATAAAACAACCAGTCTAACGCAAGTCACACTTCATCAAAATCATCTACGTAGGCTATTCAAAATAGGTTAGGTTAAGTTAGGTTTAAGTTAAGTACTGTATAGATTCAGGCGTACGAAATCCTCATCATCACGAAATAAAATATAAAATATTTATTTCACGGAGAACCAAGAAGTTTATCTATTTCATTTTAAGTAAAGTTTATATTAATTTTTCCAAAAATATTGGTGAAATCTTAAGTCAGTAGAATGGTCTTAACTTAGAAGACTAGCGATTCTCAGCGCTGAGTTGGGACCATCTCGAGACAAATTGTTCCAATTTCTCTTTTTTTTTCGATATTCTTTGGTGTAATGTCTGGAATGTATAAATGTTTTCTTTCTTTCTTACTACAATCGATGCAATATTGCATGTTCTTATAAAGATCCCTTGATAAATAACAAACTACAGGCTGGCGAGGTTTTACCAAGGATGATATAGACTGGATTGGCAGTCGCCATAGTAGGGATCGGCCGCGGTTTTTGTAGTTCGATTATTAAATCTAGATGGCGCTGAAATATAGCCAGAGGCTTTGAAGGCAAAATAATAAGACTACAGATGTTTTCAAAAATATTGCATAATAATACATTTGCAGTGATATGAAATATCTGTAGTCTTATTGTTTTGCCTTCAAAGCCTCTGGCTATATTTCAGCGCCATCTTGATTTAATAATCGAACTACAAAAACCGCGGCCGATCCGTACTATGGCGACTGCCAATCCAGTCTATATCATCCTTGGTTTTACATATAAGACACGTAAATAGAATAGATACGACATCTCAGTTCACGCCATTGTGTATAGTTATTAAATTATTTATATAAACAACAGCGCCCTGAAAAGCTAAGCAATTGGTCATTACGGCTAAGCTTCGCCCGCGGCACCTCATTACTTTAATGGATGGCAAATCCGAAAGACATTTTAATTTAGAAAAACAATTCCGTCTGCGGCATTTTATGAATGTTTTATCATTTTATTTTTGAGGACTAAGCTCTATCATGATTATTTAGTTGGATTGTTTGATGTGATTGAGAATGTTGGTGTATTTTGTCTGGTGACAGATAAGTATAGCTACCTACGTCATTACGGGACAGGGACGTAAGGATGTGACTACTTAGGTATATATTTTTAAGAAGTCTGTCAGAGTTGTTTGACGTAATTACTCATGTAAAGTATATTGTTATGTTGTTAAAGATTATTCAGCACTGTATAACTACACAAGCTGAGTAAGTAAAATACGTATTCATCCCAATGTAGTACAGTCGAAAAAAGCGAGGCCTGCCCAGTTTCGAAACAACGACCGCTTTAGCCTAGTTGGTAGTGACCCTGCCTACGAAGCTAGAGGTCCTGGGTTCAAATCCCGGTAAGGGCATTTATTTGTGTGATGAGCACGAATATTTGTTCCTGAGTTATGGATGTTTTCTATGTATTTAAGTATTTATTTATCTATATAAGTATGTTTATCGTCGTCTATTACCCGTAGTACAAGCTTTGCTTAGTTTGGGACTAGGTCGATTTGTGTAAGATTGTCCCCTAATATTTTTTTTTTTTTTTTTAAACAAATTTGCTTGCAGCCGTTGAAGTTCATTGGTATGGATTGGTATGGACAGATGTCTAACCACTGCAAGCAAAATGGACATTTATGGTGTCAAGGCGACCTTTTTGTCGATGGTACATATCTCTTAATGCACCAATAGATAGTTTCATACTTCTTACCTGGTTATATTGGATTTCATTCACATCGGCATAAACACAACTGTTTAATAAGATACCAATTTGTCAAATAGTTCATAATAGTATGCTTGAAAAGTCATCGTAGTCCAGCGGTTCAATCTTTTTTGAAAACTCATGGTAACTGTACAGTTAAGGAAAACGTCACCAGGAAATCTGCACTCACCAGCAAAAAAATTCAATGGTACGTGGAGTCCCCAATCCACACTAGGTCCGCGGGAGAACTAGGTACTGTATATAGGCTGTAATGAAGATGACGTGATGTTAATTTAAAGTATCTATCATATCATAAACTAGAGTAAAATATGCTTTCCTACTAAAAGTGCCTGCCTAAGTGAAAATTGGTTTCAAAAGTTAAATTGGTCCTGTATGTAGGTATGTCTATATTATCCGTAGATAAGACTACGCAATGATATTTGCTGTGAGACGCTTTTAAAGATAGCTACTAGTAGCTTAAGCTGGCGTCAGTATTTAATGAATAAAAGAAACTGACATTAACACAACCACTAAGCAGCCACGTTAACTCAATATTACGAAGAAATTCAATAACTTCGAGTAAAACTTGTAACTCTCAATAATAATTTCCTTAATACCAAAGCAACTAGGCAGCTCTAAAACACAATTACCATCATTACCATTAATAAGCCTGCATCTAATACATAAAACATCCATCGCCAGAGACTGTGCCCTAATCCCCTTACCTTTCCCCATAAATCATAAATACACCATTATTTATGACCGATTCAATTTCACCCACCTACGTACGTTCATTGTTTATTTCATCGCATAAAAAAACTGTCACGAAACTGAACTGTCGAGAAAAAAACATCTCCCGGGCCTCTTTTAAATAAAACAAAAGACGGGAGACATGTCGGTAAAACAATTGACTGGCGGTCGATAAGCAACGTCCCATCACTAGACCGTAGCGTTCGAAGTTCAATTTTCCCGCCATCTCAATACGGTCGCGTTCAGTGTTGCCAGCTTGTGATTTATGCCTGTTTGGAGCGCGGGAAGTGGAAGTGGTTACATATTTATAAAATGGAATCGATTTTTAAATAAGCCAATGGTTGTGCTCGGCGCGAGAGGCGGATGCGTAGGCCCCTCCCCCGCCGGCGTCAGATGAGCGTCTGTGCTCTTTTTGCTCACTCGCGCAGCGGCCGTCGAGACAAACGGATGTCTGACTAGAGTATGACCAAATACTGATATTGTGTTTGATTATCGATAAAACAACTAGTAGAAAATTAAGAGTTAGATTTTTAGTCTTGAATTTTTTGCAAGCGTTTTAGAATACAGTTAGCCGTAATATAAAATTTCAGTACTTAAGGATTCTGGATTCATTCAGCCCTTATGAAACATGTCAGATAGTACTATAAGTACCTGCACGAGTAAAATATTCTTAGTTAGTTCAGTTAGTGATGGTCTTGCTAGTTAATAATACATATAATAATAAGTACCTATCGATTATTTCGCTGTATCAAAAGTATCAAAACAATACGTTTCGGATAGTCCATGTTTTTATATTAATACGTAAAATAAATCAAGTCAATTATTAGTCCTGGTAATCTTTGGTATTTACTACAAAATTGATTATATATTTTTGTCATAACATTAAGCTACACTATTTTTAATTTACAAAGGTTATTTATATAATTATCAGGATTAGCAAAGTTCCCGAAGGGAGGAAATCGTAGTCGCGGGAAGCAGCTATAATATGTAATATAATTACATACTTTCTTTGACTCAAATGAAGAAGATAGCTTGCCTATTGATTTGATTTTTAAAAAAGTATAGGTAGGTACTTACTTAATTTGTTGGGTATAAAAGTATTGTTTAAACACACAAGTTAAAAATACCAAAAAATGCCAAATATAGTAGGTAGGGAGACACTAACTTATTCCTAAAAGAGATGTCTTTTAGCTAACCTATTAGGTATTAAGTTATACGGCACACGAATAAATAATCGGCAGGCTCGTAAACTGCACTTTAAACTGACGTTATCTTTCAGATTCAATAGGTTACGAAAAAACATGAATCAAGCAAAAATCTACCTTACTACTGGGACATAAAATCTTTATCGTGAGTATTAATACTGTGGTTTTACTACACTCCATTTCACTGCTTTACTGTAACAAGGATTTAAGCTTAAGTTTTGCTGCATTCTATATTGAATCTTAGTTAAGCGTTATGTACAGCTTGGTTTTGATTACTTTAAGAACATTTTAGCATCTTGTAATAGTGAGGTCATTTGTCTCGGTGATTGTAGGAAAATTTAACGATGGCGGATATTATCGATATCGGTAAAACTTACGAGTAAATCTCTACGACAGTAGCTTGTTTGGTAGAAGTACAATTATGGAATTAGGGTATGCGCGCACGAGCAACTTTTGTCTCCGCGACTATTTTATCAAGTCTATGGGTTAGTATGGAAGTGCGCCACGTAGCGCCGTGACTCCCGGGATACAAAAACACATAACAAAAAAAATCGCCTTGCGACTAAGTTGCTCGTGCGCGCATACCCTTAGGCTCGGAATACACATGCCAGTAGATCAAACATTTTCGTTCAAGTAGCTCGCACGCTTGCGTCATATTTGTGTGATGTTTGACGTAGTTACGTGCAAGTTTGGTTTGAAGTATCTTTTTGTTTTTTTTTTTATTTCTTCAACTTCAATTTTTACTTTTACGGTCATCCCGTGAAATCCATATATTTCATACTAAATACAAACTGAAACAAAGATGCACAGAAAAAACACCAGAAAAAAAAAGACCAATGCTGGGAATGCCGAGGACCTGGGTTCGATTCCTAGCATTGATCTTTTTTCTGGTGTTTTTTCTGTGCATCTATCTATGTTGTAGTTACGTGCGACAGCTACCTGGCCCAAAAACATGCAAGCTACAGGCATTTGTATTTTGGGGGTAGCTGCAATAGAGAGATCTCTCTCCAGGCAGATGTTATGCCTGGGGACCGAAGTCCAATGGATGAAAGTTGGAAGTTGTATTTATGCAGCCGAGTTGAGAAACTTCGATAGCGTGATGTAGGATTGTAGTAGTTAGTTCCTTATGTGATGACTAGATGGCGCTAGTAGTCGCTACATCAGCCCCCCTTTTAGACCGGAGGTCGATACGAATTGCAGTGGAGTGCAGTCTGTGCGTCATGTGGGCGCTTGCAAGGGCCAGTCGCTCAGAGCCTCGTCGGCGAGCATTGTTGTTCCTCTGCTACTTGTGGATGCATGCCTGTTGCGTGATTGCTCGGAGCCTTGTTGGCGAGCGTTGGTTGATTGATTGGCAAGTGGAAGTAGTGGGAGGAGGATTTGCGAACTGTAGACACCAGGCAGATAATAGATACTTGCTAATGGTGCACAGTGCGGTGAGTATGGCTTGCTGTGAGACTGCGTCATCGTCTTGTGTGTCTGAAGGTTGCGATTTTGTCCAATGTCGTGTGTCACCAATTTGGGGGTAGTTACAATAGAGAGATCTCTCTCCAGGCAGATGTTATGCCTGGGGACCGAAGTCCAATGGATGAAAGTTGGAAGTTGTATTTATGCAGCCGAGTTGAGAAACTTCGATAGCGTGATGTAGGATTAGTAGTTAGTTCCTTATGTGATGACTAGATGGCGCTAGTAGTCACTACAGTATTTCAGGCCTTACGTCTAATTTAAACTACATTAAAGGGGCCAGCATACAGGGCTTAGCTTACCTCACTTTTTAACCCCCGACACAAAAATAGGGGTGTTATAAGTTTGACCGCTATGTGTGCGTGTCTGTCTGTGGCATCATAGCTTTTCAACGGCGGAACCGATTTGGAAGCGGTTTTTTTATTAGAAAGCAGGCTTCTTGGAAATGGTTTTTAGATATGTTTCATCAACGGATCAGCTGTTCCAAAGGTATCAGCTCTTTTGTTAGCTGTGGAAGGGATCTTAGACGCATAATGGGCATTTACTTTATGTTCAAACATATGTATCACATAATTGCGTTGAGGGTTTCTAAAATTTATTTTTTAAATACGTCCCAGTGGGTATTTAATATAAATATTTACTAAAAAAGGTTAGAAGTGAAACGAGGGCGCTACTTTCTTTGTAACTGTCACATTTTTGACGTAAAATGCTAGATGCCAAGTATTTTACATAAAAAACGGTTTTCTAACATTAGGAATAGTCGCGGAATGAAAAAGTTCGTCACTTTTCGATCTTAACTCATTTTCATTTCATTTTATTAAGCGTTTGACATAGAGTCTTAGATAGTCATAGATATTCTGTTTACTTAACTATTTATATCCGCCCTCTCTCGTACTTACCTACTATTGTACCTACTAGACTATAGTACAGTACAACTTTTGTGTGTATGCAAAATTAAAGAAACAAACATAATTGACAAACGTTAAGATATTTCCAAAGGTGAACTCTAACAGGCTAAGCCTTGAGTGAATGAGAGGAGCATTTAAAAGACCAACAAAATAAGTTTAAATGTCAGAAATAGTATTTCTTGTTCAGTATCTATTGCAGAACATTTAAGCCCTTTCCGAAAGATGTAGAATCTTTTTGATTAAAACCATCGACAACTTCGTGTCCCATCACTAACAGTAATGTTGTGCTAATTCCATGCGGCAGCTAGTTTACGTCTCCTACGCTTAGGGTACACTTTTATAGAAGCACAGCGACAAATTGACATTAGAAGAAAACAACTTCACAAATCAATCATTTTACAAAGAGTGAGCTGAGATGTGGATTTCAACTAAGCTAATATAGCAAATCATAGCCGAATTCTGCAAGTCATAGTGAACCCTCAATTGGCAAAAAGACACACCATAAACGTCATGATCGTATAACTTTATCCCCCAGCCGTGTGTAAAGAGACTGACAATATCGACATACTAAAGCGAGTAGAAGCAGTACCTATAATAAACTCATTACCGTTTACTCGCGTTTTACAATAAAACTGGTTTTCATGTAGGTACACGATGTAGGTATGTTCAAATGACCTAGTCTATATCTATTTCTGTCAAAATTAACACTTAAATTTGATTATCGCGTCCCGCGAGATCTATACAATTTTCCGGGATAAAAACTATCCCGTTTCCCTCTCATGGTCTAAAACCATCTCCATACCAAATTTCATGAAGATCGGTTGAGTATTTAAAGCGTGAATGAGTAACAAACAAACTTACATTCGCATTTGTGGGTGATATTAGTCGGGATGTTCTGACCAATATTATAGTTAATATCAGTATTTATAATAATCATTACATCACCATTTCAGTACTACATTTATCTAAAAGCTGTATAGGTGAGATACTTGTGACCTAAGTCTATTTATAATATTATTTTATGTTGATAATCATAGATAAATAACTCCCTAAATGTGAAAATAAAGCTGTCTTCAAGATTAGATTTAAAACCGGTTTGTTTAATAATCAAATCAAAAAGCTCACTCGATGTCGATGACTGCAAAACTACACAGATAATTTATTGCTTAACAATTCAAAAGCCATAGTTTCGCATAATAATACGTCTACAGTATGCCACAGTCCAAACTAACAAAAAAAAAAACAATGTCCACTCAAGGTCCGCCTCTGGAATGTCTATGCCCGCTTCATTTTTTTCGATGTTCCTTTTTTAAATATTCAAATCGAATCACCCAAATTAAGTAGCCATAAACGGAATCAGCTTCCAAATTTGAATATTTCATTCTTGCTCGTACGAGCGCGCGCTTTGATTTGTGTGCGCGGCGGGCGTGTGTGCGTGACGTAGAGATGGCGGTTTATCGATAGATACGATTAGATTTGTAACGAATGTTTATAATTGTTACATTGATGTTAAATATAATTTAGGTACAAAGTCAACTTCCAAGCATTTGGTATTGATTAGGCATTTTGATCAATTGATAGTTATTTTTGATTCATTACAATACATAAATCTTACGAAACGCTTCCTTAGTGTATTGAAACATACATTACATTTTAACATTTGGTAGCATAGCATACGGTTGTGGTAACTCCGAGGATGAGCTCTGGTTGAGTTCGAAACGCGTCAGTGTAGCTTGGTGGTGGTGATAGTTGTGTTTATGTGATTTGTGTGTGTTCGTACAGTGTGGAGGTGGAGGAACTGCATGAACACACATTTCTTGCATAAACGTAACTATTGTAAGGTCGCGGGTGAGCAAAGTAATTGTTTTAGTTCTTGAAACATAGCTTAATTAAACTTAAAACAAAAGAAAATTAAATCACAATTACGTGTTTTTCACTTGGAAACTTACTATACAATAAGCAGAAAACTAAATATGCAATAATAAGAGCCATTTATCAGCAATTTAGTTGTTAATGTTTTCAATTTATTTGATTAAATTCTGGGGTTACCATCATACTTAAATCAAAACAGTTATGAAGAAAAGTTCTCAGAACGTTTCTGTACATCCCACAATCAACCTGAGTCGTAATAGCAATGTACGTAACGTAATACATGTTTCTTTACCACTACAGGCCTATAATTACTAAGTTCCCTCCGATAACAACTGTATAATGGTACTAAAGACATTTTAATGACTTTATCATCACATGCAAACTTAATTAGAGGACTTAATGCACTCAACATTGTGCATTAGTCATCTATAATTGATAATTATACTGATAAAATTAATTGTTGCTAGATAATTGTAGAAATCATGTAAATTTGAAAGTTTTACGATTGCAGTGCAGCTTGGGACTTTAATCTTCAACGATGGCTTTTTTCATGTAATTACGAATAGAAAAAAATATATTTTATAACCGTATTTTTAATTTAAAAGACACAACATCTGCCAAGAGAAATATTTCTCTATTGTAGCTAAACTAAACTTAATAATATTTAATAAAGCTAGCTAGCTAGCTATTTAGCTAGCTAAACTTTATAATAATTAATTATATATTATTAGTGCCAATGAATGTCACTGTCAGTCAAAAAAACTATCGATGATATTGATCAACTATCGACACCTCATTACACTCATCCCTATCTCTTTTGTCGCATCGCGCCGCGCGTTGATAAGGAAACATTTTAAATTAGTAGAAAAGAAAAAATATTATAAAATTTATTTTTTATTTATATATTTTATCACGCCACAAAACGGGTAGCGGCTACCAGATATAAATTATATCATTTTTCATACCGACAACTGTGAGAGGTAAAAAATGACGCCCATTCACGTTCCGAGTTTGAAATTGCCGCGCTTTTTATTCGTTTCCGGACGATGGGATTCCAATTTCAAAAACGACAAGCGTTCATTTGGAACACATTGCGTTCCATTGCTTCTTTCTAACTTTTTTCTGGCGGAAAGACTTCGAATAGCACTGTAAAATTGACAAACTTTTTCAAACTTGTTCTAATGGCGCTGCTTGTTAGGATAAAAGCAAATTAGTACCCGAGAAGTTTAGTTTCAAATTTGCCCGTCGATTGTTATAACTTTGCGATTAAAATTTTGACACATTACTTACAGAACCGAAGAGACGTAAGTCGAGCTACAACGTCATATAATTAAACCTTATTAGTTCTGGACACGGTTTAAATTTCAAACGAAATTATTCTACGTAAGTCCATTTAGTTTTAAGCAAGGGTTTGTTCTCACTCCGCAATGGATTTGTGAGTTTTGTAAAGTTAGTTTTGGTTGAACTAATTTTTGTGGGTGACCTTAAGTTTTTATGGGTATTCTACGGTTATCAGAATTTATAATTGTGACTAAAGGGACGTGAACTTTGGATGAGGGTCACGTGATTCACGGAGGGAATTCAATTTGGGATGGTCAGAAATTTGAACGAAAACAGCGGTTTTTTTTCGCTTTCGGAACTATGATATTTTAAACATGCTACGGTGCTATAGATACCTTATACTAGATTAGAAAATATAAACAAACACACAAGTTAGAATAATAATAATATATTTATTACAGGACACTGGACACCAATTGACCTACAAATTTTTCGTATACCTAACTAAGTAGGTATATACAAATATTCGTATTTTTCATACATAATATCTTTCCCGATTTTTTCGTTTCAGTTTCTCTAATCCTTTCGTCAAATCAATACCGCATTTAAACGAATTTCGTATTATTTAAGCCGATACCTACTTTAAATTCGGCTTAAATCGATTTCGGGTCTATGTTTAAACAAAAACAAGATTGTCTATGGCCAGGTTAATGACATCTTTGTTTACATTTTCCTTAAAATGGCCTGGCGTACAGTTTAGGAGGTAAAGTTTCTATGAAAATTCTATGTGGTTTATAAAAAGGCACTATTGTATTGTATTTTAACATACATAATCCGCCCTCCTCCTTTAGATATGCGTCGCAGAGTCGTAGCTGCAGCGGACGGTTTTCACGATTCCGCACCCAAAGAGTAAAAAAACGGGACGGGACCCATTACAAGACTCCACTGTCCGTCTGGCTGTCTGTTACCAGACTGTATCTTATAAACCGTGATAGCTAGACAGTTGAATTTTTCACAGATGATGTAATTCTGTTGCCGCTATAATAAAAAATAATAAAAATACAATAAAGTTAAAAATTAAAAGCGGTCATGCTACAAGAAACGTGTTTTTTTCAGCGTTTTTAACTCGATCTTTATAATGGTGTTAAAAAGACACTTGAACTTTTTACCGATTATGTATTAATGTGGCCGGTACAACAAAGAATAATAAAAACATACCTAATTATATTAAATATTAAGGGGGTTCCTGAATCACACTGCGTACATTTTAGTTAGAAGCAAGGTTCTGCTATATATCACTGGATTATTATAATAGGTACCTACAGCGTATATTTTGACATAGGTCCTAAAAACTTGTAGGTACGGACTCCTCGGTGCGCGAGTCCGACTCGCACTTGGCCGGTTTTTTAGCGGAGAACCAAGGTAAAAAGGTACCTGATTCAAAAACGCTTAAAGAAGTTAGCAAAATCTTGTCTATGAAATTTTATGGCCTGGATGCCTTTGTCTTTAAGCCGAGTAAAAAAGGATGGCAAATAACTGAGTGCTGCTATAGTTAGTGGATACCTACTGCTTATTATAGTGTAAGTATATTAAAGTTATGATATTTTCCTAGGGACCACCGGTGCACTAACATGAAGCCACGAAACATGATATGCGGCAAATTAATAAAATAAAATTAATTAGTAAAAAAACAAGACTTGGTGGTCTAGCGGTTTGACCTATGGCCTCTGAAGCAGAGGGTCGTGGGTTCAAATCCCGGCTCGCACCTCTGAGTTTTTCGGATTTTACATGCGAAATTACATTTGAAATTTACCATGAGCTTTACGGTGAAGGAAAACATCATGAGGAAACCTGCATACACCTGCGAAGAAATTCAATGGTGTGTGTAGTTCCCAATCCGCAAAGGGCCCGCGTGGGACGTATGATGATGATGAGTAGGGCTATACTTGGAGTATCTCTGCGGGATCGCATTAGAAATGATGAAATCCGCGCAAGAACTAAAGTCACGGACATAGCTTGAAGAATCGCCAGACTCAAGTGGCAGTGGGCAGGGCACATCGCTCGTAGAACTGACGGCCGATGGGGCCGAAAGGTTCTCGAGTGGCACCCGCGGACCGGAAGACGCAGTGTAGGTAGGCCTCCAACAAGATGGAGCGACGACCTAGTTAATGTTGCGGGAACGGGTTGAATGCGGATGGCGATTAGGGGGAGGCCTATGTTCAGCAGTAGACGTCTTTCGGTTGGGCCCGCGTGGGATATACGGACCAAGCTCTCTCATTCTAAGAGGAGACCTGTGTCCTGCAGTGGGACTTATATAGCCTGAGATGATGATGATGATTAACTCTAGCTACCCCTGGTCTTCATAACTCCTCGAAAGCACAAAGACGGCAGCGGCAAAGATAAACAACCGAAAAAAATATAAATTTATGCCGCGCACTGAAAAGTAAAAAAATATCGTATTTAACATATATCTCACTTTTGTGCCGCGCCGCCGCCGCACTCGCGTAATATGGACATGCCTTTGACCTTTTCTACGCCAAAGAATATGAGGCCGTATTTGTCTGACGCTTCTGACGCTTGCTTTCGCTTTCACCATCTCTTTCTGTCATCATATTATACCGTTTGACAGAAAGAAATAGTGATTGCGAAGGCAAGCGTCAGAAGCGTTAGATTAGACAATAAGCCTGATGGTCTCCGAGAGCTGATGGACATTTTGGGTAGGTATTTGAGGCACGCTGAAACTTGTCTAATGCTTCCCATTCATACCCACAACTACAGCACCAAGAACCTGGCAGACAGGTAGCGGGGCGGAGGCTAAATCAACCCTTGTATTTTTATAATTAATTACAATTTTATACTTTAAAATTTGACGCCAAACAGTGAGAAAATGAATAAGCCAGATCATTTAGTCGCGACTTAAATTTGACCAGATGGTTGGTAATTTTTTTTACAAAAAACAATAAAAATGTTTCGAGGCACGCTGAAACTTTATGAGAATATTATTATACTTAATATTTATTTATTTATTTATTTATTTTATTTTATAACCACACTTACATTACAACTATCTTTACAGGATCTTAGCCTAAAACAATAGTGTAACTGAATCTATAGGTAAAAATTTAATTAATTAACAATAATAACTAATCATTGCTAGCGTAGCA
Source organism: Archips xylosteana (assembly GCA_947563465.1). Classification (NCBI taxonomy): domain Eukaryota; kingdom Metazoa; phylum Arthropoda; class Insecta; order Lepidoptera; family Tortricidae; genus Archips; species Archips xylosteana. Next base: position 3,932,941 of record OX387369.1, read on the forward strand.
TATAGAAAACATTGCAGACCTAGTGAATTCACTATTACGTTAAGTGTGCGCAGCGCGCGCGTTAGCGGCGCCTTGCCGAGTAGGTTTGTGCGCGCGCGCGGTACGGCCAGCAGCGGCGGCCGGCGCCGGCGCAGCGCGTACCCGTCGGGGACACGCAGGCCCACGCAGCTTAACACTTGGCTGTTGTGCACCTGCCCCCTAATTACTTTAAATATGTAGCTCACCAAAGAAAGCTCCCTACGCACTCGCAGCTCATTATATCCTACCATACCCAAAATAAATAGAGTGGGGTACATTAAAGGGTAAAATGGATAGACTCCATACATCTTAAGATACAGAAATCTTACAAATTTATTCTGTATGCGCTCCACCATAAGATTATATTTTGTCTCATGGGGAGCCCATATTACCGCATTGCATTCAAGGTTACTCCTAACCAACGCATTGTACAAGGCGGCAATAGCTGTAATACAAAATAGCTGTAATATAAAATAAACATTCCAAATAAAATACAGATCATTTCGGTGGGACCTGCCTTCCAATTAAAAAAATTAGGGTTGATTGCTGTCGGACATGAGGTTCAAAGTAGCTTTACGTTTAGCTAGGCTTGCCGTTGAACAGGTTAAAACCAAATAGTTCCTGAGATTAGCGCGTTTTACCAAACAAACAAACGGACAAAGTAACTCTTCAGCAGTATAATATTTATATATCTAGATGTATTTAATTTAGTTCTACTTTAATTATTTTTTTCAAGGTGTATCCATACAAGCATATCGTATCATGTTCGGACCTCCTTCATTAGTCGGACAAAACCAATGACATTTACTATCACTTCTACTCGTACCGAAACGACGCAACTCCAATCAACACCAATAAAGCATCAACCATAAAACGTACGAAAGAAGGTTCAAAGTACACAGTCATATTTTCTAGAGTAATCACGTTTGGATGGGTGTGAAAGATATGACATTTGAGAATGTACGCAGTTCAAATTTGATTTTTAAATCGAACGCGATCGAGGAGGTTCTTTATCGTCGTTTCGGTGGTTATGGAAAATAGTTGGGGTTTTTTATGGTGCACGCTACCGAACTTTGACGAATTAAAAAAAAACACGCGATAAAACGAATTAGGTTCAAAATTAGAATTTTTGTTTTGAGTGGTTTGGTTACTTGTTTACGTAATTGGTATTTTTTTCTTATTTTTTCCATAACTGATACAACTTGACCTTTCGCTCGGTACACAGTATACTGTGCTCGGTATCAGGGTATCGTTGCGGTTTGGGACACAGTGTACAGAAGGGTCTGTAGCGACTGCTAGCGCCATCTAGTCATCACATAAGGAACTAACTACTACAATCCTACATCACGCTATCGAAGTTTCTCAACTCGGCTGCATAAATACAAATTCCAACTTTCATCCATTGGACTTCGGTCCCCAGGCATAACATCTGCCTGGAGAGAGATCTCTCTATTGCAGCTACCCCCAAATTGGTGACCCACGACTTTGGACAAAATCGCAACCTTCAGACACACAGAAACGATGACGCAGTCTCACAGCAAGCCATACTCACCGCACTGTGCACTATTAGCATGATCTATTATCTGCCTGGTGTCTACAGTTCGCACATCCTCCTCCCGCTACTTCCACTTGCCTATCAATCAACCAACGCTCGCCAACAAGGCTCCGAGCAATCACGCAACAGGCATGCATCCACAAGTAGCAGAGGAACAACAATGCTCGCCGACGAGGCTCTGAGCGACTGGCCCTTGCAAGCGCCCACATGACGCACAGACTGCACTCCACTGCAATGCAATTCGTATCGACCTCCGGTCTAAAAGGGGGCTGATGTAGCGACTCTAGCGCCATCTAGTCATCACATAAGGAACTAACTACTACAACCCTACATCACGCTATCGAAGTTTCTCAACTCGGCTGCATAAATACAACTTCCAACTTTCATCCATTGGACTTCGGTCCCCAGGCATAACATCTGCCTGGAGAGAGATCTCTCTATTGCAGACTACCCCCAAAGGTCTAATGAAATATAGAAACACCCATAACTACCATATAGCAATACTGGCAATGTACCATATCTTTAATGCAATTAAAAAATAAGAGGCCTAACAGCCCGGCCACGAGTTCGCTCGACCGGCGGCAGCGGCGAGCGTTTTATCAGTATGCTTAGTATAAGTTTTCATTCACTTCAATACTTCTCGATCGCGTTTACGTAAAAATTTCTATTCTATGGAAACATGGAAGCGCGCGCGCGGAGACGCTGTCCATGTTTCCCTAGTAATTGAATTTTTTACGTAAACGCGATCGAGAAGTATTTTGGTGAAGTAAAACTTATACTAAGCGTACAGTTCATTGCGTGTGCCGCCAGATAATCACTGTGCGGCGAACGTCTCGGCCGCGCAATGAACGGAGAAAACGCTCGCCGCTGCCGCCGGTCGGGCGAAGTCGTGGCCGAGCCATAACGCGCGGTAGCTTGCCATCGCCATCTTACCGCCCGGCCACGACTTCGTGCCGTTTGGCGGCGCGGCAAGCGTTTTATGAGTTCAATGCGTGTGCCGCCAGGTAACCACTGCACGGCGAGCGTCTCGGCCGCGCAATGAACACAAAAAACGCTCGAAGCGCCGCTAAACGCGCGAAGTCGTGGCCGAGCCGACCACACAAGCGATTTTCTTCGGCGATTTTACGGCTGAGCGATATAGCGGCGACCACGCTGGCCCGCGGCGTGCATGCCACTATATCGCCGCGATTTGATAAAGGGCCCTTATACCATTTGACAGAAAGAAATAGTGAATGTCAAGCGTCCGCTCGACAGACAATATGGCCTCTCATCATCATCGTCATTTCACCTGAAAGACGTCCACTGCTGAACATACGCCACCGCCAAGGCTCGACAAACAGATCGGTCCCGCGCCATCCGCATCCTACGCGATTCCGCAACCTTAACCAAGTCGTTGCACCAACTTGTTGGTGGCCTACTAACACTGCATTTTCCGGTCCGTGGACGCCACTCGAGAACCTTTTCACCCCATCGCCCATCAGTTCTACGAGCGATGTGCCCTTCTCACTGCCACTAGAGTCTGGCGATTTTTGAGCTATGTCTGTGACTTTAGTTTTTGCGCGGATTTCATCATTTCTAAAGCGATCCCGCAGAAAAACTCTATGCCCTATGGCCTCTGGGCAGAGTAAATCTTCAGGGCCAAAGTAACCCAACTTTGAGGTGCTCATTTTACGATAATGCCTGTGACAGTATGTAAATTTAAGCTTTCATAAAAAAACATTCCATTTTAGTTCTGAAAACCGGATTGATTTTCAATGTGCAAAATTAGATGTTTAGCTGCATTAAAACAAATTTGGTAGTCCATTGAGTTCGCATAGAAGTTACGTCATAAGGTCAAAACTAGCAATTGCAACACAAAATCTATGTAATACTCAATCGTGTTCTGAGAGCTCATAAAAAGTACGTCAGTTAATTATAGTAGTATCACCATCCCTAAAGCTTATTACCCAAATACCTCTACCAAGATAAGAATAGAGCAAGGGTTAAACGAAAGTAACTTTTGCAAATACAAAGAATGACTCATTATACTCTTTAAAATAACAATCGAATATTCTCCAAACAAAAACTAAAGAAGACATTGTACTGGAGCTTACAATCCCAAATTACCTTTTGAAATTGTCTTTCGAAACGGCTAGAATGTTTCCCTAAAATCAACCCAAACATTGTCACAGATTAAAAAAAACAATCAAATTGCTGGCTGAAATTAAAAAGAAATGCTGTGATTTTTTTTACTTCGTTGTAGTGATGGAAGACGAAAGTACGTTATGTTCTCGGAATATCGATGTTTCAAACAAACTAACATCGATTGTCGTTGATCAACTAAGAGCCGTTTTAGGTACGAACTTAATGTGCGTGCACTATTTCACAATAGGGCTGATGCCACCATCCCATATTCCTACTAATATTGTAACGTGAAAGTTTGTATGGATGGATGGATGTGTGGATGTTGGTTACTCATCATCATCATTTTCAGCCGAAAGGCGTCCACTGCTGAACATAGGCCTCCCCCAAGGCTCGCCAAACAGATTGGTCCCGTGCCATCCGCATCCACGTGATCCCCAACCTTAACCAGGTCGTCGCTCCATCTTGTTGGAGGTCTAACCTTTCGGTCCCACCGGCCGTCAATTCTACGAGCGATGTGCCCTGCCCACTGCCACTTAAGTCTGGCGATTCTTCGAGCTATGCCCGTGACTTTAGTTCTTGCACGGATTTCATCATTTCTACTGCGATCCCGCAAAGAAACTCCAAGCATAGCCCTCTCCATTGCCCTTTGCCTTTTGAGTGACTTTGAGCTTTCATATGGCCCATCGTAAAATAAACAATAGTTTCATAAAACTGCCTTTCTATCGACAGATGCATTTACCGATGTTTCTCCTGCTTGTTCTTTTGCTTGTAGTTTCGTTTATTTCGAATAACACTAAACAAAAGAAGGATTAGTGCTACCAACGCTCACAATATTATTACCATTAGAGTAGCAACACTCCTTTGTTTCGTTGCAAAGTTTTTCAAATGCAGAATAAGCGGTTTGTTGACACCTGTATGCCTTTTTTTAAGTATACAGTTGTTACTAATTATGATGGGACGGGATGGGATTTTGGGAAGGATTTCTATTAAAATCTATTGTCTGCTAAAGAGATTTTTTGGACAACTTCGCGCGCGCGGCGCCATACTAAATGTATAGGCTCTTCCTGTCCAATGTGCTCAATATTATTTATTTACACAAAATATACATAATATTTACAGAAATATATTTTAAAAGATAAAAATAAAAAAACTTAAATTATAGTAGTTCCAATCATTTATTTTCTCGATGACAGCTCCTGTAGAATGTAACTGCGTTTAGTTACGCAAAAATTAACTGCGAGATATAAAAAATACGACAACTAAGTATAAGTACCTAATTTTGTTCCCTGATCCCATATAAGATTCGTCTAAGACACATTGAGTATAGTAGTACTATTATATATTCTGTGGTATAGTAGGGGAGACCGAGGACAGTTGACACAGAGGAGAGTAGACACAACGTCGATTTTTTAGAACTTATTAACTGCTAGCGAGCTCGCAATAGCGCGTGTTTGATAGCTCGAGACTTGAACTAAAAAACGCGCGCTATTGCGAGCTCTCTAGCAGTTAATGAGTTCTAAAAAATCGACGTTGTTTCTACTCTCCTCTGTGTCAACTGTCCTCGGTCTCCCCTATTGAATATATGCAGTGTTTTTTTTTAAAGTACGATAAATAATAACGTTTTAATAAAGTTACATTCTATGGCAATACAAATGTCATGTTTTGATTGCTATATAATGTAACTTTATTAAAACGTTTATTATTTATCGTACTTTATACTGCATAATTATTATGGACTCACTTTGTCTTAGATGAATATTATATAGGATCAAGGAACAAAATTAGGCAGTTGTGGTATTTTTTATACCTCGCATTTAAAAGTTAATTTTTGCGTAACTAAACAAAGTTACATTCTACGGGAGCTGTCATCGAGAAAATAAATGATTGGAAATACTATAATTAAGGACATTCCCATTTCAAGGGAATTTAGGTACTTATATAATTCTAAATTGGAACAGAGTCGCATTTCTTTTGTTTCTTCCAAAAGACAACAAATTTGAATCTTTTTCCTATTAACAGTTGATTCATATTTCACTGACCTTTTTGGTTGTATGTTCGACAGGAGGAGGATATGGATGAATCAATTTTTTAGTGCTACCCGTTGCTATGGTTAGGTATAGTCGGGGTAAGAAAAGGTTCGTCACTTTTCGACACTACCCCGACTATACACAAATTTTGTCCCTTGGAAAACCTAAGCATTTTTCTATGAAACAGTATGAAGTGTTACCTGGACAACCAGGGACAGAAAAATAACACAAAAAGCCCATAAAAGCAGACAGAAGAGACCAAGCCGCGTCTCTGCCTCTCGCGCAAGAAAAAAGAGAGAAAGAAGTCTATTCAAAAGGCGCCGCGACTGTGAAGCGTCCCCATCCGTCTCTTCTGTGTGGCTTGCGCCTTATAGTATCACATTATCAGAAGGTAAGTATAGTATAAATCTTCCCAGGTGAATTTTTCGCTTCGAGCCATTTCATTAAATTTGAACCTTAATACTATGACGATACAGTTTGTTTTGAAAAATAATGTCTCGAAGCGAAAAATTCACCTGGGAAGATTTATACTATAATAGTGACAGACAAGATCATAGCTCGGACGGGTCATATGGAATGGAAATAGAACATGATTCAATACTAATATTGAGTGGATTTAGACAGTAAGCCAGTGTGTAATACCTATGAGAAATAAATGTAAAAAAAAAAAAAAAAAAAAAATAGAGTCGTAATAGTGTAGGTAGGTTCAATCGGCCCAGACGCCAGCTTGACACCTAAAGGCCTGGATTCCTTTTGTTTAGTGATTAGTGCAGGTGATTAGTGCAAGTGATTAGGAAAAACAAGTGTGGACAGCGACTGCTTAGTGCAGGTGATTAGTTGGCTGCGTAGTAACGTGATTAGAAGCGTGTACTATTTTTTTGCGAGTGAACTGCGAGTAGCCACGTCCCGCGCGCCCTCCCTTCCCCCTCACTCGCAGCGTGCCTGCCACTAAACACGCCTGGTTTGGAATTTACTTAACAGAGCCAGAAAAAGAATTGGAGACTACTTGCACTACACACCAGCACTAAAAGGCCTGTGTCAACGACCGCTTTAGCCTAGTTGGTAGTGACCCTGCCTACGAAGCAAGAGGTTCTGGGTTAGAATCCCGGTAAGGGCATTTATTTGTGTGATGAGCACGAATATTTGTTCCTGAGTTATGGATGTTTTCTATGTATTTAAGTATTTATTTATCTATATAAGTATGTTTATCGTCGTCTAGTACCCATAGTACAAGCTTTGCTTAGTTTGGGACTAGGTCGATTTGTGTAAGATTGTCCCCTTATATTTATGTATTTATTTATATTTAAGTAAATTCCAAACCAGACGTGTTTAGTAGCAGGCACGCTGCGAGTGAGGGGGAAGGGAGGGCGCGCGGGACGTGGCTACTCGCAGTTCACTCGCAAAAAAAGAGAACACGCTTCTTATCACGTTACTACGCAGCCAACTAATCACCTGCACTAATCAGTCGCTGTCCACACTTGTTTTCTCCTAATCACTAATCACTTGCACTAATCACCTGCACTAATCACTAATCAAAGTTAATCCAGGCATCTTCTATTATCATCTTCAATTACTAATCACTTGCACTCGCACTAATCAAAGTGAATACAATACAGACCTTTAAAGGCCCAGTTTGAGTGCAGTGGCTAGACATCTGTCCATACCAATCCATACCAATAAACTTCAACGGCTGCAAGCAAATTTGTTTTGAAACTGGTAAGCTGGCGCTTGGGCCGATCGTACATACCTAGTATTGTGATTATCTACTTAAAGCGAATATTTTCGCAATTCTCTTTTGAGCATTTTTTTGTTGCATTTCTGACATAGTTTTGTCGAAGTGGCATTCATGAAACAGTTTTATGGCAACTGAAATTAGTAAAATGATTTACGGTTAAATTCAAATTCAATTTGCTTTATTGCATAAAATAAATAAATTAATCAAATAAATAAATAAATTCTAAATATTTTAAATGTGGTGAAATTAAATACGGTTAATAAGTGAATTATTAAAATGGAGTAACAGATGATAACTAGTGGCATAATGTTCAATTCAACGAGAATTTAAAAAATGTTGATGGAAATAACTTTGCAAACATAAGATCATTTTGGATTACCGCCTTAGATTACCGCTATAAATATAACTGAAAAATATAATTAAACTAACTGTTGCCCTACTACTACCTACTAGGTATACAAAAAATAGCCTATGACCCACGGGCGTAGCCAGGGGGGGGGGGGTTTCGGGGGTATTGCACTGCTTGGGGGCGCGCGTAACACCGCGCCACGCGGCGGACACGACGTACACATACGCGTTCTTGAATCTACATAAGCACGACGACGTCTGTACACGCGTACGCCTACATACATCGCGCGCGCACTCTTCTGGTTTCTGGCGGTTTCTGGCTATCTGCGCCTTGAGGGGTGGGGTAATTCGAATCGGTGCGGGGCGGACCGTTTCCATTCTGTACGTCAGTACTATTATATATTCTGTGACCGCGCTCAACTGCCTTCTTCTTGCTTATTCCCCTAAATCAAGTCTAGGGTGAGAATGATCATTTACTAGGCAAGCGTGCTCCATCGTTGGCCTCATCTTCGCTTTCCATCAGGCGTGATTGTGGTCAAACGCAAGCCTATATTGTATTAAAAAAGTCCATTAGGAAAGGTTACGAAGACACTGGCAGCGTTCCTTCTTTAAATAGCTAAGCTAATTCTTATCATCATCATCATCTGCTGAACATAGCTCCCCCCCCCCAAGGCTCGCCAAACAGATCGCTCCCACGCCATCCGCAGCCAACGCGTTCACGCAACCTTAGCCAGGTCGTCGCTCTATCTTGTTGGAGGCCTACCTAAACTGCATTTTCCGGTCCGCGGACGCCACTCGAGAACCTTTCGGCCCCATCGGCCGTCAGTTCTACGAGCGATGTGCCCTGCCCACTGCCACTTAAGTCTGGCGATTCTTCGAGCTATGTCAGTGACTTTAGTTCGTGCGCAGATTTCATCGTTTCTAATGCGATCCCGCAGAGAAACTCCAAGCATAGCCCTCTAGCGGCCTTATTCTTATAATTAACATAATTATTTTAAATTAATTAACACCAGAGACCTAATTGACGGGAATCAATAAAATACCAATACTTTTATCTCGACCGACCTTGCGATAATCGTTTGAGTAATCACATCGATCATTCGCAATCATTATCGGACGGCCAGTTTCCGCGGCAAGCGATATCGGCGCGATATCCCTACGCTAGGATTGCCAGATGCAAAATTAAAAATAGCTGAGACAAGACCTGATTACAAAAGTCCCGCAGGACATTTACAAACAGCCACGACGTCACTCCAATGGCTGCCATATTAGAAGATTGTACAAGAGCATAAAACGAGCCATTGTATCCGAGAGGTTTGTATAGCCGAGCCGGTACGGCGAGGGTGAATAGACGCGTCGAGGGGAAAAAGGGTTTAATGCTTGAGTTTTATTTACATTCTGCTTTTCAGTTCGATTGCAAGGAAACAGCACCATTTTTACAACCTAGTAACTTTATTTAATAAAATATACTAGTACCAATAAAAAATCTGTACGATATCCCTTATCTATATATCTATATGATAATTAAATAAGGTGCCTTTATTTACTTGACCAAAGTCTATTTAGTACATCTAATATTTAAAAATCTCGTGTCACAGTGTTTATTATCGACCTCCTCCGAAACGGTTTGACCGATTTTTTATCAAATTTTTTCTCTATACATATTTGGTAGGTCTGAGAATAGGTCGTAGGCTATTTTTTATACCGCTTTTGTTCGCAGACGGAGCTAGTAATTATAAATAACTCCTAATATTCTTACACTGAGTTCCATATATTATCAGATACAGATTTTACACGAGCATGAGACTGTTGGATTCCTGGATTCATTCCTATGGCCTCCAAATGTGGTACTGACAGGGTGATTTTTACAAGCTTTCCTCTGCCTTTTCACCAGAAATGTGCTATAATACGTTTGATACCCATCAATCATATTTATTGGTCCACATGGCATAGCACGTCCATAGCATAGCAAGGTTCTCGAAAGGTTCTCGAGTGGCGTCCGCGGACCGGATGACGTAGTGTAGGTAGGCCTCCAACAAGATGGAGCGACGACCTGGTGAAGGTAGCGGGAACGCATTGGATGCGGATGGCGCAGGGCCGATCTGTTTGGCGAGCCTTGGGGGAGGCCTATGTTCAGCAGTGGACGTCTTTCGGCTGAAATGATGATGATAATAGCATATCGCTCGTGGAAACAGATACAACTAAGCTATTTTTTATAGGGTTCCGTACCCAAAAGGTAAAAACGGGACCCTACTACTGAGGCTCCGCTGTCCGTCCGTCCGTCCGTCTGTCACCAGGCTGTACCTACCTATCTCATAAACCGTGATAGCTAGAAAGTTGAAATTTTCACAGATGATGTATTTTGGTTGCCGCTATAACAACAAATGCTAAAAATTTATGAAATAAAAATTGAACCGACTACAAACAAAAAACATGAAAATATCTTTCTACTAATTAATCTGTTTGAAGTCGGTGCCTCCACACGAGCCAGCAGGAGTGGAAGAAACCCAATAGATAGTATGTAGGTAAAAGGTAAATGACTAGGTCCACTCCTGCTGGCTCATGCTGAGGCACCGACTTCAAACAGATTAGTAGAAAGATATTTTCATGTTTTTTGTTTGTAGGTTCAATTTTTATTTCATATTTTTTTTGTGATTTTTAGTTTTTGGGTGTTTTTTGAAGACGGTTTTATATTTAATTAAAAAATAATTTTATTTTTTGCTTTTTGGTTGTATTTTATTTGTACTTATAAATAGATAAAAATAATAAATAAATATCACGGGACAATTGGGATGTACCAAAAAAAATAACCTATAGTTTTTATATTTTTTTTGGAAAGAATAGGATATTTTAAGATACCATTTTCATCGATTTTGAATTTGGTTGAGTATTTAATTTTTTATATATTTTTTAAGAAATACGTTGGATGACGTCACAGTGAGAGAGCCACGTTCCATTGCCTACAAAAATTCAAGCCGTACATAACATAATCTGTGGCACTACTGATTTGTCTTGTCACTGTCAATAATAAAAGCACGGCTTAGGGTCCTAAATGAACCATGACAAATAGTTTTATTTATTTATCTTCTTTTAGTTTCGATTATTCCTGTTTGTTTAATGGTGTGATAGTAAATAGATATTTATTACTAAAATCTGATATTTAAATTCTTTCATATTTACTTGTAACGTAGTAATTTAATAATTAAATTTGTAAAAATACATTGCGAGTATTGTATACATTTCGGACTTTATGATAAATGACAACTGTTTAAAGCCAGGTGCGCATCATGTGATTAAAGTTCTGTCTTTGTCACTCTTTGTTATTATAAGCAGGGCAGCAACATTTCAAACTGTCAATTTGCTTTAGAGTGTAGACGTGCTTTATATCTGCCTCTGTGACGATTCACTGCAGGGGTCAAATGAAGGTCATTACTTAAATTTTCTTTATTTAATTCAGTTTATCATATTTCTGGAATCTGATTTCTGAAAACGATTCACAAAGCCTATTTCTCCAAACGGTTTTCGATTTATTATACGTTGTCAAAAATTGGGACATCCCAATTCACACCAATTGACCTAGTCCCAAAGTAAGCTAAGTAAAGCTTGTGTTATGGGTACAAGGCAACGGATAAACATACTTAAATACATATTAAACACCCAAGACCCGAGAACAAACATTCGTATTTTTCATACAAATACCTATCTGCCCCGACACGGGAATCGAACCCGGGACCTCAAGCTTCGTAGTCAGGTTCTCTAACCACTAGGCCATCTGGTCGTCAAATAGATGCTTAGGACAAAATTATTTTTTGCTGACTGTATTTTTTGCCCTGGTTACCAAAGTACTCATCAAGACGAATCAAACGAGACCAAACATGATGGGGTTATTATGTCGTTTTATTAGAGTTTCTATGGCCACCTTTCAGCTCTGTTATCAGATCAGCTTCAAAATTCAGCAAAATTAGCAAGACATTATCATCTCTGTCTACATAAGTAGCTACGTTCCACTGCAGGGGACAGACCTCCTCTCAAAATGAGAGGACTTGGGCTGTAGTTCCCACGCGGGCCCAGTGCGGATTTGGATCTACATACACCCGTGAATGTCTTCACTGGCGTGTGCTGGTTTCTTCACAATGTTTTCCTCCACCGTAAAGCTCATCGTGAAGTTCAAATGTAAATTCGCACATAAATTCCAAAAAACTTATAGGTGCGAGCCCGAACTCAAACCCACGACCTTCTGTTTGAGAGATCATAGGTCAAGCCGCTAGACTACGTAAGTAGCCATTGCCACCTAAGTAGGTATAATAAGTTCGAACGTAATCGTGTGAAATTTGTCTAATGTTGTATGAAATTTACTATAGGCTCTTTTTAATTCTTTTATGAGAAGATAGTGAAGGAATAATATTCAATACCAATTATTTTTTACCATTACAATATACTTATTGTAGTATATTGTACGTGTTGCGCATTAGGTACAGTCAGGAACAAAAATATGAATACACCCAAAGTACCAAAAATATGCATCCACGACTCTATTACCAGCGCATAAAGGCGTGTATACATATTTTTGGTACTTTAAGTGTATTCATATTTTTGTTGCTGACTGTACCTACTTATTTATTGATATACTTAATCGCTTAATTTAATTCCTATAGTACATTTAAAAGGAATGTTTAATACGTTACATGAAAGTAAGTAGGTACCTAAATAAAAAATGAAGCATTAAAAAAATACACAATAAAATAAAAATAATAAATTCACTATAACGACGGAAGAAAGCCTCCACGTAAACTGTAGTAACTCCGAAATTTTAATTTTCATGATAAATTTCAAAGCGTGGCTCTAGTGATGTTAATACCTTCTTAAAACCATGAAATAGTAGATAACCTACTGAAATGATAATTTCTATTTCATTATAGGTAATTATTTTTCAAAACTGGACGATTATTTTATAAACAATAGTGACATAGTTAGGTATAGCAGTTTTACTTCGAATGTCTTGGTTAATTAAAATTTCCAAATTAAAACATTTTTCAGCATTAAATTCGAAATGTTTTTAGATTACCAGCAGAAATTTAGAAAATAGACAATTTAAAACTTTTGAAAAAACATGATTTTCTTTTTTGGTTGCAAAGGCTTATAAGCATATGTCAATGAGCATTTTAGGGATTAGTCTAGTTGCTTAGTTTTGGTTTATGACATAATTTCAATCATATAATACAATTATAAAAAAATAGTAAAGGTTAGTTGGTAAGAAGCATGCTGCATTGTCAAGCTGTGGCTATTTGTATGACTTATGGCGCAACATAGTGATACTTAAACATTTTTGAATTTTAATGTAAAAATGTTTAAGATCTTTCAATACTGATATTATCAAACATGAAGGGTGCAATATCTGTAAAAACTGAAAGTGAACCGATTCTAAATATTCTTTCACCAGTAGAAAGCTACACTATCCCTGATTAGGATAGGATACTTGTATCCCAGTAAAGTAAGTACAAAATTCCCACGGGACTAGTGCTAAAACAACAAATAATGCACAACTTTCAGCAACCTGTCACAATTACAATTGAATTTCGCACAAAGTGCACGCGCCAAAAAAAGGACCACCAACGAATTACTGTCAACTACCGATTAAAAAAATCATAGACAATAGACACTCGTTTACTTTTTTTACCTGAAAATTGGTACGAGGGCGCGGGACGGGGAGGGGAGGGAGCGACGCGCGGCAGTCGCCTCCGAACCGTGCGCGAAGTCACCGCGCCGCTCGCCCATCGAACAATAGACCAGAAAAATCGAACATACCATCGTGATTTAGATAATTTATAGCCCCAAGAGAGTTATTTTAGTATCAGGACTATCAAACGCCTGTTTCACAACGAATTTTTTCATGAAAAAGTGTAGTTTTGGGACTGATAGATTGATTAACTGTGTTTCTTTTTAATTTCGATAAGATTAAAGTTTTTTTTTGATAACGCGTGTGTCGTGCCAGTGCTCTGTAATTAACACTTAGTGCAACGCGAGTTTTGCCAGTGTAGCGTGTTCTGTTTGGATTTTGGCGATAATAAGGTGAGTTTGTCGTTTTTATCTAATGAACTTCTAAGTAATGAAAAACTACCAATTTCTAAGGGACCTCTCCTTAACTTTTTAGAAGGACGTTTGGCTGATTGAAATAAAGCTCTGGTCAATATGGGAACACCCAATTATATACCCGCATTAAAGTTGTTGTTTTATCCGTCGCCTCCCACAATTCTCGCATAAACATGTCTAAACAAAAACAAAAACTATTTACTCAAGCATTGACATTTTGTAAAAACTAAATTTTTTCGTTTATGAACACAAAGAAAACGCGCAAAAAAATGAATGAAAAAAAAAATGTTAATCTATTTTTATTGATCTAAAACTGAAGCTACACCTTTTTCTAAGTAAAAAGGCCTACTATAACAAACGCAGCATTGCAAAAAAGTTTAAAATATTATTGTAACTTTTAAAATAGGTCGAGACATACAGTAAACTTTAGGCCTATCTACTGATATCAGTCAATGATATTGAAAACTAATCGATAATTGAGATTTTTAGGACAAACAAATACCGGATTGTGACATTAACTTATCACTCGATTAACCACTTAAATGATAAGTTAACTGTTAAATTTAACAGGTTATGAAACTTTCATTTCAAAAATGATAGGGAAACGCACGCTTAATCAAAAATATATAGGGCAGTGTCAGTGACGAAGAAATTTAAACACTTGTAACTTCCCAGCCGCAGTTAGCGAATTGTCAAAAACGATTTTTTCGGGTTATGTCCTTTTTATGCCGTGAATAAAATGATGGATGGAGAAGTAGTTTTTTAGTATTAATTTAAAATAACTTTAATCTATTCAAGATCTTTACACTGTCCTGTAGAATTAATGTACCTATACTTACTTAGATGTGATTACAAAATTCGAAATCGTCGGCAAGTTCCGTCGGTTGAATTATCTAAAAACCACAAAGATATCGTAATTTCAAAATTAAATATCGATTCATTTTTTAGGATTTTAATTCTCACAGTGAAAAAAAACGGATAAACTCACGTCTATGATCGAGTTTAGCTCGACATGTTTCGGGCTGATCCGTAGCCCTTCATCACGGAGTACACGCCACGGCCGCTGCTGCTAAACGCGCACTCAACCGGCCTTCTGTGGCGTGTGCTCCGTGATGAAGGGCTACGATCATAGACGTGAGTTATCCAAATTTTTTCACTATGAGCGAGTCTCATGACAGTTTTATGTTCAAATATCGATACCTTAGTTTCACACTCATACTGATTACAATGAACTGCACATATAAATTAGCACTGTATGTCGTATGTCCTAGTGATACAGTGCTAATTTGTATTGTGCAGTTCATTCTAATTAGTATGATCTT
The DNA here is from genome assembly GCA_947563465.1 of Archips xylosteana. Taxonomy (NCBI): domain Eukaryota; kingdom Metazoa; phylum Arthropoda; class Insecta; order Lepidoptera; family Tortricidae; genus Archips; species Archips xylosteana. The sequence continues at coordinate 3,948,160 of OX387369.1, forward strand.
AGTAAGGTATCGATATATTAATTCTATCGATGCCTACTATTCGATAAAATTTAGGTTGAAGCAAATTACTAGGTACTATATAGATATGTGGATATTTGCTACCCTTTCATGCTAAAACGGTTTAATGGATTCTGATGAATTTTGGTACACATATTATAGTTTATCATCTTGATTAACATATAGGATAATTGCTATCCCGGAAAATCGCATAGTTCCCGCGGGATAGCAAGAAACGAATTCTTTGCAGATGGAGTTGCAAGCAACAGCTAGCAAAAACTTAAATACTTAGAAAAAAGAATGCATCAAGTTTGATACGTTCCTACTCAATGAATAATAATTTATACTTTTCACGCCCAAATAGATAAATACCCCCTAATAACAATGCAATTGCTATCAGAATCCATTACGAGCCTCCGCCCAGGGGTGGGACTGGTAACACCGAAGGGGAGTGTTGCCGTCTATTGAAAGGTATTATTAAAAAGTTTTTCTAAATGCTAGCTCCTTTTAGGTGTGTTTGAGTACGCCGAATTTTAGTGAATTATTGAAAATATTGTTTTTTTTTTAATGGGTCGATATATTAAATAGGTACTTACATATTTAGATTTCCTTAGGTAATATATATACTGTTATGTAAAGAAAAATACTATTTAATAAAGAAAAAATCATATCTGATTAGTGATCTTTTGAAAATAAATTATTAACGTCTTAAAAACGTTTAAAATGTATTGTAACATCCTTATTTTATTTTTTAATTGTACCTATTAAGTAACAAATCGTACAAATCTTACAATTCGACTGTTACCTATTGTCAGGCAAAGGATGTTCTTTTTTTTTAAGGTTAATCCAGGTTATTTTATATCTAACTTACTACACTGTACGTAGGCACCTACCTCAAATGGTGGCATTTATTTCAAGTTTTTTAACTCTAGCAAATAACATCTATTCAAAACTTGACTGGTAAAGATCTCTTAAAGAGATATGATCTTTATAGAAGCACATATGTCGATTGTTTGTTTCTTTATTTTTGTGCAATATCTAAAGGATACTGTATACACCTATCCACACCATCACATAGGTAAACTGACTTAGCCTAATAATCCAATAATATGGATTAACTGTGACTCGACATCGTTAACTTAATCTTTAGCAACTAAGTAGTTTAAACTTAATCCAGTTTTAAAACAACTGACAGGTTTTAATGTTATATCTGGACTTAGTAAGGGTGAAACCTGTTCACAAGTAATTACAACGCATTGCCTAACAATTATAATATCAACAATTTTATGATTGACGGTTAATTTCATGATCATGACACAAGTAAAGGTCATCGCGATCATTATCTTGTAGAAAATGTATAATTAGGATATTTATATTAACATGATATTGCTCTTGCAGTATGCAGTACAATATATCGTATCGTACCTACAGCATACTGCAAGTTCTACCTCGTCGTATCAACTAAAACAAATACAAAACATTGTAAGTGAATTTTGAAAGCGGCTTATACCTATGTGTTAATGTATAAATATAGTAGGTATATACTTAGTAGAAAAATGAGTGAGCTCTGTGGTAGTTAAATCTATTAAGATTTTGCTCGCTGATATATTTTGAAATTGTATTTTTTTTTGTTTAAATAAATGAAAAATAAACTCAAAATAATACACCATTTAAATTTATACCTACAATCCAGAAATTGAGACATTGGAATGTCTGTAATAAAATGTTGTATTATTTTGAGTGTATATATTTATTTGAACATGGCAATACAATGCCGTGCTCTTTAATGAAAACCACAATAAACTATAGTTACAGAAAACAGAAAAAACATTTTAGCTGTTCTGAGTTTCTCACTTTAATATTATTTGTAAAATGAACTAAACCAAAACACAAATTTAATATTGTTTTAATTTTTTTTCTTCACCCTGAATCTAACTATGGTTTTACTTCTATCAAATTTAATTTAACTTTGTTTAGTTTTGTTACTGAATATAGAATACAATATATTCCTTCATATACGTAATTAGTTACTCAATAAAATATAAAATTATCGTTGCAAAAACAAAAACTAAATCATTTTATTTACGCCAATGTGTTTTAGCAAAAAGTAAACAACTTGTACGAATGAATTTGGGCATGTAAATAACTGGGCATCTAGAATAATACATTACCTACCTACTTTTAACAATACGATACATTGTTTTGTAAATTTTGCGAGCAATGAACAGTTTACATACATACATAAGTACTTAAATACTTTTTAGTGAAATATTCCGAGACAATTGGGATGCACAAAATGTAAAATTCCGAAATCTCAATCGATGACTTAGGAGACAACATTTTTCAACAGTATTCTTCATACTTACAACGTTAATACAGACAGACCATGAATTAATTCATGATAAGCCACTGGAATTTAGCAGAATCCCGGATAATTTAAATTCCTGACCTAATAACTCAAGCTAGCAAAACGAAGAAAATAATAGTTCACAAAAAAATACAATAAAACAGAATTGTCACAGAAAACAAAAAAAAACAACACCGCAAAATGTAAAATGCATACTTACGTAGTTACTGCGGGGCGGGGCGTCGCGCGGCCACGCCCCCCGTGCAGACTCAATTATATCGCTTTGTTGTACAGTTTTGGTTACGTTTATCTATATAGAAAAATATATTTAGAAAAATGTAACGTTTTGTTGACCTCGTAAGGCCCACATCAAATTTTCACTATGAGAATTTGAAGCTGAACTGACTAACTGCGGGTAATAAAACCTAGATAAGAATATTTATATTAAAATTAAAAATGTATGTAGGTACAGTTTAAGTTTTAATGTTAAGAGGATACAATGCGCACCATTTCTCCATACAAACGTAGTCCCCTGTTTCCTCCCTGGATAATGGCTTTAGAGCCAAATTTTTTTTACTGTGTAATCTGTATCTACCACAGCTATGCCCCTAGGTTTCTTTTTTTTCCATATTTCAATTAACATAAGAAATATGAGCTTTCAAAAACTGAAAAAATTGCCCAATTTCAACGTCATTTTCAGACACTCATCAGAAAAGAATCCCTCATATAAACAAAAAAAGGAAAACGTAGGGGTATAGCTAAATCTATCCTCTAATTATATTTGAAAAAAAATAATTTTATTGGTCCAGTTTTCGAGAAGAAAACAGGGGATTACGAAATGCTGTTTTGATCAATTTTACGCGCCTATTAACGGTCTGAGCTACAGTCGTCTCGCTGTTCTGACACGGAGGGGTTCGGGCGAGACAGCGACATTTCATTAAAATACCTATTTCTCAAAAGTCTCTCAGCCATCGTACCCTCTTAACCATTATTTAAGTACGTTTTCTATAAAATATAAACAAATAATGCTAAATTTCACCATAAATAAAAACTAAATTACTTATAAATTGAAAAACAGCGTTACTCGGCTTGATAAATATTTCTCTATTGTGGCCAAATATTTTTAATGTGTATCGTATTGTGTAAATAACATTTAGGATGAATAAACACAGTAGGTATTATTAATTAATGCAATTTTTAAAGTACCTACCTAGACTTTACCTAATTTGACATTTCATATTTTTTTGAGGGAATTTAATTTAATAAATGTACCTAGGTATCTACCTTATCTAGAATCGTAACTGCAAAAACATACAATTCAAAAACGTCAGTTTTCTATGATATGTGTTGAACACACGTTCAACAGCTGTCTAAGTTTTTCGTTAACACGATTGGAATCAAGATATAAACATATGTAATTATAAAACTCTAAATAAAGTTTGATACAGAACCTCGGCTGTGCCTCCATCACGCTTGACCATACAAAGGCCATTAAAAGCTACCATTCTCGGCTCTAATTGGACATACAGACGGACAGACTGACTCAGCGAATGCTTTGTTACTACTGAGTTACGCAGCGGCATACGTATCATTGAATAAAGTTCATACAAAATAGTGTTGCATGGAAGTGACATGAATTTCACATGGACTTTCAAAAAACTTCAAATATAACATGACGTTTTGGTATTTTTTTATTGTGAGATGGAGGCAAACGAGCAAGCGGGTCATCTGATGGGAAATGATCACAACCGCCCATGATTACTAACAACTCAAGGAGAATCACTTATCTGTTGCCGGCCTTTAAAAGAAACACGAGTATACCTACCTACCTAAACTTTTTTCTTGAAAGCCTCGATGTTATTTAATTGGTATGATAGGGGTCTCTGAGCTTATGTGGAAGTGAGAACATAGTATGTCTCGGAGACGTAGCAGTCGTGCACATGTACCTAAAAGCGGAGGAACAAGGTAAAAATTTGTTTGTTCAACAAGTTCAATCTTCATTCGACTTTGAGGAATTTACTTTATATATCAAAGCGCTCAAATACACAAAAACATAAAAACAGTACAGTGACATTACAAAAATAAAAATTTAGGCAGACAATAGGCGGTCGTATCGCTAAAAATATGAACAGACTAATGTAGGTGGCAGAAATAACAGATAGGAGAATCGCAGAATGCAAATATTTTAGGTATCTTATATATAATATAAAATTCTCGTGTCGCGGTGTTTGTTACCAACCTCCTCCGAAATGGCTCGACCGATTCTCATGAAATTTTGTGTGCATATCGGGTAGGTCTGAGAATCGGCCAACATCTATTTTTCATACCCCTAAATGTTAAGGGTGGTTCACCCCCTAATGTTTGACGTGACAACGTCTAATAAATCGATGAACGCCGGCTGTATATACGAAAAAGGATGACGCAATGTAAGTACATGAGCCGCGAGGGCCAGTTGCAAGAGAGCGGCGAGGGCCAGTGGCAAGAGAGCGGTGAACGCCAGGATGTACAATGCGGGGTGCGGGGGGAGGGGGTACTCTAAGGCGGAACAAAAATACATATAAATAAACAAATACATTAAACATAATACATATACACTTTTCTTTAAGTTCACTCATTATATTGTGCCGTTTTTTGCCCAAATAAACATTAAACATTAAACATTAAACACTACACATTATACCTACTACTTATTTATACAAAATACCGAATAGGAACAAAAAATAGGAATTTCGATAAAAATTACAGCAAACGGGTGTTGTTAATTTGTACCTACTAAATATCCTGGATTAAGTTTGAAATGAAATTTTTTTCCCATACAAATACACAGAGTATCGTAAAAATAAGAGGAAATCTCAACTTTTCAAAACGTTATTACACCAAAAATATTAAGTTATGACAAAAGCCGTAAAACAAAAAATATTTGTTTAAGTGGTAGGAGTTTAGGGTTAAAAGGATGCTAGTGAATTACAAATAACCCTGTATTTATTTTATTCTATTTTTTAGTATTTGTTGTAGTGGCAACCGAAATACATTATCTGTGAAAATTGCAACTGTCTACATACGGTTCATGAGATACAACCTGGTGAGAGACGGACAGACAGACGGACGGACGGACAAGCGGAGTCTTAGTAATAGGGTCCCGTTTTACCCTTTGGATACGGAACCCGGATACTGATTAATGATTGTAATGTAATATTAAAATGAAAACTACTTATCTTCAAAATAACCTTACAGCTATCATGGTTCATGAGATATGTAGTATGTAGTAAGTATTTGTTGTGTTGTTATAGCGGCAAATACAAAAAAAAAAACAGAATAAAATAAATATTTAAGGGAGCTCCATACAACAAACGTGATTGTTTTGCCGTTTTTATAGATAATAGCTGTTGCCCGCGATTCCGTCCGCGGAGAATAGTATTGGTTTGTAGTACATGCTATGTATCAGAGATGGCGCTGTATATTGGTTTGTAGTACATGCTATGTATCAGATATGGCGCTGTATGTGAAAAAAGATTTTCCCGCTTTTCTGTTGAAATTTTTCCTGAATTTTCTGTGCTATAAACCTCATGGAGCCCGAGACCTTTCCAACGAATGCAAAACCGTGGAAATCGGTTCGTGCGTTCTGGAGTTATAGCGTCAGGAAGGAAAACCCGACTTATTTTTATATAGTAGATGGTACGGAACCCTTCGTGCGCGAGTCCGACTCGCACTTGGCCGGTTTTTTTAGTATGTCCAGCTTATGACCAAAGTAAGCAAGCAACAATCATTTACTTGTGCTGTGAAGTTTGAAATAATATGTCACGTTATGTAAGTGACGAATTACCTACTAAAGTACTTAGTATAGTACCTAGTAACGTATGCTTGTGTAGTGCACGTTTGGCAGCCGCCGTGACGTGTGGCTCCGGGAAGAGGGGCTATGGATTAGCCCGAAACATGTCGAGTTAAACTGGTTTAAATACATGAGTGATCCGTATATTTTCACTATGAGTGAGTCTCATGGAAGTTTCATGTTTAAAGTATTAATGACTTATACGTCTAAACGTCTAAACCTCATCCAGTGGTAAGACTAGAGAGTATCATGGCCGTGTTTAAACTGGCTTTACCAAAATAGATAAAAACATCAATTACCGCCGTGTGAATGAGACGGCAAGTCATCGTTTCTTATTTAAGCACCGTTTCATTGCTGGAGGCGCCGTGTTGGTTTTGTAAGACCAATAGTTAATTGGTGATACAAATGTGGAGATAAACCGGCCAAGCGCGAGCCGGAGTCGCGCACCGAGGGTTAAAAGCTAGGGAAAAATTAAACTCGTCAACTAAAGTACGATTTACTATTTTTACTACTCATAAATGTAAGTTACAATAGTACAATAATAATTATCCTAAAACTAAAAACATTAAAATACAATATCTACGAACTGACTGAATTTGATTTTTTTTGCACGTCCAGGAGATATTTCTTAAATTTATATATAAAAGAACCAACGGGAATTCCTTATTCATCATTTCAGCCGCAAGACGTCCACTGCTGGACATAGGCCTCCCTCATTGATACCCAATCGTTACGGTTGGAAGCGACTTGCAAGTTGCATCCAACTTGAACCTGCGGCCTTCACAAAATCGTTCGTCCATCTCGTTTGTGGACGTCCCACGCTGCGCTTGCCAGTCCATGGTCTCTATTCGAGAATTTTTCGGCCCCAACGGCCATCTGTCCTGCGTGCTATATGACCTGCCCATTGCCATTTCAACGAGCTAATCCGCTTTGCTATATCGGTGACCCTTGTTCTTCTACGGATCTCCTCATTCCTGATTCGATTCCGTAGATAAACTCCGAGCATAGCCCTCCCCATAGCTCATTGAGCGACTCTGAGCCTATTCATTAGGCCTATAGTGAAGCACCACGTCTCGGATCCATATGTCATCACTGGCAACACACACTGGTAGACTTTCGTCTTAAGGCACTGAGGTATTTTGGACGAAAAAATATTGCGGAGTTTCCCGAACGCTGCCCATCCTAGTTGGATTCGCCGATTGACCTTCTCGAAGTTGGACCTATCTAGTGGAACAGTTTGTCCTAGGTATACATATGCGTCAACAGCTCCGAGTTCTCCACCATAATTCCTTATTAGTGGTTGCATATTGTACCTCTGGTATTCGCAGTTAAAGTAATTTATTTAACCATTTGCCCGCCGCCACCGAACGTCGCTGGCGTGACGGACAGTAGCCAGTAGCGCACCCGCGGCGCGAACGTAGGGCAAGCAGCACAGAAGAGACGTGGGACGGGGGCGCGTCGCAGTCCGCGTCTCCGCCCCGTCTCTTCTGTGTGCTTTGGATCGCGACGCTTCTATACATTAGTATGAAAACAGATTGAAGGGGCGCCGCGACTGAGACGCGCCCCCGTCCTACCTCTCTTCTGTGTGGCTTGCGCCTAGTATTGCGGCTGCGCGTGCGCTGGTACGACGCCGACGGTCAAAATACGATATACCTAGTGGGGTGTCTCTAATTACTGCTCAATTGTTGACACCCTGCTGTCACTTTGCTGATGACAAAAAATTAAAGATGCCACTGGGACAATAACGAACATTCGTACCACCTTAGATGCTATCATCCATGACTCGGTTAAATACATTCGTCATCATACAACTACACCTGTTCCAGTTTACGTTTAATTATTATTAATTACGTAATCAAACATATAAAACAGTGAACTCATTTGATGCTATCACCTGCACGCGTCTCACGTAGACATCGATAGTATACTATATCTTAATACTTTTATTTGATAAGGAACTGAATGAGCAGTGGAATATCTACCTATATTAGACTGATTGTAAACACAAGTAGCCCTATTTGAGCTTCTAGACTAGATCATAATTTACATAGAAACTAAAGACTCAAAATCAAGACGTTAATTCTTTAAGTAAGTCGAAAAGGACTCTTTTACAAGTCGCTTTTCAGGGTTCCGTACCTACCTGGAGCGTGTCAACGGGCCCTATTACTGAGACTCCGCTCTGTCTGTCCGTCAGTCGAATGATTGTTTCGTTTTTAAAATTAGGTTTACCGAAATCATCTGCTTTTTAGGTAAATTACAAAATAAACTTAACCTAACCCATTTCTTTGAACAGTTAACTTTCTTTCAGACCGAACGGGAAATACAATTATTTTCATTATGCATTGTGCAGAAAACAAACTCGGGCAACTTCTAATATCGACAGAGTTGGCATAATAAATGAAGCCATAAGAATTAACGCCAATATCTAATTATACAACAGTAAACATACTGAATTAAATTTAATCTCATAATCAGGGAAAATCGAATTCGAAGAAATCTCAAATCATGCGCATCGCGCTTTGTAGGTATCAACAATTTTGTGATAAAAAAATGCATAGTTGATAAATTATTACTCCTATCTGCTTTAGGTATAGGTAAAGCCATGAGAGTTGGGGCGAATGATTACACACAGCTATACATAAAGTACTGATTGCAAATAAAGTAGTGAGTGAATGAAATGAGTGAGTGAATTAAAATGTGAGTTATATGATCCTATGAAATACCTACGGCCCTACGCAATACTATGTATTATAATTATCATTTTTTATATGACCTATTTTTGAAATAAAACAATATGAAAGTGATAAGGAATATTCGCAACAAAAAAATCGGTATTTTATAAATAGCGAAAACTATGTTTGTCGGATCTACATAAAATAGATCAAAATTTTTTATTTTCTGTTTTGCTTGAACTATTAGATGTATTTTCCTAAATAATTCTTAACGAAATAGGTTAAAGAAATTTTTAGACATTCTTGTAATTCACTGTCGAGTCTGTTGAATTTGCTACAGGTTCGAATAAATGTCAAAATCCCGCTGTCATTACATGACAATTGACATGTTGTTGTGTGCGTGACTTCAAGTCTCGTGGCGATACCTATACTAGGTTTATAACAACCTGTAAGTAAGAATCAGAGGCATACCTATTGTAGTAAAATCCGATTCCCATCGGTTTGACTAATTTTCAAGTATGGCAAAGTTTGTATATACACTTTCTACGGCATTGCCACCGAAATACGTTTTCGTGCGTAACACGATCGGATCCTTATCTGCCGATATCTACTATATAAAACATACAGACGGATTGAGAACCTCCTCTTTTTTTGAAGTCAGTTGAAAATAAAAAATGGGTAATGGTTTTAAACCGCTGTCGGTACCCTGTAATGAGCCACACCTAGCGAAAAGTTTTCATAAAATGATAGTTTGCTTGCGGCACAATTTAAATTTGTTAAAATTTCATGTGTTTAACAACAGGCAAGACAAAGAGGTCGAAAGACGAATTGGTAACGCCTGGAAGAGCTTCTGGTCCATGAAAGAGTTGTTGAAGGGTAACCTTCCATTGTCACTCAAGCGAAAACTCATCGACACATGTATACTGCCCATCCTAACCTACGGTGCTCAAACGTGGTCCTTGACTGAGATTCAGAAGTCCAAATTGAAGGTCTGCCAAAGAGCTATGGAGCGCAGAATTTTAAATGTAAAAAGAACCGATCGAGTCCGGAAAACTGTACTGCGCTCCAAAACATGCATCGTAGATGTAGGCAAAGCAACCGAAGGCTGAAATGGGACTGGGCTGGCCATGTCTGCCGCATGCATCCAGAGAGATGGCCGCGGGTTTTACCACTCAATGGGTGCCACAGCAGCCGCGCCGCGGCAGGCCAAGGCGAAGATGGCGGGATGACCTAGACACGTTCTCGAGCGACTGGCCGAACACAAATGCAGACAGGGTGAGTTGGGAGTCCAGGTGAGAGGCCTTTAACCAGCAGTGGGACACGGAAACAGGCTATTAAAAAAAAACATACTAACTGTGTTTCTTCAATATATACGACAGCAGGGTACTGACAGCGGTTAAAACGCTCGTAGAACTACAAAAGTATAAAAACCACAGTACTAAAGTACCTACGCGGGTGAAAACTAGTTAGGAATAAAGATAACGACGTCTAATGTGACGACGCAAAAAAACTTTCAAAAGTTTTACCTATCTCTGACGTTCTACTAACTAATAGAGTAGGTAACAAGAAAGTATGCCAAGAAGCCAGTCATACTTACAACTTAGTTATTTTTACTAATAAAACATATCTAAATACTTTAAAAAGACAATTAATCTGGCAATATTAACGCATTACGCGTGTTTTTAACCGAATCACGACTGTTATCGATTATCGGGTTGGGCGTGATAATGTTGATAATATAAAACCTACAGGTGATTATGAGTAGATAACAAATGTCAAGATGCCTTGCTATCTCGATTGATGGGCCGTTTGAAATCTAATTACGAAATTGTTTAGTTATTTTGTAAATTTTAGGGACTTTTCGCTAACAGGGATTAGCATCACTTGAAAGCTAATAAGCTTGATGCTAATAAGCTTGTGTGTAATAACACACAAACAAACAAACATACAATCACGCCTCCTTCCCAGCAAAGGGATAGGCAAAGACTATTTGTTTCCATCTGCTACGATACTAATATTACGATCGACAACACTCATTAAGATTGGTTTTTTGGAGTCTTTTTGTATTTTTATTTTTCAATTCCAATTTTTTTCTTTTACGGTTATCCAGTGATATCCATATATATCTTACTAAATACAAACTGAAACATGGATGCACAGGAAAGCCCAGAAAAAAGACCAGCTCTGGGAATCGAGCCCAGGTCCTCAGCATTCCGTGCTGCGTATACCCCTACACCACAACTGGTGACACTCATTAGTCTTTTCATACATGCTCGCCGGTTTCGGGAACCCTTGACCTGACCCTTCTTCAAGACAGCTCCAATCTGATCATGGAATATCCTTCCTGGTCTCCCTCTTCCAGTATTTCCATCTACACTCGCCTTATATATCTCTTTCGTAATTCTTCCTTCGTCCATCCTCTCCACATGCCTAAACCAACTTAACATTCCTTTCTCTATACGAGTCACAACATCATCTTTCATGCCACAACGTTTACAAAGTATATTACGTTAAATTAAATCTATTGTAGGTATTGAAAAATTAATAATGATTTAAGTAATTAAAAGCGGTAGTAGCGTGGTTTGACCTAGGGCCGGCGTGTGACCTACGACCCTAAGCCCTGTGTGAGAGGAGGCCTGTGCCCTGCATTCACAAATACATATATCACAGTAAATATTTTACGTATAAAATATTATGACTTCGACTTAGAATTGTGGCCATACAAAACAAGGGTTGACTATGTATGACAATTCGGTGTTTATGTCAGTTGGCTAGAAGTGTCTATCTTCGCAATTGTCAGATTCTATTGAAATTAAGCTAAGTCTAGTAGATACACAGAAATATATCGAGTAGATACCTACTATCAACCAAAGAGAATATAACCACTTGCTTTCAACCACCGCTCATCCGCTTCTCCACCTGTCTGTAAATGTTTCAATACCATTTTAATTACTGTATCCCTTGCGACTTAATTAAAGGGTTGATGATTATTTTGATCATCTGCATCGTTAGTGCAGTTGGTATTAATTGCAATCAGTTATATCAACTCGGCACGAACTCGCGACTCACGTGACCATTTAGGACTTGAAACAAGTTTTAATTAGGCTTCTTTACCTTTAAGACCTCTATTAGAGTGTACATTTGGAGTATTACTCTTTAGGGATGTGAAACGTGGACACTAACATAGAAGGATAGGATAAAACTAGATGCTTTTGAAATATGTTGCTGAAGGAGAATAAATAAGTAAATAAATATTAGGGGACAGACAATCTTACACAAATCGACCTAGTCCCAAACTAAGCAAAACTTGTACTATGGGTACTAGACGACGATAAACATACTTATATAGATAAATACATACTTAAATACATAGAAAACATCCAAAAGGCATAAGTTGGATGGAAAGGAACACAATGAGGAATTCGCAGGTTTCTTCACGATGTTCTAGGTACTTCACCGTAAAGCTCATGGTAAATTTCAATCAAATGAAATGATGATGATCAGATTGGGGATGTCTTTAAGAAACGTCAGGTCAAGAGTACCCGAAACCGGCGAGCATAGGTATACATATGTAAGGACTAATATTTTGAGTGTTTTGGAAGCGAAAGATATATGTCGGGATTGTAGCATATGACAAGAAATTGTCTCTACCTATCCTTTTGCTGGGAAGGAGGCGTGATTGTATGTATGTAGGTAAGTAATTTCGTACATAAATTCCGAAAAACCCACTAGACTACCAATTCAGTTGATTAATTATAGGCTACTATAGGTAAGTATTTCGTACGGATTAGCTCGTTAAAATAGCAATGGGCAGGTCATACAGGACCGAAAAGTTCGTGAGTGGAGATCACGGACTGGCAAGCGCAGCGTCGGACGGTTGGGCGGACGATTTGGTAAAGGCCGCAGGTTCAAGGTGCATGGGCATGGGGGGTGCAAACTTTCATGTCTCTAAATCTAGCGGTTACGATTTTGGATTATGCCCGGAATCCCGTGGAAATATCAAGATAAAAAGTAGCATGTGTATTACAGACGTCCAGCTATCAATTTACTAAATTTAATCCATATCCATCGAGCCGTTTTTGCTTGAATGAGTATTTAACAAACACACACACACAAACATACTCAAAAAGTTTCACATTTATAATATTTAGTGGGATGGTGTTAACACTATCCAACTGAATATAAAAGTAGGTACAATTAAAAGAAACTTATACATTACTTACCTACTTAGCACAACTGAGCTGTGACTATTTAAAAAAAACTCATTACCTAAATAGGTAGCAGGAACGAAGCGGTCGTTTTGAAGTGTATGATCCATTTATGCACCGTTTATTTATTAGATTATTGACTATTGTTGTGCCATAAACATAAAGCAGCTGAATCCTAAAACGGCCTAAACTGAAGCAGTAAGTAGTGAAAGTCGTAAAGCACCGTTTTGCCATTGAGTTTTGTAAGTAATTATCTGTTGTGTTTATGGGTCCTACTTAATAAATAACTGTTTTGTTTATGACCGTACAGTTTGTTTTATCTTGTCGAATGACGAATAATTGTTTTCAACTTAACAATAAGTTAAAAGAATCGTTTCTTACGTTAGAACTGGTGCCGCAAATTTCACATTTTGAAAACGAATGCGAGTGTTTTTTGGTTAGGTAGGAATAGAACGCCATTATAAACAAACGCGTCCAGCACCCGTTTCCCGCGCAATTTGCAAAACAATGCCGCCAACAAAACAAAACCGCCCATAGACAATTACTTTTTTTTAACAAAAGGCAGATGTTCGAGGTTCGAACACATACTGCCTGTTTATGTGTTTGCGAGTGGGAAAAAATAATAATTAGTGCAACGCCCTTTCATGGTCCCGGGCGGATTAGCCTCCCTATGGATGAAAAAAAACGCTGTCAAGGGTAGATAGCGTATAGTGGTTTGGTCGGTTTCTGCTATAGTTTGGATTTGGCTATTTAAGATAATAAAGTTGTATCTAATTTTTTTTAATTGATTTTATTTTGGACTAGTCTTTATCCATGGCATCGTTCACGTAAACCATTACATTGGAGAATTAAAAGTACCTAAGTTAATAGTTCGAGGTTTTACTAAATGCACCGCAATGACACATCTATCTTTAGATTTCGTGTTGTCTTTTGTTTTGTAAAAATTATGACGATGTGTGTTGTTTCTTTGTAAATAAATGTATTCTCTTTCTTTTTTTAAATCATCATCATCATGTGTTCCTATCCTATGTTCGTCCACTGCTGGACATAGGCCTTACCCATGGCACGCCACTGAGCACGATCCTCGGCCATTCTCATCCAGCACTTGCCAGCCGCCTTGCGAAGATCATCGCTCCACCGAGTCTTTATTAAATGCCCACGAGAATACCCAAAGAGTATGGCGTGACTAAATCCCGATCCTGTAGGAATAATGTGATAAAAAGTGGGTAAGTCGTTATTCCATAAATTCAATTAACTGCACACCAAACTTTATCTAAATCCGTTGGGCCATTTTAGCGTGAAAGAGTAGGTAACAAATACTTTTGCATTTATTATAATACTGACTAGCTAGCTGGTGTCCGTGACTTCGTTCACGTTAATCATTGATGCTCCTGTTGGTCATAGCGTGATGTTACATAGCCTATAGCCTTCCTTGATAAATGGACTATTCAACGCAAAAATAATTTTTCAATTCGAACCAGTAGTTCCTGAGATTAGCGTGATCCTTGATATGGATTTGAAGTATTTTTTAAATTTGGAACGTCGATTTGTTTATAGGGACACGTTACTACTACATCCAACAGGTAATTCATTTACTTGAGTTTTTCACCTATACTATAACTCACGCTTCTCACCTCGTATAGCCTAACGAAATTATTCACTCCACGCCACCTATAAATGACTAGGTGCCAGATAACGCTGCCTGAAAGTTCATTTCTCCTCAAGTATTATGTTATCTCAAGTTTAAAAACGACTGTCGCTAAATGTATGAACATTATCGCTAAATCAACTTTATGCGGTTATCGTGGTACAGTACAGGGTTGAGTTCACTTGCGGTCATTGCAGAAATTGTCAACATTTTCTCACTATTAGATTACACAGATTAGGCTGCGTTATCTGGCACCTAGTATATTTAGTTTAATCCTTCCTCCGACCTAAGAACTTAAACTAAAACGCGCCCTAAAAATCTTTCTTCTTTTACGTCTACTAAATGAACACTAATTACTAGTTGTAAGTGTTGTAACTTAAACAGCCTAAGATAAGCCCAAGTTAAATAACACTAGGATTACCCGCCTAACTCAGAACAAGTGCTTAACAAGTGTAATAAGACTAATAAGGTTTACGAGAAAGAATAAAACAAAAGAATTAACTCTCGACTAGAGATTAAGAATTCCTCATGAATTATCAGAGATAAGATCTAAGTTTATGTTTTTGTTTTTTGGCCGTAAAAGGGATTCCCTACAAGAATGTAGGTAATTAGGTAGATATTTAATTGTTTATATCAGGGTCCAATTGCATAGCAAATTACAACTAATATTACAAGCGGAACTCTCGCTTCAGTTATATTAACTAGAAAGGGAGTTCCGCATGTAATATAAGTTGTAGTTTATTATGCTATTGGGCTATTGGTGATTTAGGTAGGTACAGTTAAGTGCAAAAATATGTATCGATTCGAAAATATTTATCGATTATTTAATTATTCTGGATTGTTATAAAATAAACCTGTTAAGAGTTCCCGAAAATGTTACGGTTTCAGAGAAAAAACGAGTTATGGCAAATGTTCACTATGACAAACGTTACATTATGTCTTACAATGTTATGTATCGCGAATGGGACCCCGTCTTTTTACATTAAAGTTTGCGAATGTAATAGGCATTAGGCACCCTGCATTAACACATTGGATATACTCATCTAGATTTTTTTTATAAGTACAAGCTCTTTTGCTCACTACCTATACTTAATTCTTGTTTGCTAAAGAAGCTTTATCATCATCATCATCATCCCAGCCTATACAGGGTTATTTGTAATTCACTAGCATCCTTTTAACCCTAAACTCCTACCACTTAAACAAATCTTCTTTGTTTTACGACTTTTGTCATAACTTTATATTTTTGGTGTAATAACGTTTTGAAAATTTGAGATTACCTGTATTTTTACGATACTCTGTGCCGTGTATGGAAAAAAAATGTAGGTATGCTATGCTACCAAATGTTAAACTAACAAACCTGTTAGTTTAACATTTAAACTAACAAATTTGTGTGTGTTCGTACAGTGTGGAGGTGGAGGAACTGCATGAACGCACATTTCTTGCATAAACGTAACTATTGTAAGGTCGCGGGTGAGCAAAGTAATTGTTTTAGTTCATTAATATGGACCTCCGCAAAGTAACGCCTGATCCAATAAATTATATAAAGAATACTTGTAGTTTGCCTGACAGAAAAAAATCCAAAGTCGTCTCAAAAATATAAAGTAAATCCTCTGTACGGCGTAAATACTGCACGGCGGGTCATGAACTATTTGAATATTAATAAAATTTTTGAATGTTTGAATGTTAATAAAACAACATGTGTTCTAGGGCTTAGTGTTGCTATATTTTTTAAATATGTGTTTGTTTTAGTAATACGATGAAAATACCTAAATACACGCGCGGTCTGACCTACCTATCTTGGGCTGTAGTACTTTCCCTTCCCCTTGTCCGTATAGTTAGTTAGTTGCGTTAGTTCTCCTTCGGCCATCAGACGGGGAACTTGTGTCGCTTGCGCTGACGCGCGGCTTTGCTTCTAGCCGCTCTCACGCATACATAAACAAAAAATACCTAAAATCGATTAGCGCAAGAAGCACGGTGCGACCTTAAATAACATTAAAACATAAAATAAAACCTAAAATTGCATACTTAATTCCCCCATGGTAGCATCAATCGACAAACTTAGAGAACATATTGTAGTACGGTCCTATGCAAGGTTTTGTAGCTTGCCAGTAATTAAGGTTATTTATGCGTAACACATTGCTAACGCATACTAAGTATACTAACATACCGCCGCCCACACACGTCGCCTATAAACAACCCAATGAATAGCTAGGCTCTTTATTGTACACAATCGCGCGTTACTATTTGTTGCTATCACGTTCCACTTGCATTCATGCACAAGCGAAACTTGCCCGATAAAATAACTTATTGTGTTGCCGCTTTTAAAATAGACACGTAGAGGAAACATTAATTTCAAATGTGGAATGCAATTTTTTTCTGGTATTATTTATTGTAATACAGATTTTATTTATATTTTATTACTGGTAAAAATAAAAACGAAATATGTAGGTACTTATTACTACAGGTCCACTCGGGTGTCTACGTACAGTCAGCTGCAGAGAAAAGGTGGTAAAACCACACTAGGGTGGTGGTACCTTTTCTCATCAGCTTACCTTACCTATTACTACTTACTAAAAAAAAAAATTACTTCCCTATAGACCAAATATTTTTTACATTAAGTAAAACCATTATAAAACAGATATTAGATATTAGGTAGGTATACTTATATAATTTCGAGAATTAATTTTAATTTTAAAGATACCTCGTCTACCTAAATCTGGTATTGTATTATACATATAATTCTCTAAGTTAGACGAACAGATTTCTTTACCTACTCAATTGACATCCCATCCCATAGATTCTTATCTAAAATACCTATTTACTTTACAAGTTCTACATAAAATAAGACAACGTTTTACTCCTCGTCTTTAATATTACGTCAAATGTATCTAAAGATCCAAAGCTCTTGCATTATTTAAACTTATCGGGTCTAGATTTCCAGAATCACTTGAAAACCCAATAAAACACCCAGCGGCTGTCTTGCTCGCACTTAGAAAGCGGCTAACTTAAAAGCAGCTGTCTCTTTTTGTTTGCTAGGCGGGTGATTTTAAAGCCACGCCTTGCAACACCCTCTGTAAGTTTCTCTATCCTGTTCTTTCTCGTGTGAGGTGTATGTCGCGTCTCGCTCGCGGCTGGTATCGATTTTCGTTTTTTCAAGTTGTTTACTTGGTTGAATACCGCCAGTGTTCGCTTTTCGAATATTTCTTCGTATCGCGTGTTGACTTTACGCGGGAGAGTTGTAATTGCAACTGGATTTATGTGTTGCCAGCTTTTTTGTTTGGATATTTTATAGTCGGCTATCATAAATAAAACTCGGAATATTTCTTGGAATGAAGGATAATTTTCGCTAAGTGGTCGTTCTGTTGCGTATAAAACTAACGATAATCA
Organism: Archips xylosteana; assembly: GCA_947563465.1. Taxonomy (NCBI): domain Eukaryota; kingdom Metazoa; phylum Arthropoda; class Insecta; order Lepidoptera; family Tortricidae; genus Archips; species Archips xylosteana. The sequence continues at coordinate 3,966,248 of OX387369.1, forward strand.
TGCTTCTTTATTGGAACCATCTTTCTTTTTTTGTATCACTGAGATTTTATTATGTATACCTACATGCTCAAATAAATAACATTAATTTATTATAAAGTAAATATTCCTTATTTAACACTACAAAAAAATTATGTAAATATATGTAAACCTTTTATTTCACATAAATAAATAAAATAAGGAAATACTTATAGTAGCAGCACGGTAGGGCTGATCCTCTAATTTAAAGTAATAACTAATTAATTTATTTTTTTAATTTAAGTCTGAGTTTCTCTGAAAGATAGTATTCGTAACGAAGTGATCCGATAGAGAACGAAAGCTATCGACATAGCCCACCGCATTAGCACGCTGAAGTGGCAATGGACTGGCCATAGCCGTTGGGGTAGACGAGTTCTTGAGTGGAGACCAAGGATCGGCAACGTATCGTAGGACGTCCTCAGACTGGATGGAGCGATTATCTTCGCAAGGCGGCTGGCAAGAGCTGGATGAGAGTGGCCGAGGATCGTGCTCAGTGGCGTGCCATGGGAGAGGCCTATGTCCAACAGTGGACGAACATAGGCTGATGATGATGTTAATGATGATATAGTATTATTCAAAATAATAGAATAAGATTTTTTTTTTTTTTTTTATTTAATATAATCAAGAGCACATACAAATAAGGTTGAAATTATTATGCCACTATTGGAAAACCCACTAGAGGTTTATGTAATAGTAGGCGAGTTAAAGCGGTACAGTACAAGTTTAAAACTATATATAACAGATAAAAACTATATAACTAAGATTAAAACTATATATAGTAATTTCATTTCATTTATTTATTCAAGAACAATATACATTGTGTTTGAAATCATAATGGGTATTTGACCAAATTACACAACATTACAGCAGAATACATACAATAAATTATTAAATACAAGACAATTAAACAAAACAATAATAAAAACAATTCAAGCCAATTAAACAAAAAAAAAAACATGTCAATAGTTAAATTATGTCACTAAGTATATACAGGGTTATTTTTAATTCACTGACATCCTCTTAACCCTGAATTCCTATCACTCAAGCAAATGTTTTTTGTTTTACGACTTTTTAAAATGAAGCACTTTTTTCCCATACAAATACACAGAGTATCGTAAAAATAAGAGGAAATCTCAAATTTTCAAAACGTTATTACACCAAAAATATTAAGTTATGACAAAAGCCGTAAAACAAAAAACATTTGTTTAAGTGGTAGGAGTTTAGGGTTAAAAGTATGCTAGTGAATTACAAATAACCCTGAATAAAATTCAATTACTCAAATTATGTCACTAAATAACAAATGTTCAAAAACAAAAGCGAAGGAAATCAATATTTGTTTCTGAAGGTAGCAGAAACAAACAGTCAAGTCAAACAGTTCCATTTGCAGTAATCTTCAACAGAGTAAAAACACTTTTCCAACAAAAAATTCCTAAGCCTATTCCTAAACATGTGTCCAACCACGATTGACTTCATCTCAATTGGCAACCTGTTAAAAAGAACAACCGCCTGGTAGCCTGAAGTATGCTTAACTACTTTAAGTTTACTGGTTATAGATCTTGGCAAGTCTTTCCTCCTCGTAGCCAAGCGCAGTTTTCTTTCCTCAGGAGTCTCTATGTCTGTGATGTGTGTAACTAAATCTGTCAGAACTACAAGTATGTATAGACATGGAACAGTGAGGATTCCAAACTTCAAAAAATAATCCCTACAAGATAATGCTACATTGTAATCCGAGAACTTGCGAATTTATAGGATAATTGCACAAGAGGCATTTTTTCCTAGTTAGCAACATATCAAACTAATCTTGCTTTTGCAGGTGTCTTTTGGTTATTACTATCACCGTGGTCTTTTGTCTTCCTTGTAACAAAAAAAAATGCTTTTTAACATTACTCAAAGACTGGCCGATAATAAGCGAAAACGGTGCACGGCGTGAAACAAGAAACAAAAGAAGAAAAAAAGCAATATTTCTTTTGTCATCTAAAGTTCTTGGTCCGAGCATTTAATTTCAAACAAAAAATGCTTTATATTGAACTAATAAAAGTAAAGTCGTAGTATCTTGTAAATAAAAGCATAGCTACTTCAAAAGTAGCGATACCGCCGAAACCCTCAAATTCCATAGACAATTCAATTCCGTTTATCTGAGACCATAAACGAAAACTCAAAAACTGACAATTAGCCCGCCACGGCCGCGGCGCGTGGCTATTGTACCTACCAACATAGGGGCGCTAATAAATTGAATATGCGAAATGAATTGAGAAGCCTTATGTTGGCAACATTGGATGGCGATTAGTTTTTGTATTATTTGGGATGTGGGGGTGTGATTCCAGTGGTTAGTGGGGTGGCGATTTTGATATTATTGAACTAAGTACAAATGCAGGGGTGCAAGAATACGAGTATCGAAATCATATTTGAGTGATTACTCTCTTTTGCGTGTCAATGACAACGAATTGGACTTCCGGATCAAGCTGAAAGCACATTGGTAGCTTCTCATGTAGCTATGTTGTGAGTTGCATATGGTTTTCTTTGATTTTTTTTTTCTGCCAATACCTAACCAAAGGCTCTTCAAGTCTTCAAGGCTAGAGTGAAAGGCAGAACAGTTACTGAACCAGGATACCTTGGGCCTCATCTGCATCTTTTATCCGGCTCAGTTTTATGCAAAAAAAATATCTTGGGGAATAAGCACAGTATAATAAATGATGAATAAGGTAGGTATACTCAGAGCCATCTTAAAGCTAGCCGGAACCCTTGGGCACCAAAGAATATGAACCCTGTTGGAAATATTCAAGTGAATGTCATGGATAACTACAGCTAAAATATTCTCATGTAAACGAATATAATATCTATGTCCTTATGATTTACACTGATACTATTTTTTTAAATTACTACAAACAGACCCAAACTTCTGACTTCGCCTTTTTTAATTTTTTTTTCAATATCACAAAAATTATCAATTAGTCAACTTGAACGCAGAATTTGGCTAACCATTATAATTTTACATTAATTTTGTTACGTTATTTTACTTTTCGCCAATTCAGCGCGACTGTTCTGGTTAAACGGCCTTATAGCCATTAAAAGGATATCGATGAATCATTACAATATTTCAGTAACAAATAAAATAAGTCTTGTTAAAAATTTCATTTTGTATGCAAGGTTTTTCGCTGACTGCACGTTTGGTTGACTGTACTTGCATTGTCATCCAACTTACATAAGTATACCAAACTTCAAGTGAATCCGACTACTGGAATTGGGTCAAACTCGACTTCCAAGATTTGGCCCGTACATACATACATAGATACATTGCAAGTTAATAAAAAGCCTGTAAAAACAGCAACACCCAAACTACCTAAAGATCCTAAGATTAACTTTCACTCTCCAAAAGAACCATTGATTCTACGCTACCGTATTATTTGTAAAATCAATTACCATGAGTCTCACGCCCCACTGACCGCACGCTCGGGACCCCATTAGGAGTCTCATGGGAGTACGCCCCGAGCCCCTACAGAAAGCGGCTGATGGGAAAGGTGGATGAAGAGCGTTAAACCACGGGCGTACCAAAGAATTGAGAAGAAAATCTTAAAAACACATTTCTAACCAATAATTTTACCGTGTTAGCACAATATGAGTTGCATAGCTGTTGAACATATAATTATTTATACTAAACAGAACGTTGACCACGGCTGCTGCAAGCAATGTTGAGGTAAATATTGTTTGCGTGATAACTCCTGTTTGGTATAATAATTATGAGTGAAAATCACGAAAGTTTAAAACAGTATGTTGAACATTTTTTTTATACAATATAGGCTTGTGTTTGACCACAATCAGGCCTGATGGAAAGCGAAGATGAGGCCTACGACGGAGCACGCTAATGATGATAATAATGATGATAATGATGGATTAAGACATATATGTCTTAATTGTCCAAAGCATGCCAATTCAATTTAATTTAGAAATCAGTCATTTCAGGATAGATATTCTCTTTTCTCTCACTTACTTAGATAAGTTAGTTAAAAGAGAAAATATCCACTAGAAGTTTGCCAAAAATAACTTCCAAGATTTAAAGCAAACAAACAAATATAACGATTTTATACTGAACAAAGACTTGAAAAACGTTTATGTTCCAGAACTGTGCAAAATGCCTTTATTGTGTAAGATTTGTGTGAGGGGTTTCTATAAAATAAATAGCGTACTCTACTATTAACTACCTAATCAAGCACCTTTACGCGCTCATTCTTGCTCTAACTAAACGAATAATACCTAGCATAGGTTATTGTTGAATAATATGGGTAAGTATTTTGATACCTGAATGACAAATACTCAACCGTTATAACAATAAAACGGTTTACCATTAGTGCTTTCACGAATTTTTCTTGCTCTACTGTCGAATAACATAGCGTCATTCACGATTTTCTTCAAAAACATTATCTCTGAAATATACTTTCAAAAATCACCCATTATTTTGTAACGTTTGAAAAAACATCAGAGGTATTTTCCGACCAAAAATCATTTTCCTTTCTCCCACCATTTTGTGCTTCCCGCCAAACCCCTGTCAGTGCCGCCAACACAATCATTTGTACCATTGGGCGCGTAATGAGGCTATCCGGTTACATCCCCTGGGAGTCAACTGATTTACTTTTAGTATTTTGTCTGGTGGAATATTAGATTCCCTTGTACAACTAATTGTTTATTCCATGAAATCTTCGGGGAATAACTTCCATTAAGGCACCCCTGTCTGTTGAGTTGTGTGTGATAGATAGATAGATTCTATATCGATGGTGATAGATAAAAGATCTCAATTTGACCACTCTATTCACGAGTACAGCCAAAGTCTAAAGACTATGCTGTTCTAAAAAAAAGTAAAGTCTATTTAAATATTATTTTTGCTTTTCTAGTTATGTGAAATAAAATTAAAAACATAATTTGCAAATCATTATGACTAAAAAAACATATTTAATGATAAGCGCGTGTACGATAAATATGTTTTTATTCTAAAATAATTTTACAGATAACGATTGAGTTAGCAATTACACAGGTAGACATTTCGAGACGGTTTTTGTCAACAGAAAAAGTAACTGGCAACTGACAATAAATTTGTCATTTCGAAATTCGAACAGAGACGTTCCAATTTCAAGATTTGAATGGGATTCCGTTCGGCGAGGTGTTTAGTGAACTGTCAGGGCACACAATGGTCATGATATGAACGCACCCCGAATGCGTGTCGAATAACATTAAAAAAAAGTGTTTAGTGGCTGTTTAATTTTGAATTTCGATATTTGATACTCATTTTAATTTACGAAGACATTTCTTCCTATTTTAAAGAATGTGTTAGTTTTTTTTTCCGAACAAAAAATATTTTGAAAGAATTAGATTAGTTGAGAAGCATTTAAAAACCATATACATACGGTACACCTAGCGCACTGTTCAACAAATTTAAGATAAGATAAAAGCTATATAAATATGAATTTCCATTGTTCTACTTATCCTTTAATTGAAATAATTTAGGGGTTACATTGCAAAAGCTTCATCCCGGCCTCTTTACGTCCCACTGCAGAGCACAGGCCTCCTCTTAGATCGAGAGGGTTGACGCCGTAGTTCACACGCGGGCCGGTGCGGATTGGAAAGTTTTTATTGATTTTCCACCGTAGGTGTCCATTGTGTGTGTGTGAGTGTGGCAGAGGTATTTAGAAATTTTTTTGTTTTCTTTTGTTTTTATTTCATTAAATAAAAAATTTAAAAAACAAACTGAACGGTGTCAAGGATGATATAGACTGGATTGGCAGTCGCCATAGTACGAATCGCCCGCGGTTTTTGTAGTTCGATTATTAAATCTAGATGGCGCTGAAATATAGCCAGACGCTTTGAAGGCAAAACAATAAGACTGTTTCATATTACTACAAATGTATTATTTTTCAAAAATGTTGCATAATAATACATTTGCAGTGATATGAAATACTTACTGTGTCGGTTTCGTAACATTACTTTTTTACGTGGGTGGGGTGTTAACCCACCGCACAACCCCCAAAATGCTGGAGGGCCACACCTGCCGTTGGTCAGCGGGTCCATCGGATCTAGCCGGATAGTGTAGCTAGGCTGATATGAAATATCTGTAGTCTTATTGTTTTGCCTTCAAAGCTTCTGGCTATATTTCAGCGCATCTAGATTTATTAATCGAACTACAAAAACCGCGGCCGATCCGTACTATGGCGACTGCCAATCCAGTCTATATCATCCTTGACGGTGTGGATTTAGTGAATGATTCCATGAATAGTTTGAGTGAGATAAGATAGTAAGATGGAACGGACTGGATATTAGAATGGGAGCAAACCATGCATATACTCTATTACGTAGTACCTAATGTACTAAAAGACCGAAGTAGTAGTTTCGGAACTGCACGACCTTATTCCACCTGCTCCTTTCTTCCACAGGTCGACCAGAAATAGGCGGGGTCTCCACCCTTACGTTGTCAGTATTCCCAAAATCCGCACAAAGCGTTTTCGCTCTTCCTTCATCAACCGCACAGCTAAGGAGTGGAATTCCCTGCCTGCGACTGTGTTCCCTGAACACTACAATTTGGCCGCTTTCATCAGATGGCAGACCTCATCTTCGCTTTCCATCAGGCGTGATTGTGGTCAAATGCAAGCCTATATTGTATAAAAAAAAAGTACATTTGCGTGATTATACTACACTGACGAGCAAAAATAAAGGGTCTGTTACAGAAATGACGATAACTACAAAACCCGCTGTGATAGCTTCTTCGAGTAAAATGAGTTTAGTAAAGAGTTTTATTCTTAACAAGAAAAAGTTTAATTAAGAATAAAACTCTTTACTATACTCATTTTACTCGAAGAAGCTATCACAGCGAGTTTTGTAGTTATCGTCATTTTTGTAACCGACCCTTATTTTTGCTCGTCAGCGTAGTTGCGAGCGATTCAAGTACGCACAACTCTAAGTTTAGTAGTCTCGAGTGGCGACTACGGATCGAAAAACGAAGTATCAGCAGGCCTCCCACTAATGGCAACTGTTGTACTTCATTGCAGTGTTCCAGGGGGGAGACCTTTATCCAACAGTGGCAGCTTTTTGCCTGATGATAATTATGATGAAAGGATCGTTACCATCTAACTAAAAACCCTTTTGAATTGAAACGTTTCCTTCCCAACCATATTTTCCAAACCCCAAACCCATTCACCGCGCCAACCACAAAAAGCGCCGACAGCCATTGTGACAAATAGTCGGAAAATAACAAAAAAACCCATACAAATTGTTAATAGAGTCTGGCGAAGCGCGAAATTCATCACAATGATGTCCCACTGGACAATTAACGCGCCCAAAATTATCGTCTTTGTCATAACAAAGGTTTCATGCGGGTTTGGCGAGTGGATGTTTGGCGTCGAGGTAACACTTGGAGATTGCAATCGCAACATAGTTTAGGTTTTCTAAACATTTGTTGCGCTATATAGTGTTTGTTTCGAAAATCAGCGAGCCTAGTACCGGGCGTTAGGTCAACTAACACCAGTACTGGAAAAAAATAGAAAAAAAATACGTGTCACTTTGTTAAGCGATAATAGAGTCACATAAACCTATCACTTTTAGAATTAAATATATGTATTGGGTCAGACAGACAGAATAACAAATGGCAAAAAAGATAAAACTGAGAATAGCTATGGGGTAGATGAAATACTGGGCTCTAAATGAAATAATGAAGTCTAATGATCTAGGAATGCCACTCAAAAGAAAGACCTTCAACACATGCATACTGCCATGTTTAACTTACGGCTGCGAAACCTGGGCAATGACCAAATCTCTCAGAGCAAAGCTGGCTATCTGTCAAAGAGCAATGGAGAGGAGTATGACAAGCACACGAAGACAAGACCGAATTAGGAACACTGTGCTTAGATCCAAAACTAAACTCACTGATATCTTGGCAAGAATAGACCAGCAAAAGAGGCGATGGGCTGGTCACATGATGCGAGACACAAGAGGGAAATGGACCAAGGCAATAACTGAGTAACCTAGAGATGGGAAGACAAATCATTAAATGGGAAAGATGACTTGAAGATGACCGTAGGTCCAAACTGGAAAAGGGTTGCAAATGACAGATGTCGATGAAGGCGCTGGATGGAGGAGGCCTATGCCAAAATGCATACTGAAATTAGGGATATTTTATAAACAATCTTTTTATTTAGTACTTGCATTGTAAATGTTAAATTAATTTCAGAATAAAGGGCTTTATTTATTATTATTATTATTAATTGGGTCAGACGTTACTTTGCCATATACATAAAACAAAATAGTGTCATAGACATATTCATATTCGTTTATTGCGATAATGTTCATTTGTACAATTAAGTACCTATTGTAGATCTTAGATTAAATATGCTAGCAGGAGTACATGATACCCTGCTAAGGCACTACAATTATTTTATATTTTAAGTGTTTACCGTTTGTTAATGTTTAGATATCTTGCGTGGCTAGATAGTTGTAATTAGTAGGTATTAGTTCAGTAGGTAGCTAGAATACTAAATTTCTTCATACATCAAAGAAGGTCGACTCATCTTGAAAAAAGTGTTATGATGTTGATGTTATAGAAATTCCCAAGAGATAAGGAAACAAACTGGATTATTATAATCAGTAACTAATACCGATGATGATGATGGATCTGTGGATGTTCATCATCATCATCATCATCATCATTTCAGCCGTAGGACGTCCACTGCTGGACATAGGCCTCCCTCATTGATGCCCAATCATTACGATTGGAAGCGATTTGCATCCACCCTGAACCTGCGGCCTTCACCAAATCGTCCGTCCATCTCGTTGGTGGACGTCCCACGCTGCGCTTGCCAGTCCGCGGTCTCCACTCCAGAACTCTGTGGATGTTGCTTTGCCAAATTTTTGATCTATGAATAAACTTCTTAAAAGAAGTGTTTTTCTTTCTTGAAGAAGTGATCACAAATTTGAATTTTGCGCGGATGAAGCCACGGGTAAAAGCTAGTATAACCTAAAACAAGTAATTCTATAAGTTTCAGCGATACATATGCACGAAAAAAACAAAGAAAAAAGTTGTGTTTTACTGAAAAATACTGACAACTCTCTCTTTAACCGAATTTGCCCGCAACATGTCGGGCTAAACTCGATTAATTAAAGACGTGAGTTATCCGTATTTTTCACTATTAGTGAGTCTCACGGTAGTTTCATGTACAAAATTGTGTTTTGGTTAAAAAAAAAAAAACAAACTACTAATGTCTCCAAATGTACCCCATAAAAGACCTCGCGGCATTGCCAACTGCGCAAACAGAGTGGCAAAGGGCGCGAATGTTTGCTCGCGCACAATATGGCTGCTGTATTTATGACGCTCGTTTTTGACAAATAGATTTTCGCTATTGACACCTTTATGAATGGAGGGAGATTGATAGTGTTTGTATGAAAATTGAGATCGAACATGGGCGGATTTGAGAAGTCAGACAATGGTTAACGTTGTATTTTAACGCTGCGTGCCGTTACTGTAATTGGCGTTACCATGTATCAGGCACTTCACATACAGGAGTATAGGTAAAAAACTTAAAGAAATGACCTGTTATATGCAGTAGTAACGCGTCCGTAAAAACAAATTGAAGCTCCTGAAAAATTACTTAAGTTCCATATCAACTATATCAACTATCACTATTACATACAACAGGTGCCTTATTGTACAACGCTTCTGATGCTTGACTTCACAATCACTATTTCTTTCTGTCAAACGGTATAAGACGATGACAGGAAGAGATGGTGAAAGCGAAGGCAAGCGTCAGAAGCGTTAGAGTTAGACAACCTATACCACCCACACTTTGACGACCCTGTAGCTGAGTGGTTAGAGAACCTGACTACAAAACTAACGGTTCCAGGTTCGATTCGCAGATATTATGTATAAAAATATGAATGTTGAAAATATAAACACGGGACGTCTGGCAACGCTGGACAGGATCTAGAACTATCTCAACGTTCATGGACAGCGCCCTCTATTCTAGTTCACAGTTGACGTAATTCCGGGGAAATGCATTACCGGGATTTTAAGTAAGTAGGTAAGTATCCTAATTTGTCTATTTGTACGCCAACTTTCAACCAACTCCGTTTAACCGTTGTAGGATAAGATTTACTTATATTATTATAAAACACTAAGGCTAGTAGGCGCGCACGGGTGACTTTTGTCGCCGTAAGAGTTAGACGACCAGATGGCCTAGTGGTTAGAGACCCTGACTATGAAGCTTGAGGTCCCGGGTTCGATTCCCGTGTCGGGGCAGATATTTGTATGAAAAATACGAATGTTTGTTCTCGGGTCTTGGGTGTTTAATATGTATTTAAGTATGTATCTATCTATATAAGTATGTTTATCCGTTGCCTGGTACCCATAACACAAGCTTTGCTAAGCTTATTTTGGGACTAGGTCAATTGGTGTGAATTGTCCCGTGATATTTATTTATTTATTTATTTAAGAGTACATCTCTCTTTTTCTCATTTCGAACGTGCGAAAGAGACAGACGTGCTGTCACGGTGAAAAAAAGTCACCCGTGCGCGCCTAAAGGTTAAAGTTTTTATCAAAACAAAACTTCACACAACTATATAACCAATGTGGTCCTAGCTTGTAACATTTTTCAACAATGTTGAAAGTGGAAAGAAAACTGATTAAGTACCTACAGGAATTTTGGGAATTCCCACAGGATAAGGAAACAACGGGATTTTTAAATTAACTTACTAATTAATACCGATGATGATGATGATGGATTTTTGTTTAATTGATAGTGATGAAGAAGCTTGCAGAAGTCACAGAAAAAAGCTAGTAAAATATATTTACAAGGTCATATTCATTCAAAGTTACAAATCTCCTGAAAAGCCTGAATTATTCCGAATGAATTTTTAAAAAAAACTTGTAGTTACTGTTTCTGGCGCAAGTTTATGAAGCCACACAGAAGGGACGAGGGATGGTACTAAATCAGTTTTCATACTAAATGTATAGAAGCGTTGCAAGTTGCAATCCAAAGCAGACAGAAGAGACGGGGCGGAGACGCGGCCTGCGAACAAACGATGCAGACTGCAACGCGCCCCCGTCCCACGTCTCTCCTGTGTGGCTTGCGCCTCAGAGAGCAAACTTAGAGAAGTAAATCAAACGAACATACCTTTTACACAATTGTCACTTTTTATAATTCACGATACCTACAGGTAACCAGAAGTGGGATACTCGCACGGAAATCTAGTGACGCGAGAACACTTCAAAACCGCCGTCGGATCCCAATACCCGAAAAATCCCAAATTTGGGATTTAGCCTTAACAAATGAACACCTTGAAAATGCCGCCAAATTTTCACTCAACCAGAAATGACGGACGCCATCGTAATTTTAGCCTTTTAATTCCGGCATAAGGTTAACATTACATTAACACACATCTCAAAAACATGGTAAAGATCCACCTTGTTCCACTAAGTTAGAGTTGCGAATTCTTTAGCGATAAAATTGGTCCTTCCGACCGGATATTTTTGCAAACCTCGTCCAATCAAATTTGGACCTTCGCAGCGTTACTTAAGTTTCCATCTGAAAGCACGACAAGAGGTGGTATAAGGGTTTAGGATAATCTTTTGTTGACTCCGATGTGGCTTAAGTGACAATGTGGTTTCCGAGAACGCGAACGGTAACATCGAAAGTGACAAAAAAGGTTTTTTGTTTATGGTATAAAAAAATGTCTACTTGCCTATTCCTGTTCATGGAAATTTCAAAATTACTAATGTATTTCTTGAAATTTGCGGCATTTGTGTAAAAGTAAGACTGAAGTTTTTTTTGTGGGGTGTTTTTCGGTCAGTTCGAACTATAGGTTTCGAAAATAATAATGTATTCCACCAAAAGTATGTATAAATGTAAAAAATGGCTAGCATTTTCTCAATTAACAGTTTGGTACCTACTAAAAATATGATTGGTTGTGGACTTCGCCAACAAAAAAATCTAAATCTAAATGGGTGCCAATGCCAAGTTTTGTAGATATAATTTCTTAAATTTAACTGTCGAATGATTTAGGTTACCTACACAAAGTAGATAACTTATATTATATGTTAATTTGAGGCTATTTGACTTAACTATTTTTGACATACATCATCATCATCATTAGTTTAAGAGCTTAGCTCTTGTCGGTGGAGTAATCGCCACTCTTCGGTTCTCTGCCAGCGTTTGCAGCTCCTGATACGACATGACATTGACTTTTTCCTTGGCTTGATCTATAAATGACCGTCTCGGTCTTACCCTGCCTCGCCTGCCTTCTATTCGCCCTTCCAAAATAGTTTTTATGTAACTGTCATGTCGTATCAGATGCCCCAGCATATTCCCTCTCCTATTTTCAATCGTCCTCAACAGCCGCCTTTCCTCTTCCACCAACTCTAAAACCTCCTCATTAGTTCTCCTTTCAGTCCAGCTAATCCCCTCCATTCTCCGCCAGCACCACATCTCAAATGCACTCAATCTGTCTCGGTCCCGCTGAGTTAATGTCCAAGTCTCGCTCCCATATAATGCTATACTCCAGATTTAGGTCTTAATAAATCTTTTCCGAATGTTCCTTGAGATTTTGCCTTTAAAAATGTGTTTTTTATCATTGAATGCTTTCTCATACAAGTCATCGTATATGTTTGGCTAATCAACTTATCTTCACCTATATTTGATTGCTGGTAAAAACCAAACCAAACCGAATCTTAATCTTCTATAAGTTATCTACTTGTTTATCATCATTGGTCATAAGTTATCATGTTTCCAAAAAGGTCATAATACTCATAGTATAATGCTTATGTCGGCTTCATACTCTCGCGAGGCGCCTCCTAGAGGTTTGACGAGTGGAGGCTGCAGGAGTACTATCCATCGACATTCTTGATTTATTCAGTTTCCCGCTACGTCACCCTCTCACGTCCGAAAAACCGGACACAAAGCGGAGCGACATCGAGGCGAGGCGAGGAAAGACGAGACGACACGAGCGCAGCGTCTCTCGTACTCGTGTTCCCTCGTGTAGCCCCGTGGAGAGTCTCGATGGGATGGGGCATTATATTTTTCGGAAATCATAGAAACAGTATCAAAAGAACTCGATTAGTACGTGTATCAAGCCCACCTTTCAACGCATGTCAGCGCTTTTTTTAAGCAACAAGGCAAAGGCCCTTTCATTCAACATCCAGGTAACATCTAAAAAAAACAAACGTGACAAAATGTCGGTAAACATGTACCTACTGCCAAAAAAAAATCTTTACAATTTTGCAATTTCGATTCCCGAAGCAAAAATCGTGACCAAAGGCGTTTTTCAAGGCGTTCCGTTTTCAACTCTCACTTTTGTGTTGCAATAACGTGGAAAGATACCTTTGAAGGTAATTGTAAAATAGTTTGAAATTGGAATCTAAATTGACGGGTTCAATCGTATGTGAACTGTTTGAAAAGGGAATGAGCCGTGGAAAATTGCTATTATCGAAATATAATTGCTTCGCGTTGTTGGCAAGATTTGCCTTCGATTGAATTTATATTTAAAAAAACGGGCCATAGACAAGAGTCAAGTATTTTATGATGTCGATGATTGACGTATTGAGTCTTGATTTTTTTTATTTGGAACAAGATGGCTTTATGAACCATGAATTTATGAACCGAAACAATTACTTTGTTCACCCGCGACCTTACGAAAGATACGTTTATGCAAGAAATGTGTGCTCATGCAGTTCCTCCACCTCCACACTATACGAACACACACACACAAATCACACAAACCCAACTATCACCACCACCAAACTACACTGTCGCGTTTCGGGTTTAACATTTGGTAGCATAGTATACGGTTGTGGTGCTGGCTCTGAAGATGAGCTCTGGTTGAGTTCGAAAGGGGTCAGTATAGTTTGGTGGTGGTGATGGTTGGGTTTGTGTGATTTGTGTGTGTTCGTACAGTGTGGAGGTGGAGGAACTGCATGAACACACATTTCTTACATTAAACGTAACTATCGTGAGGTCGCGGGTGAGCAAAGTAATTGTTTCAGTTCATTAATATGGACCTCCGCAAAGTAACGCCTGATTCAATAAACCATGAATTTATCTTAGGTTTTTCAACTTCATTTTTAATAGAAGCTTTTCTGCTGACTGTAGTTTTTGTTGACTGTAAGTTTTAAGTGGATGCCATTAAACGTTGAAGAGTTCCGTCTTGCGGAGACGATTCTGGCTGGACCACTAGAATTTCACTTTCAGAACGTCTATTGTCTCCGAACTAACGCCGAATTTCAGCTCAATCGGGATACCGAGAAGTGGTCGAAAATGGTTTCACAAAACCACAACTTACATACTACATACCTACTCGTAAAAACTTACACACGAAAGTTGCAGGTTATTATTACCTACTACCTATTGTTTCCAAAAGAAAATTGCACTTTCAAAATTAATGAATGTTGCCATCCATGCACTCGGCTATCTCGTCGTCGATGTTTTCGTTTTATTTTCTTAGTTTTACTACTAGTTGTTGCAGCTTGCGACTCCGTCTACGAAACTAAAGCGCCAGAGCTGTACAATTTTCCAGGATAAAAAGTTTATAAAATGTATTAATCCAGAGGCTGTATTGTCTAACGCGCGGGCGCTTAACACCGCTTTCGCCATCTCTTTCCGTCACCATCTCTACCGTTTGACAGAAAGAAATAGTGAATGCTATAGCAAATTCCGCGCGTTAGACAATACGACCTCATGATATAATCATCATCATCCCAGCCTATATACGTCCCACTACAGGGCACAGGCCTCCTCTCAGATGGAATGAGAGGCACGCGGCACTCGGAACGCGGTGTGTGAAGTTCCCAATCCGCTATAAACAATGAATTATCAAAATACATTATGCTGTGTGGGGCCCAATTTATACTATTCGATGTTTTCTTTATTTGTATCTTTTCACTTTGCATTTTTTTTCCTGTATATCGCATACATACTTAAGTCAAAACGTTATCTTAAATGCGATTTCTCCAATAAAAAAAAACGTATTTTTTTATTTGTGTCTCTGAAAATATGTCTCTCTCTGTAACTATAACATACCTAACGATACCTTACTCTCTATAACTAACTAACCGTTTAATTTATTTCCAGAGCATCAAGATGGCGACCCGATAGCCCAGCCACCATGGCGACACGCCCCGCGCGGTGACTACTCACGCAGACCCGATGGCGCTCCTCACCAACGCCACCAACGGGCCCAGCGCTGCCGGCCCGGCCCCCCAAGCCCACCACTCCACAACGCCTCTGCACCACTACTTCCACTACCTGAAGCAGCCGTCGCCGCTGGCCCAGAATCCGTACCACCACTCCAGTGCTCACCACATGGGCATGGGTCCGGGGCCGCTCGGCGGGCTTGGCCCGTTCGGGCTTACGCACCATGGCTTGGAGGCTGTTGGGTTCCCGCAAGGTAAGTCATAGTTCTTCAGTGGAGACGAAACCGCAAACGTGGCGTAGAACGCCCTCCCTCAGACTCGGTGGAGCGATGATGTTTCGCAGGCGACTGGCAAGATCTGGATGAGAGTGGCCGAGGATCGTGCTCAGTGGCGTGCCATGGGAGAGGCCTATGTCCAGCAGTGGACGAGCATAGGCTGATGGTGACAACACGGAGCGTAAAGATAGAGTGTGTCTTTGCTGTTACCTACTAATCGGACACTAACTCTGCATAATGCTGAGGCGTTTAAATAAAGCACCCCGCGGTGATTTTCAGCCAGCACCGTCGGTGATACCATATAGATGTACTACCTACACACTAATAGCTACAATAAGACATCACTTTACCGTCTTCCACATCCTTCAACGGACTTTAAAGAACCGGCCAAGTGCATGTTGGGGTCTAAGCACATTTTGGCAAAATTACGCGTCCACATTTTGGCGTAATTGGCGGCCGTGAAGCGTGTCAACCGCCGTATCACGGTGTTACGAAAGTATTAGGAATAATGTACTTACCTATCTGAACTAAAGTCAATAGGGATGTTGACGCCATTAAAAAATAATTCGAAGACACGACTCCAGTAAAAAAGTGCTTTATTTTAGCCCTGAAAACCAGATTAATTTACGATTAACTGTAAAATTAGATTTTTTGTTGCTTTAAAACCAATAAATAGTTTGTTGATTGAGTTGGCGGACAAGTGACGTCACAAGTTGCTATTGCCATTCAAACTCTGGGAGAATTGTGTTTTGACAGCTCATAAATAGTACGTCAGTTGTTTGGTGGTGTCAACATCCCTATTGCAATTCTGCGACCACACACCACGCGCGGTGGTCACTATAGGATTTTTAGTTGGCGGACGAACTCAAGGCCGGGTTAACAATGCCGGGGCCCCCAGGCATTGCAATTTTTGAGACCCCTTTCAGTCAAATATCAACCGCACTTTTGAAGTAACAAGAATACTTATTGTCATCGAGGATATTTCACTTTGAAACCTTTTAATTTCTTTGTTGCGCGCGGGCCCTTTGGCGATGCAGGGCGCATAGGCAGTTGCCTACTCTGCCTACTGGTTAATTTGGCCTGGAAGTACTAGTAACACACGGGACATGGCGGTTGAAACGCTTTACCGCTCCACCCGACTACGCAATATCTCAATTACCAGCAATACATTTGCCAAAATTACGTCACGTTTTGATGTACAACCGAACTGCAGTCGGGTGTAAGCAGAAGTTATGGAGCTGATTACGCCAAAACATGACGTAATTTCGGTGAAAAGCATTGCAGGCGTAATGGTGCCGAATTTCTGAACTATAATTACGGCACACTTGAGCCACGCGCAAGTTAAGTTTTGATCTTCTATTGCTCGTTAACTAGTTAAGCCTACCAAGCTGTGATAGTTCTCCATTTATACTACTCATACCATCGTGATTTTTTTTTCTTGTCTTTCAAATCAACAGTTTAGCTGGTAGAGGGAAGGAAGAGTCAAAATACCCCCATTTGAGTCTTAACAAAAATTAGCACTTTAAATGATATTTTACAAATGAACCACTGAATCGGAAAATATACTTACACGTCTCATCCACTTCATCCATTTGCATGAGAGATAATTCAAAAATGTAAGAGTGTCAAGTACCTAGTCGGGGAACCCGAGAATTTCAAAATTTACTTTTGTACCGGTACAGATACACAATAGTAGCGTAACCTAATTCGCTGGTGCATTTAGAAAAATACATGTAGTTCATTTCATGCATGCTTACAAGTTATAATATAACATGCAAATAATGTCCTAAGTGCACTAGGTACCTCTAACAAATACATTTACTTACGTAAACCATGCAAAAACCCAAATTACAACGTTAAAAGCTTTCTTATGTTACAATTATAATCGAAGCAAGAACTCCTTTTACAATCCTACGTTTTACAACCATTTATATGGCAAACACCTTCCGTTAGTGTTGCCAGCTCGAAATAAAGGTGTAAATCAATGGTGCTTAGTAGAAATGGTAGGATTTATGAGTCAAAGATTAGCATTATTTGTTGCGTGTTGTTCATTGGAATGGATCCTTATAATTTTTTTGATGGATAATCCTTTTCTTACCTTCACTTTTTAGTAATCATGAATGAATAATGAAGGTTTGCTGTTTTTTGTTTAACAATTATGATAATTTGCATGTTGTTTATTTTCTGTTAGAAATATTTCGTTATGGCGACGGCGCATGGCGACAAAAGATTCGTAAATTAAAAAATACTAAAAATAGTATTGAAAAAACATTGGGATTGTTTCTCCACCTCCACACGAACACACAAACCCAACTATCACCACCACCAAACTACACTGACGCGTTTCGAACTCAACCAGAGCTCATATTCAGAGTAGGTAACCTACTACAACCGTACGCTATGCTATGCTATGCTATGTTTAGTATAACATTTGGTAGCATAGCATAGGTTACGGTTGTGGTACCTAACCCTCTCTGGAGATGAGCTTTGGTTGAGTTCGAAACGCGTCAGTGTAGTTTGGTGGTGGTGATAGTTGGGTTTGTGTGATTTGTGTATGTTCGTACAGTGTGGAGGTGGAGGAACTGCATGAACTCGCATTTCTTACATAAACGTGACTGGGCCAATCAACTTTTAAACCGACATTAATCTGTCCGCGACATTTTTCAAACAATTGCAGATTTTTGTAGGTAAACATGTTTTTTCTGTAATTTAATAGATGGTGTACATGAATACATACCATCCTACGTAAATTTAACCTATTAAACCGTGAAATATCTTGTTGGAAGTACGATTTTTTGGTAACGCTAGAGACAATTTTGGTAACGCAGGAGACGCCAAAAACGTCGGTTTAAAAGTTGATTGGCCCGACTGTCCTAAAGTCGCGGGTAGGTTATTTAAAGTAATTGTTTCAGTTCATTTATCATTAAAATCAAAAGTGCTCTTCTGCGTAAGAAACCCCAAAATTTGTTCTTTTGAAAAAAAAAGTTCAGGGAACACTTTTTTTTGAAAATGCCCGAAAACGGTCATAGTTTCGTAGCGAAGCTTTGAGATCCTCGCAGCATTTAATTGGCCTACTAACTTACAATAACAATAGAAAATGTCATAAGGAGCATCCTGTGAGGATACATGGCAACATAACAACATAACTGCATAGTATATCTCTGGTGAAAAGACACTTTAATGGTCTTCCGAAAAGTAACGCTTGAATCAATCGTTTGTTTGTAATTGCAAATGACGAAACCTGGTAGGTATACTAGGCTCCCAGAAGCTTTTATGCCACTTAGTTTCATGATACCGAATAGGCCCAGGGTAACCATTAACATTCCCTATGGCAACACCGGGCTGCCAGCATGACAAGCGAAAACAAGCCGGCGAGCGTTGCATAATTTACGTTTCAAGAAGACATCCTTCGGAATAATCAAAACAGCCCCGCGTAAGCCGCTTATCCCCCCTCCGGAGTGTAGCCAGTCGCTCCCCGCTCCCCGAAAGTGGGGAGATGTGGGGAAACGGAAGTTGTTACTTGCCCTTAATTAGCGGAGTTGTGTTTGTTATTTTTGATGTGGTTTCGGTAGTTGTGACGGTATTTGGTAGAGTTTTCGATTTCTGTTATACATATAAGTAAACTAGCTGTTGCCCGCGACTCCGTCTGCGAAGAAGTCGTTTGTAGATATCCCGCGGGAACTATGCAATTTTCCGGGATAAAACTATCCTATGTTCTTTCACGAGACTCACACTATATTTATACTTACTTACCAAGTTTCATCTAAATCGATTCAGCGGTTTAAGCGTGAAGAGGCAACAGACCGACAGACAGACACACTTTCGCATTTATAATATTAGTATAAATTCGTATGAGTAATAAATAGGATATAGGAGTGTGTACTCTTTCGTCACTCCGTACTTTTTTATATTTGGCAATTGCACTCGAAAATGTACCTACCCTATAACCGCTACTAACACCGTCGGCGATGGTACTTATACCTACGTCGATATTTTAGCTGTCAAACGCGAGTGTCCAATATGTTACGTAAACTATTATGTAATCTGTGGTCTTTACCTTTATCGCTGCACCCGTTAGGCAAACTGACAGAAGGAAGAAAGATTTGAATTTTTAAAAAGAGAACGTTCCAAATTTGAAAGGGGCTAGGACGGATTAGTACCCTTCCGAGAACGGAGCCGGGTTTGAAGTTGCCAGTACGATTATTTCTCAATGCATAGATCTACCGAGAAGAGAATACTTAGTTTGTAAAGACATAAGTTCCTACCCTTTACCCGTGGTTTTTGTTTGGTAGCGCACATCGCTCGTAGAACTGATGACCAGAATCGGAATTTTCACGGCAAAATATAAGACTATCGCAATCAAGCTAGTATTAGAACCAATTTTTTATCGATATCAAATATAAAAACCAATTTTTTATCGATATCAAATATAAAAACCAATTTTTTATCGATATCTAATCTAATCTAATACCTTTAAACGAGCTATTCTTGTATATATGTATATAAATATATAATCAGGATCTCGGAAACGGCTCCAACGATTTCGATGAAATTTGGTATGTGGGGGTTTTCGGGGATGAAAAACTGATCTAGCTATGTTTCATTTTCAGAAAATCGCTTTTACTCGTGTTTTCCGGCTCTTTTTGTTTGCATTAGAATATAAAGCTAAATTTCGCAAGTGAGTCTCGTGAATACGCAAGCAGATCATAATGGCACATTAGAAATCGGGTGGTCGCGGATCCAGCCGACCTCGGTTCGATACCACGTTTTTTTTCAAGATTTTTAGTTTTTTTTTTAAGTTTATTTTTTATGAGAAAACGTCAAGTTTCTTCTTTTGTGAGAAAAAGTTACTTTTTTGTGAGAAAAAGTTATTTTTTTGCAAGAAAAAGTTACTTTTTTGTTAGAAAAAGTATTATAGGGAACGTGCAGTAACTATAGGCGGCAGCACTAATGCGACAGAAGAGACACTATGCGGACAGTAAAACAAACTTATCAAGGTAAAACATTCAAATTGATGGCACCCTTATGGCACCAGTTGGCAGCACCGTCTATGTGCACGTTCCCTATTGGGAGCACACAGAACAGGAAAAGCCGGTTGTCTGTAAAGTCGGTTTACGGACGATAGTTTAACGTGACTCACCGCTCCACCCCCTCCGGTGTTTTTGTCAAATATCTTGAAAACGGTGCATCCTACGGCAAAATCAATGAAATTTTCATCCCCCCTTTAATACCCCCGCGCTCCCTCTCCCGCATCCCCTCCCCCCCTCTCAACCCCCCACCCCTCCGGTGTATATAATCAGGATCTCGGAAACGGTTCCAACGATTTCGATGAAATTTGGTATTTGGGGGTTTTCGGGGATGAAAAATTGATCTAGCTTGGTCTTATCTCTGGGAAAACGCTTGGTACCGAGTTTCTGCCCGAGCAGAGCTCGGTCGCCCAGGTACTCAAATATAAAAAGAGCGTGTCGGACACGCCCAAGATAGGGTTCCGTAGCCATTACGAAAAAATCAAGTAATATTTTTCTAAGGATTTCGTATGTGTACGGAATCTTCCAAGTTAGGTACCGTCAATACTTTGAAAAAAGCTCGTATCTCAAAATCGTTAATCTAGCAAAGTGAACTTTATTACGCGGGTATCAAGGTTCAGTTTTGTTTACATGCTGATTTGAGATACGTGTTTTTCAAAGTAGTGACGGTATTTTTAATACCTTAGGCTACTATTTACTCTTAAACTACAAATAATTCCCAAGCAATCTTAGCCGCTATAATTTTCCTTGTAAATTTAATATATTTACTACCATTTTGAATTTTTTCAAATTTTTCCACCCAACAGTTTAGATTTTAGAGGGGGGGGGGACGGTCGATTTAAATGAAAATTTTCACTTTAAAGTTGAATATTTCGCAAACAAATCACTGAATACAAAAATCATGTTAGCAACCCCCCAATGGTTTTAAAAGACCTATCCAACGATACCCCACACTATAGGGTTAGTCGAGAAAAAAAAAATCACCCCCATTTTACGTCTATGGGAGGTACCCTAAAAAAAATTTTTTTAGTATTTTTTATTTAACCACTTTGTCGACGTGACTCGTGACTAATATATATATTCATGCCAAATTACAGTTTTCTAGTACTAACAGTCTCTGAGCTTAGCCGCGGACAGACAGACGGACAGACATGGCGAAACTATAAGGGTTCCTAGTTGACTATGGAACCCTAAAAAAACGGTCCACTAAATAAAAAAACATATTTAATACAGAATTTTATTTACCCTTCATTAAAAATTTTACCTCTTTGTTACCCGACCACGGCAAAGCCAAAAGGAAGAGTTATTAATTACTTAATACTTATGATAAAATATAGTTAAGGTTTAGATCATTAGTTCCCAAACTTTTTTCTCATCCACTTTCAAAACAGACCACTTTCAAAATTTAGCTGGTTCCGGTGGACCCCTTGCAGCTAAATTTGTACCATATTCCCAAAACTCGACAAAAGTGTGAAAATTGGATCTAAATCCCATCGAGTCTCCCGTGGACCCCACGTGGACCACTTTGGAAATCAATGGTTTAGATGGAATAACAAATAAGTAGGTATAAAACAATCCCGTAACTTACCTACCACTTCTTGTGCATATTATAAATTAACTGTGCGAATGATTATAAAATAATGTACCTAAATATATCGGCATGACTTTTTTATGTAAAATAATACTCGATATCGATAAAAAAATGGTTCTAACACTAGCTTGCTTGCGGCAGTCTTATGTTTTGCCGTGAAAATTCCGATCTCAACTGATGACCGAAGGGGCCAAAAGCTTCTCGAATGGCGCAGCATAGATAGGCCTCAAACATGACGAAGCGACGATGTTGCATGCGGATGGCGCAGGATCGATCTATTTGGTGAATCTTGGGGAAGGCCTATGTTCAGCAGTAGACGTCTTTCAACTGAAGTGATGATGATAATACGAATTTAAATTCTGGATTTAATTTCAAAACATCACATCATGGTCTTTAATTTAATCCATACTTTAATATTATATGTAGATGTGAAAGTGTGTTTGTTTGTTTGTCCTTCTATCACGTCGAGAGTGAGAGACGGATTGCCCTGATTTTTTGTATGGACGTAGTTGAAAGGCTGAAGAGTGACTTACATGGGCTACTTTTTGCCACGGGAAAATATCTCTGATATAATATGATACTATAGGGTTGAGTCACTGAGGGAAAAACGCATAAAGCGCCACAACCGGGCCACCACCAACCCTCGACCATCTGAAGCTGCGTGCACTTGTCGCGAGTGCGGCGCCGAGGGATCCTATCCCGTATCGGTATTTTTAGCCACGAGCGCAAGGGTCGCCAGGGTGCTACTTAAATCATCTGCCACAGATGTAAAAGCCTATTAAGTATTATATAATTTCACCACCAGATTATTGCAACGTCACCGGACATACATTACCTACTTAAGTAAGTATGAAAAATTTCAGCTCAATTGGATTCTAGGAAGCAGTCGAGAAATAAGTACGAGTACCTATAGTTGTAAAAAATCCGTTAGCTACCGTTAATTAACCAAATTTATGGTTAGCTACCGATAAAATGCAGTTATTAACGGTTAATTATCCGACTGCGACAACGAAAAAGGGTAAATAATGTTTTTTTATTGTGCAGTCAACTCCTAGGTGAAGTGAAAAATCGGTGTCCGAAGGATGAAGATTTTATAAATCATATTTAAAGAACATAAGTATACTGACTGATTATTTTTTGGTTGTCCATACCACGCTGTGCGAGTATTTAACCGTAATAAAAAGCGGTTAAATAACCGTTAATAACGAAAAATGCGTTTTTAACCGCTTGGTTAAAATCGTTAATAACCGGCTTCGCATCTGTACGAGTACCACAACTTTCAAAACGAACGTTTGTGAGTTTAAGTATAAGTTTGTAAAAATATCTCGAACTGACTCTACCATTGAAGGCGTTCGAGCGTGTTAAGTTATTCCGAAGCACTTTTTACATCTCAAGTATTTCCAAGCCCCTTAGGCCCTATGTCCCCTGGTACCAAACTCTTCATTGCACAAAGGTGCAAGGCGCTACCAAGAAATGGTTCGCCATTTTTTCCCCAACTATTGTCAGTGGAACCCCATAAGGCGTAATCCCAAAAAGGGTTGCCTCATGGAAAAATCTGTGATATTTTAAAATCCTTAGCTGGATCTTTTTATTCAAATAAACAATACTCGTTTATTTTTTGACATCGCCGTACTATTATTATTTACATAATGGCCTCGCTTTTCTGTCTTATGATTTCCTTGTTTCGTCTTCTTTTATAATATGGGGTAGGAAAAATTGTTTATAATTAAGGGCGCTAATTAAATAGCATAGCAAAGCAATGGGTGTCAAGAAAAAGTAGATTGACCCACATAACAAATTTTATCTAAATCCAGCCAGCCTATTTAATGCGTAGGAATAACAAACACACAAACACATACACGCAAGCACAAACTTTCATATTTATAATATTAGGTAAGTGGGATAAAAAATCACCCAATTTTATGTTAACTTAACATTCATTACCTGTCATCATGATTATAAAATTTACTTTTGTCAGACACCAACAAAACATATATTTTGCTATAACAAGTTTGTAACTCTTCATAAATAATGAGGCTATTATAAATCGCTTAACTAACTTACTCGTAATAAGTATAGCTTAAATGAGTATAGGCTTTATCTTCATAGTATTTATTACTTTACTATGTTGTAGAATTAGAAATCTCTTAGAGCCAAGTGAGAATACTTTCTATTCTTTCTTCGATGTACAATTTCGTACAAAAAAGCCGTATCACTGTATAGGTTTTGAACACAAACTTTTGGACCATCAAATTAACATCACCATCTGTCTTAGGAATCCATCATTTTCCTGGCAACATTTTATGTTATCTGCGTCATGATCAAACATAAATGTTGCCATGTTCACGAACTCCCAAATTTAGGGAAAACGTTTAATTTCCTTTTTCAAAAGCCTCGCGATTCCGCTGTAAATCACCGAACTAAATTAACGACTCGCCATTTTTTCCATTTAAAAACTGAATACACATTTTAATACGGGAATAAAATTAATCCCGCGGACTTTTTTTAATCCGTACTCCATCTCGCTCGCTCCCTTTATTTTTCATTGTCGTCTCGCTCCCGTAACGTTAGCAGCTGGGCGTTCTTTTTTTGAAATTTATTTTTTCTCATTGTATATTGGCATCCCTTAGAATTATATACGGCCAGTTGGTTTTTTAATCTTTTGGGCGGCATCGTATTAATTGATTATGCTATAATATAGCATTTTATCGCATCGCAGGGAGTTTTTTTATACCGATTCGAATTGATTCGATCTTCAATGGAATATTTGTTTACTTTTGTGCAAGACATTAATAAAAGTTAGCTGCTTCTTCCGTAGAGCTGGTATGGTCCTTCAAACCGGATGTGCATTTTAAACGCTGTCATATTCCATTTTTTAACCTCTGACTGAACTGCCATTAGTTGCATGCAATAATATCTGTCTGTAGCCATAGTAGCCTTGTGGTTTAACCTATGGCATCTCAAGCAGAGGGTCGTGGGTTCAAATCCCGGCTCGCACCTCTGATTTTTTAGGAATTTATGTGCGAAATTACATTTGTAATTTACCATGAGCTTTACGGTGAAGGAAAACATCGTGAGGAAACCTGCATACACCTGCGAAGAAATTCAATGGTGTGTGTGGAGTTCCCAATCCGCACTGGGCCCGCATGGGAACTACGGCCCAAGCCCTCTTATTCTGAGAGGAGGCCTGTGCCCTGCAGTGGGACGTATATAGGCTGGGATAATGATGATGAACTGATATTGAAATTGTGTTTAAGCTTATTTTCACGGAAGCGTTTTTTCAAAATTTGAATTGACACAGAAATAGTGTCGACGGAGCTCCGCTAGCGGAGCTCCTTCTTCTGTGTGCTGTTGGCCCTTCGGGCCGATGAAAACTTAACATAACCTAAATCTACCTATGTTTCTGTGTTGATTAAAGTTGGGAAATAACGCGATTGTGAAAGTAGTAAGGATTTGTAGTGGTAGAGCCATGTTGTAGCTAGCCGCTGCATCACGAATGGGCCGGCTCGTCCGGGGCAGTACCACCCTCTCACACACAGAACACCGGCGTGAAGCAGCAGTAATCCTGCTTGCGTTTCATACGGTCAGTGAGAGTGCCGGGGGCCCAATACCTCACCCCTTCCCTCTCCCCCTTCCCCTATTCCCTCTCCTTTAGGGCCGACAACGCACTGGCATCGTGTAAAGCGCTGCGGGTGTCTATGGACAGTGGTGTTCATTTAACATCAGGTGACCCACTAGTTCGTTTGTCTGACCTATCTAACATAAAAAATAAAATAAAAAAAAGTAAGCTTCAGTAAAAAACCATAGTGAGAAAAATGCATTTGGGAAAAAAATGCGACTGGGAAGTATGCTACGCGGAACAAACACGTTTGGGGAACTGATATACCTATAGTTACCAACTCGGTAAAAGTAACTCCTCTTAAAAATACTCCGTGTCTATCGTTTACGGCAATAGGCATCTATACCGGGTACAGAATCAAAAGTACCAACACAACAAGCTCATAAATACTTGTGTCAAACGAAATTCCTTAATAGGTGTCCGAACCCCCCTTTTAAACTAATCGCCTTAAGTCCTAGGGCTTCGTAACACTGCCCCACATATGAAATACCTTGACGTCGTTACCCAAATCGCTACAATACAATACAGTATACTTTTATCATCATCGTCATCATTTGGAAGAGATCCCTTTAAGGTATAAGGCGCCTTAGTACAGTCGAGGAAAATGAATTGCGAACCAGGGTGAAACCTTTTTGTTGCAAATGTCATATTGACATTCCCTACATCTGTCAAGAAATCATCGGGAAATTGACTGTGGAGAGGTCCCATCCTGGTACGCGATTGAGTTTCCTTGGCTGTACATCTGTTTATCTTGTTTTTTTTTTATGTACCTACAATAAAGAGCTTACCATACATTTGGTGTAGTGGTTAGAGAACCTGACTACGAAGCATTAGGTCCCGGGTTCGATTCCCGCGTCTGGGCAGATTTTTGTATGAAAGTCTTGGATGATTAATATGTATTATACATACGTATCTATCTGTATAAACATGTTTATCCGTTGCCTAGCACCCATAACACAAACATTGCTTACTTTGGGTACGCCAATTGGTGTGAATTGTCCTGTAATATTTATTTATTTAGACGTGGCCGCTAACGATCGTGGAAATTATCTTACATGTACCCCATAATTTTGGTAGACTATGGTGTAGACCTTATTTTTATTGTACCACCTTATATTATTACCTATAGTCTGACAATAAAGTTGTTGTATTTTTATTAAGTTTGTGTCGGCCACTGGAGACATCAAACAGCAGGTAACCGACACCGCGCTGGCAGGATTACCTTGGTGGGATTCAATAATCGATACGAACCTGCTGGGTTTCTTGCACTGCGGCACGCGTCCACTTTTGTGAGCATTCTTTAAACAGTTCGCCAAGAAAATGGAGATAGATAAATGAGTTTTTGTTAAAAATTCCATTTTTAATACAAGCTTTTTTGCTGACTGTACTTTTTGCCCCTTGTCACCATCTAGAAGCAAAGTACTCGTCAAGACGGATCAAACGAGCTTAAACTCGACGGGGTCATGTCGTTTTATTACAGGGTTCCTATGGCCGCCTTTCAGCTCCATCATCAGATCAGCTCCATGCTATAATAATATTGTATTTCATACTAAATAAAAACTGAAATATGGATGCACAGAAAAAAAAAACAGAATAAAGACCAGCCCTGGGAATCGAACCCAGGTCCTCAGCATTCCGTGCCGCGTGCCATTCCCCTACACCACCACTGGTCAGGAGTTTAGACACGAATTTTTCCCATACATCCATATCTCAATCTGTTAGATAAAACCTACTTACTTCCAGCTTCTAATTAGGTTTTTGTTGCGAACTATATATTCTTTCCGCTGGCGTTCGTGTCGTCACAGTGTGTATGTTTTTGTGTTTAATTTTAAATGGGTCCCACTGAAAAACAGCGTTGTGGCTTGCCACAACATTATGCTGAGTGGGGTCCAATTTATACTATTCGATATATTTTTTTTTTATTTGTAAATTTCCTGTCAAATGTATTCTTTTCTGTGTTTGTATCGAATTTGTGTAAATAAACATCTCTCTCTCTCATAATCACTTAATCATATAGCAGTGACACAGCGCCATCTATGTTTATACCCTCATCAAAAGACTTCAACACTCCTTCGGAACTACCCGCTCACCCGGACAAGAGATGTCGCTACTAATATTGCATTGTCATTAGATTTACACATCCATGCAAAATCTCAACTCAATAATCAGACATCGAGAAGTGGGTCAAATTTAATTTGCAAGATTCGATAACACACAACGGGACGGGATAGGTGAAGGTAAATAAGCTTGTAAAAAACCGGCCAAGTGCGAGTCGGACTCGCGCACTGAGAGTTCCGTACAAATTTATACCGGCTGAAAATAGCCGTAGTTATAATAATGCAGTGTTAGCGGAGCCCTGCTTATAAATAAAAGCTACTACTGCAGAGAACACAAGCAAAATAAATAAATACATCATGGGACGATTCACACTAATTGACCTAGTCCCAAACTAAGCAAAGCTTGTACTATGGGTACTAGACAACGGAATAAACATACTTATATAGAGATAAATACATACTTAAATACAACGTGCCCACCAGGTTTCCGCGAGAGTCTAACCACGCATCCCTGAGGCCATAAAATATGGAGTAATAAATGTTATGTGAACCTAGGTCGAATTGCTTTTTAAATTTTTTATTTTTTCATACATAATAAATACGTAATCCCAGCACCTCCACCACTTTCATAGTAAAATTTAAACATGAAAATGGAAATATCTCAAAAACTAAGCGTATTTCGTTGTTATGTATATTAAACATCCAAAACTCGAGAACAAACATTCCTATTTTTCATACAAACATCTGCCCTGACGTGAATCGAACCCGGGACCTCAAGCTTCGTAGTCAGGTTCTCTAACCACGACTAGGCTATCCGGTCGTCTAAAAATGTAATGTAATGTTTACTTTTAAGTTGGCCTGATTTTTTGTATGTATTTCTGTAATCTTGATTGATTTTGATTTGCAGTACGAAATAAACGTTTATCTATCTATTGATACTTACTCTATCCGCTTGTATAGACACAATTGGGGATGTCTAAAAAAAATACCCATGGTTTTTATATTTTTTTTGTATAGAAAAGTCAATTATAAGAAACTAATTTCAATATTTTGTCATTTAGTTCTCTACTTTTTTCAAAATTAATTATTGTAACTATTTTAGTTGATGACGTCAGATTATAATTGAGGGCTCCCACAATGCCAAATTTCTAAATCTATCTAAATGCGTACGATAAGGCAACCCCTTTAATTATTTTTTGCGTAGTGGTACACTATACACTGTGTCACTTTACTGGCACTGTCAAAGTGCTAGATGTCAGACAGCGGGTCCAAATCAAACTCCGTAGTATAATCCACGCGTAAATTGTGAAGAATTCTAACCACACAGAATAAAGTACGACTTGAACCGGTCACGCAATTTACACCAATGTCAAATGAAGGTCATTGCTTATTTGTTATATTATAAATTAAATACATAATATTAAAATTAAATAACTACAGAAAACGAGTTAAAAAGCATTTATCTCGAAATGGTTTTCGATTTACTATACATTGCAAAAAAATAGACATCCCCAATTGACGTAGTACAAGAAAGGTGAAGGACACGAAATCGTGTCGCTGTACGGTGCCTTAGATTGACAAATGAATTATAAATGCATATTATAATTGGAAGTAAAGGTGCGTCACACTAGCACGCGTGAGATCGCCGCGGCTCGCTCCGAGGACCGCATTACTCATGTGACGAGGCCTTAGTGGGAACAACATAGAGTTGCTATTACCATTTTAGATTAAACATTTTAACCAAAACCATTATTTATTTATGAACAATAGGTAACGCACTTGAACATGTGTTGGATGGCAAAAATACGTTTCGTCATCATCATCATCCCAGCCTAGATACGTCCCACTGTAGGGTACAGGTCTCCTCTTAGAATGAGAGTGCTTGGGCCGTAGTCCCACGTGAGCCCATTGAGTTTCTTCTCAGGTGTGTGCAGGTTTCTTCACGATGTTTTCCTTAACCGTAAAGCTCATGGTAAATTACAAATGCAAAAAAAAGCCGTGGTGGCCTAGTGGTTTTGACCTATAGTCTCTCAAGCGGAGGGTCGTGGGGTCGAGTCCGGGATCGCACCTTTGAGTTTTTCGCAATTTATGTGCGAAATTACATTTGTAATTTACCACGAGCTCTACGGTGAAGGAAAACATCTGCGAAGAAATTCATCGGTGTGTGTGAAGTTCCCAATCCGCTTCGGGCCCGCGTGGGGACTACGGCTCAAGCCCGTTCTCTAAAAGAACTAACCATTACCCGTGGCATCGCCTGCGTTAATCATTAGATCCGTATTAGAAAGTATCAGCAGGCAGATCGTAGTTTGGAGTGGATTCGTGACCATGCACGACCGCAGCAATGTGGTCGAAACGTCGAGATAATTTCAGAAATATACAAATAGTTCGTGATTAAGACCCAATAAATATTAGTTTTGAATCTTCTAATGTATAAAAATCTCGTGTCACGGTGTTCTGTTATCGAACTCCTCCGAAACGGCTTGACCGATTTTTATGAAACTCTTTGTCTGTATTTGGTAGGTCTTAGAATAGGACGCAGGCTATTTGTATACCCCTATTCTTCGCAGACGGAGTCGCGGGCAACAACTAGTGTAACAATAATATCGATTCGACGAACATTGCAAGTTAAATAAATTATATATTGTAAAATGACATCTGCTCTATGTAAATGTTGACAATAGACAAGATTAAATACCTATTTTGATTTTCTATAATATTGTAATCTTCTCTTGTAAGTATGTGGACAGGTAACCTAGGTAACAAACAAACAAACTAACAACTTAAGTAAAATAAAGTCACACCAAAAGCCCACAATCACACTACAACCATCATCTAAAAATAATAATTTATCATATCTCGATACCGCTACCGGCGGCGCCTTTGACGGCCATCTTGGAAGCCATGTTTGTTTTGTTTTTTTTTTTAAACTTTAATGCAATGCCGTGTCAACCGTCAGCCACTATCAGTAAACGTCATTTTTATGAGATATAACTGGAAAAAGTTTTCGCTACTCGCCTTGATAACATTTTAATGCGTATAAAAAAGTTTTGTAGCTTAAAAGGAAATTCTTTAGGATAAAGTTGAGATCGTATCGTTGTAGTAGTTTAGTTTACCCGAAGCTTAAGGCCATAGGTATCTTTGGTTCAAAAAGACAGAACCCTTTTTTTTTTGATCAGGTAAGATAATAGGTCTACGTTGCGGTTTAACAAGCTTTGTCATTATTTGATGGTTCAAAATAAGTAATCAAAAGAAATATAACTAAAAATCATTATTGTTCGAAATACATAAAAGTTCATTTGATATAATTCAGTTATCTCTGACACCGTCAACCTAACATAAAGTAATATAAAGTAAATCTAACCTAAACCAATCTGTAGATTACACCATCAACAAAAGTTCGTCGTAATTTACAGTTTCAGCGAAAATCGTATTAAATTATACCAATTGAATCATTCATTAGGTATACATAAGAAACTTAACGCAATCAAACAACGACGTCAATCATCACGAACTGTAAATAAAAACTACTTAATCCAGGATTCAAAACTAAAGTAAATTTAAATAAGTACCCCGTGGTATGCAGTATATATATATCCGTTCCAAACATGTTCCAAACGGGTATTGAACCTAGAACCGCAAGCTTCGTAGTCCGGTCAGGTTCCGGTAGTCTAAGATATTTTTTATTAAAAACACCACCAGTTTCATGTCGGATTATGTTCAGTAATTATTATTTTATCTTAACGTTGACTAAATAATTACTGCAGTTATCAACGCAATAATTAAGGTCTGTGCGCTCAGCAGCTAGATAGATATCTTTTTTTAATTACCTTAACATTTATTGGAAAAATAAATATACTGAGGAGCAAAAATATTGAGTCACTTAGCAAAACAATGTTGCGTGAAAGCGACCGTTTCCTAAACTCATCAGTGAATAATGTTAAACGTTGTAGAGGGTATAGTTGGGGTAAGAAAAGGTTCGTCACTTTTCGACCTTAACTCGTTGACATAGAGTCGAAAAGTGACGAACCTTTTCTTACCCCGACTATACATACAATACAATCAATAATAGAAACATTATATTAAGTATATTCGAAATTGACCTGACAAAAACTTGTGACGTTTTAATGTTTAATTGGGGATGTCTATTTTTTTGGAATGTATAGTAAATCGAAAACCATTTCGAGATAAATGCTTTTTAACTCGTTTTCTGTAGTTATTTAATTTAATTATTATGTAATGAATTTATCACATAAAAAATAAGCAATGACCTTCATTTGGCATTGATGTAAATTGCGTGGCCCGTCCAAGTCGTACTTTATTCTGTGTTGTTAGAATTCTTCACAATTTACACGTGGATTTAATACTACGGAGTTTGATTTGGACCCGCTGTCTGACACCTAGCACTTTGACAGCGCCAGTAAAGTGACACTAGTTACAGTGTACCACTACGCAAAAAATAGTTAAAGGGGTTGCCTTATCGTACGTATTTAGATAGATTTAGAAATTTGGCAGTGTGGGAGCCCTCAATTATAATCTGACGTCATCAACCAAAATAGTTTCAATAATTAATTTTGAAAAAAGTAGTAAACTAAATGACAAAATATTGAAATTAGATTCTTATAATTGACTTTTCTATACAAAAAAAAATATAAAAACCACTGGTAATTTTTTTTAGACATTCCCAATTGGACACAAACAGTAAAATTTTTTGATGACTTATGGTACTGAGACGTGGCCGCTAACGATGGGTCTTATAAGGAAGCTCAAGGTCACTCAGAGGGCGATGGAGAGGGCTATGCTTGGAGTTTCTCTGCGGGATCGCATTAGAAATGATGAAATCCGCGCGAGAACTAAAGTCACGGACATAGCTCGAAGAATCGCTAGACTTAAGTGGCAGTGGGCAGGGCACATCGCCCGTAGAACTGACGGCCGATGGGGCCGAAAGGTTCTCGAGTGGCGTCCGCGGACCGGAAGACGCAGTGTAGGTAGGCCTCCAACAAGATGGAGCGACGACCTGGTGAAGGTAGCGGGAACGCATTGGATGCGGATGGCGCAGGGCCGATCTGTTTGGCGAGCCTTGGGGGAGGCCTATGTTCAGCAGTGGACGTCTTTCGGCTGAAATGATGATGATGATGAGTAAAATTTTTAACTTAAATAAAAAAACGTATTTACATTTAGATACATTAAACATGCCACCGTCAAGTTATACTACATGAAATTAAAGTGTCAGCTCTTCGGTCGCCTGTGTCGTCAGTCGTTATGCAAGTTGTTGAAAAAGAATTCCGAAAAACTCAGAGGTGCGAGCCGGGATTTGAACCACTAGGCCACCACGGCTACATAGCAATAGCAATACAACATGTGCGTTTGTATTATTCTTCCTAATGATACCTACATTTGTTTACCTCGCCATAAATACTAAACAGTCCCGAGGCACCGTGGGAACCCTCCCGCTGCGCACGGGACCTCTTTAACCCCCAGACCCTCGTGTCCCCAAAGTGGTGACATCGCTGAGTTTATTTTGCAGCCCCCGCAATTTTCACTTGATTCGTTTTCCTTGTAACACTCCACGTTTGTTTTCAATTGATTACCGATTGTGCATTTTCGATGATTTGCTATTCAAATATTTGACGGTGACGTGTTGCGTTTGTGTGTGTTATAAATTCGTGGAAAAGATACCTTTTGAATTGAATTTCGTAAACTGACATCTACCAAGACACCTCGCAGTTTCTTAGTACCTACTAGCAATCCTACTACTTAATCTTCTAATATACAGGGTTATTTGTAATTCACTGACATCCTCTTAACCCTGAATTCCTATCACTCAAACAAATGTTTTTTGTTCTACGACTTTTTAAAATGAAGCACTTTTTTTCCCATACAAATACACAGAGCATCGTAAAAATAAGAGGAAATCTCAAATTTTAAAAACGTTATTACACCAAAAATATTAAGTTATGACAAAAGCCGTAAAACAAAAAACGTTTGTTTAAGTGGTAGGAGTTTAGGGTTAAAACGATGCTAGTGAATTACAAATAACCCTGTATAAAAATCTCGTGTCACAGTGTTTGTTATCGAACTCCTCCGAAACGGTTTGGCCGATTTTTAGGCTATTTTTTATACCCTTATTCTTCGCAGACGTAGACGTAGTAGGCGTAGAGATGAACTACGATAACATGGCCCGCCCCTCCGCATGACTATTTCAATGTGTTTTTTGGTCACATATTTACGAAATAATTTTTATTTAGTAGTCTGCTTTTGTTTGACGGCTGTCTCAACACGCACACATGTATTGAAAGTTTTGGTGTGTTTTTTAAATACTTTCACAATACATTGAAGACATTATCGTAGATTATCTCCAGTCGTAGTATGTTCTATAAATATGAATGTTCATGTGTGTGTTTGTTATTCTTTCACGTAAAATAGCTGGATACTTTTGGATGAAATTCGATATAACTGGATTTTGAGAATAACGCACAGCTACGTGTCATTCCGATATTCCTACGGCATGTTTTCACGTGAAAATCCTGAATGTTAATTGGGCAGAAATTTTACACGGGTGTCCTAAATATAACGTAAATTAAGACAACGATGGAATTTTACTAACTATTTACTTTTTATAAATAAGGAAATTTTGGTGTTTTCATATTCAACATCACAAGTATTAATTTTCATAAAGAAAATAGTGCCCTCTTATACCTATGGATCGTCACAAAACTAACACAAAAAATTGTACAGAATTAGGCCGGCTTGCGCGCCGTTTTTTGTAGTGGTAGAGCCATGTTGTAGCTAGCCGCTGCATCACGAATGGGCCGGCTCGTCCGGGGCAGTACCACCCTCTCACAGAACACCGGCGTGAAGCAGCAGTAATCCTGCTAGCGTTTCGTACGGTCAGTGAGAGTGCCGGGGGCCCAATACCTCACCCCTTCCCTCTCCCCCTCCCTCTCCCCCTTCCCCTATTCCCTCTCCTTTAGGGCCGACAACGCACTGGCATCGTGTAAAGCGCTGCGGGTGTCTATGGACAGTGGTGTTCATTTAACATCAGGTGACCCACTAGTTCGTTTGTCTGGCCTATCTAACATAAAAAAAAAAAAAAAAAAAAAAACCTGGGTTAGCTACTTAACTCCGAGTTAACTGCTAACCTAGGGTTAACAAGTGTCAAAATCTATGGAACTGTCATTTTTAACCCAGGGTTACCGATTTAATTTTTTAACCCTGAACTGTGCAAGTGACCCTTAGGGACATATTTTTTAATCATCAAAATCAATAGTGCTCTTAATTCTAAAGCTTGACTTTCATGTGTAGTAGCGGCCGATGCGATAGCCGCGCGCGATGACGCGGGCTGGTGCGGAGGTTCGACTTTCGTGGGTCGCGGCCGGTACGACAGTCCGTCCAGTGCAGTTGTGTATCTATGATGGCTTCTTTAAAAGATATTTTGGTAGCATTGCTAGAAGAATAAGAGGATGACGATTTGCTATTGCTATATTATTACAAGCATAGAAGTTCAATTGAACAGAAATCCCAAAACTGTCTAATTATAAAAAAGTGACGGATATAGTCGACCAACAAATACCTTCAACACCTTAAGGTTCAATGTCAGTCGTTCGGCTTAAAACGTCAAAGGCTATTATCACTTACTTGTCAATATGACAATCAGCCTTATTGTTTTTATTGATGTAGGAACTGTCATAAAAAATGGTAAAGTATTTACTGATCGAGTTTACCAAGGCCGGCCAAACCCATGCCCGCCAAAACATTTGAATTTGCCCGTCAACTCTCATCATCATCATCATCCTTACATACGTCCCACTGCAGGGCACAGGCCTCCTCTCAGAATAAGAGGGCTTGGGCCGTAGTTCCACCTGGTTCATCATCATCGTTTCAGCCGAAAGACGTCCACTGCTGAACATAGGCCTCCCCCAAGGCTCGCGTTCCGGCCACCTTAACCAGGTCGTAGCTCCATCTTGTTGGAGGCCTACCTACACTGGGTCTTCCTGTCCGCGGACGCCACTCGAGAACCTTTCGGCCCTATCGGCCGTCAGTTCTACGAGCAATGTGCCCTGCCCACTGCCACTTCAGTCTAGCGATTCTTCGAGCTATGTCCGTGACTTTAGTTCTTGTGCGGATTTCATCATTTCTAATTCGATCCCGCAGAGAAACTCCGAGCATAGCCCTCTCTTTTAGCTTCCTTATGAGGCCCATCGTTAGCGGCCACGTCTCAGTGCCATAAGTCATCACTGGCAACACACACTGGTCAAAGACTTTTGACTGAGACACTGCGGTATATTGGATGACAAGAACCTGGTTGGTCGGTTGAAATTTTTTGAAAAAAGTTTCTAATGAGGTTTTCCCAACATGGCGCGACCTTGCTATGCAAATTTGAAGCAAGTTTGGTTCCACCATGTGAAAAAACATTTTCAACTCTATTCTACATTGAAAATAAATATCGCACATCTCTCATCGCAAAACACATTTCACATTTGATTGTACTATCAATATCAAATTTAAAACCAAATATTGACAAATTGCTATCAGGAAACTTCACAGCTCACATTACATAAATAGAGTTATGATCATTTCATTTTGTTCTTTTTTACGTAAAATAACCGAATGTAGTAGATGCCACATTCTAAGAAATTTCGCTCACCTGCAAAATCTATTGGCCAGCCTTGGACTTATACATTTTAAGCTGGAAATGCCCTGAATCGACTAAAAAATAAAACTTAAGACGCTGTCAACACCAACGTCGGCGCACACTGTCTATTTGTATCGGAGTAAACGAGATGCCGCTATTACTGGGCAGCCGGGTATATTGAAATTTATCGGGCAAATATTGAATTAAAAAATAACTGTGGATTATTTGTGAAATATGACTCGTTAGCGGTTTAGGTATGAATATGTTCACTTCATGTTTTTAATTGCAGACGCATACGCCAAAAAAATAAAGACATAGAACCGTTTAATGATGATTTTAAGACCTGTCTTTGCAATTATTTTCTATCGAGCCGATTTCGTCCAATTATGTATCGAGTCCGTCCATGGTCTTTGAAATATGATGAATTATTAACATATAATTTTTTGATGTGATAGAACAAACAGTTTTTCTTAAAAAACTGTTTAAATTACATCAATTTCAACAAAATTAGGTGTTGTCAGCCTCTTAACAATTACTTGCAAACATTGCGCATCGCCACCGGCTGTTTATTTTGAACACCGCGATTGTTGCCCGCTGCCATTAGGGGGCGTGAGAGTTCTGTTTGTGTATGCAATGGGCAGCACGCGCAGGGTTAGACTCTTGCACGTGTCAGGTTAAAAAGTAGCCAAGTTAGCTAGGTAAATGCGTCAGCAACGCAAAGCTATGGGAAGAAACCGGCCAAGTGCGAGTCGGACTCGCGCACGATTATCTATAAAAACGGCAAAAAAATCACGTTTGTTGTATGGGAGCCCCCTTATTTATTTATTTTATTTTGTTTTTTTAGTATTTGTTTTACCCTTTGGGGAACCCTAAAAAACTGATAGCCTTGAAGCTAAGCCGCGGACGGACGGACAGACAGACATAGCGAAACTATAAGGGCTCCGTTTTTGCCATTTTTGCTCAAGAACCCTAAAATAGCACTAACTCGCCTATACGGAGTGTCGGAGAATACAAGTGTCGCCTTCACACCGCTCTGATTTTTTACCGACACCCGTGCCTCCGAACAAAACATTAAAACAGTAACGCGTCTCCCTCAAACAAACACGCCGCACAAACAAAGAGTGTTGACTTAACAATTAGCAAGCACTCCCGCTTGCGGAACTGCTTTTTTAGGGGTCCGCAGGGCGTCACAAATCGAGCGAAAAAATTACCGATAAAGTGGAGTAGAACTGAAATAAAGCTAGTAAGTTTTAAATAATAAATTGCTAATATTTTTTTACTGACAAAGAACGTAATAAAATATTAATTGGTCAAAATCGATAAAAGTTGCATGAAAATACTTTTGCTTTAATTCACGATCCTATTAATACAACTCTAAGGTCGGAATCGGAATTTCGGCTTTAGCTAGAGCTGCCACCCCTCCGGGTCTGACCCAAAGTCTACGGATAGGTACCTATAATAGATCATATCCGGGCTACAGGTTTAACATCGACACCTACGTCCGGGCGGCGAGAATAACTCAAACTTTCAGCGGACGTCAACCTCAGTTCGCACAAAGCAACGATTTTTCATCGGCGTCAGTTGATTTACAATGGGTTGAGGTGTTTAAGAGGGTTTATACCTGCTGAGCTGGCAACGTTGCATTTTTGTTAGTTTTTCTCGATTATTCCATAAAAATTGAATGAAAATTAAAAATGTTTTAAATACAAATTGTTCTAATATATAAGTTAATGTGTCTACTGCAATAATAATTCGTGATAATACTTTTATTTT
This sequence comes from Archips xylosteana, assembly GCA_947563465.1. Classification (NCBI taxonomy): domain Eukaryota; kingdom Metazoa; phylum Arthropoda; class Insecta; order Lepidoptera; family Tortricidae; genus Archips; species Archips xylosteana. Next base: position 4,004,391 of record OX387369.1, read on the forward strand.
ATTCAAAAACCGTTAGGTAATAATTTGTTCGTTTTTAAAGAAAATAAAAGTCTATCACGAATTATTATTGCAGTATACACATTAACTTATATATTAGAACAATTTGTATTTAAAACATTTTTAATTTTCATTAAATTTTTATGGAATAATCGAGAAAAACTAACAAAAATGCAACGTTGCCAGCTCATCAGGTATAAACCCTCTTAAAGTTACAACTTTTACGGAATTGCCGAACATAATAGGTGAAATGTTATCAAATAGCTAATAATGCATTTGTTGAACATGTTTTGTCATTGATGGGGAATTTATGGACCTACGAACGAAACTGCTTATCAGTCAACACAGGCGACAAATTTGAGAAATTGCGATGTTCTACGGGTCTGTTTTTTTTTTAAAGGTAGGAGCCCTAGCCTTAGTATGTCCCAAACACCTAGGTACAGCCAAGGAATTCAATTAACTACCCATTTCGTAAAAATGTCGTTAAACATTCGCAATGCGTTAAGGTCCAAATGTCAAATGCAACACGTCAATGCAACTCGTAGCTAGCTCTTATGGTGACAGTTTGCTGTACAATAATATTCAAACTTAAGTGGATTTTGGAATAGTACATTATTGTCGTGGCCTGGAAGTAGGCAATTGCTGGCTGAGTATGAGTATTAAACGGACGAGCTTGCGAGTCCGCTTAACTAATACGAAGCCAGCAATTGCTATTCCAGCCGAGACTAATATAAAGCTTTTCTCAAAAATGGTGAAGGAAAAAAATAGAATAAACTTTTATTAACTTAAATAGGTACAAAGAATTGCAAATAACTTAAGATTAAATGTCATTAAACACTTTCCCGCCTTTTTTCATTAAAAAAAAAACTTTTGGTGTATTTTTCTACCGAAAACATCACAAGCTGTTTCAAACACAATAAAAAAAGTCTGGAGTTCCAACATAACAACTGATACCGGTCATTTGAGTTGGCTGTAAACGAATAGTGCCAACTTATTACCATGGCCGTTTTAACTTTTTAAAAAGTTTGAGACTCGACAATAATGGAATTTGTATGCGACATTGTTGTCGAGTTTATCGAGCCTGCAATTTTTTTAACTTTTTAATTTTTTTACTGACCATAAACTATGCACTTCACGTTCTGATATGTAAAGAATAATGTCAACTTTTACGGATATTTTTGAGAAAATTAAATTCCTTGACTGTAAGATAAGCGTACCAATGCTCGACACCTCAATGCCAAGTAGATGACAACCATCTAGACACCTCTCTTACTATGACATACACAGATGACATAAGATTGAAGTTGCCATGTATTTGGTCAGTGTCGAGCACAGAGACGTTTACCTTACCACTTCTTGTCACAGTACCACCACTAAATTCAAGAACATAAAGCCACTAGAGTCGCACGCGCCGGCCGGCACGCGTCGCCCCTTGATGCGTGAAGTAAAGATAAACAAATGTGTATCGATGATACCAATGAATTTTACTTTTTAAATTAACTTGCTATTATACCGACTGCACTTGCGACAGTGACGGAGCTATATTTTTTGGCAATTTTCATTTTTTACAGTAAGGGGCTGTTTCACCACCCATTGATTAATTTTAACTGGCGGATAAATGTGATGCCGTCTCCGTCTATTCGAACAAAACAAACAAAGACGGCATCACATTTATCCGTCAAATAAATTTGATCAATGGATGGTGAAACACGGGGTAAATGTCTTAAAATATTTTTATCTAAGTATATGGGTCTCTGAGAAAATTGAAAGAAAGTAAAGATTAGCCGTGGTGGTCTAGTGGTTTGACCTATGGTCTCTCAAGCAGAGGGTCGTGGGTTCGAGTCCGGGCTCGCACCTTTGAGTTTTTCGGAATTTATGTGCGAAATTACATTTGTAATTTACCATGCCAAATTCCATACAAATCCGTCACACACTCACAAACCTTCTATGTATACCTACGTAATAAAATTCCTTTTACTATGTAGAAAGCTAATTAGTAATTAGCGTATGGCACAGGCTGTATTAATGTTATTTTATTTTCACACAAAGAATTCCGTACCATTTCTCTTAAACCCCCGTAACGAGGCATGGCAACACCAAACAGATTCCCATTAACATGTAACTCTAACTAATCTAATATTTCCACACATTACTCCCTCTACAACAAATAAGCAATAATTTATTAGATAAATTTCAATTCACCAATTCAGTTAGCACCCCAAACGCTGGCAACATTATCATAGTAATAACGGCTACATCCGTAGCGGAAAACTTGTAAATCAAAAACATACTTTGTTGCACTTACGTCAAGGTTGAGATTGTACTGCTTTTAGGGTTGCTATTTTCGTTGGCCACTAATCTGTCACAACTTGTCGTGTCGCCCCTAGGGCTGTGTTGCCAGCGCAATTTATGTGTTAACATGATTTATGGGCTGGCAACCCTCGGTGGGTGTTGCTTGGATAAATTACTATGTATTTCCAAAGTTAGTTTAGGTGCGTTGGGTTATAAATAGTTTATGTATTTTCGTAGTTTATTAACGAAATCGGAATACTGCTGTAATTTTTTTTTAATCCGACCTCCGTTATTGATAATTTTTATAAAGTACCAGTGCGGTTTGACCTATGGCCTCTCAAGCAGAGGGTCGTGGGTTCAAATCCCGGCTCGCAACTCGTGAGTTTTTCGGAAATTATGTGCGAAATTACATTTGAAATTTACCATGAGCTTTACGGTGAAGGAAAAGTGAGGAAACCTTCATACGCCTGTGAAGTTCCCAATCCACACTGGGCCCGCTTGTGAACTACGGCCCAAGCCCTCTCATTCTGAAAGGGCCTGTGCCCTGCAGTGGGACATATTTAGGCTGGGATGATGATGATTTATGTATGTCAGGATCGTAGCAGGTGCACAACAAATAGTCTCTACCTATCCCTTTTTTGGGAAGGAGGCGTGATTGTATGCAGTGGCGTAGCTACCGTAGGCCAAGCGGGGCAGTGCACCGGGGCCTCCAAGCTCAGGGGGCCCCTCGGACTCTGACTTACAAACTATAAACGCGGACGTATGAGAAACGCAGCTATAAAACGCTACTAGTGAATTTACAAGCGCGCGATGTCTAGTGAAATTAAAGTACAATCATCCTTGTTGTATCATGTAAACAAACACGGGTTGGGGCTCTAGTTTATTTTTGCCCCAGGGCCTTTGGTTAACTAGCTACGCCACTGATTGTATGTATGTGTACCACCAGCTGTAGCCCGCTCTGTCTGCGAAGTTTTCGTTTATCGTTATCCCGTTGGAACTTTGCAATTTTCCGGAGTAAAACTTATCCTATCTTATAAACTATCTGAAGTTTACCAAAGCATCTTAGCTTGATCATCATTTCAGCCAAAAGACGTTCTCTGCTAAACATAGGCCTCCCCCAAGGCTCGCCAAACAGATCGGTCCCTTAACCACGTCGTCAGTCGTCGTCGTCTTAATCAGTTTACGAGCGATGTGCCCTGTCCACTGTCACTTGAGTCTGGCGATTTTTCAAGCTATGTCGGTGACTTTAGTTCTTGCGCGGATTTCATCATTTCTAATGCGATCCCGCAGAAAAACTCCGAGCATAGCCCATCGCCCTCGGATGACTTTGAGCTTTCTTATGAAGCCCATCGTTAGCAGCCACGTCTCAGTGCCATAAGTCATCACAGGCAACATACGCTGGTCGTGATAGAGTAACAAATATCGATACATCCATCCATATAATCCGAAGAACCAATAACCGTCGGGGTAGACGAGTTCTTGAGTGGAGACCACGGATCGGCAAGCGTAGCGTAGGACGTCCTCAGACTCGGCGGAGCGTTGATTTTAGTAAGGCGGCTGGCAAGAGAATCGAGAAAAGATCGTGCTCAGTGGCGAGCCATGGGAGAGGCCTATGTCCAGCAGTGGACGAGCACAGGCTGATGATGATCATACATCCATCCATACAAACATTCGCGTTTATAATATTAGTAACATAGTGAGTGACACGGAAGTAAAGTGTCTTAGATAGCGACACGAATCCTCCAACCTGACTGGTTGAGATGTACTTGCAGATTTTATCTAACTACCTATATGTAATATAACTGTAGAATTGCATGGTAGAAAATTTAAAAGCTATATTTTGTTTCATTCAACATTAAAAGTTTAACGATCAAATCAGTGTTTTTATTCAACAACATAATGTCTAAAGGGAATAACTATAAATTAAAAATTTTAAAAACCCCCAACGGAATTAGGTCACATATTTATATGTTTGAAAATAAAGTAAGTGCCCATTATGCGTCTAAGATCCTTTCCACAGCTAACAAAAGAGCTGATAACTTTGGAACAGCTGAACCAATTTTGATGAAACCTATCAAGAAAGCCGTTTGAGAGCTATGATACGCACGCACCACAGGCACGCACGCACACACGCACACCCTATTTTTGTGTCGAGGGTTAAAAATACAATTCAATGACTCTTCATTGCACACCGTATAGTAAACAATACAGAGAACAAGTTATATTGATAAAATAATACCAGGTAAGCAATAGGCGGCCTTGTCGCTTCAGAGTGATTTCTTCCAGGCAATCTTTTTTAATAGAAAGAAGTAAGCAATATATTACACCTTATATTATTTATATGTAGAAGTTAGCACGGTTGTCAGTAATATCTTCGTTTTATTAAAAATATATGCAAAAGTAACCGTTCGATGTTTAACGTTACATGAAACCAAGTAGGTATAATAGGTTAGGTTCCTTTATCAAATTTAATCATTTATACGAAAGTTAGAAAGCACAGAACTAGTATTTAAAAGGACGTTTTTAAAAATCAAATGTTCTTATTGATTTGCTTAAACAAAATAATATTGTAATAGATTAAAGCTCTAAATCACTTCTTAAAACTTTTATATTCAGAGAATCAACAAGACGACTCAACAAATTTATTGAACAAATAAACTTTTGACTTTGACTATTCTATCAAAGCAAAATGCAACATTATAGCGCAGCTAATGTCAGGGTTTTCTCTTTCCCCAACTCTACATATTTGCCAATTAGTGAGTTGCATAAAGAATACCAATTATTTTAACCCAAGCGTGTTTTATCATGCAAAATCTTAATCATCTAATTTAAAATATCCGGGCAACGCCCTGATCTAAAACAACAATCAGGGATTAAAAAACTGCCCTTAGCTGTCAAAGTGACAGCTCGCGTTCCCGCCAAAACTCCTAGTCTATGGCTAGAGCGGAGAGTTCAAAATGGTGGACGGCTTAACTCGCAGCTGCGTTTAAATCAAATGCACCTGTTTAAATCCTTATAACTTAAGGAGTAAGGTTTAGTTTGGTCTAGGTTGTGTGTTTGTTGATTTTATTGGAAGCTGTGCCCCTTGAAATTTTTACACATCATTAATAGATAGGGAGGGTCGGGCAAACACCGTGAAAAACGAGAGATAATGTGTTTGCTTGCGCTAACAAGCGGTAATGGCGTGTGCTGTGGATTTTTCAAGTTAATTAGGTTAATTAGTTGTTTAAACGGTTTGTTATGAACGCTTTGGTTGCGGGATCAAGCCCGGCGCTTGGAGTTTTTGGGAGTTATGTGCGATTACTATTAAATAGCAGATATTGTAGCTATGATAGCCTAGTGGTTTAACTTATGGCCTCTCAAGGATAGGGCCGTGGCTTCGGCCCCGGGCTCGCACCTCTAAGTTTTTTTTTAATTCACGAGCGAGATTACATTTGGAATTTACCACGATTAAGAGAAACATCGTGAGGAAAACTGCACAGTTCCTAATCCACACTGGGCCCGCGTGGGAACTACATACACCCCTCTCATTCTGAGAAGAGGCCTGTGCCCTACAGTGGGATGTCTGAATATAGGCTGGAATTATAATGCTGATGACTATACCTAGAGATTTTACTAGCACGAATGAATATTTTTCCTTCTAATACTTAGTTTATCGATGTCTTATAAGTGGCATTATATCAATGAATGAGACACATCTGAAAATATATAACAAGAATACCAAATCGAATCGATGTTATTATTATGTCAAATACTAATCACAAGTTGTTCGTGCTAGAAAAATCTCTAGGTATACTGATGACTATCAAATAGAGTATGGCATATAGGATTGGGCGTTGGGGCCAAGCCAATGCGTTTTAGAGTGGCGGCCACGCACGGGAAGACACATCGTGGGCAGGCCCTCCACAAGGTGGACTGATAATCTAATGAAGATCACAGGAGTTCGATGGATGTGGGAGGCGGAGGACCGGTTATGTAGCGTCCAGCTGTTGACGTCATTTCATTGATGATGATGATGTTGATGATGATGATGATGATGATGATGATGATGATGATGATGATGATGATGATGATGATGATGATGATGATGATGATGATGATGATGATGATGATGATGATGATGATGATGATGATGATGATGATGATGATGATGATGATGATAAGAGTAGAAATTAAATTAGAGGTACAACTTTCTTGGTAGTTATCACATTTCTGGCGAAGAAAGTTTGAACATTGCAATAGTTTAATTTCCTATGTTTTTCTCCTGTTATATGTCGTGTCAAATGATTAAATTACAATAAAACTAAACCTACAGAACTTAACGGCATCGCATTTTTATGGTGCAATTGGAATTTCAATTTCACGCTAGAGATATTCAAAGCCTGCATGCATTAGATAAGCTAACAGTGCATTTAAAATTTGCATACAACGAAACTGGCCACAAACAAAATGAACCAAACTCATTCTAAAGTGGAACGACGGCCCAAGCTTAACCGCTATCTTAACGATCGCGCTTTCAAAAATCGAACGTAACGAGATCTCGAACCATAGACACGACTCTACCATTAGCACCATAGACAACCCCGCAGTAAACAAGCGGTAGCTATCAGAAATCAGGCACAGATAAAATCACAAAAAAACCTACGTCATGTCACGAGGATTAGCCCCCATTGTGAACAACAACAATTGAAATACATCCGTCCTCGTCCGACCCGTGTCAGCTGCGACGCACGAAAGAGACAGATGTCACTCTATTTATTTTCACTTCTCTATGGATAGGTAATGTGACAGTTTTCGTATGAAATGTTTGTTTGGATGGCCTGAATGGATACGTTTCGGAGTTCGGAAAGTATTATTCCGATTTTAATCCGCATCGAGCGGTCTAATAACGATTTCTCGATGCGTTTTGAAATACGAACAGGATTGTAGGCCCTCTGAGCTTTGAACAACTGGTAATAGGGAGTTCGAAATGTGCACTATATGTTGATGATATTGTTAAAGTTTCACAATATGAATTCTGCATATTTGAGTCGCTGATTGGGTGAGATCAATTGATCACCTTTGTACGTTCGGTTTCTTAATTTAAGTATCCACTTTTCTATGCGTTAGTATGGTAAGTGAATACTTTTGTTACAGAACCGACTGCACTAACAAGATTTCCATAATTTTTGAGATGGTAGTCGATGAAGTTCCATGTGGTCGATGTTCAGAGTTAAATATGTGACATCATTACGAATGGAATTTTCCGGTGAAAAATCTGTGCAAGAAGGGTTGTTCTGATTTCCGGATTCAATTTGTGATAACGTGTTTGTGAAACACGAAAATATTATAGTAATTTCCAAAAATTACACCCCACTGGATTTCATTTAAAGAACACACGTGAATTTTCCATGTTTCTATATTTAGCGTTTAAGGTTTTCAGATTTTTTCACGTCAGAATATCGGCATAAAAAGAAGGGAATGTGTTATTCCAGACATCCAGCTATTTGCGTACCAAGGTTCGTTCTAATTTACACAATAACTAAAATTACTCAATTACTCAATAAGGGCTGAAACATGACGTACACTACAAATAGACCAAATCTGGATTGAGACATAGTTGACAACTTAAGTTAGGGCTAATATATACGTGTATGCATTTCTTTACTGTGCATATAACATGCAAATAAACGGGTGTGATGGAATAAGGAATATGTTTTATTTTAGCGTCATTGCTTACTTGTTTTTACGATCTACCATACGATTTTCAACCCACGACTATCCGCTTGTGAAGCCATAGATTATGATTTAGGACCTACTAGCTGTTGCTCGCGACTCCTGCGCAGAAAACGTTTATTGTCATACCGGGGATCTAAGCAGTTCCCGGGATAAAAAGTTTCCTACGTCTTTCCCGGGGTGTTACTATCTCTATAGCGAGCTAAATTGATTCAGCGTACGCGTGAAGATATAACAGATAGAATTAATTCCGCATTTAAGTATAATATTAATATGCATTAGCTAGGATTATTAATTCTGTGATCATGGTCAACTGGCTTGTATCATTACCCATTTATAACAGACTTCAAAAATGGGGAGTGATAGAAGCCCAATAGATTTAATATGTTACGTAAGGTAGATGACTAGGTCCACTCCTGCTGGCTCGTGCTGAGGCATAGACTTAAACCATCTGCTTTATAGAAATCGAGGGAAACCCTCAAATTTTATAACACACCTACGTTGTGGCCATATAATTAAGAACGATTATTTATTGAGATGATTTTTTCAAAGTAACAAGTATAACTAATTGCCCGTATTTTTTTTATTTCTCTCGGTATTGCAAAACTTTTCCGTACTACCGGTACATTCATTTATGCAACATTGTTGGCTAAAAAATTAATAGAGAAGCTTTATACATTCGATCTGAACCTAGTATTAGTACTTACTGGCTGGTCACGTAATTAAGAACGCTGAATAGTTTATTGTTTTTTCAAATTTAAATAGAGAACACTGTGTGGCTCTGTGGTTGTAGATTATTATTCGTATAATTTTGGCGCCATTTCGTGCTGTTAAAGTCTTAAAAGTGATTACTTCGTATAAAAACAATGGGGAAAAATAAAAGTTGTGATAAATCTACAAGAGAAGTAATAATAAAACTTCGCGAGAAGAATTGGTCGTATAAAATGATAGCCGACCATCTGCAATGTTCAAAAACAATGGTTTTCCATGCCGTAAAGCATTTTTCCACGTATCAAACTACTTCAAACGTTCCGCGTGGACCTAGACAGAGAAAGTCATCTCGTCGAGATGATCGAAATATCGTTCGTTTGGCAAAACAAAATCCTTTTAAAGGGTCTAATGAGTTGAGAAAAGAATATTTTGGCAAAAACAACCCTTCAGCAATCTCTGCACGCACTATTCGAAGGCGTTTGGTAGAAAATAAGTTGAACGGAAGGATAGCAAGGAAGGTGCCTATGTTGAAACGATGTCATAGGCAAGCCCGACTTGCATTTGCAAGAAGGTATGAAAACTGGACAGTCAGACAGTGGAAAAACGTTCTTTTTTTCTGACGAGACAAAAATAAATAGGGTATGTTCTGATGGAAAACGATATGTACGACGCCCTCCGAATAAAGCATTCGACCCAAAGTACACAAAAGTGACATTAAAGCATGGCGGGGGAAATGTGAAAATTTGGGGGTGCTTTTCTGGACATGGCGTTGGACCTGTTAGGCTGATAGAAGGAAACATGGATCAATTCCAATACAAAAATATACTGCAAGAAACAATGTTACCATATGCCGAAGACGTGCTTCCGGTTATTTGGACATTCCAGCACGACAATGATCCAAAGCATACTGCACGCACCGTTAAGGAATTCCTCACATCACAATCAGTTTCAGTCTTAGATTGGCCAGCCAACAGCCCAGATCTTAACCCAATAGAGCATCTTTGGTGCGAAGTCAAGAAAAAGGTTTCAAATCGACAGTGTGGCAATTTGAGAGAGCTGTACGACGTTTTCTTAGAAGAATGGAACTCTTATTTCTCTTGCGAAATGTCAAAAATTGATAGATTCAATGCCTCGCCGGTGTAAAGCCGTAATTAAAAGCCGTGGACATGCAACTAACTATTAATTTTAGTTCAAATGTATTAATTTGCTTTTTTTTCTATATCAACTTCACATTAATATGATTTATTTAATCTAAGTTTCATATAAAACAACTCTCGAGCAGTTTAATAAATCGTTCTTAATTATTTGTCCAGCTACATTACTATTTGAATTTATTAGTATAGAGAACAAATAAAATTTGTAAAAAAAAATGTTGGCAATTATACACTATTATTATTAATCCCGTTTGCTCTATCCATGTGGCTATTTTATAACATAACTTGTTACTTCTAAGAAGGAACACAACTAGACATATGACATGATGTAGATAAAAAAAAATCGGAAACTTCAAATCGTTCTTAATTGTATGACCACCACTGTATAACGATTTTGGCATTTTTAGCATCAAGTCAAGCATTTTCATTCAGAAAATCTCATTTGAAAGAAAAGAAAGAAAGAAAAACATTTATTTTTAACAATAATAACACGTACACAGGCTAAAATTAAAAGTACAAACACAGACTTTGGTACATATATCGTAATATAACGTATTTGGTAATCTGGATCTGATGAAGAAGACTATAGACAGGTTTTTTGGTGTCGGTTAAAAGTAGTTATAGCAAGGGTTGTGTAGTAATATTAACCGTGAGATGTATCCGAAGACTACCTAAAATCACACTTCGTTCATTCTCGGGCTACTTAACGAAAATGTTCCCTCAACGTCTGGGCTGCCACGGCTTTCTTTTCAATGGTAGCACGCATAAGTATATTATATCCACAGAACAATAACACTACTTATTTCGCTCGTGCCGTTACATCCTCATAAACATCTCAATTAGCCCCAGCCCACGCTCTCAAAAATGCCTTTCAACCAAGGAATTTATCCATCATCATTCACAACCTTAACAGTCATTCGAAAGCGGGTCATGCTCATGTCTTAATCCTTGTAATCCTCATCGTTAAAAATCATCAACTAACACGTCATTTCTCATACCCAAATTACATACAGACCTAAAAAATCGACGTCTACCAGAGACCATTTCAAACTCGGAAAGATTTATTTTCTCTGTTGTGAATGGTCAAAGACAGACTGCTTGTCTCTGACTTTTGTGTCATAGACAAGAGCATAGACTAATTCTTTTTCATTTTCAGTTAAGGAATGTTTTTGTTGTAAGATTACACGTTTACATGCGCGCGATAGTTTTTGGTAGCGTTTGTTTGGTCTGATAAATGGGATTCTTTTTAAAGAGACAGTCTATAGTAGATTAGAAACCTATAGTAAGTCTTGGCCGCGACTTGGTCTGCGTTAAATTCGAATGTCCATCTACAAAAACAACCACATAACACAACCACCTACACTTAGTGTTTCCATACAATTATAACATCGAGGCTTTCAGGAAAAGTGTCTATTGGCTACGTGCACGACGGTGGCGCCGCGTAGCGTTGACAACATTTCCTCCCCATTTACTTCCAATTTTTGCCATGTTGCGCGCTGCGATCGTTTTCTGTACCCCCACCACCCGCTTCTGGCTACGTGTACGACGGTGGCGCCGCGTAGCGCTGACAACATTTCCTCCCCATTTACTTCCAATTTTTGCCATGTTGCGCGCTGCGATCGTTTTCTGGACCCCCACCACCCGCTTCTGGCTACGTGTACGACGGTGGCGCCGCGTAGCGCTGACAACATTTCCTCCCCATTTACTTCCAAATTTTTGCCATGTTGTGCGCTGCGATCGTTTTCTGTAGGTACTCCAACACCCGCTTCGCACACAGCCAATACTTCTTTTAAAGGCTGGCTGGTGGTGATCATTTCCTCGGTTTGCTTGTTTGCCTCCTTCTCATAATAAAAAATAATAATATACATGTTACTTTATAGATAAAATTGCAAGGATTATGAACAAACAAAGAAATTTATACACTGTGCTACAATCAACGTTAAAAATATCGCACCTCGTTGAAAATCGGATTTAAGTTAATCCAAGCCTTAGCAAAATTATGCGACCTATTAATATTAAAAAAAAAAAAAACAAAAAAAAAAGAATTGAAAGACATCCATTGCTGAACATAGACCTCCCCCAAGGCTCGCCATACAGAACGGTCCCGTGACATCCGTATCCACTACTAAACTACTAACCTACTTAAAGTACCTACTTTAAACTAAAAACTAAGAATTATTCAACAATAGAACGAGCCACATTATACTTTTACTCCTAAAATAACAAAATAAGTCATAAATCGTAAATTTTAAAATGTCAGGTCGTAACACAGAAGTATTTCGCATGTTTTTTATTAGCAAAATAACACGATTATGAATCTAAATTGGCACAAAATCTGCATATATTAGCGGATCGAGATGCTGTAGGTTGTATGTTGTTATAAACTCATCAAAAGTTAAGTTTTTGTTATCTAATATATAAAAATCTCGTGTCACGGTGTTTGTTATCGAACTCCTCCGAAACGGCTTGACCGATTTTTATGAAACTTTTTTGTCTGTAATTGGTAGGCCTGAGAATAGGTCGTAGGATATTTTTATACCTCTATTCTTCGCGGGTATTTCTCTATTTTATAGTAATTAATTATATTTATAACTTATTACAAACAAATAAATATTAATTAAATTACATAAGAACTTAAGCTAAATTAAACATGAAAGAAAAGTAAAATAACTAATAAGTAACCTGAAACTAGAAAAAAAATACAAACGGTTGGGCCCGGTATGGAGCCACCCAAAGATGCTGGCAGCAATTCCTCGCTGTAAAGCAATGCCGATAGGTTATCTGAGGAAACCATCAGCTCTTCGGTTCCAGTTGGCCACATGACAAAGCTCAAATTCACTCAAAGCGGTGTTAAATGAATTTCTGTCCAGTATCCAGGATGCTGACGTGTTTGCCGATGATTGGGGAATACTTTTGTCTAAAACTAGCTGTTGCCCGCGACTCCGTCGGCGAAGAATAGGGGTAGGTATAAAAAATAGCCCACGACAACGACCTATTCTCAGACCTACCGAATACAGACAAAAAGTTTCATAAAAATCGGTCAAGCCGTTTCGGAGGAGTTCGATAACAAACACCGCGACACGAGATTTTTATATATTAGATAATGTTATTTTTAGCATAACATTTTTGTTTTAGTTAAGACGCTGTCAACACCAACGTCGGCGCACACTGTCTATTTGTATCGGAATAAACGAGATGCCGCTATTACTGGGCAGCCGGGCATATTGAAATTTATCGGGCAAATATTGAATTTAAAAAAACTGTGGATTATTTGTGAAATATGACTCGTTAGCGGTTTAGGTATGAATATGTTGACTTCATGTTTTTAATTGCAGACGCCTACGCCAAAAAAATAAAGACATAGAACCGTTTAATGATGATTTTAAGACCTATCTTTGCAATTATTTTCTATCGAGCCGATTTCGTCCAATTATGTATCGAGTCCGTCCACGGTCTTTGAAATATGATGAATTATTAACATATAATTTTTTTGATGCGCTAGAACAAACAGTTTTTCTTAAAAAACTGTTTAAATTACATCAATTTCAACAAAATTAGGTGTTGTCAGCCTCTTAAATATGTGTTGTTTTGTCGAAGGAGAGTTATGTTTTTCGAGCGTATGTATTTATGTATGTATCATTCTTTGGCACGCTCTGCAGCCTAAATGGCTCAATGGATTTTGAAGTGTTAGTGAGGTGTCATTAGATTCGTCTCAGTTGCGCAAGTAACATAGGAAAAATATTTTCCCGGAATTCCCATGAGAACGGGAATTATACAGGCGGTTTTTTTTTTCATCTAGTATTTGTGCAAACTGTAAGCCTGACTTTGTATTGAAATAAATAAAGAGCGGTGGAGCCAGTTATGCTCTGAGTATCCATCTGATCGGATCTGGAAAAGATCGCAAGGACAACTTAGATGCTATCCTAGGGGCGCAGCCTGGGGCTAGATTCAGGAACGGCCCTACACGGTTTGCGACCGGTAATTCAATCGTTTGCGAGAGGATAGGGAGCTTGGGATGAGCCTTATTTTTTTTTTTTTTATGTTAATGAACTAAAACAATTACTTTGCTCACCCGCGACCTTACAATAGTTACGTTTATGCAAGAAATGTGTGTTCATGCAGTACCTCCACCTCCACACTGTACGAACACACACAAATCACATAAACACAACTATCACCACCACCAAGCTACACTGACGCGTTTCGAACTCAACCAGAGCTCATCATACGGCATACGGTTGTGGTAACTCCGAAGATGAGCTCTGGTTGAGTTCGAAACGCGTCAGTGTAGCTTGGTGGTGGTGATAGTTGTGTTTATGTGATTTGTGTGTGTTCGTACAGTGTGGAGGTGGAGGAACTGCATGAACACACATTTCTTGCATAAACGTAACTATTGTAAGGTCGCGGGTGAGCAAAGAAATTGTTTTAGTTCATTAATATGGACCTCCGCAAAGTAACGCCTGATTCAATAAATTTTTTATGTTAGATAGGCCAGACAAACGAACTAATGGGTCACCTGATGTTAAATGAACACCACTGTCCATAGACACCCGCAGCGCTTTACACGATGCCAGTGCGTTGTCTGCCCTAAAGGAGAGGGAATAGGGGAAGGGGGAGAGGGAAGGGGTGAGGTATTGGGCCCCCGGCACTCTTACTGACCGTACGAAACGCAAGCAGGATTACTGCTGCTTCACGCCGGTGTTCTGTGAGAGGGTGGTACTGCCCCGGACGAGCCGGCCCATTCGTGATGCAGCGACTAGCTACAACATGGCCCTACCACTTTAAAACAATTTTCCTGTTAATTCGCTTTGTAAGTAAATAAATAAATAAGGCTCATCGCAAACTCAGCCCAAACCTCTCGCAAACCAGTGATTTTTGGCGTTCCTAAATAGCAGTTCATCCCTATCCTCTCGCAAACGATCGAATAGTCGCAAAACGTGTTGGGTCGTTCCTGAGTTTAGCCCATGATCGTTGTGGAACTCTTTGGGGAAGACCTTTGTCCTGCAGTGGACGTCTCCAGGCTGATATGGTGATGATGACGGAACCCTCGGCGCGCGAGTCCTACCCACACTTGGCCGTTTTTTTTTAACACTGCTTCATCGCTAATCTGTAGAGAAAAGTGGTCCTAAAACGTGTAGATGAATGCATAAATAGTGATTAGTGTTTTTGTGACCAAACGGGTTTGTACGACCTTAGAGATTTATTGTTTTGTTAAAAAAAATGTTAAATATTGCTTGGCGCCAACGGATTAGACCATGCTTACCTTAATAGGATTGCTAAACTAATTCAATTTTGTTAACTCCACTACCATAACACTTCGCATGTTTCACGATAAAATATAAACAATACTTATGTTTTATCTGTAGATAATCCTTCTAGTAGTAGGTACTATTTAGCACTACGTAAAGTACGTAGATAGAATCAACGTGGCAGTGGGCAGTGCACATCGCTCCGCTCGTAGAACTGATGGCTGATGGGGTCGAAAGGATCTGGATTGGCGTCCACGAACCGGAAGACGCAGTGTAGGTAGACCTCCAACAAGATGGAGCGACGGCTTGGTTAACGTTGCGGGAAAGCGTTGGATGCGGATGGCGCAAGACCGGTCTGTTTGGCGAACCTTGGGAGATTCTTATGTTTCGCCGTGGACGGCTTTCGAACCTGGAAATCTAACTACAATAGTTTTTGTTTTACCGTCGCTCTTCCGCTACCACCGTGCGCCACCGATGCGTCTGTGCGACACATATCATCTCGGCCCTTATATGCCCCACTACAGGCCACAGGCCTCCTCTCAAAATGAGAGGGGTGGGCTTTAGTTCCCACGCGGGCCCAGCGCGGATTGGGAACAACAGACACACCATTGAACTTTTTCGCAGGCAATGTTTTCCTTCTCTGTAAAGCACGTTATAAATTTCAAAAGTAATTTCACACGTAAACTCCGAAAAACTCCGAGGTGCGAGCCTGGGTACGAACCCACGACCCTCTGCTTGAGAGGCCATAGGTCAAATTACTATACTTCATTTAATTTAGAATTGAAAACCACAACATCATTATATTGCGGCTCGCCAACTATTTCTTACCTAGCAAATAGTACAGTACAATAGTCTGGGAGTCGCAAAATAAAAATGTTTTAATGTCACTTTATTTGCGTGTCGTCAATTGTTACTCTAGTACAAATTGTAAAGAGATTACAGTTCATGAGCCGCAATATAATGTTGTTGTAGTTTATAATTCTAAATTAAATGGAGTATAGGCTACCACGACTTAAAAAAAACATCAAATAGTATAAAGGCCAACACAAACCGGGAGCGCGGGGCGCCGACGAAGCGTGTCCAGCGCGCTCTATAACACTGAATCAAATATACGGTGACACACACCGGCAGCGTGGCACACCGTATTTGATTAAGTGTTATTGACCGCGATGGGCACGCTCCGTCGGCGCTCCGCGCTCACGGTTTGTTGTGGCCTTAAATTGGGCCCCACTCAGCATAATATTGCGGCAAGCTGTTTTTCTGTGGGACCCATTTAAAAACTGAACACAGATACACTAACTATAACACCAAGAGCATAGAAATACCACAGGTGAATGCCCCCGACGTTTCGGCGTCGTTAAAATTATTTAATCCATTATGCAATGGCGTCAAAGATCACATATTTTAACGATCACTTTCGCACGTCGCCATTTTGACGACACCTTGCAAACCTGCTTGGCTTTATTCGTACGAATGTTATAAATACGAAAGCTTTAAATAGTGTATGTTCATCAAAACGACATGATTAAATTACATGATTAATAGCTATTGATCTAAACAATAACGCATACTCTACTTTTTATTCCGATTCCGCAAGTAAAATTCCAAAATCTCAACAAGTATTAGTTTAGAGACATGAAATTTTCATAAAGATATATTTTTTTTAACAAGAATCACGGATCACTCTCTTATTAGTAGGTAGTCTAGATGTGCCCGAAATGTTTCGAACGAATCCGTGGCTTTTTTTCAAGGTGTTGATTCGTTGAAAGTTAACAACAGTGCATATCTCGGATAGTGTAATCACATAGGTACCAACTATGTGGATGTTACATGAATTATATTAGTCAACATTATAACTTTCGGGGTTTTAAATTTTAGGTCAGTTTTAAAACAGTCATTTCAGTTTCGGTGTTTTGGCTATCAGAGTTTCAAATTTCCCTTATTTTTTATTTTCGATGTCTTAGTTAAGCTATATGGCAGTTGTAGGCATTATAAATTTTCGGGTGTGGTTAGTATACGACCGCGTATTTACCGGCCCGGAATGAACGACAATAATGCACGACCTCTGATAATTGAAACCCTTATGGAATGAATTATCAGGTCGTACAGTAACGAGCTTTAATTTGGGACCCACTTAAGGTTGACAGTCCTGTCATATTGATAGGAAATCAAACGATATTTTTTTCGAAATGGGCCCCAAATTAAAGCACGCGACCGTACTTTAAATGCAACCCAATTTTCGATGTTAAGCGTAGAGATAATCTACGATAACATGGCCCGCCCCCCCGCAAATCAAGAAGTCTTCAATGTATTGTGAAAGTATTTATAAAGCACACCAAAACTTTCAACGCATGTGTGCGTGTTGAGACAAAAGCAGATACTATGTGCTAAATTAAAATTCTTTCGTAAATATGTGACTAAACACATTGAAATAGTAATGTGGAGGAGTGGGCTATGTTGTCGTAGGTAGTTTGTCTCTACCCAAATAAATTGAACTCGAGATTTAGAGTGCTAGTTTCTATTGGTCCATGTAAACGAAACCACTGGTAAAAACTAGTAAGTCAATAAACGGAAACAAAACCACTCCTACGCGTCAGTGGGCACTTCTTTCACTTCCAAATGTCATCGCCTATCAAGTAACGATAACCGCGGAGGATTAGCTTTTAATTAGTTGCTTGCAAATTGAAGGCAATGGCGCATGGAACTGTTTAATCCTAATTAACATAATGTTTTCTAGTTACACGGAAGAGTGCTTATTAATATATCTGTTGCCTTTATGAGAACCATATTACACGGGCGATTTGCGAACGTATTAGAAGCTAGCGAGCGAACGCGCAATGGATTCGCCGCGAATGCATAACGTATATTCGCCGCGAACTCGTAGCACTCGTAGCTATAGGTAACGCCACCAGAGTTGAGGCCACGCACACAACCACATCTCATTTAATGACAGCGGGATTTTGTCGTTAAACGTCAACACAACGTCAAAATCCCGCTGTCATTACATGAGATGTGGTTGTGTGCGTGGCCTCAACTCTGGTGGCGTTACCTATAGCTCTTCGCGTCTATAACAGTGTTGCCAGCCAGATCTTGACAAAATAACCAGAAATATGTGAAAAAGTAACCTTTAGGTGTCAAAAATAACTTTTCATATTTTTTCCGACGGAAAGATATTAAAATTTAATTATGTAAGGTGTTTGTTGTATGGACTTACAACAAAATGGATAATTTTGCTACACCTACTCCGTTTTTAGTGTATACAATTATTTTTGCCACTAAAATGAGTTAGTATGCAGTATTATTAATTTCTAAGATATTGGCGATTCAAGATTTTTGGGAAAACTGCCAGATTTCCTTTATTGTTTTTACGAATTCAGAAAAATCGCCTAAAAGTAACCTTTAAAGTACTGTAACCTGGAAGTAACCTTCTGGCAACACTGGTCTATAAGGTTGGTATAAGGTGGCTCACGTGTCTATATCCACCCTCGCCATACCGGCTCGAGTGACTATTTGAACGTCTGTTGAGTAACAGAATTCGTAGTTTGCGTAGCAAAATTCCCAGTCGCATTTTGCCCGAATGCTTTATTCTCACTATAGTTTTTTACTGAAGCTTATTTTCACAGTAGCGTTTTTTCCCAGTTTGAATTGACACAGAAACAGTGTCGACGGAGCTCCGCACACGCGGAGTTCCTTCTCCTGTCTGCTTTTGGCCCTTCGGGCCGATGCAAACTTAGGCCCGGCGCTCACTGCCGGCACGGCACGGCGTGTCATGGCAAAGGATTTTCAGATTCAGATTCATTTATTGCCAGATTGTCGATAATTATACAGATGTTACATAATTCAGTAGTGCATCACAATCAACCGATTTACGGTATGTATGTACAATGTTTTAGGTACCTAAAGTCAACATGCTTAAAAATTATTAATCTACAATTTTATCCAATAATTATTCAATTAAATTTTAACATGTCAAAGATAAGAGAATGAGTTAAATAATTAAAGATACCGTCACAAATATAATAAATTAAAAGTATTAATTTAATTATTGCATACATAATCATAATTCAATTGTCAATATTAATATTATTATTTTGAATCTTATTTCAATGAGTTTAGAATTCATGTTACTTTATTTCGATACCACGATGCCGCGACGCGCCGAGGGATGCTGCGGTAAAATTCGTATGTAACCTGCGTGCCATGCCGTCAGTGAGCGCCGGCCCTTAACATAACCAAAACCTGCCTATGTTTCTGTGTCGATTAAAGTTGGGAAAAAACACGATCGTTAAAATAAGCTACAGTAAAAAACCATAGTAAGAAAAAAGCATTTGGGAAAAAATGGGTATGGAAATTTTGCTACGCGGAACAAACAAGTTTGGGGACCTTAGTTACTCGGCTCGTTTTATGCTTTCTTTGTACAATCTACTATTTCTTGTTCATAGGTGTAAACCCTCGCAAGCAGAGGCGGGAGCGTACCACATTCACTCGTGCGCAGCTGGACGTCCTGGAAGCGCTGTTCGGGAAGACGCGGTACCCTGACATCTTCATGCGGGAGGAGGTGGCTTTGAAGATCAACCTGCCGGAGTCCAGGGTCCAGGTATGCACCAGCTCTTTAGAATAGAACCACAAGTGGATCCGAGATATAAATAAAATAAAAACCGGCCAAGAGCGTGTCGGACACGCCCAAGATAGGGTTCCGTAGCCATTACGAAAAAATCAAGTAATATTTTTCTAAGGATTTCGTATGTGTACGGAATCTTCCAAGTTAGGTATCGTCAATACTTTGAAAAAAGCTCGTATCTCAAAATCGTTAATCTGGCAAAGTGAACTTTATTACGCGCATTTCAAGGTTCAGTTTTGTTTACATGCTGATTTGAGATACGAGTTTTTCAAAGTAGTGACGGTATGTTTAATACCTTAGGCTACTATTTACTCTTAAACTACAAATAATTCCCAAGCAATCTTAGCCGCTGTAATTTTCCTTGTAAATTTAATATATTTACTACCATTTTGAATTTTTTCAAATTTTTCCACCCAACAGTTTAGATTTTAGAGGGGGGGACGGTTGATTTTAATGAAATTTTTCACTTTAAAGTTGAATATTTCGCAAACAAATCACTGAATACAAAAATCATGTAGGCAACCCCCCAATGGTTTTAAAAGACCTATACAACGATATCCCACACTATAGGGTTAGTCGAGAAAAAAAATCACCCCCATTTTACGTCTACGGGAGGAGGTACCCTAAAAAAATTTTTTTAGTTTTTTTTATTTAACCACTTTGTCGGCGTGACTAATATATATATTTATGCCAAATTACAGTTTTCTAGTACTAACAGTCTCTGAGCTTAGCCGCGGACAGACAGACAGACAGACAGACAGACGGACAGACATGGCGAAACTATAAGGGTTCCTAGTTGACTACGGAACCCTAAAAAAGAGGAATAGAAAAGGTTCATGTTCTCAAAAAGAATTTCGGCTTTGTCACACTGGATGCGTTGTGCGGTCGCGGTCAGGTCAAATTGACGCAGCCCGCATTATGTATGAACAACATTGTCAGTCTCTATCAAGGGTGGTCGCCCTTAGTGAATTGCATAGGATATTAAAGAGGAACAATCTGCCGGATAAATGCGTGAGTATTCATATAAGAGCTGTTGTACGGTAGAAGGTAGAATATGCATTATTACCAAGGATGATATAGACTGGATTGGCAGTCGCCATAGTACGGATCGGCCGCGGTTTTTGTAGTCTAGATGGCGCTGAAATATAGCCAGAAGCTTCGAAGGCAAAACAATAAGACTACAGATGTAGCGACAGATGTACAGATGTGCGTACGATCTGACGCCCGGCCAACTTTTGGCCCACTGCTGACTCGGAGTAATATCCAACAAGACAACTAAAAAGCCGTGGTGGCCTAGCACATCCCGACTCGAACCTTAAATTACCACGAGCTTTACGGTAAAGGAAAACATCGCGAGGGAACCTGCATACACCTGCGAAGAAATTCAATGGTGTGTGTGTGAAGTTCCCAATCCGCACTGGGCCCGCGTGGGAACTACGGCCCAAGCCCTCTCATTCTCAGAGGAGGCCTGTGCCCTGCAGTGAGACGAATATAGGCTGCGACGAAGTTTGCTGACTAAATCGCTACTTTTATGTCCAACTAGAGACAACTTTTGTTTTCTTACGCTTTGTACTCGTATCATCATCATCATCATTTCAGCCGAAAGACGCCCACTGTTAAACATAGGCCTCCCCCAAGGCTCGCCAAACAGATCGGTCCCGTGCCATCCGCATCCAACGCGATCCCGCAACCTTAAACAGGTCGTCGCTCCAACTTGTTGGAGGCCTACCTACACTGCGTCTTCCGATCCGTGGACGCCACTCGAGAACCTTTTTACCCCATTGGCCATCAGTTCTACTAGCGATGTGCCCTGCCCACTGCCACTTGAGTTTGGCGATTCTTCATGCTGTCTTCATAATGTCATAGGTCATATTATGTCGGTGTCGGTTCGAGGTATGTACTCGTATGGTCCACATAAAAGGCACTGCAAATCTGAAGCCAACTCCACTCACAAGCTCTTCGTGCTACCTTCGACACAGAAAAACTCAGGTTCCCATGAACATAGAAAGTCGAGCTATCTTATCTACACCATGAGATAATCCAAAACCTCTCAGATCGATCAGACGGTAGCTTATTTACCGATGATAGCATTAATGACATCAAAATACCTCGGGTGTGGTGGTGCTTGGCATAACATGATTACTAACTTTCAATTAACTAAAGATAACGGGGATAAAGATATAATCCGACGTAATGGAAAACCACCCGCGAGAGCATTTTAATGTCCGCTTATTTTTTTTAATCTGAAAATTGGTTTATCGGTGATATTTGGTGTCGTATGACTTAGTTTGAGTAAAATTGTAAAGCAGGCTTATGTTATTAAGGTGAGCTTGTGCGGACCAAAGGTGAGAGGCCATGGTTGTAGAGAGGATCCACACTTAGTCAGTCAATCAATAGGTACCGTAGTATAAATACCTATTTAATTATAATAGACAATCAAAGTCACTCAGAGGGCGAAGGAGAGAGCTATGCTCGGAGTTTCTCTGCGGGATCGCATTAGAAATGATGAAATCCGCGCAAGAATTAAAGTCACCGACATAGCTCGAAGAATCGCCAGACTCAAGTGGCAGTGGGCAGGGCACTTCGCTCGTAGAACTGATGGTCGATGGGGCGAAAAGGTTCTCGAGTGGCGTTCACGGACCGGAAGACTCAGTCGCAAAACAAGATGGAGCGACGACCTGGTTCAGGTTGCGGGATCGCGTTGGATGCGGATGGCACGGGACCGATCTGTTTGGCGAGCCTTGGGGGAGGCCTGTGTTCAGCAGTGGACGTCTTTCGGCTGAAATGATGAAGATGATGATGATGATGAGGCAATCAAACTGTATGTTAACGTGTACAATTTAAATGACAACTGTTAATTTATTACATTTGCTAAATTCGAAAACTCTGCAGTTTATTTACATACTAGATTACATACAACATCAAAGCTCAATTAAAATTAGTCCAATCCGAAACAAAACACAAAGCGACTCGGATCAGCCAACACAACAAAGCAAATCAAAATGGCGGAGTGACAGCTCGCGCTTAACGACGTATCATTAGCGAGATTGAAGATGAGATTGAAATCAGGTTATTAAAATAAACATTTTTATTCTTTGAATTGTGTTCAGTCTTGTTTTAGCCTTAGCTAAATCTAAATCTTAATTTTGCAACGTTATTTTAAAAAATGGTCTCTTAAGCAGAGGGTCGTTAGCTCGAGCCCGGGCTGGCACCTCTGAATTTTTCGGAATTTATGTGTGCATTACAATTGAAATTTACCATGAACTTTAGTGAAGGAAAACCTCTTGAGGAAACCTGGACATACCTGCAATTCAATGGTGAGTGTAAAGTTCCCGATCCGCACTGTGCCCGCCTGGGAACTACGTACAGTCGACAAAAGCGAGGCCTGCTCAGTTTCAAAACAAATTTTCTTGCAGCCGTTGAAGTTCATTGGTATGGATTGGTATGGACAGATGTCTAGCCAAGCCACTGCAAGCAAAATGGACATTTAAGGTGCCAAGGCGACCTTTTTGTCGATGGTAGGTACTATCGCCCCAAGCGCCAGATAACCACCTTAAAGGCCCAGTTTGCGTGCAGTGGCTAGACATCTGTCCATAACAATCCATATCAATAAACATCAACGGCTGCACGCAAATTTGTTATGAAAATGGGTATCTGACGTCTGGGGCGATGGTACATATAACACAAAAATAATACAAAAAAACATCAAAACAAAAAGAGTACAAAGGCTTGGCCTGACCTTGGGATGAGCCTTATTTTTCTAGATGTAGGAAAATAAGGCTCATCCCAAGATCAGCCCAAACCTCTCGCAAACCAGTCATTTTTGGCGTTCCTGAATAGCAGTTAGTTCATCCCTATCCTCTCGCAAACGATCGAATTACCACTCGCAAACCGTGTTGGGCCTTTCCTGAATATAGCCCCTGGCCGAGCGTCATTGTCCTTCATTCACGATCGACAAATGATCGTGTTTTATTCCCACTAGCGCAGTCTTCAGACGAAGTCACGGGTACAACATTATATTGACCTCTAAATAACCAAGAAAAACTTATCCTACAAAATAAATGGAACTAGCAAAAAAGGCTAATCATGAAGCCAATGATCGCTTTCGTCCGTGCCTCGCCGCGCCGCGCAAGGATTAGCTGTGCCCCAACAGTGTACCCCATTGTGCCCAGTTGTGACCCATTGTGGGCCATTGTGTGTCGAGCTTGACTGAATGACTAATGAACTAATTTTTACGAAAAGAGCAAATGTGATTCGTTGTTTGCTTTCGAAATTATGGACCAATGACATCTTGCGACGTCATAATGGGCACAAGATTTAAATCCTTCAACGTATCATTGCTGTACAGCGAGGTAATGCTGCCATTGTCTTTGGGTCCATGCCGCGGGGGGAACCTATAGTTAATTTTACCTAGTTGTAGTTTTGTTAGTTTTCATTCTTTTATTTTTAATCATCGTTTTAATTTTTATAAAGTTATATTTATAAATTATAGCGTAATACTATAAACGCGGGCCCAGTGCGGAGTGGGAACTTCTACATAGCTGGATCATGGAAATTAGACGTAGCTAATTTTCCTCCCGATATTCCCATTGGAGAAGTCTAGAAATAGGTATGACGCTTCGTAAACCCGTTCTTCATAGGCACTAATGTATTTTAAAACTAGCTTTTGCTTGCGACTCAGTCTGTGCAGAATTTGTCTATAGCCGTACCGCGGGAACTATGAAATTTTTCAGGATAAAAACGGTCGTTCATCTAAATCGGTTCAGTGGTTACAGACAGAGTTACTATCGCATTTAGAATATTACTAAGAAATTAAGGATTGAGTAATAAACATCTTCACAAACATTATCTTCTTCTTCTAATATATAAAAATCTCGTGTCACGGTGTTTGTTACCGAACTCCTCCGAAACGGCTTGACCGATTGTTACGAAACTTTTTTGTCTTTAATTGGTAGGCCTGAGAATAGGTCGTAGGCTATTTTTTTATACTCCTGGGTGATGTATGGCAAAACAACGTTTGCGGGGTCAGCTAGTCTAATATATAAAAATCTCGTGTCACGGTGTTTAATAATAATAATAATAATGATTTATTTCACAAAAACACTTTTTACATAAGGGTAAGGGGGTTTGTTACCGAACTCCTCCGAAACGGGTTCACCGATTCTTATGATACTTTTTTCTCTGTAAGTATTCGGTAGGTTTGAAAATAGGTCGTAGGCTACTATTCTTCGCGGACGGAGTCGCGGGCAACAGCTAGTAATTTATAAAAATCTCGTGTCATGGTGTTTGTTACCGAAATCCTCCGAAACGGCTTGGCCGATTTTTATGAAACTTTTTTCTCTACACTCGGTAGGTCTGAGAATAGGTCGTAGGCTATTTTTATCCCCCCCGCCATTCTTCGCGGTCGGAGTCGCGAGCAACAGCTAGTCATTTTATAATGTATGTAAACTCTTTATTGCACATAAAAATAAAAATACAAGTACACAGAGAGGAGAACAAAGGCGAGCTTGTCCCTAAAAAGGGATCTCTTCCAATCTCTTATAATATTAGGAGGAGTAGTATTGAACCCTCACAACGAGCCCTTTTACTTGATTCAAATTGTACCATTATTTATAAGCTATTATGGTACCCGAAACCATAAGACAATAACGATGACGACACCATAAATAATAATAATAATGAAATAACGCGACGCTGTTTAAAAAACTTTTTTTAGTCAGAATACCAGATTAATTTTCAATTAACTGCAAAATTATTAATCGCTTTAAAACAAATTAAATAGTTAGTCGATTGATAGCATAGCATAGATGTGACGGCATAACCGGCTTTAAAGCTCCAAACGCACAAGCAGAGGAGGCGTGATGGTACTGATGGTGTGAGCTTTACTACACAAGATCTACAGGAGAATCGTTTTTTAACAGCTCATAAAGCATGTGTCATCCCTATTATGTAACAAAGTTAACTAGAACTGTACTTATTTGATTAGTTTAACCTAACACTTTACGCCCACCCCTAACTCACACACTTCTCGCCTCATAAATCAAATCGCTACGCAAACAAGAAGCAAGAAGCGTAATTGATATCGCTACTAGAGGGTGAACGCGTAGCAGGCAGCACTAATAGGTTAAAAAGTAATCGGTCACTGACAATTGCAAGGTTAAATTTATACTGTTCGATGTTTTCTATTTGTATCTTTTCCTGCCAAATGTATTTTCTCTCTCTCTCTCTCTCTCTCTCTCTTTGATGTTTAGACCATCACGACCGAGGCCGTTGCAATATTTATTTATTTCTTTATTTATTTAAGGAGAACCAACAGCTTATTACATAAGTAATATAGGTATTGTCAATAGTAATACAGAGCCAATTACGGGATCTCACATATAGTGATTGATTATATGTTCGAGCTTAAACATAAACGAGGTGTCGCGCACTATAACAATCGACACATCATGCAAAATAAAAACACAAAATCTCAAATGGAATTCTCGCATTTCAAGATAAACACTGTAGGTACTTACAATTAGTTGATTTGGTCGAAACGTGAACGTAATTTTAAGTAATAAAATGACGCGTTTAAGTCCCGGACGTAGAAATAATCTAAATTCTTGCATATACAATAAATATACCTACATAGACATAACATGACTCGGAGACAAACTTATGATGAGACAGAAAGCTCCTGCAGAATCGATAAATGCGCCATAGGTCGCGGTGTAGCAGCTGTTGTTTACGACGGAGACTAAGTAATGGTAACGGTAAAACTTCAGTCGCATTTGAGCAGAACTTTTTTAACAGTCGATTAATATGTTAATTAGGGTCTATGTGTTCGGGTTTAACCCTTATTATCACAAGTAGATAAAACCAGTACGTTTTATGATATAGGACTCATTAACGTTATGACCGCTCCCGTATATCGATACCTTTAGGTTCATTTGGCGTAAAGGACAAAATGCCGAAAATGAGTTATATATACAGTTTTGTTCAGAATTTCAAGCTCTATCGATCTGTATACTTAAAATTTTGATATCTCGCAAAATTTGACCTTTACACCCCAGGATTTTTCATAGCTCAACATCAAAACTGCTTTGTTTAGTGGGTGTAAATATCATACTCGAAATCACATGGATTGTAAAGGACGTCATGAAATATAGACCACGACGTAAAGTCCTGATATTATACACGTTGCCCTTTAAGACCACCGATTTGGAACCTTATTTTATTATTCTGTCCTTTACGACCTTTACTGTTCTTCATTTACGTACTACATTTACTTCATAACGTAGCTAAACTATGTGCGTAAAGGACGTATATTTTTTTTCTTGCATTATACAACGTGGTTTAAAGGACTTACATAAATGCTAAGGTATATTTATGATGCAGCGTAAAGACCTTTTTAATGCTTTACTACTCTTTTTTTGTAAATTGGTGAACTTGATAAAAAAAGTTAAAGGCTTAAAAGAGTTTTCCATTCCTGTAATGATGTCATAATGTAATTAAATCAAGTTTTATTAGGTTTACTTACTTTAAACCTTTGATGTTCTTTTATTTTCAATATAATTGTCCTGTTCTTACTAATAACAGTTCGCGTCGTAACAAAACACGCGACAGTTTTACGCGGTAAAACACTCCTCATGCCGGTTGTCTCTGCCATCCTCGCAATTTTGTTTTTTATCAATAGTAAAGCCCTTCACAGACCGCAGCGCGGGGCGTGCGCGCGACGCCGATGGAGCGTGTCCAGCGCGCTGCATAACACTACCGGTGTATGTCACCGTATATAAGATTTAGTGTTATAGACCGCGCTGGGCACGCTCCATCGGTTTCGCGCTCATGCCCCGCGCTGCGGTTTGTGGTGGCTTTAAGAGCAAGATAGGTGATGTGTCAATGACGGTACAGACTTATACCTAGTTCCCGATGCATACGCATGCAGATCAGATGATTGTTTTGTTTAGTTCAGTTTTTATTGTAGAAATATTTTCTAACGCTGTTCGATTGAATTATTATCGAGTAGTGTTTTTGAGGCAAGTGTCGTCAGCAGTCGTCTACAGTGACATTGCAGTAGATGAATTAATTATTTTCTAATGAGTTGCTTTTAAGGCTTTTTGCGTTATTCTTACTACCTACTTGAAACTAACTCGTTTATTTAAGGTCTACCTAAAAGACGTTAGTCATTTCTGAGAACCAGTTTATTAATATCAAGTTACGAAATATATAATTAGCATGGTTTTATCCGGCGAGATTTGTTTGTTAGAATTTGTATTGTTTTATACTGGAAGATTTCGTGTTACGTTAGAGCTGTAGGTACAACATGTGTGATAATTAGTTCTTACACAAAGAAAATGACGTTATTAAATTCCTAGTAGGTAAAGTAATTTTGTGATTGAACCTATAATTGTGTAGCGTTTCTCTAGTAAAGTGCATTTTGCGAATACTAAAGTTAACTTTACAACAATTTCTTAGAGACTAATGGCTCCATCCTTTCATTCACGGCATACCATGATTAACCTACCTGTTTTATTACAATAATAAAATTCCATAGATGTAATTTTAATATTTTCAATGCCGTAAACTGTTTATTACAGGTATTTAATGATATTTTATGCTACTACCAACTACTAAATTATTGGTAAGTAACTACTAACGTATAATTACAACAAATGATGAATATTTTCGCATAATACATTCCTGTAATGACATAAATCTAAGGAAAACAATATAAATTTAGTAAGTTATAGTAGTCTATACACCCAAAAATGCATTATTTTTTACAAAAATGACCTTTACTGCCCTAACAAATACTAACAATCTTAAATTACTTAAAATGGTATGGTCGTAAGTGACTTTATAACGCTTTTTACCGCGGTGTAAAGGACACTTAACTTTTTAAGTTTCATATTTAACGTAAGAGGCACCAAATTACTAAATAGAGACAAGAATTCTAAGCACTTTTCTCATATACATCGAAAATATAGGTCAACAAAGAAAAAAGTTACAAAAGTTTTTCTAAAAAAAAATTTGTTTTTTGGCTCTCCTGAAAAGTGCCATTTTGTCCTTTACGCCAATTGAACCTAAAGGTATCGATATGTTATTGAGTTGTAGAGCGATGCAAACCATTGCATTCCTTCTTGGTGCTATTTATACCATTTTTTTAATGTAATAGAGGAATAGTTTAAAACTTAATTGGTCTTTTACCATTGTTTAAAAGGTTAAGGTTTTTAATTAATTTTTAAATGTGAAGCCATTTGGAGACGTAATTTCACTAGATAAATGTTTATTTTCGTTTTAAAGGTTACGAATCGAATGTAATGTCAATGTATCCTAATTGATATTATGATTATTAAATAAAGGCGATCACATATTTAATTGGGATGTGTGTCGATATAAAAAGATTCAATATAGCTGTAGCATTTTGTATAATGATACATTTGATGTAATGTAATTTTAGGTAGGTACTCGAGAACTAAACCCATCTCGCGGGTTTATAAGATAAGCTTCATCTAACACAATGTTTATGAAGTCGATTTAATCCTATATAGTTAAGTTCTTGAGTTAAATTACTTAATATCAAATTTAATATAGTATTATATCAAATGTAGAATTGTATCAAATGTTGTTATACTTATGTATATCATTAATTAATCACTAAAGATGTCTTTTATAATAGTTTGTCTTTTTATGCTGTCGGAAATCTCACTGCAATTTCTGATCAACAATACTCGCGGCATATTTGAAACCATCACTTTTGTCCTCAGGTCTGGTTCAAAAACCGACGAGCAAAATGCCGGCAGCAGCTGCAGCAGCAGACAAACACGCAGATCTCGAGCAAGTCCTCCAGTTCCAAATCCTCATCCATTTCCTCAAACCTAAAATCATCCAACACATCTTCGTCGTCATCGAAAATTTCTACTTCAAAGTCTCTCACGAGCTCTAGCAACGCGAGTCTAACAACAAATACTTCTAGTATTGCAACTTCGTCTCCCAACTTGCCTATTACGCCAACGACATCAGTAAGTCCCCCTATAAACGTCATATGTAAGAAGGAGTCCGCTCCTAATTATGATTCGTCGCCTCACAATAAAAACAATAGCCTGTCGTCCATAAGCCACCATTACAACTCCGAAGCTTTAAGACTCAGCGGAAAGGACGCACCTTCAGACGCTATATCAAATGTTCACGGATACGGAGTGACACCTAAACAGGAGCTATACAGCAGTCCGAAGAGGCTGGACTATTCGGGAAAAGTGGACTACTCTGAAAAATCCTTCGGGAGCAACTTAGTCAAGGACCAATACAGCTCGAGATTGACTGGGAACTTGACACCTTTAGGGTCTAATTCCTCGATTATGACCACTCCCTCACCCCCCATAACTCCTCAGAGCCTGAACGGGCCAGGGAACGTGTATCACCCGGACAGCTACAACAGCTTCCACTGGCCGGGCAGCTCGGACTATATCCGTAGCTATTCAACGTCGCATCACCACCAGGGGTACGGGCAGAGCGCTTACAACTCGCCGTATTATCCAAGTCAGGTAAGACACTGCAACCTTCATAAATTTCATTGTTACCTTCGTTAATACCAGTCTTAATAATAAATCCCTTAATACGTAAATGCTTCTAAAGCTTGTGTGTTAATTTAACAATAGTTCATCTTAACCTGTTACTATGACATTTGGCTTTGCCAGATTAAACATACAATCAAGTACGTAACTTCGGCTACAGAAGAATGTAAGCATTTTTTACCTCATTGTAATAGGTGAAAACGGAACACGATTGCTTAGTAGCCTGAACCAAATAAAATTTTGAACGATCAGTCGAAAACCTAAGGCGGCATTCCTACTTCTTTAATCTCTCTTTCATTCCAAAGCGTACGTACAGTACAACTCGTTTGTTCAAACGTACTAACAAACACAGTTTTCTTATTTCTATACCAAAGTTAGAAAGAGACGATAGCATCTTTGAGCGGTCGCTCTTGTCAATGATTGAATGTATCAAATAAACTATTAAGTATGAATGAAAAAGTGTCCTAATCTTCAAGTCTAACGTAAACATTGACTTTCAGATGGAATATTTCAACGGTTCATCCGTGAACCAGTCCCACGGCAGCCACCACGGCCACAACCTGACGACCAACGGCAACCAGCTCTATAACCAGGTGTCCTTTGGAAACCCCTCCCCCCCCGCCGCCTGGCCTTCCCACCACAACATCCTCTCCTCCGGCCCAGAATCGCCAGAAAATCAATCCCAGAACTCTCCGCACTTAAGCATGCTTCAAGCATCCCAGATCACTAACTTCTCCAACACTGGGAACAGCTACTTCGCACCCGAGAAGTACGGAATCAACATGGTGTAGTGTTTCTAGTCTTTTTAGGTTATTTGTACATAAATAGCGTGTATAGTTCTAAGGTAGCTCCCCTGATGGTGATTCGAACGGAATGCGCTTTTTACACAGTAATTTTTGCCACTTACGGATTCGTGTTTTTATTAGACTTCAAATGTTTCTCAAAATTCGATTGCGTGTTCTAAATTATTACTTCTAAAATGATTTTTGGGGAGCAGTTGAAGCTTCTTAAGAATACGTCTGCAGCACATATCAATCGTTTGCAAAAATACCTTATGGAAAACTGTTGAATACCCGAGCGTTTTGCCGACGGGGCGGGCTTGATGTAGTTATTGAAATTGAAGTTTCTTTTGCAAATTAGTATCGAGCGAGACTCAGGATTAAGCTTCTTGTTTTGAAACGAAACTAATCATCTTTGTATGAAACAATTTTCTTGACATTTTTC
This sequence comes from Archips xylosteana, assembly GCA_947563465.1. Classification (NCBI taxonomy): domain Eukaryota; kingdom Metazoa; phylum Arthropoda; class Insecta; order Lepidoptera; family Tortricidae; genus Archips; species Archips xylosteana. Next base: position 4,035,910 of record OX387369.1, read on the forward strand.
TCTAACTTAACAAGATTCTTGATTAAAAACGAAACTACCACTGTTAATTTATTTAAAATTGTCATGAAATTTAAATTAAATACTAAAAATCTTCTATAACAGCGTTAATCTTGTTTCTCGCTTGCAATAATTGACATTGAATCAATAAAAAAACGCTGAAAAAATACCAAAAAACGAGAATCAACGAAATCATAACCCTGGTTTAAAAAGGCCTAATGACGTGACGTTTGAATCGAAAATGCGCCATAAATTTAACCCCGCAAATTTTAGTTGTAATGTATAGAAATTTCATTTTCATATTGCTTCCTTCCTATGTAAAAAGAACCTGAGTCATATCACTTATATTAAAAAGAGTAGGCTATGTTTAGTACAGAACTCGCTAACGTAAATATAGTTTTTAAACTGTAAATAAATTTTAAGAGTTTTTATTTTTAAAGACAATTTGTAAATGTGTGTGCTCCGAATGTATATGTGACTTATATTGTCTAGATTAACTTTAAGTATTTGTTTTTATGAACAACGGCACTCCTGTGATTGCGAGGTTTTGTTTCAGACTCAGTAATATATAATTGTTGAGCAACCAAAACATGAGACGAAGAACATTGTGACTGTAACCGAAGACTAATAAAATACTCTGTTTTTTTCGGGCATTCTATTACGTTTGTAAAATATTCCTTTCGTATGTAGAGAAATGATAAAAGAATTATATTGAAAGGTTAAAAATATTTTAACCTTTTAATTCCTAAGTGGTTTACAATCTCTAATAGAATACCTGAAAACTACTTATGTCTCATTGAAATTGAAACAATGAGACTAAAATAATTTTGTTCATTGGTTTTATAGACTTCAGATGTTCGAACTCAAATTATCGCTTTATAACGAACAGCATTCCTATTTTAATTTAAAATTAAATTAAATATATCGCTGCCCAGTGATTCAATTCGCATTTATTACAAAATTGATAACGAAGAGATTATTAGTTGATTGAAATATTAATTCAATTTAATTATTTCAAAGTAGTTATAATGTAATGAAATTGTATTTATAAAGTTGTCTTAAGCTTGAAAATAGCTAAGTTAGGTACCGCATTCAAGTCAGTGTATTTTTTTTAGTTAAGTTGTATGAATTAAATAACTATTGAAATATTGAATCCGGAATATATGCATATAAAAATACAGTTTGATTGTTTTATTTCCATACCGCTAATATATTTAAATTTAACCTAAAACAGTTTTATTAATTTCTCGCCTTAAATATATAAATTGGTAGTTTTACAAGTGTTTTGTCGAATTTATTGAAGAAATAAGCCATAGCGTGTAATTTTAATGAATTGAAATTTTGCCGCAAATATATTAACTATCGTTTTAGAACAACCTGGGTTGAAACTCAGTGAGGCTCGTTTCTTTCATATACGATAGGATTCTGAAAGCGGTTTAAACGCCAGTAGAACTATACCCAAAAACGAAGTAGTTTCACTTTTGAACAACTTTAAAATACCTTTTTGTAAAAATAAATATTTTTCATGCAAGGTTTTTTTTGAACCGAGGTGGCCTAGTGGTGACCTAAGCCTCTCAAGCAGAGGGTCGTGGGTTCGAATCCGGGCTCGTACCTCGGAGTTTTTCGAAATTTAGGTACCTATGTGCGAAATTAAGAATACAAATATGAAGGAAAAATATCAAAAAATAAAACTTAACTACTTAAGTATAAACTAAATATCTAACTTAGGACCTACTGGATTAAGTCTAAAAAACCGGCCAAGAGCGTGTCGGGCACGCCCAAGATAGGGTTCCGTAGCAGGTATGAAAATATCTTTGCATGTTAATGTGGTTGTTTTGGTCCCAACGTCGGCGGTACAGCGCCATCTATCGGCGAATTGGGTAACTAATCTGCAGTCTACTAACTAGTATCATATATCTATATCTATACATATAATAAATCTGTAATCTATATCTATTCTATATCTTCTATATCTATATCTATACATATAATAAATCTGTAACAAGTCGGTGTCTGTACATTGAAGATATTTGAGAAAAACTGTCACTAGGGCTATTTATTAGCGCAATAGAAACCAAAACAATGATTTTTAGAATTATTGTCTGTTTGTCTGTGCGTTTGTGCGCGCTAATCTCAGAAACGGCTTAACCTAGAAGGATGCGGTTTTCACTGATATGTTGGTATTTTCTTGGATTAACGTTTAGTGTTTGTTTCAGTTGAATCGGTTGACAAATAAGAAAGATACGATACTTTTAGTGTTAGATAGCCCATTTATCGAGGAAGGCTATAGGCTATATATCATCACGCTGGGAGTACGGTGGTGAATGTGAACGCGGGTGTGTGGGGGGAAGGGGGGGGGGGGTTCGGTTGGGGTGGGGGGGTGCGGGGGGTATTTTTTTTGTATCGAGGTACTAAGGAGAGCCATAATTGATGTAAAAGCAAATTGGATAAAAAAAATAAGCTGCCCAAATTACTAATTCCACGCGGACGGAGTCGCGGGCAAAAGCTATCTGAAATAAAATTATTATTATTATTATATGTGTATGTTGATTGCTTTTCAGATGTAGATTTTTTTTATTTGAAAGATACTGTTTGCGTTGTCTTATAGGTAGGTACTTAAAGAAAAAAAATGCTTGCAATGGCGGTTAAATTACAATCTTAGTTTAGAAATATTTTTTAAAAAAAACTTAAAACTGCTCAACTGATTAAGTTGAGCATGTTATAAAGGAAGTTCTCAAGCGGACAACCTATAAAGACGAAGATATCAAGAAAAATAACAGCAAAGAACTTCCGATTATTCAGTACTTAAATCAAATGGGCTACACCAGTTAAGTAGGCTTATTGTCTAGCGTGGTCGCAATAACAATCACCTTTTCTATCTGCCTCACGTATCACAATGTAGCGATCGAAAGCGATAGCAATCTACTACCGTATAGAGATGGCTAATACGATTGTTATCGTGGGCATCAGATAATACTAAGTAAATTTATCAATGGGTATGTTACAAGACGAAATAAACACAGGAATTAAGCGTAACATTAAGTTTGAATAAAATCGTAACTCCTAGTAAGAGACGAAAGAACAGATGAATATAAAGTTAATTTCAATAGAATCTGACTATTTTTTAGATATCTAAAGCCAACTGATATGGACACCTGATTGATTAGTTTCCTAAAAATACGATTATAATTTGAAAACTAATAAAAAAACCAGCCAAGTGCGAGTCGGACTCGCACACCGAGGGTTCCGTACAAATGTCAAAATATACGTACCTATACAGCAATATCTATATATAGATAATAATCCAGTTTTTGCAGAGCCCAGCTTCTAATTAAAATATAGGTATGCATAGTGTGGGATCATTTTTATATTGGGTAGTCGACGCACCCCTTAATGTTTAATTTAATCATATTCTTATTACTTTTTGCTGTAACGGCCACAGTAATACATAATCGGTGAGAATTTCAAGTGTCTCAGTAGTAGGGTTCCTTTGGCAGTCTTTGTACGGAACCATGTATAAGCTCGCTAGAAGTGGCTACGAGCTTGTCAGGTTCTATTGAAATGAGGTTTAGTAAGACCACAAGGCGGACACGACGTACAAAATACGCGTTCTTGAATCTACATAAGCACGACGACGTCTGTACACGCGCACGCCTACATACATCGCGCGCGCACTCTTCTGGATTCGGGCGGTGTCCGGCAATCTGCGCCTTGAGGGGTGGGGTAACTCGAATCGGTGCGGGGCGGAGCGTGTCCATTCTGTATAGTCGGGGTAAGAAAAGGTTCGTCACTTTTCGACTTTAATTCGTTGACATAGAGTCGAAAAGTGACGAACCTTTTCTTACCCCGACTATACGTTAGTACATACAGGGTTATTTTTAATTCACTGACATCCTCTTAACCCTGAATTCCTATCACTCAAACAAATGTTTTTTGTTTTAAGACTTTTTAAAATGAAGCACTTTTTTTCCCATACAAATACACAGAGTATCGTAAAAATAAGAGGTAATCTCAAATTTTCAAAACGTTATCACACCAAAAATATTAAGTTATGACAAAAGCCGTAAAACAAAAAACATTTGTTTAAGTGGTAGGAGCTTAGGGTTAAAAGGATGCTAGTGAATTACAAATAACCCTGTATATTCTGTGGTAAGACTTAAAACAGTAGAAAACGGATGAAAAATTAAAAAACTCTGGATACACATAGTGTGTGAAGTTCCTAATCGGCACTCGGCACTGGGCCTGCGTGGGAACTCAAGCCCTCTGATTCCGAGCCTGTACCCAGCAGTGGGACCTGTATCTACCGGAGACGATGATACAATAAGTAAGTATTAGAAAAGTAGTGTATGTGAATAAGAAGAGTATGAGCAAAGGTAGGTACACTAAAAGGGACTCTGAAGGTCGATTCATATACAGGGTAATTTTTTAATCAGTGCACAAATTTTGATACGTGATTCAGTATCGTTAATAGATCACGATAAACGATCATCTGTTCAAGATTTTTTTTACATTTTGAAATTTGGGTTGTTGTTGTTCATAGTAATTCATCCAATAAATTGGTCGAGTTACTATGAAAAATAAAAAAAATAAGTGATAAAAATTATAATTATTAACGACACTGTATCACATGTTAAAATTTGTGCACTTACTAAGTATTGAAAAATTACCCTGTATACAAACACCGAGCCTGTCAGCCACGTGCCGTAGCAGACAAAATAAGAATACAGTTTCATAAGTTTACGAGTTCATAAGTAGAGCTTGTCTAAGGGCCCAACTAACAAACAAAATAATAGTTAAAATATATGGCAAACAAAACAATAGTTAACGCATAATAATTGGTGAGACAACAAGATGGAGTGACGACCTGGTTAAGGTTGCGGGAACGCGTGGGATACAGATGGCACGGGACCGATCTGTTTGGGGAGGCCTATGTTCAGCAGTGGACGTCTTTCGGCTGAAATGATGATCCTATGTGTTACGAAAATCGACTAATAATACATAATAATATATAGTATAAATCTTCCCAGGTGAATTTTTCGCTTCGAGCCCTTATCTTTCAAAACAAACTGTATCGTCATAGTATTAAGGTTCAAACTTAATGTCGGCTCGAAGCGAAAAATTCACCTGGGAAGATTTATACTATATCTGTCAACTAAAAATCTCCATGAGCTACCACGCGTGGTGTGGCGCGTAGTCGCAGAATTGCAGTTGGTTTTAGCAGGGGGGGTTTCACTCCGTAGTTTAGGTATGTTCGGCCGGCGCGCCTCCCGGGCAGGCGTATGGCAGTAGGTTGTCGCTCGGCATTCGGTTCGCACCATAGAGTAACTTATACATTGGGAGAGTTCGCACGCTAGCCGCGTCGCGGGTATTTTTTTTCTGTGATTTTTGCAATAAAAGATACTGTTGCGTTTAAACTACCTTTAAAGGTAGTTTCCTGAATTAATACACACTGTCATCTTTCTTGATTTATACCTACCTATCATCAAACTTAGCTACATATACTATCTATTGGGTTTCTACCACTCCTGCTGGCTCGTGCTGAGTCACCTACTTCAAACAGATTCATCATCATCATTCAGCCGAAAGACGTCCACTGCTGAACATAGGCCTCCCCCAAGGCTCTCCAAACAGCTTAGTAGAAAGATATTTTCATGCTTTTTGTTTCAGTTTTTATTTTATTTTCTTTATGCTTTTTAGTTTTTGTTTTTTTTTGAAGGCGGTTTTATTTTTTATTTAAAAATTATTTTATCCTAGATTGTTTTACGGACGATAGTTTAACGTGACAACGTCTTATCAAAACATTCAAAAAACAAAAATTAAACCCTCTTTAATACCGCCGCACCTCCCCCCCCCTCGCATTGTACATCCTGGCGTTCGCTGCTCTCTTGCAACTGGCCATCGCGGCTCATGTACTCACAACGTAACGTTACATTGCGTCATCCTTTTTCGTGTATGCAGCCGGCGCTCATCGATTTATTAGACGTTGTCTTGTCACGTCAAAAAACATACATACAGTCGAACATAGAACCTCCTTCTTTTTTTAAGTCGATTAAAAAGAAAAGAGCTCTTTGCAGAATAAACGTTTTAATTTTTTTTTGATTAAAAGTGTTTCGAAGATCAAATCTACATGTTATAGTAAAATATACCGGCTTATTGAATTTTACGTTACGCGCCGCGGTTAGAACTTGGAAGCGCGGGGCTTCTGCCGTTGAACCGGCGACCCGCTGGTGTCACGTTACCGTTCCAGACAAGGAACCCTATTTTATCATTGTTTTAAACTTATTGTTTCAAACGTTATAGTAATATTAATTTTATATACTAAATACAAACTGAAACATGGATACACAGAAAAAACCCAGAAAAAGAGACCAGCACTGGGAATCGAACCCAGGTCCTCAGCATTCCGTGCTGCGTGCCATACCCCTACACCACCGCTGGTCAGGAGTTTAGACACAAATTTTCTTATATATCACATTTTTCAGTTTGTTTTCCTATAGTCAAACTAAATACAAACTGAAATATAGATGCACAGAAAAAACCCCAGAAAAAAGACCAATGCTGGGAATCGAACCCAGGTCCTCAGCGTTCCGTGCTGCGTGCTTACCCCTACACCATCACTGGTCTAGAGGTTAGCGACGAATCTTACCCATACATCGTACATTTCAGTCTGTTATAATCACTTTATGCAGTGATAAAGCGCACATCTATGTTATGCCCTCTACTTTAACACTCCTTCGGAACTAACCGCTCACCTGGACCAAGAGATGGCGCTACTGTGCAACTTTAAACACAACAAGGTATGAAGTATCATTTTTTTTTTAAAGATACCCTGCACCTAATTTTTTCCTTTTTTTTGTTGAATGTTGCATACCGAAAAAAAATATTTAGAATTTATTAGGCTTGTTTATATTCAGTAAAAAACAATTAAATATGTATTATTGCAAATCATTTCAAAATATCCCGCGTGGGAACTACGGCCCAACACCTCTCATTCTGAGAGGAGGCCTGTGCCCTGCAGTGGGACGTATATAGGCTGGGATGATGATGATGATGATTTTATATAACATACTAGTGACAACCCTAAGGATAAAATTTTGCTGGGCAAAGTTGAAGAAAGTAATACGAAAAAACGTTCATGACATTGCCCAATACCATAATTACAAAGTTAATAGAGATAAGGTGTTGAGATTTTGTCTACATCGTTTTTAAACTGAATATTAGTTACAGTTAAAATTAAATACTTGTGGGACTTTCCTGGCTTAAAATACACTCGAAGTTTTTTCGTCCTAATTGGCCCGCCAAAAATACGTCCGCACTCCAAGCCAGCTCACGCGTGACAGAAGATAGATAAAAAAAAGGCGAAAGATTTATAAGTTTTGAAGGGAAACCAGAATAAGAAGATAGATACGCGTCAACCGATAGGCCAGTGTTGCCAGCAATATGTTTAGCTATAAGCCACAGATTATAATGTAAGTGTATTTGTAACATTTTTTGGTACATTTCGCTTTTACTGAAATGTGACGCGGTGGGCAAAGCTATAATGAAAAGGCAAAGTTGTAAGTTTTTACGGTACCGAATATGGAGAAAAAAAATCGTAAAAATCGGTCAAGCCGTTTCGGAGGAATTCGATAACCAACACCGTGACACAAGATTTTTATATATTAGATTAGACTAGCTGTTGCCCGCTACTCCGTCTGCGAAAAATAGGAGTATATAAAATAACTTACGGCTCACTAAATATAGAGAAAAAAATCATTAAAATCGGTCAAGCCGTTGCGGAGGAGTTCGATAACAAACACCGTGACACGAGATTTTTATTTAAGTACCTACCTATTAGAAAAAGATTAGAAATGTGGCTGATACCCAAAGTGGTCATAACATATAACATCGTGAGGAAACGTGCACATATCTGAGAACAAATTCAATGGAGTGTTTGAAGTTCCCAATCCGAACTAGGCCCGCGTGGGAACTACGGCCCAAGCCCACTTATTCTGCGAGGTCTGTGCGTGCACTACAGAGGGAGTAGTGGGACGGATATAAGATGATGATGAGAAGCGTGACTGTCCTGCATCTTTAATCAAAAAAACCGATGAAAACCTGTAGTAGCAAGTCAAACTGAGCCAACCAACTCTTAAAATATCCCGAATTAATTTAAAAACACTTAGTATAATTCTTAAAATATGTCATCCAATAACAAACCTTACATAATACCGTCCAACACAACGCAAACCGCCATTTTGAAAAAAAAACTTCAAATTTGTCTCCGGCCAGTTCTTTTAAAATTAGCTGTTTAGATGCCACGGTAAATTGTGGGCCATACATACGCAGCTATAGCAAACGCAAACTTTACTTGTACCGTCGTAGATATTCCCTGGAAAATGTATTTTTATTTTACTCTAGCAACCCTAGTGAATTTACCGCCTTTTTAGCAACAAAACAAAACCAACTCTATCCCAACTCTCGACGTTCAAAATTCGAACAGACTCGTCACTACAGCTACGCCATTTTGTAAAAGCAATACCAACGTTACGGTACGCAGTAATGTTAGCAGCTGTATATAGTAAACTAGGTCTGTCCTGCTCGCGCTCGTGGGGCCGCGGTATACGGCCGTCCCGGTCTGTAAGCCGCTTATCTCCTTCCCGCACGCCGCACGCCCCTCGGCTGCTGTGAGCGACTATTCTGCAACTTTTAGATCAAATTGTTACATTATTCGAAATATTATTTTCGATATTATTTCTTAAATAATACGTTGTTTATTAATGAAGTTCTCAACTTTGTCTTCTGAAGCTTTAAACTAACTATTATTTATTAATACTTAGTACTTATTAGATAGTATAAACTTAAAAAAAAGTTTTAAAGTAATTGTTAAAATATCAAAAGCTACGTTTTCACTTCTCATGCTCTAAAAGTAGGTCAATATAGCCTTACGAGGCGGGAGTAAAGTAAGTGCTTTAGTCCCTAGGGAGTAAAAGTAATTAATTTTTTAATTCATTTCGAGTGACTTAGATAAACTCAAACAGCCAGTACTTGCTTAGTGGCAAAAAATGAATGAATGAATGAATAAAATTTATTTCGAAACAACAACAACAAAAAAAAACAGTTTACAAATTTTTAAAAATTAAAAATGTATTGAGGCAGTTGTCTCGAAAAAGGAGTCCACTCAGCATGAGTCGAGGCAGGGGGCCACGATACTGATTTTCAGTGGATCCTATAAAATAAAATATATATATAAAAAAAATATTGTGTGGACCATTTTCATGACGAAAATGTTACGTTCTTAGTCTACGTGGTCTTAGTTATATGCTTTTTCGGCATAGAAGGTGGCGCCATTATATTTTTTCCAGTTTGTGTATGGACCATTTCGCCGATGCGATTTTGTTATATCTGTGTCTGGTTGAAAAAAAAAATACCGCGAATACTTTGAAATTGTTGTAGAGCGTAAATCGTAAACGATTAAAATAAATTGATTATTCTCACAATGTCGTCAAGTGATAGTGAAAATTATGATGTCGAGCAAAGAGCAAAAGACATAATTGATAAACTTTGCTGCTGAAATCTAGAAAGATTTGTTTAAAAACCTATGAAAGTTTTATGGACTGGATTTTTTTCTCGCAATCAAAGTGAAAAATAGAGTTTTCACCTGGAGACTAAAAGTCAATATAAACCCTCGGATAAATAGACACCCTCGCTAAAGCTCGGGTGGCTAACCACCTCGGGTATATATTGGCTTCTTTTAGTCCCTCGATAAAAAATATACTATTACGTTTTGCTACGTTTTTGTTATGCTACATAATATCTTCTTCCATCTTAGACCATCTTTACTGTCACTGACTATAGGCAAACGGGATTTTTAAGTTACCTACTTCGTCTCTAAAGTACTTAAGTAAGTAAGTAGGTAGTATTTAAAGCATTTTTTAAATAAAACAGCAACGTTAACCGACATGAAATGTGCATGAAATCATATTAGGTAGCTGATCGTATTTATTAATTAAAGTTGTACGGAAATAATACTTAAGATCTTGGAAATAAAAAAAAACCTTCTAAACAAGCTGAATCTTCCAAAGCATCATGTTCCTTATGAAACCTTTTTTTTATTTTATTAAACGTAGGTAGGTAGGTATCTAATATAAATAAACAATACTTAGGTACCTACCGTGGTACGGTGACTGCCAGCAATGCACGCCGCACAGCCTGAACAAATGGAGCTAGAGACTTGTATTTGGCGGACATAATTTATACCTTGAGTATAAAGTTCACGGAATAGGAAATTGTTATTTTACTCACGGGGCAAAACAATGTCTAAAATAACGTATAAACTCAAACAAAACCTTGCAAAAGTTCTTATTGGTCGAAGCAAACCAACATTTTGTGTGCAATATTTGTTTGTATGTTAACTAGCAATATTCTTAACTAGCGACACGCCCCATATTTGTATGGACTGTCAAACGCGCAAACTATCAACGATCACGAAGCATCAAAAGCCGTCAAGTGTTCTGAATTTTTACAAATTTCTGCGACATTTTTTCCTCCTCTACGAAGTATAAGAAAACTTTTAAAAATACGAATGAAATCCGCAAAGTCGTTCTTAAGTTAAGGCATATCCAAGATAACTACTTAGAGATTGATTTTAGATAAATTTTAACTATGTCAAATAGATACTCTAACTTTTAAATACGAATACAGACCAATTTGCTATCAAACTTAACATTTTACTGCATCAATTCTCGAAGCTTTCAGAATAGCCCTCCGTCATATATACGAGACGTTACGCTGTATACATAATGTACTATATTGTTTACTATAGCTATACGTAGAAATATAGCGTATGGCGGAGCGCCGTTGAATTACAAGCGAAGATTCGGTCTGACTTTTGGATGTTCGCCTTACACTTCGAGAGAAACAGTTTCTCTAGCTCTAGCTAGTAAAGCTAGTAAAGAGTAATACAATACAACTGAAACAATACTTTGCTCAACCGCGACCTTACGATAGTTACGTTTATGTAAGAAATGCGTGTTCATGCAGTAACCTCCACACTGTACGAACACACACAAATCACACAAACCCAACTGTCACCACCACCAAACTACACTGACGCGTTTCAAACTCAACCAGAGATCAACTTCAGAGTAGGTACCAAAACCGTTCGCTATGCTACAAAATGTTAGACCCATTTGCATTTCCTCATCATCTTCATTTCAGCCGAAAGACGTCCACTGCTGTACATAGGCCTCCCCCAAGGCTCGCCAAACAGATCGGCCCTGCGCCATCCGCATCCAATGCGTTCCCGCTACCTTCACCAGGTCGTCGCTCCATCTTGTTGGAGGCCTACCTACACTGCGTCTTCCGGTCCGCGGACGCCACTCGAGAACCTTTCGGCCCCATCGGCCGTCAGTTCTACGGGCGATGTGCCCTGCCCACTGCCACTTAAGTCTAGCGATTCTTCGAGCTATGTCCGTGACTTTAGTTCTTGCGCGGATTTCATCATTTCTAATGCGATCCCGCAGAGAAACTCCAAGCATAGCCCTCTCCATCGCCCTCTGAGTGACCTTGAGCTTCCTTATAAGACCCATCGTTAGCGGCCACGTCTCAGTGCCATCAGTGCATTTCTTACATACCTAAACGTAACTATCGTAAGGTCGCGGGTGAGCAAAGTAATTGTTTCAGTTCATTAATATGGACCTCCGCAAAGTAACGCCTGATTCAATGAATTACAATAGAATGACTCTTTATTGAACAATATAAATGGTAAAGTAATACCGAAAACAAGGTACAGTCAAGGACATAATATATTTACGTTAACCAAGGCGTCAAAAATACCTATACAACCCTATGCTACTAACGATGAATAATAAATAAATAAATAAATAAATATCACGGGACAATCTTACACAAATCGACCTAGTCCCAAACTAAGCAAAGCTTGTACTATGGGTATTAGACGACGATAGACATACTTATATAGATAAATAAATACTTAAATACATAGAAAACATCCATAACTCAGGAACAAATATTCGTGCTCATCACACAAATAAATGCCCTTACCGGGATTCGAACCCAGGACCTCTTGCTCCGTAGGCAGGGTCACTACCAACTAGGCTAAAGCGGTCGTTAAGGTTGGTGTTTGCATATATATTTAACGCGATGGCTGTATATCACTTATGGATTCGACTGTGGAGACCAAAAAGTCGGCCAACGTTAAATGTTAGTTAATACAAAACGACTGACTGGAAAAATTTCCGTTGTGACACGATTCCCGTCATCCTAGTTTATATGTATACGTCCCAATGCAGGATACAGGCCTCAGAGTAAAAGGACTCGGGGCGTAGTTCCCACTCGGGTTTGTATGGATTGGGAACTTCACGCACACCATTCAATTTCGCAATTGTAGCCATACCCAACACCATCTACAATGGCGAAATTTTAAACCTGATACAAAATATTTCCTTACGACATTTTCCTTCACCTTGCTCATGGTAAATTTGAAATTAAATAGCGCACGTGCTTAATGCCGAAAAACTCTGAGTTGCGAGCCCGGTATCGAACCCACGAGCCCTCGGCACCATGGATATTTAGTGCTATTCAGGGCTAGATTGTTAGGTAAGTACTAAACCTGTGAGCTAAACCTTCGGCCTCGCCACACAACACACTACCAGGTGAGATAAAAGTATGTATGTAAACCCTTCGTCGAACTAAAATTATAAGAAAAAACACTATTGAAAATAAAAACTAAAACAGTGGAAAGAACGCAAGTGTTTTTTTTTTAATTAAATGTAGACGAGAACAAGAACTCGTTTCCAGCATAGTAGAAGGTTCACCAGCGGTAGTAGTAGGTAGTATAAAAGATATCAAACCCGATCAAATACCTATCACGAAAGTTCAACCACAATCAATAAAACTTTAAACAAAAAAATTACCACAAACCGAAAAAAGTGCAAAAGTTAATGTGCAATAAGCCCTATTTAATAACGTACTGACTACTGGCAGCATGTGGCCACTCCACGGCCTCGAGAGTTATTCAAACAAATGTTCCATTATTGACGTTCGATGCGCTGTTCCCGCCAATTTTTAGTCTATGGCCACTTTGTTTTTTAATTAGTGCCGGGGCTATGCTGTGACATTGATCTAAAAGTTTTTTAGAGTCACCAATACTCTTTGGAGTCACCTCACGATATAGCAACATTAAGAAAAGTAACTTTCATTAGTTAAATATTGCTTTGTTTTAGTTTTTTCTTTAATGGTTCTTTTTCTTTTCAAAACTTTTCGCAGTTCCTATACATTAAATTATTTTGTTTTTGTTTCCGATTGCAAAGAAAGTTTTGCTTTCGTAAATATATAGGTAAGTTGCATCTTATTTGCTCCAAGAGAGGGGCATTTTTGTATACAATTTAAAATAGCTTTTTTTAAAAAATTTGGAATTGTGGAGAAATAGATAGTAATTTAATATTTATCCTACTGATATTTATTAGTAAACAAATACCCAATCAGACGGGATCATTCTCATTATTCTCCGAACGTACTAATCCTGTATTTAGCGTAAATTAATATTGTTTCTCGTCAAATTCACACTTCTGAAGTTTTAATTGACGGCAGTTGTTAGCAGACTTGCCTCGAAAAGATGAATCTTAATTATGTTCTATATTAATAATATTAATAATTATAAAATACTAGCTTTAATTCGTAGCTTCGCCTACGCTAGAAATAACTTCACGAGAAACAATTGGTAGTTTCAAAAAAAGTGTAGGTACCCTTTTCGTAAAAAAAAACATTCCTAATTTACCATACAATTTTTTGTGTTAGTTTTGTGACGAGCCATATAAACTGTATGAAAAAACGTCACAAAATAGACAAAAAAATTTAGGTATTTTTTTATTATCTCATTAAAATCAACAGTGCTCTTGATTCTGAGTAAGAAAACCCCAAAATAACCTCATTTAAACAAATAAACTTTTTTTGAAAATTCAAAATACCCATTTACAATTTTAGAATTAAACCTAAAAAAAAAGTTTCGGTAACATTTTTAAAGCACAACATTTGCTTTGGCAACGGCATCTTCTAATCAGACGAAGATAACGCGCCATCTTGAAAGTTGAGGTACTCACCTTCTTGAATTGCGGCTTCTGTTCTCGTTTATAGTTAAAATATTATCCCAAGAGAATGCGAAACCTAGATATTAAGCATCCATGTTTCAGTTCAGATTTTTATCTATCTGTACGCCAAATTTCATTCAAATCGCCCAGCCGTTATTGCGAGATTAACCAACAAAAACCCAATCGTCCAAATAACCAAGCATCCTAACATCTTCACAAACTTTCTCTATGATAATATTATACCTACTTGTTAGTGTCGGAACCCTATTAATTTAAGTAGTGAGAGTTCTACATTTTCTGCCAACAAACTGCTATGCAGTTTGGCAGAGGTATTTGGAGATAATATTTCTGTACTTCTTTTGTCTGTATTTGAGTAAATAAATAATTTTAAAAAAAACCTATAGGTTTATAGGATAGGACAATGTTTGCCCGTGACTTCTGCCGTAATGCTGCTGCTTTTTTGATTAATCCCCTATTTTGAAATAAGATGGAGTACAAAAAATGTAGTGTGTTATTGAGAAGCCGATTTTAAGAATTGTTTTAAGTTTATAATTTAGAACCAAAAATAAAAAGGTAGAGTTGACATCGAACATAGATCCTCCTACTTTTTTAAAGCCAGTTATAAAGTTTTAGGCTAAAAATTTAATTTTTAATAAGTACCTTTCTTCCGTACCTTCATATTGTCAGATAACTTCAACAATTTGTACAGTAGTCCGATACCAAAATGGTAAATAATTTTGTTCATTGGTAAATATTTCCGTTTTACTTTTATGCTTTATTTGTGACTTAACTCGCTGTCCAGACTCAATAAACACAATGCAACATTTGCCAATACAAACCTGGGTTCGCGTGCTCAAAAGCCCTCTCCGCCGGTGCAGAAGGAACACTTCCCCAAATGTCCCTCCTCCCCACGTCCTTACATGTTAAAGAATCCATAAATAATAGAGTTGACGTACGGATTGTGTTACCCCCTCGTCCTTGTCTATGGTGCACCTAATGCCGCTATTGTCTGTGGCACGGATTTATAATTCATTTTCCTAATACATCTGACGCTTATGAGTTTTCGATTGATGTGGGGAGGTTGTAGTGTTTAAATATTGTGTAACTACCTACACTTTTGACTAAAATGGAATTTGGTAGTAAAAGATGGAATATCGCTGGTAATGTAGGCGTTAGTATCATGAGATCTGTTTGATGTTACAGTCTTGTTTTATTTTTTATTTTATTTACTTCACAATACGCGCCTACTAACCCGTCAGGGAAACCCTCATATTGATCAAAAAACTACGAATTTCATGAAGATTTTTCTGGATCAATCTGATCACTCCACGTATATCCATTAGCGGGAAGGTCCCGTATCAGGTGCATATCTAACTGTACTAAGTTACTATTCCAGTTAACTAGTTAAGTAACTAAAATGACAAAAGTCTGTCTAAATTATACTCCTACTTAACATTATAAATGCAAAAGAAAATCACGGGACAATGCACACCAATTGACCTAGTCCCAAAGTAAGTAAAACTTGTGTTATGGGTGCTAGGCAACGTACAGTATAAACGTACTTATACAAACATTCCTATTTTTCATACAAATATCTACCCCGACGCGGGAATCGAACCCGGGACCTCATGCTTCCTAGTCAGGTTCTCTAACCACTAGGCCATTTGGTCGACAAAGTTATCGATGGAAAAATTGTCGGTCGAAAAAATTGTAGATATTAATTATATGCGTGTATGCGTGCCTGCGTGTATGTGTGATTGCATGCATGCGTACGTGCTTGATGACTAAAATATTGTGTCTTTTGTGATGGTTAACAAATACGGTTTTTAATATAGAGCTTTTTTTTCGTATTAGATGTTCTCTTTAAAAAGCTAATCTAATAAAAGCTAATCTTAAAGGCATAATTTGTGATCAGAAGACAGAATTGAAAATTACGCTACACCGTACAGAAGTATTCTGGCAAATTAAATGATTCTATTCCATTCTACCCGCAGTTCAAAATGTAAGCCAAGCCAGTATGATGTATAATGCTCTAAAACATTTCTAACCCACTCAACCGCCCCAATCCAATGTTAGAAAATGAGAAAAGCAAGTAATGTGAAAGTGAAACGCCGATTCGCCATCCTCCAGAAAATAGATCAAAGAGGGAAATAACGATGCAAATTCATGCACGAGTAATGCAATAAATTTACTTTTCGGACGGTTCAGCCAAATTGAATCCTAACGGTTTGTCGCACGCGACCGGATCCTTTGAAATTTACAAAATTCAATTTTCCTACGCGGCACAATGTCAAGTCAGACCTACGCCCACACTTCTAAGTCGGCTGGCAACACACAAAAGGCATAGACAATTTAAAAACCTACGGCTTCGAATTCCGCCCGCGCTTCATTATTCGAATTTCGAAACAAAATGGCCAAATGACGTTTCCGTGTAAGCGCGGGGAGTGCCAATTCTGCTTGTTTGGTAATTTTCAAACGATTTATTGAATTAGATTGAAAAATTCTTTGATGCGGGTGGCTATTGAGCGAATCGGGAATATTCGATTACGCTGAACTCGACTTTTCAATTTATCGTCCCTTTTATCGAGGGAAATGATCGGTGTAAGCTCCCCGCGAGTTATCTTCATCAAACTTATAATGCTCAAAAATATATTTTCAGATTTCATCTAAGCAATGAAATATTGGAAAGCTTTTGCGAAGTCGCCATAAATAAAATTGAAATTAAATTTATCTTCGTCGTACACTTAGTACTAGTAATATGTACTACTTACCAAAAAAATAAACACTTAAACTGAATTAAAGTACCTATCCTACTGATTTTTATTGCCTGTTAACCTGTACTTTTATACTTTCTACGTCCTTAAAGAAACTAAAGTATCACCTGATAAAAATACTAATAGCTATTCAAAACCAGAGTCCGCTGATATCCAGCCTCAGCTACACTTTCTATAGGTGAGATGGAGATCAATCGGTGGTTTAAAAACTAAAAATTGCTCTGAAAATTTTAGCTACACATTGACTTGCGTCATTTGTATAAAAAATCAGTACAAATTACTCTAAGTCGTAAGTAGGTAATAAGAAATGAACTTTTAACTTAATTACCCCATATTCATTACCCATACGTTACCCGATTACCCCTAATGCCGGGTCACGGCCACTCCATGTTTTCGCGCGCCGATTAGCCACCAATCCTCTTGATTTATTCGATTTTCGAACGTCGCCATTTTGGGTCACGTGCGCCGCGCAAACAAGGAGCTGGTGGAGCGTACAGGGTGGATGACCTTGTGATGGTTATTTTTATACTTTTAACTTCGATCAACAATGATCGAAGACTTAAAACTTTTGTTTTTTAATCGCAGGTCGCAATTGTGACGTGACTGTATAATGCGGTAATCTCTAGTAGTATAGGTAGAGCTCAGGTAGAGCAGTAGCTCTCTCTACCTAAGTGGGTAGTTGTTTTTGACATTTTTACGGGTAGTGACGCTTAAATTGATAACGGCAAATGAGTCGGTTCACCCGCGCGGTAGCAAGAAGCTGGTAGCCCAAATATCTTGTCTTTGAACACTGCTTTTTTCTGGCAACAACCGGATATTGCGGGTAGATAACTATTAAAAATTGTCAGTGTCGGTAATATGCCAATGCCTTTAAAAAACATAGAATCACACCCACTGTAAGTATAATACCATAGACACCCGACACCGTAATTGGAGCACTCAATTTGCGCGCCACTTCCCGCCGCGCGCCGCCGCGTGCCGCATTCAATTGTCTATGCTATCGCCAAATCGAATGTTTTGTCTGTGGTACTCTGGTACCCCTTTGAATTAAGAAAACAAAAGTTCCCGCGCTTTTCAACTGATAGCGAAGCTGTATAAGCGTGGATTATAACTCATTAAATGCTTGATATGATAAGTTTTTGGCTATTAGGTACGTATTAGATGTGTAAACGCACCTACTGTGGATAGCAGGAGCGCGCTAATGCCTTATTAAGTAAGTTAAGTATACCTAATTACGACATTATACACGTGTGTATTGCAATGCCGATCTGACTATATAGTCAGTGGCGTAACGACATTACAACGGGCACGATTCTCAAAATCGAAAGTTATTATATCGAATGTTATAAATATTAAAATAGCAAATAAAGAAAGAAAGAAAGAAAAACATTTATTTATAACAAACAATAACACGCGCACGCAAAAATAAGAGTACAAACATAGACAAAGACATAGGTGCACATATTATAGCTCTGTTACAAATAGGTTAGGTATACTTAATATGGAAAAGTTACCGCAATCTGCAAAAACCCATTTTGTGAACAATTAACTTTATCCCACGACTTCGCCTGTGTTAGAAAATCATGTTTTACAGACTTAAGCTAGGAAACTAAATACTTATAGGTGTGCCTCTTCTTAGTCACATAGGCTCCTCCGTTTTTGACCTCCTGTGACATTTCTATTTCTGTTATTATCAGTTCCATGCTTGTATACTAAATAGCACAATTCAGACTCTTTGAAACATGCATTTTTTTTATTAAGACAGGCTTGGGACCATTTGTCACAGTAGCACACAGGGCTAAAAACTAACTGGACAAACAAGCGCATGCTCACAGTTGTTAAAGAACCTTCATCAGCTAACTTCAGCATCAACGCAATGTTTGAAGTTGGTTGACGCAGCATGATGATACACTGACGAGCAAAAATAAAGGGTCGGTTACAGAAATGCCGATAACTACAAAACCCGCTGTGATAGCTTCTTCGAGTAAAATGAGTTTAGTAAAGAGTTTTATTCTTAATAAGAAAAGGTTTAATTGAGAATAAAACTCTTTACTAAACTCACTTTACTCGAAGAGGCTATCACAGCGGGTTTTGTAGTTATCGTAATTTTTGTAACCGACCCTTTAGTTTTGCTCGTCAGTGTATTTCAGTCAGAAATTTTCACAAGTTTTTCATAACATTATCAACGCTCCCTCGTCTCCACAGAATCAAAACGCCACAGACAATAACACTCCCGCATCATACAGCAAAGGACCGCTGACGCAAATCCAGCCAGCAAGTACAGACTAAAAAATCGGCCAAGTGGAAGTCGGACTCGCGCACCGAGGGTTCCGTACGTATCTGTAGGTATATAAATAGTTTGTTCACCACGGGAATCGGCGTCTCGAAGATTTTTCTTGCTCTTCCGAGTAGGTATGTTTTAAGTTTCCCCCAAAGTCCCCAAAATGTACAAATTTATGGGTTTTGGGGTTTTTCCTTTATGTGTGTGTTATAGCATCTTGCCAAATTTCAGATTCTAGGTGAAGGGTAAGTACCCTATAGATTTTGATTCCATTGCAAGCGTAAAAATATATTCAAATACTTACGCTTTAAACGGCCGTATTTATGATATTCAACAAACAAAACAAAATAAGTATGCAAAATATGCATAGTGTGGGGTAATTTTACAGTGGTAACAAAAATTCAAGATTTTCAGACTTTTCTCTTTTCTCATTAGTTCCGCTATAACAGCCTACGTTCATACCAAATTTTACCTAGTACATACAACAGGAAGTACTCTATAGGTTTTGGTTCCACGGCAATTTGTATGGAAACACCTTTTTAATAACTGGCCCTATACTACGAAGCGCGAAATTCGAACTTCGTTTCATGCCGTTCCGCTCACGCTAATGGTATTTATTACGAGAGTGAGAGGGACCGCGCGATCCGAACTTCGAACTTCGAATTTCGTAGTAACCCCCCTGTATCTTTTGATTGTGTTGACTTAGAAGTTGTGATTTCTTCACAGCTTCAAGGAGTTGCAGGCTTGTACCTCCATGGGTACCCGAGGAAAAGTTTTTAACCAATAGGCAGACAAACGGACAACTAGTGTCCGACCAAACATTCGATTAGCCCTCTAATGAAGTTCGGTTCGAGATCAGTTTCGGTGTTGTTTCGGCCGAAATTACACAAGCCGAAATTCAGTTTGCAAGTGCAATTCTAATTTGGTCAGACACTAATACGGACAACAAAGTAATCCTATAAGGATTCCGTTTTTTCCTTTTTAGGTACGGAACCCTAGAAACGATGCGCGAAAAAAAGGAATACGGATTAAGGGGCACGCTACATTGCCGATTATAATTCCAATACGTGAAGAATTGGCATTTTGAAATCTTTTTAACCTTTTTTAAGACCCAGGTGCGGATTCGCCAAATACTTCTTAATTGGTATATCTAAAGATGCAACCCTTGTAAAAAACAACAATAAGGTTAGCCAGTGGGGGGTAACAGAGTCGGCATATGATACGATACGTATATACCTTGTAAGTACCTATCTATTTACTGGGTGGTACAGGAGATGTTAGTGTTAAGTTATTAAAAAGTGTGTTACATTTCGGTGAATGTGTTTCGGAACTGCACGACCTTATTCCACCTGCTCCTTTCTTCCATAGGTCGACCAGAAGTCAGTATTCCCAAAATCCGCACAAAGCATTTTCGCTCTTCCTTCATCAACCGCACAGCTAAGGATTGGAATTCCCTGCCTGCGACTGTGTTCCCTGAACACTACATTTTAGCCACTTTCAAGTCTAGGGTGAATGAGCATTTACTAGGAAGTCCCAACCTTGACACTATTTATGCACAATTGTAAACGAAAATAAATATTTTCATTTTTTTTTTTTTCATTTTTTTTTTTTTCATTTACTAGGCAAGCGTGCTCCATCGTAGGCCTCATCTTCGCTTTCCATCAGGCGTGATTGTAGTCAAACGCAAGCCTGTATTGTATAAAAAATAAAAAAAAAATAGTGTTAAGGAGTATTTAGATTAAAGATGCCACGTGTAGTGATATTGCCGAATACCGAATACCGAAAATTCGGCCAAGCAAGGATCTTTCTTATTGTAGTGCGTACGGTGCGGAGGCAGAGATCGGACAGTTAGACCCTTACTACGGTTGTGGTGCTGGCTCTGAAGATGAGCTCGGTTGAGTTCGAAACGCGTCAGTGTAGTTTGGTGGTGGTGATGGTTGGGTTTGTGTGATTTGTGTGTGTTCGTACAGTGTGGAGGTGGAGGAACTGCATGAACACACATTTCTTGCATAAACGTAACTATCGTAAGGTCGCGGGTGAGCAAAGTAATTGTTTCAGTTCACCCTTACTAGTGATGGTCAGCAAACGTAGCCTGTACTAATAGTATCCAAAACTGTTCGAATTCTTATAGACTCTAGGCCTACTAATAGTGCGTGTATGCAATGAAGGACTATTTTCAAAAGCAGGTATAATCTATGAGGAAAAAAGCTTTCAAAACAATGCTAAAAATTATGTTTTCAATCATCACAACTTACCGAAATTTTTTAATAATTAATAGTAAGTAATTTTGTTTGTAGAAAATATTATTGTGATTTTAGTCAGGTCAATTTGGTATTCGGTATTCGGCAGAGTATTGCTAACTTTTAGGCTAAATACCGAATAACGCAAAGTGGCCGAATACGCCGAATAGCGAATAGTCACCGATCGTCGTGGCATCTCTAATTTAGTAATCTAATTTAGTTAATCTATTCATAAGTTATAAGCATGTTTTATAATCAGACCTAATCACGTCTCCAGGTTAGCCCTACGTGTCATTTTCAATGCCAACGACGGATATATGCGTCACAAAGTACAACGTCAAAGTAATCTTCACGCAATGACATAAGGTTCAAAGTAGCTTTACGTTCTATCTAGGTTTGGCGGTGAAAAGGATACGAATCGCGTATCGAACCGCAATCCTTTTTGGACTATCAAAGCAGATTCTAAAGTTACGTCGTTCTTGAAGTTTTTAATGTTGGTTGCGCACCCCTCGGTTATCGATATGGGGTACTCAAGTATAATATACTTCATGACAAGTGCGAGGGGGTTGCACTGCAAGATTATAGCGTCCAAAATCTACGACTGCATTTACAAATTATGACCTATCCAACGAACGATACACCACAAGATAAAGTAAGACGAGAAAAAAAAATCAGCCTCACTGTACGTCTATGGGAGGTACCCTAAAAAAATTTTTTTTTACATTTTTTTTTATCACTTGATCGGGGTATCTACGTAATTACTACCTCTATATACATATCCATGCAAAATGACAGCTTTCTAGCACTAATAGCCATTGCGCTAAGCCGCGGACAGACATACAGACGGACGGACAGACAGACATGACGAAACTATATGGGTTCCGTTTTGCTATTTCGGCTCCGGAATCCTAAAGGCTTAACTATTTTTTTTCGAGACTTAATCACGAACTTATTGCTAAAATTGTCGACTCTACCGCGACTTATTGACTCAAGACCACGGCCGTTACAATGTGGTCGATACATAGAGTTAATTTTAGCAATAAGTACTTTAATATTATTTTATTTTATTAGCAGTACGGCTGCTCACCGAATCTAAGATTATAATAAAATAATATTATAAAATAAAATAATATTTGAATAAATAGATGTGGTACATCATTTCTTACGCATTTCCAATGTAATTTGGAACGTAGGAGTTGTAGCTTCTAATAGTTGCGATGGATGTTACCACACGCCACTGTTGGCGTATGTAAGCGATTAAGAATTTCGGGGGAGTCGGTTGGATGCGACGTGGTTCAATTGGTAGAACACCCGTTGGTGCGCATACCCAGGAGACGTGGGTTCGAATCCCACCGGCGCACCCGAATAACTTTTTCGCTTTTAAATAATAAGTACTTAGTTCGTAATCAAATACAACAGCTCTCACTCATACGCCATGACATCGAAATCAAATGCGAAGTTGAACCCTACAGAAATGCATGAAAGTAGATATCGGTCTGCATGCCGTGACTGATATATGAGTCGTTGGCGTAGAACCTGCGGTGCTCATATATGTGTCGTTGGCGTCGAAAAGGTTAAGTCCCGAAAATATAAGTTACTAGCTGCTGCCCGCGACCCCGTCTGCAAAGAATTCATTTATCGCTATCCCGCAGGAACTATGGAATTTTCCGGGATAAAAAGTATCCTATATCTTAATCCAGGTTATAAGGTATCTGTGTGCCAAATTTCAGCAGAATCCGTCAAAGCATTTTAGCGTGAACGAGTAACAAAGATGCATCCAGACAACCATCCATACCGACGATATTTTAACGACCGCTTTAGCCTAGTTGGTAGTGACCCTGCCTACGAAGCAAGAGGTCCTGGGTTCAAATCCCGGTAAGGGCATTTATTTGTGTGATGAGCACGAATATTTGTTCCTGAGTTATGGATGTTTTCTATGTATTTAAGTATTTATTTATCTATATAAGTACGTTTATCGTCGTCTAGTACCCATAGTACAAGCTTTGCTTAGTTTGGGACTAGGTCGATTTGTGTAAGATTGTCCCCTAATATTTATTTATTTTTTTTTTTTTTTTATACGTCCATACAAACTTTCGCGGTTATAATATATTAGTACCTAAAGATGAGTGATAATCGCAAAAGTATAAAACATTATAAAAACGCTTACGTAGGGTGGCAGGTGCCGTAAGTAGTAAGTCGTAGTAGCCTAGTGGTTTGACCTACGGTCTCTCAAGCAGAGGGTCGTGGGTTCGAAGCCAGGCTCGCACCTCTGAGTTTTTCGGAATTTATGTTTTTCAAATTTACCATGAGCTTTACGGTGAAGGAAAACACCGTGAGGAAAATTGCATACATTGTTTGGTTATATTGTTGTGTGTGAAGTTGCCAATCGGCACTGGGCCCGCTTGGGAACTACGGCCGAAGCACTAAGCTCTCATTCTGAGAGGAGGCCTGTGCCCTGCAGGGGGATGAATATAGGATAGGACGGTTCTCACCGGATTGGCTAGATGAATGGCAAAAGTACTATAATCTTCTCACGTATCTTTCACTCTCCGGTTTATCTGTGAAAAAGGAACTAAACATCTTCTATCTTCTAATATACAAAAACTAGCTGACCCCGCAAACGTTGTTTTGGCATAATAATATATAAATAGTCCACGTCCTATTCTCAGACCTACCGTATAGAGAAAAGTTTCATTAAAATCGGTCAAGCCGTCTCTTAGGAGTTCGATAACAAACACCATGGCACGAGATTTTTATATGTAGGTATTTAGATCTCGTGTCACGGTGTTTGTTACCGAACACCTCCGACCGAAACGGCTTGACCGATTTTTGTGAAACATTTTTGTCTATATTTGGTAGTCTGAGACTGAGAATAGGTCGTAGGCTATTTTTATACACCTATTCTTCGCAGACAAAGTCGCGGGCAAGAGCTAGTTTTCATACAAAATTTATAAGTAGGTAGGTACTATTTCAAATGTACCTAAATAATTTCTGGACCGTTTGTGATAAAACTTATACGACACTTATCTAGAAACCGATTTATAACCAAACGACGGACTTATGAGATTCCAAGGAAAAAATAAAAAAATACAACTGAATTAGGAACTTACCTCTTTGGGTGACAGTTTTAGAAACAATTTTATGTTGTAGTAATTTTAATCGAAACTGCTGGCTATACAAGTAAGTCTTAAATAAAAGGTACCTATATCAACTGATTTACACTGATCCCTTCGCTTCCTGTCCGCCTCTAGCATTCCTAGTTTAGGAAGAACATCCGCTACATTCAAAAATCGAACACATTAAACCGTTCCGCTCGACTAATCCCCAATGGCCACGAATCCAAACCAATTACAAAAAACCACCCGAAATAAATAAAATCAAGATCTATAAAAAACACAAAGGTCACCTTCCGATCCGCCAGGAAACGTCTACGTCGAAAAAAACAAAAATATAACCTCATAATTCACAATTAAAAACTGCTACTGGTCATGCCCGAAAGTATACATAATAAATTTCTACCTTAAAAAGGTCTGACTGAAAAGGGCAGGATACTGGCACAAAAGGCGGGACGGGCGAGAGAAAAAAGTAAAGTTGTTTATGGTCATTTTACCGCCAACGCGCGGTGTTTAAATTTAGAATTATACTCTAAGAATTCGTTCGGTAGCTGTCGGGAGAAAGCTTGTAATATCAGGGATAAATATTATTATATTTTATTAGAATAGGTACATACATAACTACTTACACGGCAGGAATGTCCATAACATAACGTTTATTATCAAGCCTTTGAGACTGCATCGGTGAGGCAGCTCAACTCACTTTATCGATTCAAGTGCTTTTTTCAAAATCACAAACAAAAAAATATCTTTTTGTTTAATTTACCGGTAAGTACTTAATAATAAACCTTTGCGACTAATAAAAAAAACTTTCAAAAATGTCTAAAAGTGTTTGTAACTTACAATGTTTTGTTTTTGTCCGAACTTCTTCCCTAGCTTTGCAGTTTCAGTCACTGAAAGTCGTATGCGTACAATGATAAAATGAAACACCATTTGAGTTATTCAATTTTTGCTTTTGCATGTCTTTGCACAACGGTACTATAGTAATCGGTGTTTTAGGGTTGATACCAACAATAGTTAACATTGGCTCTCGCAACACCTTACGGAAGTAATTTTCTTGCAGAAAATGGTCTATCGATGCTTAAACTTTTACATGTGCGCTGCGTGTATATCTTGGTATCGGCTATTGTCTTAGGCCTATACTACACGGGCGGTTTCCCGCCGCGGGAAACCGCTCGACGGAGCTGCGCAGTGTAGTTTGCACCATACAACTTCCATATAAAATTGTGTCTAGTGGCGGTTCAGAAGCGGTTTCCCGCGGCGGGAGAACCGCCCGTGTAGTATGGACCTTAGGTTGTCATGTTCTTTTAATGGTATCGGTTATGTTCAAACGAATAGACAAATTGTTTGCTTTATATCTTGTGATAATGATTTTTTACATAGTTTTAAGTGTGCTAATGTCAGTAGGTAATCATTGGCCTGGAAGCAATTTATTCTGGGCATTACATTGGAATTTCATTTTTGTCTTTTACATTTTTGTACACTCTTCTGCTGATCTATTTTTGGATAGTAAGTAGTGCAAAGTCATTCCAATCTGAAAAGAGAACTTTCTAATATTATTAGTATAAACACCATTTTAAGTAACAAAATCACACAGACTTCGCTGGTTCGGCCACCTACTTCGAATGGGAGAGGGTCGTGCTGCCAAGAGGGTGTACGTGGGACGACCGACTGGTCGCCGCCCGGTTGGGCGACCCAGGTACCGCTGGGGGGACAGTGTCCAGGCGGATTTGCGACGTCGTCAGGTCGACGACTGGCAAGAAGCTGCGCACGATCGGGACAGATGGCGTGCTCTCGTTTCGGAGGCCAAGACCCTCTTTGGGTCCCTGAGCCAAATTAGTTAGTTTTTAGTTAGTTTAAACACCATTTTTGGAGCCCTAAGCAATTCCGGGTTTAAATTTCTTTAAAAATTATTATCATCGCCGGTCTGTAACGTCTCACACGGGCCCAGTGCGGATTGGAAACTTCACGCACCCCATTGAATTGCTTCGTAGGAGTACGTAGGTTTCCTCACGACGTGTTCCTAAAACCGCAAAGCTCATGATTTTCAAGTCGTACATAAATTCCGAAAAACTTTGAGGTAGGTAGGTACAAGTCCGGGTTTGGAACTACGACCCTGGCCTTATACAACGAAGTGCATAATTCGAACTTCGTTTCGTGCTGCCCCGCTCACGCTAATAGTATTAATACGAGAGCGAGCGAGACGGTACGATACGAACTTCGATTTTCGAATTTCGGAGTTAGCCCCCCTGTGTTAGCTCATAGGTCAAACAACTAGGCTACAACAGGCTTTAAGAAAATAGTAAATATAACGTTACCTACCATTCCAACACCACGCGTCATTTCTTAAAATCCGTTGCTCAAACACATTTAGTTACATCTTCGTCAACAAACAATTTGATGGATAGGCTGAACAACAAATACACCTGTGTACACGACGACGAAAAAAAAAGTTCATTCATAGAGAACGGAACTGCATTCTCCGCCGGACAAAGGATATCGCGGGCCATAGATAATATAGATCTTCCCACGTTTTTTTAAACTACAGTAGCAGAATTTATGAGCCGCGCTGAAAAGGTAATGGCTGATGGTTGTTAATTGGGGTTTAGCTGGATTTATAATGTTATTCTTTGGCGATTTATCAATAAATGTCGCCAAAGGTAGGTAAAATAGACAGTGGCGTAGCTACCGTAGGGCAAGCGGGGCAGTGCACCGGGGCCTCCAAGCTCAGGGGGCCCCTCGGACTCTGAATTACAAACTATAAACGCGGACCTATGAGAAACGCGGCTATAAAACGCTACTAGTGAATTTACAAACGCGCGAGTCTAGTGAATTTAAAGTGCATTCATCCTTTACTTGTCGTATCATGTAGGTAAACAAACACGGGTTGGGGCCCTAGTTTATTTTTTGCCCCAGGGCCTTTGGTTAACTAGCTATGCCACTGAAAATAGATCATTGTAATATTTAAAATTTAATGAGCGCTTGTTTTATAGCCCGATTCCGGAACCGATATAATTAAAGCCTGACCACTCTGACCAGTACCTATATTATGATCATGCGCCATGTTGCGGATTTTAATGGAACTAATTTCTGGGTCTGAAGTTGAAGCCGCTGCCCTATGGACACTGAATTTGAATGTGGAAGGTGAATAAAAGTAGACCCCAAAGTCAAAATAACGAGTTGCCAATCCACATTGTTCAGACTAAGTATACTGAAATGTTCACACAAATGAAAACAGTAGCGCCCTCTTGACAATCGTCATTTATTATAACTAATTATAATTACTGGTCAGGTTTTATCAATAGCACGTGGTTTTTGATTCGTTTTATATCGATTTGATATGAAAATGGGTCAATCAACTTTTTTTTTCAACGATTTTCTGCAACTTTCTATGAAAACCGAAATAATTAAAAAACTAATTATTTTTCCTTATTTAAAGTAAACTTTTCAAAACGCTAGATTTTTGTAGTCAATAATGGTATAATTGCCATATTTATTTTATTTTGTTTAGCTTCTATTTCGTTGCTGACCCAGGGGACAATGATGTCGCCGAAATTTGTATGGAAATAGTGGTATGTCCCCTGGGTCACCGGATTTTTTCATAAAAATACTTATTTTTTTTTGTTTTCACATACGCACTATGATAAACAGTTTATCTAGTTAATACAAAATCATGGTTTCACTAACCAGAGATTACAGAGTTACTTGTAAAGGAGTAAATAGAAGAAAACAAAAAAAAGTTGATTGGCCCAAATGCTAATTAAATAGGTAAGTAGTATCACATAGACCAATTGCCCCAATCCAAAACTATGCAAATCTTGTAATAGGTTACATAACCATACTAAAGTACATAGATAAACAGATACCTACTTAAATACATAACCAATACTCAAGATCAAAAATTCGTATTTTTCGTATATATATCTTAATTTTCGTGATTATTGAACGTTAAATTGCTGATTATTAAAATGAGATTCATTCGGTAAGAAATCGGCTAGGCTAGAATGATGAATCCCGTACTTAGGTACTTAAGTACTTCAAGTTAACCATTAGGCTATCTAACCGTCAAAACTAATAATATGTACTTAATACAAAGAGTTTTCAATTTTGTTAATGTTATGCTCTTATTATGTTATTCATAAGACTAAATGAATGTTGATTACTGCCAACCTTCATTTTATTATCTTAGAAACCTAAATTGCGTACGTTTACCCCACTTGCGAAGGTACGTAACTTTACCCTAAGACTTGCGTAATTTTACCCACACGGCGGGTCAAGAGTACGCATTGGAAAAGTTTAAAGTTAAGCCTATGTAGGGCTAAAACTAATTAACTTTGAAGATAAATTTTCTTAAATAGTGAAAGTTTAATAAATATTCTACTGATTTAATATCATAGCATGGCAATTATTTAATTCTTTATACTTAGGTCTTAGAGGCCATCAAAAAAAAAGTTTGTGCTCTTGAACCGAATGACTCTAAAATACTCAATAAATATACAAACAAGCAAGGACGATTAATTCTAAAGGATCAATATCTTCACAATGTTGCCTTTCTTTAAAATAATGGGTCTTCTCTTTGGTCTTCTGTAATTAGTTTCGCTGTAGAGAGGTCCTTTTACCATTATTCTATACCACATTACATTAAATAAATTAAATAAATAAATAAATATCACGGGACAATTCACACCAATTGACTTAGTCCCAAACTAAGCAAAGCTTGTACTATGGGTACAAGACAACGGATAAACATATCTTATATATATATATATATATATATATATATATATATAGATAAATACATACATACTTAAATACATTTTAAATATCCAAGACTCGAGCACAAACATTCGTATTTTTCACACAAATATCTGCCCCGATCGGGAATCGAAGACCTCAAGCTTCGTAGTCAGGTTCTCTAACAACTAGGCTATCCGGCCGTCTAATACATACATAAACATACATAGGCAAAGAGGGCCTTTTTAGGGTTCCGTACCCAAAGGGTAAAAAAGGGACCCATTACTGAGGCTCCGCTGTCCGTCGGTCCGTCTGTCACCTGGCTTTATCTCAGGAACCGTGATAGCTAGACAGTTGAAATTTTCACAGATGATGTATTTCGGTTGCCGCTATAACAACAAATGCTAAAAACTAGAATAAGATAAATATTTGAGGGGGCTCCCATACAACAAATGTGCTTTTTTTGCTCGTTTTTGCTCGTTATTGATAACGGCAACAGGTAGACGCTTGAAATATTCACAGAATATTTAGTTATATATTCACTTTAAAAATAAATAATTAAATTAAAATAAAACAAATATTTAAGGGGGGCTCCCATACAAAAAACGTGTTTTTTTTTGCAGTTTTCATAGATAATGGTACGGAACCCTTCGTGCGCGAGTCCGACTCGCACTTGGCCGGTTTTTTATTTACCTAAATATACCTAATTTGTTGCGTCATAAGGCATCACAACACGAAAGAGCAGAGTCAGCGATCTATAATCTACATCTTCGCCGGTGTGGGCTCCCCCAGGGACCTATTGTTGGGCTTGCGTCATTGCGTCACACTGTTTTCCGTCGTGTCATTATCACTAGACTTAGGGGACCAAAAGACGACTATGTATACTGCCGTCAAACGAAAAAACCCGTCTGAGATTTTCCCCGAAAGTCAGTTACACTCGTATAGGTATTATACATACATATATGCGCCTTTTTTACTTATTTTACTTATTCCGAAATGAATATTGAGAAAAAAAATCAGATAACCCCTTTTCCGTATGGAGGCAGTACCTATAGGCATGTAAGAATAAAAATTTTTTAATTTCCGCCTGAGAGCTACACTTTCCAGTGCGTATTTTTCTGTATTATTTTCTATGCGTTGAAGAATAAATTAAAATATAGTCATTGTATTGTATTGTATTATTATTGTCGTACAAACAAATACCCGTAGAGTGTTTTTTTTTTACTAGCTTATGATATAGTGTCCCACTACTGGGCAAAGGCCTCCTCTCTGGTCTACCATAACTCCTTGTTCTGACCTGAATCTGGCCAATCGTTTAATTTCGCATCAATAAATTTTCAAAATTACCTACTGCTTATTTATTTATTTATTTATTTATTTATTTATTTAAATTGTATGGTCATGAGTAGTACAGTTCTTAATAGATTTATTCTACAGTTCATCATGTCCTGCCTCAGAGAGGCGTACAATATTTAAACTTAATTCTACATAAAATATTAATTTGAATTTAAATTTAAACAACTTCCAATAAATAATTAGTACAATGTCACATTGAATAAAAGATATCATTATAATGTCAAAAAATTCACACGATTTAAGCATAAAAAAGAAATCAAAAATTCATTAAATAATTTGATTACAATGTTAATTAGAATTAAATTTAATTACATAATTATAAGATAATAAAATTATTTGGACAAGAAGTCGGACACACTATATACACATTCGTTGACTAGCCACTTAAAAAGGTTTATCTTAAATTGAGCCGGCGGTAGTTTTTTTAGGTCGACAGATAGTTTATTATATATCTTAGCACTCATGCACATGACACTCTTAGAGAAAAACGCTGACTTTGACACCGGACAAACAACATCATACCCATATTTTGATTGTAATCTAGGTCTTGGATTTCTTAAGGTGAACATGTTCAAATTATTTTTAACAAATAGGCTGAGCTCATATATGTACAGAGCAGGAAAAGTAAGTATCCTATTACTGACAAACAGTGGGCGGCATGATTCAGTTCGATTTAGTCCATACACAGCACGAAGACATTTTTTCTGTAT
The DNA here is from genome assembly GCA_947563465.1 of Archips xylosteana. Classification (NCBI taxonomy): domain Eukaryota; kingdom Metazoa; phylum Arthropoda; class Insecta; order Lepidoptera; family Tortricidae; genus Archips; species Archips xylosteana. Next base: position 4,067,205 of record OX387369.1, read on the forward strand.
TCTAAAAACTTGGTCTTTATTACTAACGTTACCCCACAAAATAACACCATACCGTAGCTGGGACATGACATATGAGTGAAACGCTAGAAGAGCCGTTTTTACAGATGACACTTCCCTAAGCCGTTTCAATGCATAGGTAAATCTACTTAATTTTGTAACTATATATTGTGAATGGTCAACCCAATTGGTGTGTGAATCAATGATCATGCCCAAGAATTTGAGAGAGTTTACATTCTCTAATTGGGAGCCCTTGTACAATATTTTCACTTGAACTGGTTCCCCTTGAGGGGCATAGAATTCCATACACTTTGTTTTCTTTAGATTAACCTTAAGATAATTTTCCTCTAGCCACTTGTTTACCCTATGGAATACATTGTTGACTTCCTCTTCATAGTTTTGAGTATTATCACTTCTTATTACAATTGAACAGTCATCAGCAAAGAGCAGAATTTTATGATCTGTAATCATTGGTAAATCATTGATATATAAGAGAAACAGTAAAGGTCCAAGCAAACTACCCTGAGGAACGCCAGCTTTGATGTGTCTATATTCAGATCTATAGGTGTTATATGTTTTTGATCTCTCCGAGTAAGCTGTTACTTCTGTGCACTGCTGTCTACATTCAAGATAGGATTTTAGCCACTCAAAGCAGACACCACGAATTCCACAATGATGGAATTTGTCTAGAAGTTTCTTATGACACACCCTGTCGAAAGCCTTAGACATGTCCATGAAAATGCCTACTGCAGGAACTTTATCGTTTCTGCATTGTGAGATTATTTTAATTAGCTCGTACACAGCCAAAGTCGTCGATTTTTTTTCTCTAAATCCAAACTGTGCACCAGAAAGTATATTGTGCTTATTAAGAAATTCCATTAATCTTTTGTATACGATTCTTTCAAAAATTTTCGAAAACACAGGGATGAGGGCAATTGGGCGATAATTATCCATATCTGTAGTAGAGCCTTTTTTAAAAATGGGTTTAATAATTGTGTATTTGAGCTTATCTGGAAAACATCCATCAATTAACGATAAGTTTATGATATGATTAAGAGGGTATACAAATAAGTCTGCATTTTCTTTTATTATTGATGTTGGTATGTTATCGTACCCCACAGATTTAGTGTTGCGTAGTTTACTAATTATTCTAAGTATCTCTATTGGACAAGTAGGCTTCATAAAAATTGTGGAATCTAATGGCGTCCCCAGTGAGAAGCTATTCGATGAACTATCCACACAATTACCACTTGTTTCATCTATAAATTTATTATTAAAATAATTGCAAACTTTTTGAGGCGATGTAACAATAGTTTTGTCCTTAACAATTTTATCGATACAACTCGTCACATTACTATTTGTGGTATTCTTCTTGATATATATATATATCGAAATACCTTCTTGGTATATTTCTTAAAATATGATTTTCATTAAGAGTAATCCTACTAATATAAAATGCAAAAGTTTGTGAGACTGTGTGTTCTGTCTGTTTTTTCTTTTTTTTATTATAGACGGAGGCAAACGAGCAAGCGGGTCATTTGATGGAAAATGATCACCACCGGTCACCGCCCATAAAGCAAGTCGGTTAAAAAGAGTGACTGATCTGTTGCAGGCCTTTAAAGGAAGTATTTTTTTGTAAGCCCTTTTCTTGAAAGCCCCGATATGTCATAGTTGTCTGGAAACACTGCTGTTGGAAGTTGATTCCACAGTTTCACTGTACGTGGCAGGAAGTGCCGAAGAAAACGTATCTACCTACAGTGGTAGACTGCCATTCATCGAGATGGTGACGATGGAAATTAGACTTTCGACGGGAGGTGCGGTCGTGGAATTTCGCAGCAGGCGCAAATTAAATAATTCCTGTGTGTTTGTTACTCCTTTACACTAAAACGTCTTGACGAAATTAGACGAAATTTGGTACGTAAGTAGCTAAACGTCTCAAAAACCACCCACGTAGGCTACTTTTCACCCCGATATTCCCACATGATCCATGTAAAATCCCAAAATCTTAACCACTAAGCCTAAAGACATGATGCACCAGTGTTTATCATAGGTATAGTCGGGGTAAGAAAAGGTACGTCACTTTCCGACTCTATGTCAACGAGTTAAGGTCGAAAAGTGACGAACCAACCAAAGTGGCTAACCAGATTCCACATAATATCAGCGTCGAGCCACCTTTAGTGACCCGACGAGTGCTGAGTGGACTCCTTTTTCGTATATGTAGCTTATCTCTATTTTCAATTATTGTTTTTATTTTTCTTTTTAACATGTACCGTTACTTATGCGAAATAAAGATTTCTTATTCTTATTCTTATTCTTTTTTAAAAAAAATATATATAAAAAAATAAAGAAAGAATAATAATAATACTTACAGTCTTACCTTTTTCATTACATTTGATGCTCATGGTTTGAGTAGTGATGGTATATACTTACCATCACTGTTTAAACATACACATACACACATGTACATGTATGTATATGTGTGTGTATGTATGTATATATATTATTTGCACTTAATCTTCTCTTTTCATGTTTTTTGAAAAATGCTTGTCACCTCTTATGCACTCTTTATTATTGTTATAAATACCCAAATAAGGAAAAAGACCAAGCCAATCTTTCCAATTTAGTTTTAATAATCTTGTTACTTAGTTATGTTTTAGTTATTATTTTTTAGCATAAGATACAACCTGTATGAAGGAGCGAATTCCTCCTAATACAAGTGCTTTACTTAAAAGGAGGATTCGACACCACCTGAGTAAACGTTATGTTAAATAAATACTTTTGAATTTTTGAATTTTGAATTTTTTGAATTACCCCGACTATACAACGTAAACGATGACCACGATGTCATTTTAAGGAATTCCCATGGACGTTTCGCAAAATTCCGGAATTCCAATTCGACTGCCAGATCTAATGGTTTACGCGAGCGAAGTCGTTGGCAAAAAGTAGTGCTATTTTAAAGATGAACTTCTGAACACAATGAAATAATGTAGTAACACTTTTTACATCTAACGACCGCGTCGCATCAAATTCAGTTAATCACACACCTTGCCTACACGTGTCAATCAAAGTTGCCAGCGTAACAATGGCCGATTCGAAATTAATAAACCGGCATACCGACCCACGTCGCCATAGCCATATCCCACACGAGGACAATTTTAAAAGTAAAAAATAAAAAGCAAAAAAATAATCCACATCCCTAGAGGATTACACGACAAACGCATTTTAGACCTGGCCACACCGAATCGGGCTTCCAAATTCAAATTTCAAAATATTTAAAGTATTTCTTTTTTCGTTATTTTGTTTTCGAACTTGCTAGCTCTTTGTCCGCTTCTTTACTTGCGTGGAAATCATTATTCGCGATAACACGTTATTGTTAATTGTAGGACATACCCTTTCAATACTGCTGGCGAAAAGATTAATGTTTTACCAGAGTTTAAATTATAAGAAGCTTTTTTTAACGGTTTTTAGGGTTCCGTAGTCAACTAGGAACCCTATAGTTTCGCCATGTCTGTCCGTCTGTCTGTCTGTCTGTCTGTCTGTCCGCGGCTAAGCTCAGAGACTGTTAGTACTAGAAAACTGTAATTTGGCATGAATATATATATTAGTCAAGCCGACAAAGTGGTTAAATAAAAAAACTAAAAAAAATTTTTTTAGGGTACCTCCCATAGACGTAAAGTGGGGGTGATTTTTTTTTTCTCGACTAACCCTATAGTGTGGGGTATCGTTGGATAGGTCTTTTAAAACCATTTAGGGGTTGGTTACATGATTTTTGTATTCAGTGATTTGTTTGCGAAATATTCAACTTTAAAGTGAAAATTTTCATTAAATTGACCGTCCCCCCCCCCCCCTCTAACATCTAAACTGTTGGGTGGAAAAATTGAAAAAAATTCAAAATGGTAGTAAATATATTAAATTTACAAGGAAAGTTATAGCGGCTAAGATTGCTTGGGAATTATTTGTAGTTTAAGAGTAAATAGTAGCCTAAGGTATTAAACATACCGCCACTACTTTGAAAAACTCGTATCTCAAATCAGCATGTAAACAAAACTGAACCTTGATATGCGCGTAATATAGTTCACTTTGCCAGATTAACGATTTTGAGATACGAGCCTTTTCAAAGTATTGACGATACCTAACTTGGAAGATTCCGTACTCATACGAAATCCTTAGAAAAATATTACTTGATTTTTTCGTAATGGCTACGGAACCCTATCTTGGGCGTGTCCGACACGCTCTTGGCCGGTTTTTGTTTATAGGTGTATAGGTATGTGAATATAGTCGATCAAGTATTTTGCCATTTTTTATGATAATGACAGTTCCTACATCAGAATAAAAACAAAGGCTGAATGTCACATTGACTTTACCCAAAGCCTTTATTTAGAACAACAGAACTGACATTAAACTTTTTAATTCGACTATCATTGATGTAATACAAACTAGATTTGTAGACAGATCGCAAACATGAGGAACCTCAGATGTAGACTGCAGTCTCGAACTCAACTGACAGCTAATCAGTCGTCGTTGTGACACCGACCGTTACATACCGGGAGAAAAATGGGGAAATACACGGTAAAATCTTGCGATTCCGCTATCAACACACACAATAAAGCAAGTGGCATTACTTTTCATGCGTAAGTTCAGTTTTCAGTTACTCATATTATTCTGTATGTGACCAAAAACTAATAAAAATATCTAATATCGAACTGTAAGTTCAGTGTGGCCAGTATAATCATAGTTTGGTTTTCCCAACCTTTAGGGGGAATTTCGCATATTGTATGGAATCTCTATTTAACCTGTGCTATTAAATTTATGTTGCATGTTTACTTTGTAGGGTACCGAAAGATGAAGTGCGCCGTCGGATCTGGATGGAAAAAATCAGATTACTAAGACGGGAAACCGACTGGCTACCTACAAAATCAACAAAAATTTGCTCGAAACATTTTCTTGACAACATAAAAAAAAAACAACAACAGATGGTGGTTACGTTCACTCATGCATAAGTGAACGTGAAGCGAACTCGAAAGGGCGAGCTTGGATTCGAAACCAACGAACCTCTGGTTGAGACGCCATAAGTCGAACCATTAGGCTACCTCGGGTTTGAGTATAGGTATAATAAATAAATGATTAAAATAAATTGTACCCAGAAAAAAATAAAAACAAAAAAAATTAAAACGTCCGAGACAAAAATACTTACATATATCTATTTTAATGGTCGTTGTGTTTTCTATATTGTGGTTTTATTATATTATATTTGTGTTATGAAAAAAACTTTCGTTTTATTTTACGCCTTTCAATAGATATACTTAATTCGCACTAATATTATAAAATGGCACTGGCAACAGCTGCTAGTAGGTGCAGTAGTAGTAGTAGTATTTGAAATCCAATTAATTATGGTTTTGTCCACCCAGTTAACATTATGAACTAATAAAAAATTTCTTCGTGTAATTTATTATTTAGGGGGAAATTTGTGTATGGTAAGCAACACCAAGCCTTAAATATCGTCATCTTTATCACATTCATAAACGGCGCAATGCGAGCATACTAGTGGAAGAGAGACAAACATATGTCTCTTTTATTATTTTGTTGATTTCAAAGCTACGTTGTCAAATTTCAAAACTGGCACGCGTTTTGTTGAGGCGGTAGTATGAAGTTTGTCACTCTAGATTATATAACTCAGTGTCGACTATAACTATTACCTGTATGGAAACCTCTAGTTGACTAAACAAACTACCTAGCGCGTAGTATTTTATTATATTTTTAGTTTGAAATTGATCGGAAAATTTAATGAAATACAAGTTACCATATTGACAAAGTTTTGTAACAACAATCATTGACAACGAAATCAAACAGACGGCCGTTCCTATTTCATAATCATAACACAAGATTTCCCAATCGATCGAATCGAACATGCGCGCTCGCCACCTGTCTCGATGCGTGTGAATGATCCATAGATCACAGATCTATTTATCGTCGATCAATGATTTAGCAATACTCACAATGGACTACTTGGGAAGCCAAGGTTTGACGGGGGTGGACTCGAGGTGCTAGTATAATAGTGCGTCGTTAGTGACTTGACGAATTTGAATTTAGAAGACTCAATGCGTGTGAATTTTTTTTTGTAAGGTTGGTGCTTCGCTTGCCCCTTAGTTTATACCTACTACGAAATTCGATTTTTGAACTTCGTATCGTGCCGTTCTTTCATGCTTATAGTATTTAAACCAAAGCTAGAAACTAGAAAGGGTCAGCACAATATGAACTTTAAATTTCGTAGCAGGCTCGCTGAATATCGATGTGACGAAGAACTACAGACTAACACTAAGGACTAAGAGGAATAAATATGAAGAAAGCTAAAAGCGCGATGAGCCTGTTTGGCTAAAAAGGTAGATCCAGGGCGTCCCAAAACTTAAGGATAACCAACCTGCTACCAGGCGAAAGGTCAAGTTATTAAAACAGTTCTGGAAAAAATAAGAAAAACATCTAAGCCCGTCCATAGACGGACTGCTTAGAGCTGTCTGTGGCAACAGCTTCAAGCAGTGGCTGTTAGGTGATCTGCAGTTCAATACAAAATTCAGAGCATTCGGGTTAAGGCGACTCCAAGCTCAACACAACTGCTCTCGTGCCGTTGGTCTCGGCTGCTCTAAGCAGTCTGTCTATGGAGGCCCTAATACATAATTTACAATTGTTTTAGGCTAAGATCCTGTAAAGATAGTGATGGCCTGTCCAGCTCAGAGCTTGGGTGTTGAGTTTCTTGCCGGATTCTTCGGAACACGGTATATATACCTACGAACCGGTGGCAGATTCTTCGACTTTTAGAAGTGCTTGTTAGATATACTTCGGGTGTATTGACTCTCTCCATAGTAGCAGCTTAGGGCCCATGTGAGGGGGACATAGAAAATCTCGGAATACAAAAAACTAGTTTGTTTTTTCTGTTCTGTGTAGAAAATAACCCGGAGAGCGCCGATGCGCGTAACTAAACACAAATGAACTGATCCGTAGGTACAGAAAGAGTTATAAAAACCTACGTTAAATATATACATACATGCATAACATACAGCACTCTTAGAAAAAAGGCTTTATAGAGACGTCTGAAATCAGCAAGTTAATAATGGTTTCGTATTTGAATTTTTTACTTACTCCAAACCAAGTACCTAAGCTAAGAAATACGATGATGGTTATTTACCAAGACCGCGTTTAAAAGGATTACTCCGATGCAGCCATGACACACGAGACGATGTAAAAAGAAAAATAATTCGAGGATTAGCTGCCAGCGTCAAAGTGTTAAATATCGAACACACGGCGTCTAATTTGACAACGGCCGAACTCGATTCCTGTGCCTAAGAAAAAATAATTTGACAAGTGTGTCGTATCTCTGGTCGGGTTTGACAGTTCGGTTTTTAAATCGCGCGCGGCTGACAGCGCCCGATGGCTTAATGTTTGATTGTGTTTTTAAACGAAAATTATGATTAAATTTTAATTAGTAATTATGTACTCACAATCGGTGGATTACAAACTTGTTGTGAAACTGAACTTGCAGCGATCAAAGTTGATGAGCTTTCGTGCTCTCGACGTTTTGTTGTAGCCTACGTCGGGGAAATTGGGAAACTTTTCAGAGTTTTCCCTTCGGTGTTTTGGATGAATTTGAAATTTAAAGATTTTCTAGCGTTCCTCAAGTTATAAGCACTTATTTCTTTGATTTTGTTCTAATTGATAAAGTTCAAAAGCGCTTAATGCCTGCTGGCTAAAAATGTTAATATTTTTCCAATAACCCAAAGATTCTATGGAGATAGTTCAAGGCTCTTAAATCCTTTGGGGCTTAATTACAGGTGATAGTCTTGGTGGATAGAAACATTGGCCGCTACTTTATTTTTAGGCAGCATATTCAAAATAGATCATAATATTTTTCCAAGCAGTAGTTCACCCGTCAATATACGCGTGTACCGCATACCAAAAACGCACAGTCACGCCCAAAAAAACCCTCAGTGGTTCAAATACTTCGCCTTTGATCGAGATACGTGAAATCTTGTCCACAAACAATGCCATTATTCTAAAAAAAATAAACACTCCAAGCTTCCATTCGATGTTTGAAATTGAAAAAATAAAACGTACGCCACGTCATAGACACGGTGTTGCGTTCGATTTTGAAATTGGAGCATTAGGGATGTGCGTGCGTGGTGTCGAAATCGCAACCGTTTTAGTAACACTCATGTTTGTGCCAATTAGCGGTTTTACAAAATAATATCAGATAGTTTATAAATAAATATGGTAATAGAAATCTAACAATTCTTTTTTTTTCGGTAGCAGCAATGTCTACTGACTTGAGTTAGTTGGAGTGCGATAATACCTAATACGAGTAGGTATACCTACTAGTAGTTAAAACAAGATGTTTAGAGCACACTCAGACAGAGAACGATCTGGAGTTCCGAGTTCGGCGTTCAGAGTTCTGTGTTTTGACCGCTCGAGAGTTCCAGTCGCCTGCTGTGTGCGTTATCGTTAGAGACTCAGTACATTCCAAAGAACGCAGAACTATGAAAGCGGAACTCGGAACTCTAGACCGCTCTCAGTCTGAGTGCGCTTTTAATTTATGGGATTTATTTCATCTCATACGAATATCTTTCTTTATTTGTATTAATTATCAATAGGTACACTGATGACTTCATTAGGTCATGGAATATCAATTGTGTTTCAAGGAGCAAAATAGGTACAGCAAACTGTCAAATGATATTGTTATTGAGCAAATAAAAGCCTAAATTTAATACGTAGCAATCACCCATTCCAAATTTTAATTTCTATTGTGGGCTTTGTCAAGATGGAGCCAGAAAAACGCATAAGTTTCTAATAATATACGTAAATTTACCATTTAAGGCACCATTATGCCACGAGATAAAGACGCAAACATTTGTATATTCAAACAAAATTAATGCCCTATGTTGAACACTTTTGACAACCCTGGACTTCTTAGTCAGAATAAAAAAAACAGTAAAAATATTGTGATATTTGACAACTGTCGCAGGCTGATCGATATCGAATAGTTTTATTTTATTTTCTAAAATTCTTCAGTCAAAATATAGATCAAATCTATTTGGGATGTTTGTTTTAATGTGTCACAAATAAGTAGTATTTTTGATGACAGCCAGTTGTTACAGTAAAAATTAAAAAGCGAACGGTCCACGATATGCATTTTGGAAGTGCTTTGTGATTTTGAGTTTCGGATTTGAAAATTTTCATTCGGAAGTTAAGTACTTTAGTTTTTTTTTAATTGGCTTTGTCAGGGGACAATTTTGCCAGTGTCTAATAAGCGTAGTTATTTTGCCGTTATTCAGTAAAATTATCATAGAAAACGAAATATGAGAGTTAATTGTGAATGTACGATGAGCTATTCGAAAGCTGGTAAGAGTATGATTATTGATTAAATAAGAAAAAGGTCAAACCACAGGGTATAAAGGGTGTCGTTAAACCTCAACACAACGTCAAAATCCCGCTGTCATTACATGAGATGTGGTTGTGTGCGTGGCCTCATCTCTGGTGGCGTTACCTATACCTAAGCATTTATAAAAGGAATTAGGTACCTTTTGTTTCTCGTTATACTAGGTAAGACATACATCAAACGTGGCAATTTTACCTTTTTTAAGCAACTTGTAGAGTAAGAGTACAATGTAGATCTACATTAGTGTCAAAGTGTGTAATTTTTACTGCAAATATAAAAAAATAATTTGGTACATTAAACTTTAAGGTATTACCTACTATTACAAATAAAATAAGCAATATAAAATGATCCCACACTGTGCACGTTTTACTTATGCGCAGGGTTCTGTTAACACTGGTTTCTCATGTATACCTAGGTATTCAGCCGTTTATAGCGTATATTTTGACATAAATTACCTACAGTTTCTAGGTAACCCTCGGTGTGCGACTCCGATTTCGCACTTGGCCGGGTTTGGTCTTTTGTTTTACGTGAACATCTTTTGTGTGGTTAAGTTGGATTAGTTAGGTCTGCCACCGTCGTCTGTGTGACGTATTGTGTTGATTTATGTTGATGAGAACACGAGAATAGGTTGGTGGTTTTCTGCATGAAAATGCATACGAGTCCCGGAGACGTCGCTGTCTCGCACGTGTGACCGCGGAGTAGCAAGGTACCTAATGACTTATTTCATAGAAATTAATCTAATCTTGATTCAATTAGTGTTTTTTTTTTGTTTTTTAACTGACCTATAAGTTAGCGAACGAAAGAAATGTTATCATAGTCGCTATTATCTGCTCGATACGTGTCATTTTACTTTGGATTGGACCGCCAGCTCATTAACCTTTCTTCGTTCCCTTGTAATGTTCAAGATTATTTTCATCAAAACGACAAACATAGTCATAATCAAGTAGATACGTACCTGTATGATCAAGTTGCATGGGCAGGTAGTCTGTCAGGTAGTCTGTCTATTTGTTGCGACACTAAACTAACAAAACTAACCTAATCATAATGACGTAAAATGTGGTAAATAAAGTAACTGAACATTCATAGAACTTTTATTCCAAAAATACACCTGGAAAATACTGGCTAGCCACTACGCGCGCCCTGTGACCCTCAAGCTCAAGTATCATAGACACCCGTCCATAGACAAAACGCGCTACCGTCGATCGATGGCAGACGAAGCCCGCGAAGCCCCGCAACGACCTACCGTGACGCAACACCTTTATATTTATACACGTACTACTGGCAGTCTTAAAAAAATTGTGACTGTTTTAAAAAATTAAAAGTTTAAAACGATTAGAATGGATGGCTGGCTATTTGTACCACTTAAACTTCTTTGGAAAATGTTAGTAAAAAAATAGAATCAGCTTTTCGTAACTGTGATTTCCTTTTATAGAATTGAGGAGACATTGGGTACGAGTACGAGTATGAGAGTAGAGACCCCGCCGTCCTCACAATATCTTCTTCTTCTAATATACAACGTGCCCACCAGGTTTCCGCAAGAGTCTAACCACGCATTCCTGAGTCCTGAGGCTTATGGAGTAATAAATGTTATCTGAACCTAGCTCGAAATAATTATGCTTAGTTTTTGAGATATTTCCATTTTTATGTTTAAAAATTTTACTATGAAAGTGGTGGAGGTGCTGGGATTGCGTATTTATTATGTATGAAAAAATAAATAAGTTAAAAAGCATAATTCGACCTAGGTTCACAACATTTATTACTCCATATGGCCTCAGGAATGCGTGGTTAGACTCTCGCGGAAACCTAGTGGGCCCGTTGTATAAAAATCTCATGTCACATTATTTGTTATCGAACCGATTTTTATGAAAGTTTTTGGTCTATATTTAATTTTGGTAGGTGTCTGAGTATAGGTTGTAAGTTATTTTTATACTTGCCTACCCCTGCTCTTCACAGACGGATTCACGGGAAACAGCTAGTTATTAAGGGGGTACTTACCGTGTTTTGGCGCATTTTATTGCATTCATTTAAACTCGTGCTGTATCGTTACTTACTAGCAATGCAGTCCTGAAATTCATATGTAACATTATTTGAGGATTCACTCTAGCGACCAGTCTTTTCGAAACACGATTACTTGTAGTTCGCTCGATAGAAAAAAAATCCAAAGTCGTCTCTAAAATATAAATTAAACTCGTAGTACGACGCTAATACTGCACGGAATGTTAATAAAACAAGATGTTTTCTAGGGCGTAGTCTGGCTACATTTTTAAAATATGTATTTGTTTTAGAAATATGATGAAATAATTTTTAAATAAAAAATAAAACCGACTTCAAAAAACACCCAAAAACTAAAACGCAAAAAATAAAATAAAAATTGAACCGACTACAAACAAAAAGCATAGAAATATCTTCCTTCTAACGGTGAGGCCACACGAGCGTAATTTTGTGAGTCGTGAGCGGCAGAATTTCGGTTCGCGCCATACAATATGGGCGCCATCACGTGACACTCACATGACACAATGTATGGCGCAACCGAAATTCTGCCGCTCACAACTCACAAAATTACGCTCGTGTGGCCTCACCCTAATCTGTTTGAAGTCGGTGCCTCAGCACGAGCCAGCAGGAGTGGTAGAAAGAAACCCAATAGATAGTACGTACGTAAGGTCGATGGCTAGGTCCACTCCTGCTGGCTCGTGCTGAGGCACCGACTTCAAACAGATTAGGGTGAGGCCACACGAGCGTAATTTTGTGAGTTGTGAGCGGCAGAATTTCGGTTGCGCCATACATTGTGTCATGTGAGTGTCACGTGATGGCGCCCATATTGTATGGCGCGAACCGAAATTCTGCCGCTCACGACTCACAAAATTAAGCTCGTGTGGCCTCACCGTTAGAAGGAAGATATTTCTATGCTTTTTGTTTGTAGTCGGTTCAATTTTTATTTTATTTTTTGCGTTTTAGTTTTTGGGTGTTTTTTGAAGTCGGTTTTATTTTTTATTTAAAAATTATTTTATTTTTTGCTTTTTAGTTGTATTTGTATAATTAGATACGTAGGATAAAATCATCAGTTTGACCTCGAAATAAGTTTGTTACAAAATCTATTTTTAATACAAGTTTTTTTTTTGCTCACTGTACTTTTTGCCCCTGATTACCAAAGTACTCATAAAGACGAATCTAACGAGACCAAATTTGATGGGGTTACGTCGTTTTATTACGGAGTTCTTATGGTCACTTTCCAGTTCCATCTTCAGACCCTGGTTACCATCTAGTATCAAAGTACTCGTCAAGACGAATCAAACGAGCCCAAACTCGACGGGGTTGTGTCGTTTTATTGTGGAGCGCCTTTGGCCATCTTCCAGCTCCATAATCAGACCCTGGTTACCATCTGGGATCCAAGTGCTCGTCAAGACGAATCAAACGAGCCCAAACTCGACGGGGTTGTGTAGATTTATTGTTGAGTGCCTTTGGCCATCTTCCAGCTCCATAATCAGACCCTGGTTACCATCTGGGATCCAAGTGCTCGTCAAGACGAATCAAACGAGCCCAAACTCGACGGGGTTGTGTCGTTTTATTGTGAAGTGCCTTTGACCATCTTTCAGCTCCATCATCAGACCCTGGTTACCATCTGGGATCAAAGTGCTCGTCAAGACGAATCAAACGAGCCCAAACTCGACGGGGTTTGTGTCATTTTATTGTAGAGTGCCTTTGGCCATCTTCCTGCTCCATCATTAGACCCTGGTTACCATCTGGGATCAAAGTGCTTGTCAAGACGAATAAAACGAGCCCAAACTCGACGGGGTTGTGTCGTTTTACTTTGGAGTGCCTTTGGCCATCTTCCAGCTCCATCATCAGACCCTGGTTACCATCTGGGATCCAAGTGCTCGTCAAGACGAATCAAACTAGCCCAAACTCGACGGGGTTGTGTCGTTTTATTGTAAAGTGCCTTTGACCATCTTTCAGCTCCATCATCAGACCCTGGTTACCATCTGGGATCAAAGTGCTAGTCAAGACGAATCAAACGAGCCCAAACTCGACGGGGTTTGTGTCATTTTATTGTAGAGTGCCTTTGGCCATCTTCCTGCTCCATCATCAGACCCTGGTTACCATCTGGGATCAAAGTGCTTGTCAAGACGAATAAAACGAGCCCAAACTCGACGGGGTTTGTGTCATTTTATTGTAGAGTGCCTTTGGCCATCTTCCTGCTCCATCATCAGACCCTGGTTACCATCTGGGATCAAAGTGCTTGTCAAGACGAATAAAACGAGCCCAAACTCGACGGGGTTGTGTCGTTTTACTTTGGAGTGCCTTTGGCCATCTTCCAGCTCCATCATCAGACCCTGGTTACCATCTGGGATCTAAGTTCTCGTCAAGACGAATCAAACGGCCCAAACTCGACGGGGTTGTGTCGTTTTATTGTGAAGTGCCTTTGACCATCTTTCAGCTCCATCATCAGACCCTGGTTACCATCTGGGATCAAAGTGCTAGTCAAGACGAATCAAACGAGCCCAAACTCGACGGGGTTTGTGTAATTTTATTGTAGAGTGCCTTTGGCCATCTTCCTGCTCCATCATCAGACCCTGGTTACCATCTGGGATCAAAGTGCTTGTCAAGACGAATAAAACGAGCCCAAACTCGACGGGGTTTGTGTCATTTTATTGTAGAGTGCCTTTGGCCATCTTCCTGCTCCATCATCAGACCCTGGTTACCATCTGGGATCAAAGTGCTCGTCAAGACGAATGAAACGAGCCCAAACTTGACGGGGTTGCGTCGTTTTATTACAGAGTTCCTATGGCCACCATCCAGCTCCATCATCAGATCAGCTCCATGTTGCAATAATATTGCATTGTCATCCAATTTACACAAGCATGCAAAATTTCAATTCAGAAACCGGGAAGTGGGTCAAATTCAACTTGCAAGATTTGACCCGTTGAGGAGTTCCGTTGGCCATCTGTGATCTTCTTCATCAGATCCAGTTTACCAAATGACATTTTCTGAATGAAAATGCTTGACTAGATGCTAAAAATTCTAAAATCGTCATAGTTGTGCCTATAAAATTTAAGGGTTTCCGTCGATTTACCCAAGATCCCATCATCAGATCTTGACTTGGTGCCAATGGGACCACCTCGGAAGTATACTCTTTCAAACAAAAAAAGAATTTTGAAAATCGGTCCACAATTGGCGGAGATATCGATGAACATACATAGAAAAAAAAAAAAAAAAAAAAATATATAAACAGTGGAACATAGAACCTCCTCCTTTTTTGAAGTCGGTTAAAAACCAAAAACACGCGCTGTCCAACCAACCTATCTTGAGCCATCGTGCCTCTCCCAAGCGGCCCCACGCCCGAAATCGCCCACCCAAAATCGATTAGCGCGAAAAACGCGGTACCCCCTTAAGTAAATAAATGAGAACACACATAACATACACAAATTTTCAGAGAAAACATTGCAAATAAAAGCAGTCAAAACAGCTGTAAAGTTAAGGGCGAAGTCTGTGTGTGTGTGCGTGTGTGTGTGTGTGTGTGTGTGTATGTGTGTGTGTGTGTGTGTGTGTGTGTGTGTGTGTGTGTGTGTGTGTGTGTGTGTGGTTCCCAACTTCCCTGTATCACACCACACATCGACTGGGTTTATTTACTTGGAAGCGTACTGAAAGTGACATCTAGTATAACTGCGCGGCAAACCTGTGGTCAAAGAAAGAAGTTCGCAGTCCAGCTCTGCTTCTGCTTTGATCTGTGAGATTTGATATACAATACGGTAGTTTGATCAAAGTTCAGTAGATGGCGCTGTAATGCCAAACCTCAGACCAATGATAGTGCCAAACATTTATTCAAACTGATTAAAACATCATGTAGGGTATTAAAATATTTTTCTCATAGCTAATATTTTTTAAGCTTGTTTTAGCTCATTAAATTAGCTTGTTTTTAGCATATCGGAGGAAAACCAATAGTAGTGCTGCTTTAAAAAAGTATGAAGCAAATAAAAGTCGTTCTAGTAGTTTCTGGCACACCAAATTCGAAAATATTCGCCACAGGAGCTCAAAATGTTAAAGTAAAAAAAATATAGTAGCTGTTTGTTTATACATATAGCAAATTGGTTCGAATTTTATTTTACATTGTATGTATAATGTATAAAAAGATAGTTTACTTTTAATGACAATTTAATTTATTTATGTGGCAACACTTAACAAAATCAGACATGGCGCGGGTACACAGAATTCCGGAAATTTTACAATTTTTCATTTATTTCTCAATATTTTCATGTTGTTTGTTTAACTTATCAAGTGCAAATCGGGAACTAGATGAAGACAATTGGCGGGACATACTCGAAGGAGAATGGATGGTAGAATTGTGAGTATTAAAAGTTGTTTTTTTCGGCCGGTGTCGTTTCAAATAAAAACGTGTCAGATTCTTATGAGCTATAAATTGTACATCCCGGAGCCCTCTGGTATAGTTTCTTACTCTTATTTAGAGCGCAAGTATTTGTCTTTTAGATCGTGGGTTATTCTGGCTTTGATAGTGCGTAGGTGTATAAAAAAACGACGTCGGAACATACGTAGAGTTCATCAACCAAGTACAAGGCCGCTAAGGTCTAAAGAACCGTTTTGAAAATCATGACGCACCGTCTATTGTTGTCAGACTTTTTCACTGAAATCTAGGAAACCGGTCGCCTATTGTTGTTCATTTACTTTAAAAGAGATCCATTGAACTCGTTGGGACACCAATATAAGCTTAAAACTTTATGTAATACAGTTTTTTACCCATTTACTAATTCGCAAGCAATAGTACTGAAGTTGTTATAAGAATCGCCATTTATCTTAATCTTCATTGATTGGTGTTTTTATGGTGATCTAGATCCAAATACTAGGTTTAACTAATTTTTTTTTAATTAAAAATATCATTACAAGCTGTCACCCGCAACTTCCAACTGTCCCATGGGAAATTTACACATTTTTCTAACATAAAAACTCACACAAGTTAATTAGAAATAATGTAGCCCTTTTGTGAATTGGTTCAGTAGTTTCTGAGGTACACCTTCTTACAAACAAAATAAGTTTTATCGCTTTATTATATTAGTATAGATAGTAAAGACTAGTAAATGTGAAACTTAACACATTCACTTCCACGCATTGCTACGTGCTATGCTTACAACCAGAAGTAGCGTTTTTCAACTTTGTAGTGACAACTGCCTTCGAACATAGGACACACCTAGCGGATTCTTGGCACTGGATGTGTTAAAAATATTGTCTATCTTACAAAATATTTACATGCAAATGTGACACCTACAAACTTAGCATACAAACCAAGAGTTACATCACTGGTTACTAATGCAAGATGTAAATATGTTAATCACCGTTTCATGGCTGATTCATTAGGCGGAGCAAATGGCTGCTAGTCAAGGATATTATACAGTTGATTTAAATGTAATAAGGTACCTTTATTAAGATTGATTTAGGTTCTACATTTGTAATTTACCATGAGCTTTACGGTGAAGGAAAACATTGTGAGGAAATTCAATGGTGCGTGTGAAGTTCCCAATCCGCACTGGGCCCGTGTGGGAACTATGGCCCATCCCCTCTTATTCTGAGAGGCCTGTGCCCTGCAGTGGGCCGTATATAGACCGCGGTGAATGTAATTTGTAATAAGAATTCAAAAATCCCATGGCATTTTGTTTTGGATGTCCAATTTAGAACAGAATAGTATTTTATGCAACTGTATCCTAATAGGGGTCCTTAAAACACAAATGTGGTTTCATGAAGCGAGGAGTAGCCGAGTTTCATAAAGGGTCACATGAGTGTTTTAAGGCCTAATTATGTACAGTTGCATACAATATTTTCCCTACATCCATATATTAAATCCTCTATCATGCGTTCAAGAACCATTGAGAAATAACCTGCATTAACGAGAACTAGGTATGTCTGCCCACAACCTGTGCCCGGTGCGCGCCCCAGGACCTGCGCGACATGATTGCGCGCTCCTCCTGCACCGGTACTGTAATATAATGATGTATGAAATCTCATTATGTTAGAGTTTTCTAATAGAATCCAATGTCGTAATACTGGTCATTATCTATGGCTTTTGAATGCATAATGGAGGATTTACTATATGGGTGTAGATAAATGGTACAAATATTAAAGCCAAGATAACCAGAAATAAATCTTTTATCTTTTTTAACTTTTTGCTTTTAGCTTTTTTTATGATCTTTGAAACGTTTTCCTGGTCAGTATTAGGTATTCATTATTACTCGGTCAAATCAAGCATTGAAAAGTGTTCCTCAGAAGTTCCATAATTTTATTGTAACAACAAATATGCTGTCATAGTTTTATATGATTAAGTGTTTGTTGAATTATAAAATCTGCCTATGGAGCATTGGGTTCTGTGAACCCATTGTCAATAATGATATTTAAAGAAACATTGTGAGTGAAGTGAAACTTGATTCCTTTTAACTAGAAGTCCTGCTCAGTATAAACCAATGCTACTAATATTATAAACAAGGAGCGGAATTTCTCATAGCAAAAATTAAACATCAAAGGGCATTGAACATAAGTTTTATCGACTATCAATAAATATTTCAGCAAGTAATAAAACAGAAAATAGTAGGGACTTTTAAAATAGCACTTTTTAAGTTAATTACAATTAAAATATAAAACCATCCATTCCATAATGCTGTTTTGGTTGTATTCAGTTTTTGCTATAAAATCGGCATAGTCGCGAATTAGGTCATAGTCCGGCCTACCTATCTAGTATTTTTTCGAGTTTTAGTTTCACTTCATTACATCCACACCACTCAACGATAATCCTCACATGGTCTAGTATTAAGAAAGTCTATTAATGCTTAATAGCATATTTAATAGTGGGTACTTATTTAATTTTTTTTTCTTACTAACCCAACGCGATTTATTTTAATATGGAGTTGCAAGTCGCTTATCAAAGGGTCAAATGTTACAGAATAATGTTAAAAGGCGATGACAAGCGAAGAGTCGATTCGATAACATCGATAGCTGGAATAGTCGATAAAACTTATGGTCAATCCCTTTGATATTTGATTTTTGCTATGAGAAATTCCGCTCCTTGATTATAAACCCATAAGTTTGTATGGATGGATGTAATAGATATCTTTTACGGCCCTACCGAGCTTTTGGCGCATTTATTGCATTCATTTAATCCCTTACTGTATCATTAGTAGCAAAGCTTTAGTTCTGAAATTCATGTGTAGTGTAAGATATTTGAGGATTCACTCTAGTGACCAGTATTTTTCGAAACACGATTACTTGTAGTTTGTTCAATAGAAAAAAAATCCAAAGTTGTCTCTAAAAAATAAAATAAATCCTTAGTACGGCGTCATGATGGCAGGTCATGACTTTTTAATGTTAATAAAACAAGATGTTATCTAGGGCCTAGTGTTGCTACAATTTTAAAATATGTATTTGTATTAGTTTTATGATGAAAATACCTAAATACACGCGCGGGCGCGGTCTGACCAACCTATCTTGAGCCGTCGTGCTTCCTCCCTGTCCGTATAGTTAGTTGCGTTAGTTCTCCTTCGGCCATCGGACGGGGAACTTGTGTCGCTTGCGCTTACCTACGCACGGCGTTGATTCTAGCCGCACTCACGCACACACACGAGTGCATAGAATACCTAAAATCGATTAGCGCAAGAAGGTGCGGCCTTAAGGCCGGCGCAGACCAGATGACTGTGCGTATCACGCACTATTTGTAAAGAATGAAACTGTAATACCTCATTTATACTCTCGCCTCGTACCTCGCCTCGTGCTTCGTCTCGTGTCTCGGCTTGGCGGCGTCTCGCCCGGACGCGAGCGTTGCGAATCACGAGACGAGGCGCGAGGCGAGCCGCGAGCGTCTATTCACACTCCCGTCTCGTTGCTTGACTCGCAGTTCGTCTCGCCACTCGTACGCGAGTGTAAATGAGCTATAAGAAAGACGGCACACCATGTGCACGCATCAGTCTAATGAAGCGAGCTTTGGAACTTTCAACTTGTGGCTAAGCAAATGTGGTCCTGGACTAAGCACTTTGAACAAGTTTGGTTTAAAGTTTCTTTTTGTATTTTTTATTTTTTCAACTTCAATTTTTTTTACTTTTACGGTCATCCCGTGAAAACCATATACCTCGTGTGTTCATAAGTTTTGAGATAAACTTCGAGATTAAACATAAAACAAAATAATACTGGCAGCTGTTTTATTTCTTTTTCTAATTTTGAATTTGGAATGTTCGTGTTCTATTTGTGCATTTTATAATTCATTTCAACTATTTTTCTCGTGATGGAGGGAACAA
This sequence comes from Archips xylosteana, assembly GCA_947563465.1. Classification (NCBI taxonomy): domain Eukaryota; kingdom Metazoa; phylum Arthropoda; class Insecta; order Lepidoptera; family Tortricidae; genus Archips; species Archips xylosteana. The sequence goes on from OX387369.1 coordinate 4,086,909, forward strand.
AAGAATTACGTGCGACTGTTATTTCGCTTCATATGGCTGGAAAAAAACCAATGGAGATTTTCCGTGACATAAAATGTTTTGGGATAAGCCGCAACTTTGTGTGTTACACCATAAAACGTTACAAGGAGACTAATTCTCTGAAAGATCGCCAAAGGAGTGGCCGCCCGAGGTCTGTAAGAACGACTGCGAATATCAAAAAATTAGAGAGCGTCTTCGTCGAAATCCGTGTCGCACTCAGAAGAAACTCGCTCTGCAGACTAACATTTCGCGTATTTCAATAAACAGAATATTAAAATACGATCTCCAGGTGAAGGCTTATAGTCGTAGAAAAGTTCACTTCCTAAATGATCGCCTCCGTAAATTACGGCGCGAACGTTGTCCAGTGCTGCTTAAGAGACACGATGCAAAAAAGATACTCTTCACCGATGAAAAAATTTTCACGGTCGAAGAAAAGTTCCACCGACAAAACAATAAAGTTTATGCCAAAAGCAGCAAAGATATAATTTATTGAATCAGGCGTTACTTTGCGGAGGTCCATATTAATGAACTAAAACAATTACTTTGCTCACCCGCAACCTTAAAGGTTTTAAGGTCGCGGGTGAGCAAAGTAATTGTTTTAGTTCAGCAGCAAAGATGTTCCAGCTTCAGCACGAAATGTCTGGCGTACCCATCATCCGGCAAATGTGATGGTATGGTGGGGGGTTTCGTACGAAGGTGTCACTCCACTCCATTTTTGCCAACAAGGCGTGAAGGTGAAAGCAAAAAATTATCAAAGTGACATTTTAGAGACTGTGGTGAAACCCCTGTCTAATACTTTATTTCATGGCAAAGAATGGATTTTCCAGCAAGACTCAGCACCGGCCCACAAGGCTAAAACGACTCAAGCTTGGTTAAGAGACAATTTGCCAGACTTCATCGCGGTGGAAGAATGGCCACCCTATCCAGTCCTAATCTCAACCCACTGGACTACTCTTTGTGGACTGAATCAGGGCCTGCCAAAAGTCCCATCCAAACTTGGATTCTCTAAAGCGGGCCCTCATCAGAGAAGCGAAGCAAATCCCACTGGAGAAGATTCGTGCTGCGATTGAAGACTGGCCCGAACGTCTAAGACCTTGTATAAAATCGAGGCGGTCATTTCGAGTAGAAATCGCATGTAATTGTTGGTTAGTGTCAACTTATCATTAGCTGAAAATTTTACAAATATAACTTAATTTTTGAATTTTTTATGTAACTTTTATTTCGTCTCAAAACTTATGAACACACGAGGTATTATAAAATGAATATATTAATTAAATACATGGATTTCACGGGATGACCGTAAAAAGTAAAAAAAAATGAAGTTGAAAAAATAAAAAATACAAAAAGGTACTTCAAACCAAACTTGTTAAGAGTAGGTATGGCCTTGTAGCGACATCTCTTGTCCGGGTGAGCGGTTAGTTCCGAAGGAGTGTTGATGATTCTCGATGAGAACTGAACTTAGATGGCGCTGTATCACTGCATAAGTGATGATGGCAGGCTGGAACGTATGATGCATAGGAAAAATTTGCGTGTAAACTCCTGACCAGTGGTGGTGTAGGGGTAAGCACGCGGCACGGAATGCCGAGGACCTTGGTTCGATTCCCAGCATTGGTCTTTTTTCTGGAGATTTTTCTGTGCATCTATGTTTCAGTTTGTATTTAGTATGAAATATATTAACCACTTAGGTAATTTTTGGTAGCTACGCGCCATGGTGCCCGGCGTGCAGCGCGCTGGCGCCGGCGTGGCGCGAGCTGTCGGCGCGCGCGGCGCGGCAGGCGCTGCGCATGCGCGCGGCCGCCGTCGACGTCACCAAGGCGCCCGGCCTCAGCGGACGGTTCGTGGTCACCGCGCTGCCCACCATCTACCAGTCAGTACTTTACTCTCTCCTTAAATTCAAATTCTATTTATTTCAGACAACAATACTGGTCCAAGTTGTTAGTAACATAACATAAATATTAACAAAATTAAGGTAGATAACGTTAGAACAAAGAACAAAAAAAAATAATAATAATAATAAGAACAAACACAAACACACACAATCTACCGCCTCGCGGACATAATCTTTTCATACTGCCGCATTATAGGGGAGTCGTATCTAACTGCTACAGTGCTCAGGATGAGGTTGGGGCTTAAACCACTCTGCAAAACTATTTGAAATTTTATTTACCATGAGCACGGTGAAGGAAAACATTGCGAGGAAACCTACACACATCATCATTATCATCATCATTTCAGCCGTAGGACGTCCACTGCTGGACATAGGCCTCCCTCATTGATGCCCAATCATTACGATTGGAAGCGATTTGCATCCACCCTGAACCTGCGGCCTTCACCAAATCGTCCGTCCATCTCGTTGGTGGACGTCCCACGCTGCGCTTGCCAATCCGCACACACAACTGAGAAGAAATTCAATGGTGTGTGTGAAGTTCCCAATCCGCACTGGGCCCGCGTAGGAACTACGGCCCAAGCCCTTTCATTCTGGGAGGCGACCTATGCCCTTGTGTCGTATTGGTATGGATGTATGGCTGGGATGAACCAACTCTATTTGATACTCTGTGTTCAGACCGATGGGCAAACTTTCTTCACAGGAATCCAGAAAGTTAAGAAACAGAGGACCAGAATTGTAGCATAAATGCATTTTAATTTAAAACCAGTTAAAGAAAAACAAATATCACAGGACAATTTTATTGACAACAATGATTGACCTAGTCTCGAAGTAAGCAAAGCTTGTGTCTTGGGTACTAAACAACAGATAAAACATACTGAAATAGATAGAGAGAGATACATTACATACTATATCTATTTTATCATGTATGTTTTATGATGTGTACTGTATGTATGGTTGATTTATTCAATATTTGTTTTAAATTGCACCACCACTGAAATTCTGATCTCCATTGTGGCCTATCCACACAGAACCGAAAGAAGTCCACTATGCTGGTAAATCAACTTTCTCTTCCCATCTGTTGCTATATTTACACCAATTTTGTCTGCTGTACAACCTAAGCTTTTATGAAACAGTATGAAGATGCCACTTGGACATGGACAACCAGGTACAAAGTAAATAAACAACACTCACCCTTGTATTTAATCTTGCAGTGTGATTGAGGGCGAGTTCCGCCAATACAAGGGCCCGCGTGACGTGGACTCCATGCTGAGTTACGTGGAGCAGAAGCGCTGGAAGCAGACCGACGCCGTGCCCGCTTGGAAGGCGCCGGACTCTCTGCAGATGGGGCTCGTTGCCCAGTTCTTCAAGCTGTCTCAAGCGCTGAGGGTAAGTGTTGACCGACCATTATAGGAAGACTCCTACAGCCGTACGTCGCTAATGCACGCATTAATTAGCCGTAAGCGCAAGCAAGGTCCTGGATTTCCTGCAGATGGGGCTCGTTGCCCAGTTCTTCAAGCTGTCTCAGGCACTGAGGGTAAGTGTATATTATAGGAAGACCCCTACAGCCGTACAAAGCCAGTAACTATGTGAAAGACTCTAGGACTTGGCATGGTCCCGGATTTAGGATTGGGATTGTTGCCCAGTTCTTCAAGCTGTCAAGCACTGAGGGTAAGTGTTGACTATTATAGGAAGAATCCTGCAGCCGTACAAAGCCAATAATTATGTGGAAGATTCTAGGACTTACTAAGGTCCTGGATTTACTGCAGATCGGGCTTGTTGCCCAGTTCTTCAAGCTGTCTCAAGCATTGAACGAGAGAGTAGCTATTTCAGGGGTCCGTATTTAAAACCAGTATTGGAAGACCTAGAACTTTGTATATGGGCAAGGTTTACCCTTTCTCAAATAGTGGCAGGGTTGCTTTATATAGCTAGTATAAGGATCTATGCTGAACTATGTGGGGCAGAAGCGGTACGAGTAGACGGATGCCGTGTCCGGATGTAAGGCCCCGGTTTTTCTGCAAATGGGGCTCGTTGCTCAGTTCTTCAAGCTGTCTCAAGCATTGAGGGTAAGTGTTGACTATTACAGGAGTCTGTACAAAGCCAGTAGCGGAAGACCTAGGTCTTGGCAGATGGGGAAGGTGTCCCTGTCTCAAATAGTCTGGGATTGTTTTATATAGCTAGTATAAGGATCCATGGTGAACTGTGTGGGGTGGAAGCACTGGAAGTAGACAGATGCTGTGTCTGGGTGGAAGGTTCTGGATTTGCTGCAGATGGGACTTGTTGCATAGTCCTTTAAGCTGTCTCAAGCTTTGAGGGTAAGTGTGTAGCTATTTCAGGAGTCCATATAAAACCAGTAACTATGTGGGAGACCTTGGGCTTAGCAGATGGGGGAGGTCTCAAACAGCGAGAGGGTTGTCATATAGCTAGTATAGGGGTCTATGCTGAATTATGTGGGTCAAAAGCGCTGGAAGTAGACAGCCGCCGTGTCCAGGTGGAAGGCCCAGACTCTGAATTTCCTGCCACGTGTGGGCAGGTTTCGTCGCGATGTTTTCCTTGACCGCACATAAATTCCTAAATACTCTTAAGAGGATACGGTGGCTGAGAGAATGCCCGTACCCCTCCGTGTCAGTACAGCGAGAGCGGGACAACTGCAGCTCAGACCGTTAATAGGCGCGTAAAATTGATCAAAACAGCATTTCGTAGTCCCCTGTTTTCTTCTCGAAAACTGGACCAATAAAATTATTTTTTTCAAAAATAATTAGAGGACAGATTTAGCTATGCCCCTATGTTTTCCTTTTTTTTGTTTATATGAGGGATTCATTTCTGATGATTGTCTGAAAATGACGTTGAAATTGGGCAATTTTTTTCAGTTTTTGAAAGCTCATATTTCTTATGTTAATTGAAATATGGAAAAAAACGAAACAGGGGCATAGTTATGGTAGATACAGATTACACAGTAAAAAAATTTGGCTCTAAAGCCATTATCCAGGGAGGACAGGGGACTACATTTGTATGGAGAAATGGTGCGCATCGTATCCTCTTAAGGTACGAGCCCAAATTTGAACCCACGACCTTCTTGAGAGGCTTTAAACATGAAACTACCGTGAGACTCACTCATAGTGAAAATAAACGGATCACTCACTTATTAAAACGAGTTTAACTCGACATGTTTCGGGCTAATTCGTAGCCCTTCCTCTCGGAGTCGCACGTCACGGCGGCTGCCAAACGCGCGTTCGTTCTTGAGAGGCCATAGTTAAAGCCAGTAGGCTACCACGCCTTTTTTGCTCGGCTATTGTTTTTTATTTCTTTTTAAATATTTAAACGTTGTGTTGTTTTCAGAGCGTCCATAACATGCTGATGGAGACGTATGGGTTGCCGACCTGGGGTTCCTATCTCATCTTCGCCGTGGCGACCATCTTTATCGGAGCCCTACTGGGACTGGTATGTACCTAGTTTATTATAGTCACTTTGTTTTGAATGCTATTTTAAGAATGGATTACCTGTACTTTGTACACAGATAGGGTTTAAACAGAATCTCATTACTCTCGCTCATTGGTCTGTCTGTCTCAAAGTCAAAGTCAAAAATTCTTTATTCAATTTAGGCATCAATTGACGCTCCTATGATTGTTGAAGAATCTACCACCGGGTCGGAAAAAACCCTGCTGAGAAGAATCCAGCAAGAAACTCAATAAGCTATTTTTTTATCAAACAGATCTACATTGTTATTAAATTACATACATCTAAAGTATTTAATACAACTAAATTTTTTAACACAGTAGATACGCTATTTGAGACTAGGGATTGCCAATGCAGATAGAAATTATTTTCAAACATCCCTGTCCATGATATAGTCATTCATTTTATAGTACGCCTTAAATGTTTATTTTTTTTATTTATTTTTATTTTACAAAAAACATTACACAGTATTACAGCTTAAAACTAATGCACTGTGCAATCATAATAAATTACAATGATAATTGAAACATAAATTATACTTCTGTAAAAAAGGAAATAAATAAATACACGTATGTTCATTGAACAGTGGACATACTTACGCTCATACTTCCGCTCACAAAATCTAAGACACTCGGCACTCACACTGGTCCATCCACTTGCAAACACATCGCAGTCAGGGGCAGATGCGAGCATCGCATTGAGGGAGTTCATGTGAATGTTAATGTTTTCTTCTCAATGGATTTGAAATTTGTATCAGTTTGGTCGGTTATTGTTTTCGTAATTTTATTATAAATACGTATGCAATTTCCCAGGAACGATTTACGGTAGACGGTTGAAATTTTTAGTGTATATTTATTGCTAATAAAATGAGAACAAATTATAACAATAAAATTCATTGTCTAATCAATTCAAACTCACTCACATAAGTGACATAAAGTTTAAAGTTCATTGAAACAAAATTGTCGTGGGCCACAGGAGGTTAAGACAAATGACAATGTTTGAAATCACTTGTCAATAAATGACAGGAAATGCAAGAAAACAACGTATCATCTCTAGTGGAAAGCCACCGTAAGTCCAGTGGGTGTCTTTCGGGTGATGATGATGATGATTGTTATATTCCAGGTGCTAGTGTGCGTGATCGACTTGCTATACCCCCCGCGGCGCGGCAAGGAGTTCGTGCCTCAAGCAGAGTTCGACAAACGGGCGCGCGGCGACGCCGACGCTAAGAAATCGGACGACGAACAGGTAACACCGCTAGTCACATATTCTGTAGACCGCTGTTACTTATAGAGAGGGCTATGCTCGGAGATTGGCGCAAAAAAGTCACCGATATAGCTCGTAGAAGCGCCAGACTCAAGTGGCAGTGGGAAAGGCACATCGCTCGTAGAACTGATGGCCGATGGAGCCAAACGGTTCCTGAGGCGTTCACTGACCGGAAGACGCAGTCGCTCTCCAACAAGATGGTTAAGATTATGGATTGGTTGAGAACGCGTTGGATGTGTGTGTGGATGGCACAGGATTAGATCTGCTTGGCGAACCTTGGGGGAAGGCCTATTTTCAGCAGTGGACGTCTTTGGGCGACGATGATGAACTTATAAAGCGACTTCTGCGTCTCCACATGCTTGTCCCGACTAGGGTTACCATATGTAAATAGGGGGATGCCTGTCTATGGTACCTAAAATGCCTGATTTTTCAGAAAAATGCCTGTCTAAAGCAAAACGCTGTAAGTAATAAGTAAAAGCCAATAGATAATAATGAAGAAGGATGTGATTTTTAAAAATGCCTGTCTCAGACCAATGCCGGCCGCACGCCTGTCTAAACCTTAAAATGCCTGTCAAATGCGGCAAACGCCTGTCATATGGTAACCCTAGTCCCGACTTAGCTAACTTCAAACCATCACACAAGCAGCTAAAAAGGTAATCGCAGTTCACGGTTGCAGTCACAGAGTACATTTTCGAGTAACAACTGCCAATAATGGCAGAGGGGAAGTACTTCATTGTATTGGAGGGATATACTCTGTAACTTGGGTCATTTGTTTTTGACAGGAGGAGCTCATCAATGAAGATATAGTGGACGACGTGCAGGAAGAAAACGAGAACGACAGTGATGCGGAGAAGAATTCGCCCAGCGATGTGAGTATTAGTACTGTAACAATAACACAGATAATTTTAAAAATTAGCCTATCGTCACTACTTTGAAAAAACCTCGTATCTCAAATCAATACGTAAACCAAATTGAACCTTGATATACTTTTAGTAAAGTTCACTTGGCAGATTTTCGATTTTAAGATACGAGATTTTTTTAAAGTAGTGATGCTATGTCACTCTCCAGCCTTTCCTCTATGTCCATGCAAAAAAATCACGGCAATCCGTTGCTCAGTTTCGACGTAAAAGAAGGTCAATTAAACATACACACCTTCACAATCATAAGAGTAGTTTGGATTAACAAATTTATTTATTTCTCAGACGTCAGAAGAGGAGGGCGGCGAGTCCCGCGGCGACAACCCCGCGCGCGCTGAGGTGCGCAAGCGCCGCCCGCGCAAGGCCGACTGAGTCCGCACGCAGGGGGGACGGGGGAGGGACGTACCGCTCGACAACTTACCGCTATTGTAAACCACATCGTGCGGTAAAATAAGCTTTTGTTAAAAAAAAGATTTAATGCAAGCTTTTTTTAACTGACTTGAGCCATACTAAGGTTACTTGTCCGCTGGAGCGGAGCAGGGGGTGATGCGTGTCCACATGATTCGTTTTCCTGTGCCAGTGATACTCATTCGTGACTACGATCATTACGGCTGGCATAGCGTAAGGGCTTAGCGGAACGTTGCCGGAGCCGAATGTGTTTTACGGTTTCACAAAACATTTTTCAATGTTATTTATAACCATACATTTCGATATATAGAAACGTTCCTGAAATTTTTTGTATGTAATGAGGGTTTTTATGAGAAGCTAGTTGGTGCTAGCATCGTGAGGTCCATTTGTCAACTTGGACATTGGTGTTAAAGGTAACGCCACCAGAGTTGAGGCCATGCACACAACCACATCTCATGTAATGACAGCGGGATTTTGACGTTGTGTTGTCGTTAAACGTCAACACGTCAAAATCCCGCTGTCATTACATGTGATGTGGTTGTGTGCGTGGCCTCAACTCTGGTGGCGTTACCTCTACGTTTGAAATTGATTTATAACTAAATGAGCCAATCGCAAGCAAGATTGTAACGTCAAACCTCATGATACTAACCCCATCTAGCGACATTCCACCTGGCAGAAAACTTTCAGAGCTTCGATTGTACCTCTCTATGGTGTTTACTTGTGGCTGGTATGGAACGTTGATTCACCCTTCTAACTAAATGAGCCAATCGCAAGCAAGACTACAGTCTTGCTAATGTCAAACCTCACTATGCTAACGCCATCTAGCGATGTTCCACCTAGCAGAATTTTTAATAGTTCAATTGAACCTCTCTACAGTATTTACCTGTAGCTGGTATGGAAAGTTGATTCACCCTTATTATATTATGACTAAATGAGCCAATCGTGAGCAAGACTAAAGTCAGACGGAGGGCACTATACTAACGCATCTAGCGATTTTCCACCTAGCAGACAACCCTCATATACAAAAACAACAGAAAAATACCAGTCGGAAGTTTTTACAGAGACGTCTTACAAAATTTACTTAATTTGCAATTTGCACTTATTTCTGAAAAAAGTGGTATTTGATGACTCGACCCCCTCCTCCCTTAAATGCCACACGTGACTTATTAAACCCCCTCTACGCAGAATTACGAACATACAGTCACCGGCAATAATATCAGATAGGACAACGCATTCAAAAACATCTGACACGCAATAACAGTTGCGTTAGATATTTTCGAGTGGTTTGCTCTATCAGATATTCCTGATAACTACTGCCAATATCTTTCCCAACATAGTAAAGACACTTGCATTTCTTATGTCAATTTTATATAGTCTTTAAATCATTCGAATTCTAATTTTAGTGTTCTCAAACACAAATATGGTTCAAGTTTCAAAGTTAATCTTTATCACACTGATGCGAAATCTTCAAAACTAACATATTAACAATAAAATCGAGATTTATAAAATATTTATATAAAGCTCTCTTTCTTCTGAAGGTTTCGCATATTTTCACAAGTAACGATGGATGGAATCATTTTCACGGGGAAATTATTTCTCTGCTTGATTTTAAAAACGAATCTTTTACTTGAAGGAAAGACTGACTCTTCGACGAGAGTGAGCTCAACATTGCATTTTTGTGATTTTAAGCATATTTTTAATCTGCCATCGCCGAGTGAATTCCTTACAGAAATATAGCTTGATATGAACTAGCAAATATGCAATATTGGGAATAAAATAATATTTGCTCTACACGTATTTGATTTAGTAGTAGATATCCAGAAATAATTCATGAAGACATGAATTGTTTATATTTAATTTGTCTTTATGTAACGACAATGAAAAGTAGAAATCTGATGAAAGAACTAAAAGTTTTCATACTAAATTGTTGCCATGTTGCATTTACGGAAAAATTGTGACAGTTAGAAAGAAACCGGCCAAGTGCGAGTCGGACTCGCGCACGAAGGGTTCCGTACAATTATCTATAAAAATCACGTTTGTTGTATAGGAGCCCCCCTTAAATATTTTTTTATTTTAATTTAATGATTTATTTTTAAAGTCAATATATAATTAAATATTCTGTGAATATTTCAAGTGTCTACCTGTTGGCGTTATCAATATCGAGCAAAAACAAGCAAAAAAAATCATGTTTGTTGTATGGGGGCCCCCTTAAATATTTATTTAATTCCATTTTTTAGTATTTGTTGTTATAGCGGCAACCGAAATACGTCATCTGTGAAAATTTCAACTCTCTAGCTATCACGGTTCCCGAGATACAGCCTGGTGACAGACGGACGGACGGACAGCGGAGCCTCAGTAATAGGGTTCCGTTTTTACCCTTTGGGTACGGAACCCTAAAAATGATGCGCTCTTTTCATTTCTACTTTTATTGTAGTTTCCTAATTATAACAATCTGTTTATTTAGAGACGAAACGGAAATTAACACCTACAACGCTATTCTGCTAACACTGCGATGTCAAAATAAGCTATACTGTGTGAGTACAGATTTGTAAGGAATTTTACTCTAGTAATTCGGTTAAGGTAAACTCAAAAAGAGCGTCTCATAGACTATTTGGTGGATTCAGTTCCACAAACTCATCCCTTAACCCTTCGTATGACTTAGCACTGATCAGTGCCACCCACGTCGCATGCCAAAGCACTGATCAGTGACAAAACCACTAAATATATTTTGAATTTAATAAAATGTAGTTTTTGTGGTTTTGGCACTGATCAGTGCTCCGGCATAGCAGGGACCGCGTTGAACAGTGCCAAGTCATACTTACCCCCTGTTTTACCATCCATTGATCAAATTTATTTGACGGATAAATGTGATGCCGTATCTCTTTGATCAATTATAACTGAAGATACACATTGCCGAACAAAATCCCCTTCAAAGAATGTCCGAGCTTTTTTATTTGTTTGCATAACAATTAAAATCATCACCTACACAGAAATTTGAACCTAGTCTTTACTTCATTACAGTCGAATTTCGGTTGACACTTGACAGCTAAACTTGACAATTTCACGCAACGTACTGAGAAAAAAGAAGGCCACTTTTATCAAAGTGGCGCTCATTTGGCTCGGACATTTTCGGGCGCGCGACTGTGGATCTACAGTTATAATTGATCAAAGTCGTCTCTGTTTGTTTTATTCGAATAGACGAAGACGGCATCACATATATCCGTCAGACGTCAGTTAAAATTAATCAATGGGTGGTGAAACAGCCACTAAGGGTTAATATGCACTAAAGTTCATTTCAATAGAATCTAAACATCTCGTAGAGAGTTACAGCCAGCTGGTATGATCACCGGATTCTTAAAAGAAAACCTGACTAAACCTTACGCCATACCGCGATCGACCAGCGCTTGCATAAAAACCTATCACTGTCAGATTCTATTGAAGCAAAGTTTACTAGGCACACTATCTAAGGGTACCTTTTGTATTTTTTTTTACATATAGAATTTTTAGTATTTTGAAATTAAATCAAATTTCAAATTTTTGGGTTATTAATATCATAAATTTCGACTTTGTATTGGCATAAACACCAGTCGGTTTTACACCAATAGTTGGTAGAGTCGCCACGCAACTTTATTATTTTTACTTAGTTTCGCACCAAATTCTAGTTTACACTCTTATTTAGTCGCTGTTCTCTCAAGTTCTCGGTTTCATTTCAAATATTTGTTACAAAACTACTCCTTTTCATATGGCCTAATATTGCTCCAATAAGAATACGCTTTCATAGAAGTGAAACAACAAGAAGACATGCCAACACATCAATGTGTGTGTGTGTGTATTTATACAAAAATAAAATGTTGCTCGAAACGTCGTTTCCATCCCGTGAGGACTTTTTTAAATAGTGCAGCCTTCTTTCAATGAAAGTATTTTTAGGATCGATGTTGTAGGTCCAGACATGGCCACACACTTGGCATCCATGCATGGTATTCATGACATCACAAACATTTAGACAACCGTTGAACTTAGATTATTTATGCACTAGATGGAGCGTCAGTAGCAAACATTGCGATACAAAACGTCCACAAATCCATTTGACAGCTTCATATTACGATCGCGTTACGTCGTTCCGGTTGTCACTGTGTGCGTGCTTAATGATACCTGTTAATTTCACATTCCCCAAAATGTGGGGAAAGTGAAGCTGATTGGAGAATGTGTAGGGAGCGCTTCAATTCGGGGAAAATGAGGGGATTTTAAGTATGAACACAAATACTCGACATTTGACATCAAATTTCTACTAGTCTTGACTAATTTCTACTAGTCTTCATTATTCGCAACAGCTCTAAACTAAGTCACTCGGCCCACATAATTTTTCATTCCCCACACGTGGGGAATTTCGACAATGCGTTTGGGGATTTTAGCATATTACTATTGGCAACCCTGCAAATGACGCAAATGACATATAAGCCAACTGTTGGCTTATATTTTTACGGGACGTTTCCATGCCACCTAAGCTCTATCTAGTGCATAAATAATCTAAGCCGTTGAACATGTGCAGTTCATTTTAGGCATATTAAGACGTTCTGAGTTTTTTGGTGGTACAACCAACAAAAAGTACTGTACATTGAAAATATTGGAATATAAATAGCACAAATTACAAATGAAACCCAAAACTTTTAGATTGAATCAGCGTAGTGTTATTTCTTTAAAGTATTATCGAGTGGCGTGACATAAGTTTTAAGTTATATTATAATTAATCTTTATTTACAGAAAATTCTCAAGTTTTAACGAAGTTTGATTGTGTATGATCAAAACATTCCGGTAACAATCAATCGTTCATTGCCTACGTACTTACTGAGATTATATGTGTATGTATTTATATTTGATTAATACTCTGATTATATTTTATCCTATATCCATTGTTTATTTTATTGTATATTTTTTAAAAGCATAATTTAAGGTGAAATTGTAACGGTAAATAAACGGTGTAACGCGGGGGACAAACATGTATTGTGCTGTTTTAACCTTTTCAACGCCAACAACACATATAGGTGTCACAAAGTACAGTGTCAAAGTGATCTTGACACAATGACATAAGATTCAAAGCAGGTTTACGTTTTGTCGAGGCGCGGCGTTGAAAGGGTTAATGGTATGTGAAAACATCCAGTGGCCATATTTGTCTAATGCTAGGTTTACACGGAGCCTAGTAGCTAATGCTTAGTACTTGTCACTTACACTTGTCAGATGCGTGTATTGTACTAAGCACTTGTACAATATGTTCACACACTTCTGACAAGTGTAAGTGACAAGTACTAAACGTTAGCTACTAAGCTCCGTGTAAACCTAGCATAACGCATGGTCGCTTGTAATCGCATACGGGCATTTTAAAAAAAAGTGTACACTTTTCTTAAAAAATATTCCTAATTTACCATATAATTTTTCTGTGTCAGTTTTGTGAAGACAGTTTTAACTGTGTGAAAAGACGTCAAAAACTTTCAAAAAAATTTGGGACTTTTTTATCATCAAAATCAATAGTGCTCTTGATTCTGAGAAAAAAAAATTAAAGGGTACAGTTTTTTAAATGCCCATTTCACTATCTCTTACCGTTTGACAGAAAGAAATAATGATTGCAAAAGCAAGCGTCAGAGCGTTAGACAATAAGCCTGCAGGTCTTCTTTTCGTTCCCGAAATAACTCATTCGGTGCCGGCTGTCAAATGAAACGCTTCATCAGGCGCCGCGAACGCACGTGTGCGTTCAATTACGTGCAAAATTTTGACAGCGGCTCTGGGCGAAACTCGCGAAAACGCCGGCACTAGATGTGCAAAGCATCCACCGCCGTCTGTTCCCCGCAAAGCGACCATGCCTTGTACAAAGACTTAAGATTGTTTAAGTGTTGCGTTTATATTAACTATTGACATAGTGACTTGCTGAATAAAATTGTATTTAAAAAGTTGTGTTTTATTTCTGGAATGGTCGGCTTAACCCTTTTCAGGCACTGCATTTGCCAGCCCTTTGAGAAAATAGTAGGCTCGTTTTTTGAAGATCTCCTATTATAGTTGTACCGGTCCGGAAATACTGGCGATGTAAGTTAATTTCGCTCGTTCACTAAATATCAGAACTGCAAAATACTAGATTGACTTACCCTATTTTTAAAATAGCAAATTCCCAGAATACCAGACTTTCCTGTCACCGTTTTTTCTCTTTATCGGATTGCCAAAAAAAAAGTAATTAAAAAAACTAAAAACCCGCCTGCGGTGTAAATAAAATAATAAATTAAAAAATCAAAAACCCGCCTGCAGAAATACTGAAAAGGTCGAAACAAGATAAAATGTTCAATAACAATAAAACTAATTTAAAACACGTCGATGGCAGTCTTTAAAAATTTAATGCAGTCGGAGGCATGCATGAAGTGACATTAAATCCCATGCAGCCACTGACTCCCATGCCTCCGACTGCATTTTATCGTTGCATTAAATTTTTAAAGACTGCCATCGACGTGTTTTAAATTAGTTTTATTGTTATTGAACATTTTATCTTGTTTCGACCTTTTCAGTATATCTGCAGGCGGGTTTTTGATTTTTTAATTTATTATTTTTACACCGCAGGCGGGTTTTTAGTTTTTTTAATTACTTTTTTTATTTCTTGCTTTTTAGTGTAACCTCCTGAGACCCAGATAAATTATTGAGTATTTGAATTAGGAATCCGTTGCTATTTGGGTGAATCAACTTTTTAATGTTGTTTACTCTGTCCCCAGTTGTCCAAGTGACACTTCATACTGTTTCATAGAAAATTCTAGGTTGTCCAAGGGACGTAACCATAGCAACGGGTACCCATTTAGTAAAGTTCAAAACCAATTTTGAAATATGTACTTAATTTTCCACATGTGTTTCATAGAGAAAATTATTGCTCAAAGATATCTTAATAAGTAGGTACGTCGTCGTTTTAATGCATTGATTGCCAATTTAACATTCCAAATTAAATTTAAACACATGACTTGTGTATATTTTTGTAATCTTTTTTAAAATCCCTTTATTTTGATACCCTACACGATAGGTTTGAATAAAAAAATTTTTTTGAAGACTCACAATTTGGCGCCTAAAATCCGCCATTTTGATTTTTCAAGAATTTCATATATCCAGTGTTACTCGCGTTATCAAGACGAATCCAATGACGTATCATTTATCAAAATCAGTTCAGCCGTTGTGTAGTTACGAGAGGACATAGGAATGGACACACATACATACATACATACATATGGGTCAAACACATAAGTCACATAACCCTTCCTTCTTCGCAGTCGGGTAAAAAGCTTGCTTTCGATACACCATATTCATGGAAGAAAGTACTTACTACGTACAACGGGAATGAGCTCTAACTGTGCATCTTGCAGCTAAAATAAAGAAAATAAAACCTTATGCTAAGGTCGTAAGAGTCTTGTTGAAGCAGAGTGACAGAGCAACCACTGAAAGCTGTGTCTCGTTGCAACAGTGACTTGGAGTTGCCAAAGTTGATTTCAATCCTTTCGTTTTTTGTAGAACAATATGCGATTGATGTAATGTAATGAAGTAAAAACATTTACTTCTAAAATGTTTGTACGTGTAAAGCTTTATTAACGCAAAAATTTTGCGATTGGCGTATAGGTTTTCTTTTATTTCTATGAAATACGAACACCTGACCTGACAACCCCACATGAACCATCCAACCAATCAACCATCGCCAGAGAGGGATAAGAGGTACAGTTACTGAGCTCTCATTCGGCTTCAATTTTGCGACAACAGCTCATTCCCGTTGTACGTAGTACTTATTACTTCCATGACCATATTCCATTCAAAACCGAATACCCATAATACCAGTACCTCTACCATGAGTTACACTAGTTTACAGTGACCGTACTCGCTAGCAACGGCGTAAATGATTTGTATGGAGAATTGTGTACAGCGCCTCTAGCGGTCACTTACGGAAGTACAATTCTCCATACAAATCCTTTACGCCGTCGCTAGCGAGTACGGTCACTGTAAACTAGTGTAACTCATGGTAGAGGTACTGATAGTGAAATCACCAGGCCCTATACTACGAAGTGCGAAATTCGAACTTCGTTTCATGCCGTTCCGCTCACGCTAATGATATTTATTACGAGAGTGAGAGGGACCGCACGATCCGAACTTCGAATTTCGTAGTAACCCCCCAGGCTCGTCAGGCAGGTCGTGGTCGTCGTGGGGAGGCCAGGGGGTCGTGTTTTACGAACCTGGTGATTTCACTGTCTGCTATTATGGGAATTCGGTTTTGAATGGAACATGGTGTATTGAAAATAAGCTTTTTTGGCAATCCGATGTAATATAAAGATAAACACGGTGACAGAAAGTCTGGTATTCTGGGAATTTGGTATTTTAGAAATAGGGTAAGTCGGCAATCTAGTATTTTGCAATTCTGATGTTTAGGGAACGAGCGGTTAATTTAATCTTTTCGACGCCAAAGACGCATGTTCAACGCCGACGGATATACAATAACGGTTATACCACTACGCTTACAGAGGGGACGCGCTTCAAGGCGACTCCCTTTAGTTGAATACTCAAAGTTGATGAACGAACAAGGATCTGTCTGTAACATGTTTGACAAGCCTTGACAGCAACGTAATTACAAGTTTCCTTAGCCTAAAAATTAAACAAAAAAGTATAGTTTCAAATGTTTCTTTATTATTTACATAAAATAATTAAGTATTGAGATAATTTCACGTAATTGCAATATAATATTAGTCAATAATTTAGATTTACATACAAATTATAACATATCGGTATGTCGTAAGATACAAGGAAGATATCGATACGCTAATAATATTGAATATTCTGCTAGTGAATGTTTGTTGTCTGCCATTTTGTGATCGAGAAAAGAAAATATCACAATTCGTGTTTTTATTCAAAGAATTTAGATTTATTTTTCCCCAAAAAATATGTGAAGAGATTTTTCTAATGAGATTTCTTTTTAAGGCAATTAACATGAGAATTGTAACATTTCCTTCACCCTTTCATAATGCATTATATATCAATTGAATTAAATTACATAAAAGAAACGCCATTACTCTTTACTGTATTAATTTTAATGTAAGAAGAGCCCGTTTACACATTTGCAATAAAATAGTTCCTATAACATATCTTACTGAAACCGTGTAAATAGGACTTAACGTTCGTTACTTGAATTACACTGTTTCATGGATTTGTGATACTGACAATTTTTTGAGATGACACCTATCATTAAAAAGCTTTATCAAATAAATAGTCAACACGCATTGATATAATAATAGTGAGAGTTGAAAGCAAAAATCGGTACGCCAGTGTATACAATCGCTTATAAAATGCAATTTTATTGATAAATTTAGCAAAATCTACTCCTAAACGGTACAATTTCTTGGGATTATAAAAACTTCTTTAACAATACACTTCTTAGTCTAGGATATTTTGTTTCAACAAATTTCGAGCTATATTTTATTAGGTTATACACTATCTGCCAATGGATTTCTAACTTTCAAATACTTTTTTTCTGTTATAATTAATACTTATTTTATCAATTGACAATAATAAGGTAAATGCGTTATGGAAATGATGCGCGTCCGGATCAAGACGGTTTGTT
Organism: Archips xylosteana; assembly: GCA_947563465.1. Taxonomy (NCBI): domain Eukaryota; kingdom Metazoa; phylum Arthropoda; class Insecta; order Lepidoptera; family Tortricidae; genus Archips; species Archips xylosteana. The sequence goes on from OX387369.1 coordinate 4,104,472, forward strand.
GCGTTTGATTATAAATATCGATACATGGTCTATGGTCCTCGAACGCAACCAAACGCCTTGTCTATGGAGCATACGGAATGACGGTTTCTACCCAAACGATCAGACGAAATTGTAATTGATACAAATTCCAATACGTAATAATTATACACAATTATAAAAAGCAATATACAATCAGTTCTTTCTGGTACACATTTTTTTAATATACTTTTAAAAAACTAATTTCACTTATTCAATTACTTCACATTTCATCGATATACGTCGAATAAAAAAGAATGATAGACAGATCTTTGGATAACTTATTCGTATATATGTCCGTCGACTCATAAAACAGAAATATGTGTACAACTTGCTCTAAGATTGAATCAGAAGCTTCGGGATCCGCCATTTTGGGCAGAAGCTTCATTCAAAATGGCCGCCAATCAAGATCAATATAACGTAAGCTAAAATCTCATTTCACTAAGCAAAACTATTTGTTATCCTTAAAATAAAATTGAAGACAAAAATCATAGTCACAATAATACATTAAGGTCATAAAAAAAGACTAGATTGTTAAAAAATAATTACATATCAATATATCTTACGGTTAAATATCAACTAATGCTATAACAACGAATTATAGTGACATTCTGATTTAATACACTGAGATATTATTTAAGTTACTAAAAAACTTTGCCGTTCAAATTAGGTACGTACTTCAGCAATAAAAAAAACTCACTCAAGGTTCAGTAGTTAATACAAATACATAATTAAGATGCAGCAAAAGTATAGTTAATTTAACTAAATTCATAAATTAGATCATGCAACCGACTAAGTTCTATTATAAAATAAGCTTAAAATAAAATGTGACAGTAGTTTTGGTAACAGACAATCCTGCTGGTCGATTGATTCTACCAACGTATAAAAATGGTTATGATCTCTTGAATTATTTATATTTATATAAGCTATTTCATACATTCTTACTCACGAATCGAGCCACAATTTTCATATAGAGTATCATCAGGTGTCGGTCCATTTTTTATAAATTATAGGTATATTTTATGCAGATAAGTATAGTTACTTCAAACTCTTCAAAGCCTAAGTGGATTTTTTACACCAAGAGCATTTCTGTGTTTGTCTGGGAGCATTTTACCGTTTTACGGTGTTTTCTTTCTTTCGTCGCAACAAATAATATTAAAGATGATGCTATTAACTTTTTGTGCAAATTATAGAACAGTACCGATGCTAAATCTAGTTAGGTTAATGTTAATGTGACTTGTTCTTCCGTTGTGGTAATATTTAACGGTGCTGTCAAAATGCTAGAATACATACTCTAGCGTTCTAGACCTCATTACCAGGACGTTAGCCAGGCATGGTTGATTTTAATACGTTGGTAAAATCGATTGCTCCAGACAGGCAGTACAGTTTAAATAAAAATTAAATACATAAGTATAGATTCATGACGGATCAAAATTCACCCTACGTCGTATGGAACGGTAGTTATTGTCAATTCGTATTAAGATTCGAAGGTGGGTTCGAGTTGAGCCTAAACGCAAACTATTTTTTCAATAAAATATAAAATACGTCCCTAGCGCGAGTCAGGTCAAGTTCCAACAGGTTGACCTGTTAAGGCCACCACAGGCGGTCTGTGGTGGCCTTTAAATATCAGAATTTCGACTGATATTGACTTATATTTATTTTTTTAATATTAGGCAGATTTAATTTCTCATTTACATGCCTCTTAGTCGGCTTCTTATGTAAACCAACAAAATCAGCGCTTTAAACAGAAAAAAATCATGAAAATTATCTCCTCCTGTTCGCGGCCAAAAAGAAGATATTTTACTGATATTAAAAACTAGCGACATTCTGAAAACTAATAGCCACAATAGAAATTTTATTTTTCTACAGGTCAACCTATTAACGTGCTTTACACCGTAAAATCAAGATTAGAATTTAAATATTGCACTGTACACACAAAAATAACCTACGAACAATAAATATGTAAATATTTTACGTATATTATATACATTCGGCGGTACATAGTGGTATTAACGTAAGCTTAGCGAGTATTATCGTAAATAATAAGCTTTTGTAAAGCCAAGTGAAAGCCTGACACAGCTGTTTATAATTTTTGTATTACGTCGGTAAGAAATTAGCATTGAAAAAAATGTTTTTTTTTTTTCAATACAGTCGAAGGCAAAAATATTTATAAAGCCATGGCGTCAAATATACGCAAACACCAACCTTATGGTTAATGGCATAGAGTTGCATATATGTATACTTTTGACGTCTTGGTAACGTATTTATGACTTGGACTGTATATAGCGATCCAAAAAAACTTAGTTTGTTTTCATTTAAATTACTAAATTCCACGAAACTTAAATCCGTTTTTGTTTTTACCAACGCAACAAAAACAAAGCGTAGAAGCGTCGTGTCAATTATTATATCATAACCTATTTTGTTATATTTAATTCATATAAAATCCGAGCTATACGATCCTTTCTATTCTAATTGACCTACAAGCCACGTTGTGTTGAAGTGTGACCATTGTACCGTTACCTTACGTCCCAAAATGGTAACACTTGATGGTAATATTGGCACTAGTTTGTACCTGCGATGGTTAAGGGTTTGATATCTATACAGCCAATGGTTTATAAATATCGAAACCTTATGATATGACAAGATCAGAGTTAAAATAATAATATATCTGAACATTTAGCCGTATTATACAGATAGAAACTAACTACATAGTCAGTACTAGTGAACGTTATCAACGTACAGTTTTCGTAGTAAAGTAGGCAAAAAAAATCAATACATGTGAAAATTCAATATTAATTTTTACTGTAAAACATTTACTTCAGGATATAACTCTTCTCTTGTGCTACATTTTAAACACTTCAAGTACCTTCTTGTAATTGCCATCAAACGTGGAAAATCACTTTTATTAAAAATTAGCTTTTTTCTGAGCGACGTGAAAAACTGACAGCCATATCCGTTTAACTGATTTCGATAGTAAATATAAATATTAGGGGGCAATCTTACACAAATCAACCTAGTCCCAAACTAAGCAAAGCTTGTACTATGGGTACTAGACGACGATAATAGTTTGAATAATATATAAATTATAAAAGTACTTGTGTATTTTTTTGCCAACCGTACTTTGCTACGAAAACTGCACGTTGACAACGATCACTAGTCAGTACTAATAACATTGCGGGACTATTTAGTACCCTTATCATCATCTCTGCCCATTTACGTCCCGCGTGAGCCCAGGGCGGATTGGTAACCTCACACACCATTGACTTTCTTAGCAGGTGTGTGGTTTCCTCAAGATATTTTTCCTTCCCTGTAAAGCTCATGGTGTATTTTGTAATTTCGCACAAAAACCTAAAAACTTAAGAATCGCAAGCCCGGTATCGAACCCACGACCCTCTGCTTAAAAGACCTCTTTCTGAGAGGAGGCCTGTGCCCTGCAGTGGGCATATATGCTGGGATGGATTGAGGATTTAGTTTTATTATTTTTCTTGTGGAAAATTCCAGAGAAGCGTACTATCAGGGGTACAAACTAGTGCCGTTAGTAGCTTAAGGGTACGCAGGGGTACAAAGGGCCTAACTCCGTTCCCCAGCCGTCTGCTAACGGCCAAACTTTATTATCATTTGGAAGTAAAACTTGATATCTCCACGCATATGATATATAAATCGCTATATATTTTAGGAACCAAATAATTATGCTTTTAACATATTTCGTATAAATAGAGCCTATCCTATTCTGATATATTCGAAAACATAAACAGCTATTGAAATTTCGTTCTTATTACCAATTTCATAGAGTACACTATATTCAGGTTATAATCGTAAGCACGTGTTACAATTTCAATTTAAAGGATGCATTTTAATGGAATACGTTACTTCGTGCGCTATTCTTGTGTTCTTAAATACTTTTTTGTGATAGCATTCGTCATGCGTCACGTTATTTATACCAAGATTCTAATTTCATCTGTTTAAAGAAAATGAAAGACTTCAGAGTCTTAGATAGTAAAAATAAAATTATATGTGGGACTTGGCGTCGGTTAAATTATAAGTGCACAATCCGTTAACCATACATGCCTTTTAAAGGGCTAAGGACGAAATTGGCATGCGTTATCCGGACTGCTCTAATGGTGGCACTTCACTTGGCGTTGCGTGTTCGCGTTGCGCTATTGCCATCTCCGTCTTTCACGCTAGAATCGGCATAGTGCTCCTCTCTCGCACACGCAACTATTTCTTGAAATACGCCAAGTGAAGTGCTAGCATAAAATCCTTAAAAAAAATAGGATAATTTTGTGTAACGAAAAATTGCTTCGTCAACCCGCACTAGTGGGCTTGGACAGTGCTTAAGCACCTTAAATTAAACCTTATAATTTTTTAGTGTCCATAACTTGTTGTTTAGTTGTGCCCCGAGTTCATTTTCGGTTGTCGCTTTAGCCTCGTTCGGCGAAGCGCCATATGTTGATATATGTAACGTATTATGTAATAGCTTAGCAGAAACATGCGTAGAAACGGGACATGTCGATCGTCCAGTACGCTTCCAGTTGATTTCTGAAATGATCACAAAAAATTATTGAGGCTTTGTCAAAGAAAGAAACCTATTAGCTTATAATGATTAAAAAATGCAAACAACTTCTGTGGGTATCATCATTGCAATTTTGTGTGATACAAGCAAAAGTCGACATTAAGGGCCTACGCTAGCTGACGCGGACGCCCGAGTCGCAACTGTACTGGCCGACGTGTATACCCGCGGCACGTTGCGGCGCTCAACTGATATCAAGAAACAAGTCCGCGAGCGCGTGCCCGCCGCGTGCGCGCGGAGCGGCCGCCCGCCGGCCGCCGCGCGGATTCAAGTCCGTCGCACGCGCCCGCGCCAGTTAAGAGGGTTTATACCTGCTGAGCTGGCAACGTTGCATCACAGATTACTTAATAGTTACTTCGTAACAGATACTGCATCCCGTACAAAATCTTGGTACTTACCGCGATTGTAGCCACAGATTATACTACTCCGTCTCCTTAAGAATGTGTGCGTGCCGACAGTGACAAGGGCTGGCAGTTTGGATTAAATTTTTTTTCTACATGTTGTTTTACCATTTTGTCGGGATAATTGCTATATATTATATCCATGCAAACTTTCTAGCACTAATATTCTTTAAGCTAAGCCACGGACGGACAAAGAGACAGACGGTCATGGCGAAACTATAAGGGTTCCGTTTTTGCCATTTTAGCTCTGGAATCCTAACAAAAAAGGATATTTATTGTAATGCGTAGAACACATTGCCATGCTCATAGTACCCTAGCGTTATACTAAATACGAAGGTTAACTTTCGAACTTCGCATCGTGCCATCCCGCTCACGCTTATAGCTTTTTATAGAAGAGTAAGAGGGACAGCACGATACGAACTTCCAAATTGTTATATTAGCTATTAATTCTAGCATAGTCATATTAAAATTTGCCCCCTGTTTCACCATTCACTTATAAAAGTTCAGGCGGCATATTTTTTCCATGGAACACGAATGAACGTGCGTCGGCGCGCGCTTGTGACAACCTACTGGAATTTCGATCGCAGGCGATCGTCCCCGCGGTAGGTAAATATCGCGCGTAAGTACATGGCATGCATGAGGCCTGGTTGCATTTTTGTTAGTTTTTCTCGATTATTCCATAAAAAGTGAATAAAAATTAAAAATGTTTTGAATACAAATTGTTCTAATATATAAGATAATGTGTCTACTGCAATAATAATTCGTGATAGACTTTTATTTTCTTTAAAAACGAACAAATTATTACCTAACGGTTTTTAATGAAAATAAAAGTCTTATCACGAATTATTATTACAGTAGACACATTAACTTATATATTAGAACAGTTTGTATTCAAAATATTTTTAATTTTCATTCAATTTTAATGGAATAATCGAGAAAAACTAACAAAAATGCAACGTTGCCAGCTCAGCAGGTATAAACCCTCTTAAGCACTGTTCATACAATTTCTTATTAGACGGGTGTCCGTTCCGGGTAATCCGCGTCAGCTAGCGTAGGCCCTAAGACGACATTTCATTCCGCGACCGTACTATATAAAACACTCTACTGTGTAAATACATTTTATTGAATTATCCCTCCCGAGGATACTCAACTCGCGTAAGCCACTTCGTTTGTTTTAGCATTAGAAAATGTTAAACAATCTTGACAAGTCTTTTGATTGAAAAACGCTTTTAGAAAAATAGTAACTATCACTTTGGAAACCAAAAGAATGTAAATGACTATACGTCCTTGCTAATTGTTACATATTTGCTGTGAATTATATTTCGAAAATGTTTTCAATAAAAATACTCTACAAGATCTACAACGGGGAATGCTCTGAGGAACTCTTTGATCTCATTCCAGCTGCGGGGTTCCATTACAGATCCACCCGTCGTACGCGTTCATTTCATCGACATCATGTTGATGAATGACAGTCTTTGACGCTGCGTTTTAAGCGGTCTTTTTTGCCACGAACTTGCAAAATCTGGAACGAGCTTCCCGCTGGGGTATTCCCATCGAGTTACCTGGGTGCATGCATTTAAGAGGTGAGTGTACAAAAGCAAGAGTCAAAAGGAAGTGTAATGATTCTAATGCTAAAATAAACGAAATATAGGGTTTGATTAACACCTTCACTGTCCGGGTTCCCCCAATGTGGGGTGATGAAGCTTTCTGGGTCCACGTGGGAACTACGGCCCAAGCCCTCTCATTTTGAGAGAAGGCCTGTGCCCTGCAGTGGGAGTATATAGGCTGGGATGGGGATTCCGGCCAGGCCCTTTGCTAACCCCAGTTGAGGGGTTAATGTCTGGGACTCACCATCAGGGGTCGTGCGGGTGCGGCGGCGAGGCGCCGCAACTGCTGTCTTCCGAGTGCAGCGCGTCGCCCATGTCCGTGCCCACCTACACACGGACACATTCCCGTTACACACTAACACTACTATAACCGCGATGAACTTTGCACGGCGGCTGGCAAGAGCTGGATGAGAGTGGTCGAGGATCGTGCTCAGTGGCATGCCATGGGAGAGGCATATGTCCAGCAGTGGACATAGACCTCTCCCATGATGATGACTACTATAACCGCCTAAGGGGCCGTCCCATTAATCACGTGATTTTTTATTTAGCATTTTTTAACCCCCCCCCTCCCCATTGGTGATATGTGGTGAGATTTAACCCCCATCCAACATCACGTGTATTTTTAGTACCTAAAAAGAATCATAAAATTTTTCGAATATTATCTTTAAATACAGGTAGGTACAAAGTATAATATTATTTTATTCTGATTTTAAGGACCATGATAAAAATGTCTAGACAGAAAGGTTGCAGGTTGTTTTTGATTGGCATTTAAATCAAAATTATAATGTGTTTGACGAAAAAATAAACACACGTGATATCTTACTAGACCCCCCTCCCCCCTTGTGATATTTCGTGATTTTTGTCAAACCCCTCCCCCCCTTTCAAGCCTCACGTGATTAATGGACGGCCCCCAAGTAAAATAGATTGGCTTGTCTAATTTGAAATGACGCGCCCCACCACCGCATTTACGCACAGGATTTGAAACTCCATTTAAGCTACAATAGAGAAATATTTCTCTTGGCAGATGTGCGTGAATGCGGTGGTTGGGCACGCGTCATTTTAAATTAGACAAGCTCTACCTATAGCTAAACCCGCTAAACCGTTTAAATGAGTACTCGCCTGTGCGGTACAGGGGGCCGGGAGAGGTGCGGGCGGGACACGAGGCGCACTCGCCGCCCGCACCTCTCCCGCCCCCTTTGACGCCATACCCCCCAGCCCCTGTACCCCGCTGGCGAGGACTCATTTAAACGGTCTAACTATACATCCATATCATAACTTCCCTACAATATATTCAGAAGCGATTAGCAAATGGCCTATATTAAGAAACCTGTATGTGTGGCTGCATATTTCGAAATAGATACTTTAATTACATTAAAAACTCAAATATCTTCTTGAAAAAAAAAATTACAATAATTTAGTTGGGATTTGTAATTTCATAAATTTTTTTAATCTTGAATAATACATCGATTTTAAGAAGAAGTCTAAATTGTTTATGAATTTAAAAAATATATACCTAGAAATTTCGGTTGTTTGTTTCGAATTCGAACTGCCAAAGAACAGAAAATAAAGTTACCGTATTGAAACATCTGATGAAAAAACGAGTAATGACGGAGACTTATTGAGATGCACGTAGATAAAGTTATATACAGGACTGTAGTAATTAGGCACTAAAACACTCGTGCCATGTTATTATGAAACTCGCCTTCGCCTCGTTCCATAAAACCACACTCGAGTATCAATGCTTCTCACTACGCACCAGGCACACAAAAGCTTGTAGAATGTGCGCTTACTTTAAGTACGTCGTGCAGCGAGCTCATACTGCCGAGACTGAGCGGCGTGATGGACCGCTCCAGCAGAAGCGACCCGCTGCCCTGCGACCCGCCGCCGATAGACCTGTCAAGCGTCATAAAATACAATGCAATACAAATATTCTTTATTGATCACCAAAAAAGTACAGAAAAAATTAATAACAATAAAAATTCAGGCAGACTAGGTCTTATCGCTCAAAAGCGATCTCTTCCGGACAACCAATGCTGGATACGTGTGATCATGGATCATACGTTAGACCAGCCATCTATTTATTTCACTATAAAGTAATGTACATTTTAAATGGGTATGTATTACAATACCGAAGTACGAAAGACCGAATGTATTAAAACATCGAATGGGTCAAAAGACCGACACGATTTTTTTCTGAAACAGTTAACTTTTTAAGATTGTTATAAAACAAACCTAACCTAACCTAATGGGTTCTGTATGTTAATAAATTCTGAAAAGTTTACGGTTTCTGAAAAAAATCGTGTCGGTCTTTTGACCCATTCGATGTTTTAATACATTCGGTCTTTCGTACTTCGGTATTGTAATACATACCCTTTTAAATGGATGTTAAAGTTGTATAAGTCCATGACGCCGTGGAAAGGCACACAGTACAATACCAAATTGACTTCTAGGCCACTATAGAACCGTGTCGCATTAACTACTAGACAATTACAACGTCAGTACGGGTCAAAGCATTATCAACTTTCCGAATACAACTTGCAATAAACGTAAAGAGTTTATAAACGTTTTCGCTCCATGACATGAGAGAAAAAAGAAGTTTTGACAGACGGCCAGTGACAATTCAAGTTATTAATACACGAGCAAAATCCTTTCCTATTCATTATCGTTGATACACATTTGCAAAGATCGAGTTTGTCATCATGACATACATCACGCAATAATCTCTGTCGTAGAAGAAAACAAATTTATTAATTTTGCCATGGTTCTATAGTGGCCTAGGAATCAAATTGGTTGACTGTACTATTTAAAACTTGAATTTAACATCATATTGTATCATAATTTATATTAGGGGCATTTTTAAAGAAGATCAAATGAAGACTAGCAAATGCTAACAAAAATGCATGAGTTTGTCAGCAAACTACTTTTTAAAGTCGCCCCGCAGTTCAAAGTCACCCCGATTTACGGTATTGATTTTGACAAAATGTCTCTAGTTTTCCATACAATTTTTCTCAAAAAGTAAAACGTACTCTTTTTATTGAAAATGCCCCATCGTTTTTGTTTCGGTGAAGAAGACTGATGATATAACATTGTATATAAATCTTAAGGGAGCCCGTTGCATCGCCTAAAGTTGTTTGTCCTAATGATCGTTTGTTCTAACACCTGAAACTGAAAATATTTCAGAACACCTCATGCGTTGGTTACCTAGATTGGGTTAGGTTAGGTTTATTTTATGAATTTCCTGAAAGGTAGATAGTTTCATTAATAATACAATAAGGACAATCGATCATTAGGACAAACAGTCATTAGGCGATACGATATAGACCCAAATCTTAACCAATGGTTTTTTGTAAGGTCAAAATGGTACCCAGTAAGTATAAAAGCGGGTTACCTCTCCATGGGGCGGTGGTGCGAGAGCGGCGGGGAAGGCGGCGCGTCGGGCGCCGGCGGCGGCCCGTCGCGCGGCCGCGTCGCGCGCCACGAACCTACGCGATGGTCACACAGCGTGGGTAAGTGAGGTCACACGTTATAGTAGGTTGTCGCCTTTGCTCGTTGCACGCATCTCATGGGCATTTCTATTTTCCCTTGTAACTAATTAAGAAATTGTTAATAGGGAGTTAAAATTAGTCCGTTTAGTTACGCACTTTTTCAAGTCTTTACAATAAAAAGCGTAACAAACCGGACAATTTTTCAATTCTTGTTAAGCATTGTTAAACTTGTCCGATTTGTTACATTTTTTTATAGTAAAAGCTTGAAAAAGTGCGTAACTAAACTCCCTATTAGCAATTTCTTAATTATTAAAAGCGAAAAAGTTTTTCGGGTGCGCCGGTGGGACTCAAACCCACGTCTCCTGGTTGGTCCGTGGTTCAATTGGTAGAACACCCGTTGGGGCGCATACCCAGGAGACGTGGGTTCGAGTCCCACCGGCGCACCCGAAAAACTTTTTCGCTTTTAATAATCTTAGATTCGGTGAGCAGCCGTACTGCTAATAAAATAAATAATATTTGAATTTCTTAATTGAGTACAAGGAAAAATAGAAATGCCATACATACTTAGGATATTTTTGCACCTTTCAAACCAGGGACCTGTCCATTCCTTTAAGGGGCTACCCGACCGAATTCGCTGTTTTTACGTAGCTTATAGTATGTGTCAACGTTGTAAAAACAGTAAAGTTCTGTAGACAATATTTTAACTTTGTAATTGTTCTACTAATTTTTCAAAAAATTGAATTTCTCGTGAATTCTTTTCTCGATCTAAAATCCGTTTAAACTCCCTTATTATGCAACACATAGACATAAAACTTCAACCAGGTACACTTCAATCACGTCCGCCGATTTTTGAATAGCACAAATGGTTTTTGAGAAATCGATACTATTCAACTTCGTGTGTAAACTCCTTCATGAGGTTGCCTTTTCGAAAGGTTTTTCAAGAATATCAAAAAGTATCACATAAAGTTCGTAAAGTGAACTGGCTGTCCCTATTAAATTCGGTTCAAAAGCCAGATGAAGGGGTTTTGAAGAGCAAAGGCTCTGAGGTCCCTCAAAGGAGATATTGGACCGATTTGGACCGCTGTTTTAAACGCAATGTAGATCGGACTTACCGTTATAGGAACCTGTGCCATGAGATATCGTGAGCGGAGACGTCCGTTTACTGCTCTCTCGACTGCTATACATCTGTAACGGCAAACGAGTACTTTTAACAGTTTAAAATAACTAAAATGTCAAGCTATTAATGATATGAAGTCGCTTAAAAATAAATATGACACGTAAAGAAAGTAGATTTTAAAGTCACTCGCGTAACTATCGTGAAATAAATACTGACAAATCAATTGCTTAAGTTCTTATACAACAAAATTTTAAATGAAAAAAAATGAAGATAATAAACAAAATAACTAACATGTAAATTGTAATTGTATTGTAAATTGAAATTGTTGTTGTTGTAAAAGCACTTGTAACGATTGTGGCATAGGGGGCTTGTGTGTTTGTATGTGCGTATAAGTAAATTAGCATTAAGTTTGTGACATTTGTGTAATTGTAAAATATATCCTTCTAATATAAAAAAATCTCAAGTCACGGTGTTTGTTATCGTACTACTCCGAAACGGCTTGACCGATTTTTATGAAACTTTTTTCTCTGTATTCGGTAGGTCTGAGAATAGGTCGTAGGCTATTTTTTAACACGCTTTTATTAGCTTCATACGTATATTAGTATGTAACGGAAACTTTGAACATAATTTTGATTGACCCCCTTGAAAACGTCGGATTAACTCGAAATATGGCATACTTATCAAAGACCGATGACAATGCGTGTTTTTTTAGTTTTTTTTTTAAACTATTATGTTATTTACCCCTAGGTGATGTTTGGCGAAACAACGTTTGCGGGGTCAGCTAGTATTTTATAGATTATCGTACATCATAGCTGTTTTACTTTATAATACCCATCACCTGTACAAAATCTGCCTGTGATGCCGAAATAAAAGTGCGTGCGTATTGTTTAGGCGCATAACGTCCCACTCGCATAATGTCCCTTTCCTAAATGTCCCTTACGCAAAACGACCCTTCTGCAAAAGGTCCCGTTCGCAAAACGTCCCTGCACATAAATAAAGTCCCGTTCGCAAAACGGCCCTTTCGCAAAATGACCCGTTCGATTGGCCATCTCTTATCCCATGAGAAGACTCCTAGTCTCTACAGAAACAAGCTTTTTCCAGACGGGACATTTTGCGAATGGGTCATTTCGCAGACGGGACGTTTTGCGAAAGGGGCGTTATGCAATAGGGACTTTCAGCGAAAGGGGCTTTCTCAGAAGGGACGTTTTGCGAATGGGACGTAATTTTGGTGGAGGTACGTTTTGCGAGTTAGTTATGCACCCAAACCGTGCGTATGTGCGGGTGTGTCTGTGTATGCATGTGTATGGCATGTGTATGGCAGGCGTGTGTACCTGCGGCAGGTCGTCCGCGGTCTCGACGGTGGTGGGCAGGTCCAGTAGCCGCTGCGAGCGGATGCCGTCGCCGGGGCCCATGTGCGACAGGTGCGCGAAGTTGGTCGGCGCCGAGATCAGCCGCGACCGCCGCTCCGATCTGCGCACAGCACCGCATTAACAACTAGCCCCGAACCCGCTTCCGAACCATAAATCATCCGGTAGTTCAATCGAAATAAATAAATAATAGGTCGAGGCAAAAGTATTTTCGTATTTTTAATGTATTATTAGAAATCAAACCTCTTTGACTGTGCTGAATGTAACTGGCTGGTTTTAATACCATTAAATGTTGACATTCTGAAGATGCAATACATAAATAAAAAACTAGTTCCCGCCATTTTTCAATTGTTTTTCAAGCAAGCAAAATGAACATATGTGACGAAGAAAGTCGCTACATTTTAAAGTTTAAAAAATAAGGTAAAAGTGCGACGAACGCCGCGAATAAAATTTGTGCGGTTTATGGACCTAATGCGGTATCAATTAGAGTAGCACAAATGTGGTTCAAGCGTTTCAAGTCTGGAAATTTTAGTGTGAAACATGAGGTTTTTAGTATGAAACATTTTCCTTTGTATGAAAAGTACGAAAATACTTTTGCCCCGACCTAATATCACGGGACAATTCACACCAATTGACCTAGTTCCAAAGTAAGCTAAGGAAAGCTTGTGTTATGGGTACAAGGCAACGGATAAACATACTTATATAGTTATATAGATAGATACAATACGTTTAATTTTAGTTTACCACTGACAGGTGGCTTGTCTTCATTTCATTTCCAACTTTAACACCTTACAAATAAAGTAGCTATTACAAAATCTGCAAACGTGGGAAGCAGTAATTCTAAAATTGGCTTTATTTGTAGGTCGTTAAAGTTGAATATGAAATGAAGGCAAACCATCTGTCAGAGGTAAACTTTATGTAATTTTACTGTACATACTTAAATACATATTAAACACCCAAGACCCGAGAACAAACATTCGTATTTTTCATACAAATATCTGCCCCGACGCCCGCGATCGAACCCGGGACCGCAAGCTTCGTAGTCAGGTCGATCAGGTTCGATTCCCTGTTATGTACGACAGTTAAAAAAAATGTTTGATTGCCATTTTCCTTAAATCTAAAATCGAAGCCATGGTTCCTAAGAACAGATTTTGCTATCTCTCATAGTTTCTGATTTCTCCATACTGACCCATTTGGATTGATCACCGTGTATAGTGTGTACTGCTGTACTTTCGTCAACAGATCCAATAAATGCAGTAATAACGAGTTGACGTGATTCCCTTAACTATCTTCACATGACAACCTTGTTAAATGAGATACGACAACGGTGCCATATGTACTTACAGTCGGTTGTGGGCCTCGATGGCCTGATGAGACTGCTCGCGCACGGAGAACCGTCGCTTGGTGGAGCCCCATAACGCCGCATGTTCCACGTTGAGGGGGCCCTCTGTAAGTGAAAACATTTTTGTTTCAAAAAATACAAGGACAGGCCTTATTGTTTCATACATTCAGTGCCAGTGACGCAACGTCTGTGACCAAAACATTCTTATTGAAGTGAAACTTCTAATGCGACTTCCAAAAAACGTTGCGTTAAACAACGCAACGCAAGATGACGTTTACGAGACGTTTGCGAGGGGGCGGGGGTGTTGGGGGGGGGGGGGTGCGGAGGTTTCAAAGGGGGGATGAAAATTTCATTGATTTTGCCGTAGGATGCACCGTTTTCAAGATATTTGACAAAAACAGCGGTTCTCGTCCGATCTCCGAAGTTAAGCAACGTCGGGCGCGGTTAGTATGTACTTGGATAGGTGACCGCCTGGTTTTTTTATTTTTTATTATGAAGTTTCACTTCTTTCGCGCGGAGGGGCTCCACGCACTATCTTTTTCTTATACCAGTGACACACATGGATGTCATCTGGTGATTACGATAACTTCGGTCGGCATATCGTAAGGGCTTAGCGGAACGTTGCCGGAGCCAACGTGTTAAGTCACTTGTTAATTGCACAACTAGGCAAGTGTTGATGGGGATGTTGGAAAAGGGGGACCAAGAAGATCATAAACTTAAACTATAAACTTGAGCGAATTCAAAATCTATGCATTCGGTTTATTTTTGGTCTGCGTAAGTTCGATCATGTCTCTATTTTTCGATCACAGCTCAAGTGGCTCCCAATCCGTCTTCGCCGTAACTCTCACATTCTCCACTTTCTTTACGGCATTCTTTTTAACCCTGCAACTCCTCGCTACCTCAAAGAGCGGTTTAGCTACGTAACTTCTATTCGATGCTCTCAGAACTTTCTTCTTACCGTGCCTCTCTCTAACTCCAAATTTTATGTCTATTCTTATACTGTCCAGGCTATTCGGTTGTGGAATGCCTTACCGATTGACTTACGACGGGCAAAATCTCTGTCAATCTTTAAATCTATGCTTAAGGTGTACTATCTGTCATCTTGTAATAATTAGCTTTGTTATAGTTTGTTTATTTATTTATATGTGTCTGTCTATCCCACTTTTTATATTTGTTTTAGACGTGTACCTATTATAATGTAAGTACTATTATGCATGAGTAGATGTACTATTTTTGTTGCGTTTTAATTTTCTGATCCACTGTTGATGCACCACCTGCTGTAAACTAGTCTTTCCTTCTTTCTGGTAAAGGGTTGCCTGGAAGAGATCGCTCTTAAACGATAAGGCCGCCTATTGCTTACCTTGTATCTTTCTCTCTGTGTACCTGTTTTCTGTATTGCTTACTATTCCTGGTGTACAATAAAGAGTCATTGTATTGTATTGTATTGTATTGTATCATTTCTTGATCAGATTGGGGATGTCTTGAAGAAAGATCAGGTAAAGAGTACCCGAAACGAGTGAGCATGTCTGAAAAGACTATACTAGAAATGTTTTAGGTATAGTTGGAATTTTATAAGCTGGGGGTTTAGGACTGCAGACCTCATCTGGTAAGGATAACATTGTTCTCCTTTGTTCAATTATGGACGCACTACAACGCCGACGATCCACCTGAGTACCGCTTACAATGACGAAAGGCATTAACTCAAGGCCGAAAGTTAAGCTTTTGCAATTTCAACCTTGTAACTTAGAGTAGACGGTAGATATTTGTTTGCATTTTTTGTTACTTGTTCTGATTTGTTATTAGCGGTAGGCTTCAACAAACGAGAACAATGTTATCTTTACCAGATGAGTTCTGCAGTCCTAAACCCCCAGCTTGTAAAATTTCAACGTAGTCTTTAGTTTAATTATGCGACTGAACTAAAGAGTACGTCGACAATGCGACGCGTGAAAGTCAATTAGAAATGTTGCATTTGGCTGGTTAACCCGACGCCATAACTCTTGGTTGTTCATGTTTGTTTACATTTAGTTAAGTACCTAAACATTTCTATTATAACGAGTGTTGTGTATGAAAGATGTGTCGGGGTCATAGCAGATGGAAACAAATAGTCTCCGCCTACCTCTTTGGTGATGTATGTGTGTAAGTAACAGTGGCGGGGCGTGAAAATTTTTGCAAGTGGCAAAAAAAACTTAAAATCCCCATTTGTCCTGCCTCTTGAAAGTGCAGTAATGGTATGGTACAGTAAGATTATTTCCACTTTGGCATTCGGCAATGCTCGACATACATCAAGAGAGATCGGAAGTGCAATATTTAGGCTGAGGTTTTGTTATTAAGAGGATACGATGGCTGAGAGACTTTTGAGAAATAGGTATTTTAATGAAATGTCGCTGTTTCGCCCGAACCTCTCCGTGTCAGTACAGCGAGAGCGGGACAACTGCAGCTCAGACCGTTAATAGGCGCGTAAATTGAACAAAACAGCATTTCGTGGTCCCCTGTTTTCTTCTCGAAAATTGGACCAATAAAATAATAATTAGAGGACAGATTTAGCTATGCCTCTATGTTTTCCTTTTTTTGTTTATATGAGGGATTTTTTTCTGATGAGTGTCTGAAAATGACGCTGAAATTGGGCAATTTTTTCAGTTTTTGAAAGCTCATATTTCTTATGTTAATTGAAATATGGAAAAAAACCAAACATAGGGGCATAGCTGTGGTAAATACAGATTACACAGTAAAAAAATTTTGGCTCTAAAGCCATTATCCAGGGAGGAAACAGGGGACTACGTTTGTATGGAGAAATGGTGCGCATCGTATCCTCTTAATTACATTAAATAGGTTAGGATATTTTATGTGATTGAAGTCTAGGACCTTATATAAGTACTGTATGAGAAAACAAGAATGTTTACGGTTAAAACTGAGACGTCCAGAGTGTCAAAGTAGAAACAATGTTACTATATGGTAGAGTAGCGTTTGGTAACTTCGAAAATAGTCTTTCCGGGGGGAATCGGGTTGTTAGTACCCTTCGCCACGGGGGTGGTACTGACTGGCGAGCAGCGGGCGCAGGTAGATGATGAAGGGCGTGGTGTCGCTGCTGAAGGGGAAGCCGTTGCTGGCGCCGCCGCACACGCAGCACAGCCAGCCGGAAGCGTCCAGCGGCCGCGCGTTCGCTGCACACACAGTATGGGGGGGGGTACTGACTGGCGAGCAGCGGGCGCAGGTAGATGATGAAGGGCGTGGTGTCGCTGCTGAAGGGGAAGCCGTTGCTGGCGCCGCCGCACACGCAGCACAGCCAGCCGGAAGCGTCCAGCGGCCGCGCGTTCGCTGCACACACACACACACATCATAATCTACAGCTCTGCTGCCCAGTAAATGGGGGTTTAAGCCCCTTCGGCCACTTTGGATTGGAAACCAAAGGTTCGAAACCAGTTTCGAAAGCAGAATTACTTTTCTTTTTCGGAAACCTGGTTTCGAATGAATGATGTTGGTTTGTAAAATCGCTGTCAATTGAAATTGCGAACAATGTAAATAAACCATTTAATGAAATATCCATATTCTAGCCCTTGTTTTTTTTTTTTTTTTTTATGTGAAAGAAGCCAGACAAACGAACTAGTGGTGTTTATCGTTTTAATGGTTTAGGATAGTGTTGTGGTAAGTATTGATTAAATAACACACGGATTTAGCAGTATTTGATGAGATAAAATGGAAATTAAAGACATTTTAAATACAAGGTTTGTTTACATTGTTTGCAATTTCAATTGACTGACAGTTTATAAACCACATTTTATGCAAAATAAAGTTACTTACTTAATAATTCTGTTGTCTAAACTGGTTTCCAATCTTCTTTTGAAACTCATTCATGGATATAAAGGATATGCATAAAAGCTATTTTGTTATAGCTTTGACATTCCAAGTCACAAGAAATAAGGACTTCACTAAGACGTTCAGATAGCTAACAATAATTGTATGTATGTAAAACTCTTTATTGTACGTAAAACATGAAAAATAACAGCTAACAAGAAAAACAGATGTACGAAGGCGAACTTATCCCATAAAGGGATCTCTTCCAGTTAACCTTTGAACGATTGACAGGACATCAGAGACAAGAGTAGGCATACAATGCTGAGTAAAAAGAGTCGAAATCAAAAGTAAACCCAAACCAATATACTTAACATAAACAATGCACATACATACAAAGAATACACGCAACTACACACTAATATATTATATACTTAATGAATACAGTAGACTAATACATATCATATCAACATAAATAGAATAACTAAATAAAAACTACATAAATACATTAATTGTGTGTGGAATTATAAATTAAATAATCTGCTCTTGAAATCTATCAGTTCTATCACTCACCTATTGATAGTGAGATGACATCTTGTCATTGTTGTAAAATATTTCAAAGTGGGCAGTAAATTATTTCTGATCAAGTAGTTACATACTTACCTTACATATTATAAATTTGTGAATGAGTTTCAAAAGAAGATTCTACATTCTGTATGGGAAACCAGTTTAGACAACAGAATTATTTTTCTTCATTCGAAACCAGGTTTCCGAAAAAAAAATTCTGTTTTCTAAACTGGTTTCGAACCTTTGGTTTCCAAAGTGGCCGAAGGGCAATAACCCTAAAGCATAACCCTCACTTTTCTTTTAATGACGAAATACTTTACTTTAAGTGGAAATTACAAAATTTTAAAACGCCATATAACTCACGTATGTTGATAGTCTGCACCCATTCTCCGCTCTCGATGTCGTAGATGTCTATATGCGTCGTTGTGAATATTAACAGGTGCGTGTCGTTGATAGCTGCAATCAAACAACAGAATTTGTTACTTTCACTCAATTACATTCTACTAAGATTACGTTATTTCTTTAGAAAGTACGAATATGGAAATTCGCTGAACTACTAGTGTTCTATATTTTCATACTAAATACAAACTGAAACATGGATACACAGAAAAAAACCAAGAAAAATAGATCAGCGCTGGGAATCGAACCCAGGTCCTCAGCATTCCGTGCTGCGTGCCAAATCCCTACACCACCACTGGTCAGGAGTTTAGACACAAATTTTTCCTATATATCGACATTTTTCAGTTTGTTTTTCTATAGTCACTTACGCAGCGACACTAGCGACATCTATGTTAATGTTCTCATCGAGAAACGTCAACACTATTAGTGTTCTCGCCAAGCGCGACGTGTGACATTTAAGGCTACAACAAGCCGGGAGCGCGGGGCGTCGATATGATGGTGTCCCGTATAGTGACCGTGGTAGTCGAGCGGGTGGAGCACTGTAGTAGGGGGGTTTCACTCCGCAGTTTAGGTATGTTCGTGTGGCGCGCCTCCCGGGGAGGAGTATGGCAGTAGGCTGTCGCTCGGCGTTCGGTTCGCACGCTAGCCGCGTCGCGCGTAATTAAGCATTTTTCTTTCTGTGATTTTTGCAACAATGACTTCTAAATGATCTTATAAATAACTTACTTACTTACTAAAGGTACTTTACTGAATTAATACACACTGTTATCTATCTTTCTTGATTTATATACCTACCAAATATCAGCGAGTGGAAACCCTTGGTTTCGGATCAGCGGTGCCCAACGGAATATGAATGCTCGTATCACACGATAAGTTTCAATTTCGCGTGCAAGCAGTAAGAGTACGCAAGTTTTTATACCTAAAGTTGACTTTTGATCGAGAGTGATCCTTCTGTACGTTAGTACAGTATTACCACTTATATAAGTTACATCGGCAATAATCGTTTGCGCAGTTTACCGACTGATTGTGGGTGAGCAAGGAAACAATGTAATTGTAATCCAAGACTGATTTTATTGTTACAATTTCTACCTTATATACTAGATGCCTAGTTACTATGTTATAGCGGACGTGAAGATAGTAGTACCTTTTATCATCACGCCGCTATCAACTTAATCTCTTAAGATTGTGCCATAAACTTATTGAGTTTATGGCACGTCCCTAGGCACACTTCTTGAGCCATGTGGTTTAACGCCAGACGCAGGATGGTACAACCTAACACCGACTGAAACCGAACATGTATACCAATGAGATTAAAACATTAATATTTTTGAAAACCATAGATGACAGGGCAAATATGGCGCGTACGAAACAACCAATAGTGGACAGTCACGTGACGCACGTACGCGTGGTGTGCTGTGATTGACTGAAAATTTTTCGCTCCACATCAAAATAAGTTTTCTGCGCAGGTACATCGGCGTAACTTATAAACGTGGTACTAGCGTACTATTAGTTATTCTGTGACTGTAGTAGTACTGACCGTGGTGGCTGGGCTGCTGCGTGTACATGAGCTCGGTGTCGCGCGCGCGATGGCCGTGGCGGTCCACGTAGAGCGCCAGCGAGTTGAACACGAGCAGCGTGTCCGCGCTGTTGGGCACGCACGCCGCGCACAGCGGCCGCGCGCCCGAGTGCGACAGGAACAGGTTCACCTGGTTCTCCGGGTGGACCAGCGCTAAACAACAAAACAAACAAACATAATGTCAAACACCATTTAGCATGACTTCTTTCTTTAAAAAATAAAAAATACTTTGATTTATTATTCTGAAACCGGCTGAAGGGCTCTCCAACCATGGCCACAAAAAAATAAACTAACTAATTAAAAAGATATGTGACGGATAAAAATGCTAAATGCCACCTGATCTGATGGTCAAATTAAGAAATAGTTTGCCCGTCACTTAGCGCTAATCAAGACTGGTGAAACAGAAATTTTTATTCCATGTGACAAATAAGGTTATGATCGAGCTAATCCGAACTTTAAAAAAAGTGGTGAAACAGCCCCTTAGTCTCTATACAAACAACCGGTTACTAAGAGAAGCGTTTGGTTACTTCAAAATTTTAGGCAACCCGCTGGGAATCGGATAAATATTAACGACCGCTTTAGCCTAGTTGGTAGTGACCCTGCCTACGAAGCAAGAGGTCCTGGGTTCAAATCCCGGTAAGGGCATTTATTAGTGTGATGAGCACGAATATTTGTTCCTGAGTTATGGATGTTTTCTATGTATTTAAGTATGTATTTATCTATATAAGTATGTCTATCATCGTCTAGTACCCATAGTACAAGCTTTGCTTAGTTTGGGACTAGGTCGATTTGTGTGAGATTGTCCCCTAATATTATTAATATTATTATTAGACCCTTCGGCACTGGTACTCACAGACGGCGGGCTGGTCGTGGTCGGGCCGGCGCGGGTCGGGCAGCGCGTGCGCCGCGAACCCCCCGCGGTAGCCCAGCAGCAGGCGGCCCCGCACCAGCTGCACGCTGTGCACGGCGCCCGGCGCGCGCAGCTCCGCGATGCGGCAGCGCCGCGCCGCCGTGCGGGTTATCTCGTACACGTTCACTATGTACGCGTTCTGGAAACAAAACACGCACAATCAGTCTCTGAACCATCAATGTTTTAGTCTGATATGAACTAATCGCAAACGGAGCCAACCTTAGGATAAAGCGAGTGGAGCGAAGAAGTCTCCGTCACGAGAAACTTGGCACAAAGTAATTTAACGGCCACACACTCGTATAGGTTTTCATCGGATTTTTTAACTCAAAATCTAGTCGCATCTTTGATGCAAGTCAAGTTTGAGTTCCTGTGCTTTGACAAATGTATGACATTTCAACAGAGAAAACATTCCACCTTAAAACGAGATCCAGTTTCTACAACTGCCTCCATAGGGGCCATACCACGAGCTTACATCGAATTCGTTGCGTCTACAACGCTGGGCCGCCATGATTTACACTCACGTACGTCAGCTGAATCTACTTTACCCACTTCAGTTTTTGTACATCATGGCGTCCCAGCCCTATAAACGGAACGGATTCGTTACGCGTTCGCTACGCTTCTAATACGTTCGCAAATCGCCAGTATGATATGGCTCTAAGGCGGTCATACTTTGCACAAGACATTTTTAAGCACTGACCTGCCGCTTGCAGACGACGGCGAACCCGTAAGTGTTAGATTTGAGCTGGCCCGCGGCGAGCAGCACGCAGCCTTTGGACTCCGCTAACTTGACGCACTCCACCTCGGAGCATTCCAGCGCTCGAAGCGGCACTAGACGCACGTGCCGGCCGCGGCCCGCTATCACCACTGCAACAAACACGATGCTGAATGTGTTGCTAAGTGCAAAACTTCTGATCGACTGCACCAAATTGGATAATTCTTTTTTTATTGCATTTGTTATTGTCAGAAGGTTCTTATGAAAGAAATTTTTAAAAAAATACAACGGGGGCAAAGCCGCAGGCATCAGCTAGTTATTAACTAACCAAACTAACCTGCTGGTGCTGAGACGTGGCCACTAACAATGGGCCTCATAAAAAAAAGCTCAAGGTCACTCAGAAGGCGACGGAGAGGGCTAAGCTCGGAGTTTCTCTGCGGGATCGCATTAGAAATGATAAAATCCGCGCAAGAACTAAAGCCACTGGCGTAGTTCGAAGAATCACCAGACTCGAGTGGCAGTGGGCAGCACAACGCTCGTAGAACTGCGATGTCTACTAGGATCCATTGTTGCTATGAAGTCGAGTGGATCCTATCCATAGATCGATGGATCTTAGTGGAGCCCCGTAGAACTGATGTCCGATGTGGCCAAAAGGTACTCGATTGACCATGGACCGGAAGACGCAGTGCAGGTAGGCTTCCAACAAGATGGCGCGACGACCCGGATGACGTTGCGGATGGCGCAATACTGGTTTGTTTGGTGAACCTTGGACCTCTATGTTCAGGAGCGGAGGTCTTTCGGCTGAAATCATCATCAGCCTATGTTCGTCCACTGCTGGACATAGGCCTCTCCCATGGCACGCCACTGAGCTCGATCCTCGGCCACTCTCATCCAGCTCTTGCCAGCCTCCTTGCGAAGATCATCGCTCCACCGAGTCTGTGTACGTCCCACGCTACGTTTGCCGATCCGTGGTCTCCACTCAAGAAGTCGTCTACCCCAACGGTTATCGGTTCTTCGGGTTATATGGCCGGCCCATTGCCACTTCAGCGTGCTAATGCGGTGGGCAATGTCGATAACTTTGGTTCTCTGTCGGATCACTTCGTTACGAATTCGATCTTTTAAAGAAACTCCGAGCATAGCCCTTTCCATAGCACGTTGAGCAACTTTTAAATTTGTGGACCAGCCCATGTTTCGGCACCGAATGTCATGACGGGTAGGATGCACTGATTGAAGACTTTCGTCTTTAAAATCTGTGGAATTGGCGATGTGAAGACTTGACGCAGTTTCCCATACGCTGCCCATCCCAGCTGTATTCTTTAGAAATGATGAAATCCGCGCAAGAACTGAAGTTACCGACGTAGCTCGAAGAATCGCGAGACTCAAGTGGCAGTGGGCAGGCAGAACACGTCGCTCGTAGAAGTGATGGCCGATGAGGTCAAAAGGTTCTCGAATGGCGTCCAAAGTGGGCAAGGCAGATCGTTCGTAGAACAGTTGGCCGATTGGGTCAAAAGGTTCTCTAGTGCCGTCTACGGACCAGAAGACGCAGTGTAGTTCCTAAGACGGAGCGACGACCTGGTAAAGGTAGCGGGAACGTGTTGGACGAGGATAACGCAGGACTGGTCTGTTTGGCGACCTTGGAAGACCCCTATGTTCAGCAGCGGAGGTCTCTCGGCTGCTATGGCGATGTGGAAAGTGTATAATGTCGTCGACATACCCAGCAGCTGTTCCTCGGGCACGTAGGCGGCCTGCGCGACGGGCGCGTGCTGCCGGCGCGGCGTGAGCTCGCCGCGCTCCAGGTCCACGAGCGCGAGCCCCGCGTCGCCGCCCACGCAGAAGCGGGACCCCTCCAGCACGCATGCGCACAGCGCGCCGCGGATGGCAGCCGCCGCCGACGAGTCCACTATCACGCACGCGCTGTATACCTGCGGACAAATGATGGGAACTGTCATAAATAACTATAAATTAAAAAAATTAAAAACCCCAACGCAATTATGTCGCTCGTATGTTTGAACATTAAGGCGACGGGGTGGGCAAAACACGCAAAACAACCGTTTTTGAGAAAGTTTTATGGCGGCAGGCAATACACATTGTGGAGACTTGAAAAAAATATATAAAGTAAAACTCTTCAATTAGTGGACAAATAAAAAATCTAGGTGTTGATACCACTTACGCCTATGAAAAGAATGAAGTAAGTATTTGCTAAAAATTATGATCAGGCTCTTAATAATGCTGCAAGGTAGGTACAAAAAATATTGTAAAGCAAAAATACGTAAATCAGTAAATTGAATGAGAACAATGATCAAAATAGAACCAAAATTAAAAACAAAAAAAAATAGATTAAGATTTGGATTTGTACTTGAACACATTGACGTTTAAAATATTCATTGTAAAAAAATATAAAAAAGCGACGTTGCATGCCCGCTCGACTAACTAGAAATATTGCATAACAATACATTTGCAGTGATATGAAATATCTGTAGTCTTATTGTTTTGCCTTCAAAGCCTCTGGCTATATTTCAGCGCCATCTAGATTTAATAGTCGAACTACAAAAACCGCGGCCGATCCGTACTATGGCGACTGCCAATCCAGTCTATATCATCCTTGGTAATAATGCATATTCTACCGTACAACAGCTCTTATATGAAAACTCACGCATTTATCCGGCAGATTGTTCCTCTTTAATATCCTATGCAATTCACTAAGGGCGACTACCCATTTCGTTTTCTCCGATTCGGACTCCGCCAGCATCAGCGTGTGAGATCGCTTCCCGCCTTCCAATTGCGACGTTGATATCTGAAAAAGGTTTAACGACTTACGTTAATCACAGGTTCTTGAAATTGTTTTGCATAATCATGTTAATGATGATCGACCATAGTGTAATAAAGGTAAGGTAATTAAGCGACCGATTTCCATGTGAATACGCCTGAGAATAGAAACAACAAGAGTACTGAACTGAGCATAGTTACGTCAATTCCGTTGTCAAATTTGAATTTGATAATTCGAGCCGCATCCGGAAATTCTGCATAAAACATATCTGTATATCGACGGCAGCAAAGAGTAAACGGATATCTACGAAATTTTAATTTTACAGTACAACTATTAAGAAAAAAACACTTAACATTTTTTAAACTAATGAACCGATTTTATTAAAATTCGAAGCAGTGTTCAAGAAGAAATTCTGTCATAGATACCTGAAAGTTTAATTCGAGTTGAGGTAAATAACATTTTTGCTTGTACTTGAACTTAGTAGTCAGGAACCATGTGGTGCCAAAAAAAATACCATTACAGCTCAAGAGCTTAAATAGAAAAGGCAGGTTTTATTTAGTTCATTGCAACCAAGTTAGTCTGTTGTTATAGAGCTATTTACGTGCAAGTGTCATGAAAATACAGGGCTACTTTTTAATCAGTGCACAAATTTTGATACATGATTCAGTATCGTTGATAGATCACGATTATCTGTTCGAGATTTTTTTTTTACATTTTGAAATTTGGGATGTTCATAGTAATTTATCCAATAATTGGTCGAGTTACTATGAAAAACAAAAAAATAAGTGATAAATAGTATAACGAAAAATACTGAAATTTGTTATTTTAACGACACTGTATCACATATTAAAATTTGTGCACTTATTAAAAAAATACCCTGCAATTAAACTAGCGACCCGCCCCGGCTTCGCACGGGTGCAATGCTGATACAAAATAAATTAGGCATGTATTATACATATAAATCTTCCTCTTGAATCTATCTATTAAAAAAAAACCGCATCAAAATCCGTTGCGTAGTTTTAAAGATCTAAACATAAATATGGACAGACCGACAGCGGGAAGCGAGTTTGTTTTATACTATGTAGTGACAACTTACCCTAAATATGCAAGGTATGTCCCGTTTGTTGGCGTGTATCACGTCGGAGTCCTTCACCGATGCCACGCTGAAATCTGGGTCCCGCATGTCAAGAACTTGACTCACACACACAGAAGGCAGCGCGTTTCTGAAACAACCAGATTAATTTAAGCTTTTTTGACGTGACAACGTCTAATAAATCGATGAACGCCGGCTGCACGCACGAAAAAGGATGACGCAATGTAACGTACATAATATGTACTTACATGACCCGTAAAGTGAGAGCAGTGAACGCCAGGATGTACAATCTTAGTACTTGTGCTCGGGTAATTTTTAAAGGGGGGGGGGGATTAAAGGGGGGGATGAAAATTTCATTGATTTTGCCGTAGGATGCACCGTTTTCAAGATATTTGACAAAACACCGGTTCTCGTCCGATCACAGAGTTTAAGCAACGTCGGGCGCGGTCAGTAATTGGATGGGTGACCGCCTGGTTTCATTTTTGTTTTTCGAATGTTTTGTTACGACGTTGTCACGTTAAACTATCGTGCGTAAACCGACTTTACAGACAACCGGTTTTTGGTAACCTCGTGCTGCCGTGTACAAGGTGGGCAAGCCTGGCCACTCGCCAGAAGCTCCTGATGTCACGTGATCTTGCGCGTGTTATCGCGTGAAACGTGTACATTTTGGGAAAGGATGAGTTTTTTAATAGTGTACTTTTTGGGTAAATGCCCCAATTGAGAAAGTGTACGCTTCGGGAGTTGCGGAAAGTGTGCACTTTTAAAGTAAGTACACATTTTAGGAAAGTGAGTTTTACGAGCCTAAGCCATCATTGCCACTCATGTAAGATAGTAACGTAAGCTTAGATATTTATTATTACCTATCTTGCGTAATGTCGTAGAGGAAAAGTTTGAAATCGCAGACGACGACGAACTGTCGCATCCAGCCTTTTTTCACGCCGCCTGGCTTCGGGACCTGAAATTGAAAACGGTATATATATGTAAGTTCATAGATCAGTTTACTGATATTGAAACTTGAGTATGCACTGGCCACGCATAAAAACATAATTGACAGTCTTTGTAACATAAAAATTTTTTTTGGAGACAACATCCAATTCGTAGTACCTCCTGACACCCGCCTTTTTTACATAATTATGTAGGTAGGTAGTGCGTAAGATCTAAACGAGCGTCACCAGTTATATTATTATGGATATTATTACACTATACTTAAAGTTATTAATTCATTGAACAATTTACATAATACATCCGGCCGTTATTCTTACTCTTGATTTGTTCTAAATAAACTACGGTAGGACTCACTTTGCGTCATAATGAAATCAACTGCACCTTAATTCACTCCCTTATGATGATGGTTGTACGTTGACGTAGCCTTCGTAGGCTGTGCCCTGTCCGCGCGCGGGGTCGATGCCGAGCGGGCAGCGCAGTTACAACACGCATGTACAGTCAAGGAATTTAATTCCCTACCCTTTTCGTAAAAACGTCGTGTAATATTCGCAATGCATTATCCTCGTCCTGCCCAATGCGCTTAATTAAGGACATCCCCATTTCAAAGGAATTTATATCATTCTAAATTGGATCAGAGTTGCATTTACTTTGTTTAGTGCGATTTAAAAAAAGAACAAATTTGAATCTTTTCCTATTTACAGTTGTTTCATATTTCACTGGCATTTTGCTTGTATGGTGGGCAGGATGAGGTTAAGTTCGAAATATGTCAATTGTAACACGTCAAAACAACATCGTTGCTAGCTCTTATGGTGACAGTTTGCCGTACGATATTCAAACTTAGGTGGGTAGGAAATTAAATTCCTCGACTGTACGGCCAGACCGACCTATATTTTGTTCAAGAGGGACGTCTTCCGTTTGATGATGGTTGTACCTTGACGTAGCCTTCGTAGGCTGTGCCCTGTCCGCGCGCGGGGTCGATGCCGAGCGGGCGGCGCGAGCGGGAAGCGGGCAGCGGGCAGCGGGAAGCGACGCGCGCGCAACAACTCGTGTGAACGGCCAAACCGCAAGTCTCGCACACGACGCCTTGTCGCGTCAGGCCGATCTACAATCACAAAACAATGCTAAATCTTGGTGTCGTGACGACATCGAATAAAATTGTAGGCGCCTCCTGAGGCTCCGAGAGTTATAAAAAAAAAACCGACCAAGCGCAAGTCGGACTCGCGCACGAAGGGTTCCGTACGTTTGTTGTATGGGAGCCCCTTAAATATTTTTTAATTTTAATTTAATGATTTATTTTTAAAGTCAATATATAATTAAATATTCTGTGAATATTTCAAGCGTCTACCTGTTGCCGTTATCAATATCGAGCAAAAACGAGCAAAAAACAACCGAAATACATCATCTGTGAAAATTTCAACTCTCTAGCTATCACGGTTCCCGAGATACAGCCTGGTGACAGAGGGACGGACAGACGGACGGACAGCGGAGCCTCAGTAATAGGGTCCCGTTGTTACTCTTTGGATACGGAACCCTAAAAATACTGCATTTCATAACAACACTTACCATGAGCGACGTACAGTGATTGCATTTTGTGGGACTGCTAAAAGTCCGCACCAAGAACTGGTGTAACTTCTGCTTGCCAGGCACCACTGGTCCTAACGACGGGTCCTGGAAATTAAATATTTGGTCAAAATTTTATTCACAAAAAAAAAACTGCATCCTAAGAGTGAAGACATACTGAATCTTAAATGATATTGAACTTTAAAAAATAAAAGTAAAGAAGAGAGTGGTGTGAACTTCATGTCAAGTGAAGTTTGATTAAAAGCTGTTGAAAGGTTTTGCTAACTTTTTTTTCCCAGATCTTGTATACTAATACAGTTGTTGCATCTCACGAATGCGGGTGAGCCATACTTGTGTGAGTAGATACACATGCACGTTGTCTCTGTGTGCGTAACCTCGGGAGCGCTCAGTGCCGGCCGTGTCGCCGGTCGGGTCAGTAGTGCTAATAAGTTCGCGTCAAATAGAATTGTGGTGTACCGTCAGCATGGCAAGTACGAGTAAAAAGAGAAAAGTTATTCGCAGTGAGGTAAGGGATATTAATATTTAATTGTGCGTGTTTGTTTATGTTTGTTGCGTATTGTTGTGAGTAATTAATTAATGTTTTGTTTATTTTTAGGGTCGTCTAATGATAGCAAATGTTTATCATTTTCTCAAAGATGAATATGAATTCACGGAAACGTTTCGAGAACCAAATTGTGATATATCACATTTGCGTAACATGTATATGTGTATATGAATAATATGTATATACTATGTAATTTACAGTGCGCGTTGTGTAAAAATAAATGATCTTAAACCGAAAGTAGTTATTTTTTCATTTTACTATTTCGTAATATGTAACTTTATTATTTTGTTCATGAACGATGAGCCTGTTGACGCTTCCTGTAGTTACGCACACAAAAGCGCGTGTCTATATGCGTTACAACTACAAGTATGGCTCACCCGCATTCGTGAGATGCAACAACTGTACCATTCTCTAACACCAAAGTCTAGACAGCTACTTGTCACTTGTGACTCGGCAGACAAGGACCTAATCAGTAATCACTTACACTAATGACAAGTACCTACTAAGCTCATGTTACAGCCATATCACAATGGCAAATTGCGAACGTATTAGAAGCGAACCACCCAACGGATTCGCCGCGAATGTGCAACGTATTCGTCGCAAGCGCGCAGCGAATTCGCCGCGTCTATAGGGCAGGGACGCCATGATGTACGAAAACTGAAGATCACATTTATCCGTCAAATGAATTTGATCAATGGATGGTGAAACAGGGAGTAGTAATGATAAGTAAGTTACAGTAAAATAACAAAAAGTTTACCACTGACAGATGTTTTACCTTCATTTCATATTCAACTTTAACGACCTACAAATAAAGCCAATTTTAGAATACTGTTAACCACGTTTGCAGATTTTGTAATAGCTACCTACTTTATTTGTATGGTGTTAAAGTTGGAAATGAAAAATGAAGGCAAGCCATCGGGTATGTATTACAATACCGAAGTACGAAAGACCGAATGTATCAAAACATCGAATGGGTCAAAAGACCGACACGATTTTTTTCTGAAACCGTAAACTTCTCAGAATCGATTAAAACGGCATCATATAGAACCCATTAGGTTAGGTTAGGTTTGTTTTATGACAATCTTAAAAAGTTAATGGTTTCAGAAAAAAATCGTGTCGGTCTTTTGACCCATTCGATGTTTTAATACATTCGGTCTTTCGTACTTCGGTATTGTAATACATACCCAAGCCATCTGTCAGTGGTAAACTAAAAAGTGTTGGTGTTGTACCGTGGACATTTCGCTGGGGGAGCTCTTGCTGGAGGGCGGCGTCGGCGCGCGCGCCTCCAGCTCGTCGTGGGACTCCGCGGACCCGCTGAGGGCCGCCGACTGCTGCGACCCGTACATCATCTAGCGACAAACACCTCGCCATCATCATACAATACCAAACAGGTTTATTACAAGCTTTTATTTAACGTTCCCACTATGTCTCGTGTGTCGGCCCGTTTTTTAATCGGGCGTTCCAGTGGCAGAACATTTTATACGAAGCTACTCACACTCGTCCGACAGCGATTTTGTGTCGGATCCGACAAAAAATATCGTGTGTTCTATCAGCCCTCGTCCGGAAATCGTGCACAGAAGCTTCGAAATGACTGTGCGTGCGGTCGTGGCCGACAGCCGACCAGTGTGAACAGAAGCGCCGACACCCGATTAAAATCGGAATCCGACACACGACATAGTGGGAACGAGCTCTTAAAACCAAATCTTGCAAGTTGAACTACACCCACTATAGCTAGACCGTTTAAATGAGTCCTCGCCCGCGCGGTACAGGGGCTGGGGGTATGACGACAAAGGGGGCCGGGAGAGGTGCGGGCGGCAGGCACACGAGGCGCGCTCGCCGCCCGCACCTCTCGGCCCCCTTTGTCGTCATACCACGCGGGCGAGGACTCAGTTAAACGGTCTAGCTATACCAGTAGGCTTATTGTCTAACGTTTTTGACGCTTGTCTTCGCAATCGCTATCTCTTTCTGTCAAACGGTATAAAACGTTGACAGAAAGAGATAGTGAAAGCGAAGGCAAGCGCCAGAAGCGTTAGACAATACGGCCTCTGGTGATCGGATTGACTTGAAACTTAGTGCGGATAATGTTCATTGGATGACAATGCAAGTACAGTCAGCAAAAAAGCATTAATTTTTACATAAACTTACTTCATGTAAAAGAGTGGTTTACATTCAACAAACGATCTTTGAACTTAAACTTATTCTTTCTGACTGATTCTGAACATGATCACGGTTATTTATTTGAGTTCAGAAAAAAACAGTAGTGTTCATTTTACTTTGTCCATTATTTAAAAAAGTATAATAGAGCCGTATTCGAGCAATGCGTTATATTATAAAATATCTTAAAACAAAAGGTCATGCTGTATTTACAAATCAAAATCATTTTGATTGATCAATAATCATACAAATGAAAGCTTCGTATCAGAGCCTATTAAAAATCAGAAATGAGCATTATTGATAAAAAAAATCTTAAATATGACTTATACTTCACTTAATTTAGAATTTAAAACCACAACATCATTATATTGCGGCTCGTCAACTATTTCTTACCTAGCAAATAGTACAGTACAATAGTCTGGGAGCCGCAAAATAAAATTGTTTTAATGGCACTTAATTTGCGTGTCGTCAATTGTTACTCTAGTACAAATCATAAAGAGATTACAGTTCACGAGCCGTAATATAATGTTGTTGTGGTTTATAATTCTAAATTAAATGGAGTATAGCGTGCTGGTGCTCCCGTCCAAACATGCATTTCTCCATATCTTTTAAAATATGTGATGGCTCAAAAATATGATGCTAAAAATGGCGCGTAGTGACAACGCGACTAGCGGCCGTTTATGCTAGCCGTGTCCAAGTGCTACACTTTAGCCTATACACATGCACAGACATACAAACAGGCGGGGGCAAGCAGCGTACCTGTGCATTGCAACAATGCTGTACGCGGCCGTAACGATACTGCGGCGACATCTAAGGCGAACGGAAAATAAAAAAAATATAGCAAAAATAGCATCTTAAGGCAAAGAAAAAATTATAAGATACAATACAGTACGTACCTACGCAGATTAAAACAATAAAGAGTTATTTATTTTTCATCACACTTGCTCGTCAGTGGTGTTATTCCATACCTGTATACTAAATGTCAAAGGCCTAAATTGTTCTTAAGGGAGTTATAAATTTACGTACAGTTTTTCTACCCAAGGGAGTTCTAACTTTAGTTTTAAAATTTGCAAACAAGTCATTTCAGACTAAGGAGGTTTCAAGTCAGCCAATTTTTTATTTATATCTTTAAAACTTAGCTATAACCCAATTTTACAACACAAAACTTATCTACGCTTCATGAAACTTCGTTATTTTTATATTTTAAATTTATATCAAATAGTTTTGCAATAATTTTAGTAAGTATTTTTTTAACATGTTGGCAGAATCTGGCCGTATGGCCATTCGAATTCTAAACACAGTTTACATTATGTATGGTAGATGACTTGAAAAAAGTGACAATCTGTATTGGCGGGTAACCATTATTTATTAAATTTAAGAGTTTAGAGACATGGATTTTTTTTCTGGCAGTGTGATGAAAATCATTGTGTGTATCACGGGCAGTAAGGGGATTACAAACTCGAGTCATTAAAAGCCCTCCGCCTTCGGCGTCGGGCTTCTAATAGACTCTCGTTAGTAATCCCCTACTTACGGCCCTTGATGCACAATGTACTATTATTTTTATCAATAAAGCACTGCTAATTCTAAGTAAAGTTCGCCTAGCGACGTAACGTAGAGACGGTTAAAAGTTTAGGTGGTGGTGGTGGTGGTATTTCCCTTAGGTGTAAGGTTTTAAAATTAAAAAAGAATTACTTAGCTAGAAAAAAAATAGAATATTTGCAAGTAGGGTAAATCGCCAATAACTGGCCACCGTTCAATGACTGGCCACCTCATACTAAAAATGAACTCTATTCACCCATGATAGAATAAATTATTAGTATAAGGTGTTAATTACTGGCCACGTTATACTAAATTTAATTCTGTTTGTAGGGGAACAGATTTTATTTTCAGTATGAGGGGACCAGTTATTGAAGGGTGGCCAGTTATTGGCGATTTACCCTATTGTTTATTATATTAGGAAAATTCTTCTTTGATCCAAGTTTTTTTTTACTTTTTTGATGATTTGAAAATACATTCTCTGCTCTGGTGTGCTAAAGCACAATGATCAATCCCTCTTGAAGTTTGATTTTTGCATAAAAATTCCACCCCTTATATTAATTTATTGAATCAGGCGTTAATGAACTGAAACAATTACTTTGCTCACCCACGACCTTACGATAGTTACGTTTATGTAAAAAATGCGTGTTCATGCAGTTCCTCCACCTCCACACTGTACGAACACACACAAATCACACAAACCCAACTATCACCACCACCAAACTACACTGACGCGTTTCGAACTCAACCAGAGCTCATCCTGAGTATCGCAACCGTTCACTGTTACAACAACATTTAACATTAGGTAGCATAGCGAGCGGTTGTGGTACCTACTCTGCAAATGAGCTCTGGTTGAGCTCGAAACGCGTCAGTGTAGTTTGGTGGTGGTGATAGTTGGGTTTGTGTGATTTGTGTGTGTTCGTACAATGTGGTGGAGGTACTGCATGAACACGCATTTCTTACATAAACGTAACTATCGTAAGGTCGCGGGTGAGCAAAGTAATTGTTTTAGTTCCCTTATAATAAGTTAATAACCCACCTTTTCCTCGTTGTTAACGATCGGCACGTTGTCATAATGCCGCTCCGTCGGCGCCTCGCTCAGGAACTGATCGAGATAGCTCAGCTGCGACGCCGGCCGGTCGAGAACTGAAACATCACGTCGATTAGCTGCCGATCGAGACGGTTGGCGCGGTTAGGTATTAGAGGGGAACACATAAACCAATCCCAACCAAATCTGGTGATGCGCGACTTTCGATGATGCTGTATATTAATAATTTAGCGCTCTACTCGAAAAAATGTGACTGACGTAGTATGTACCCATTTTTACAAGTTTCTATTTTTGTACTTACATATGTATTTATTTATAATCCAATCTTGTAATTCATATTCAAACCGTTTCTAGTGACGGAATTAACTTTAAATTTAATGTTTATATGTAGTTTGGATGACAGTTCAAGTACAGTTAGCAAAAAAGCATAAAAAATTGTAATTAACAATAAACTTTGTAGTTCCTGAGTACCTAGGATGGCTTTGCTTCTCTAGATAAAGCACAGACGAAATTATCTGAATATTTTTTTTATAGTTACTTAAAGTACTTTTATAGTTATTCGAATCAAACTTTCAATCATCGGCAGTCGCGCACCACATACCAAAACCAACACGTAATTAAAATTAAATGTCGAACAATACAATTTAGTCATTATGAATATTTAATAACAATCAGGATTATTCAGTCATTAGAGGGCTAGCCGGATAGTTTTATAAAAAACCAAAAATTTATGTCGCTCTATCTCTTAAGGTATTTTCTACATAAATGCAGACGTGTAAAGATATAACTGAGAGCCGGGGGGACATAGATAATTTATTGAATCAGGCGTTCGTCTACGTCATATCATATGGTTGTCGCCTTTGCTCCCCGCGGCTTATACTACATACAACCAGCTCTCAATTAAGTGTCACGCCTGTAGAATGTTAAAAGACAGAATATTTGATCATATTTTTATTTTTACCACCTTAGCAGATAGAGAGGAATTTATAATACAGAATAGACATGCACATTGGACGGTAACACAGTGGAAACTACAAACTATGACGTCACGAGCCCACATAGAAGCCCAGGTTTCATAAACAAATACACAATGATTAGTGACCCAAAGAAAATAATAATATCGAATCGTCGGCAAAACATGTAATATTAGCGAGTATGGTTAATGTAAGCCTGAATAATTTTCGCCCCGTAGTGTACGTCAATAATGCACGTCTTTATAATTCGTGCTCTCTGTAGAAATTACGTAAGGGCACAATTTATCAGGACGTGCAATTAAAACTTTTCTGTACAGCAATTTTAGAAATAAAACATGGACAGTTTCTGTACTGTGTGGAACGGAGTCTAAAAAGTGTATAATTTCAACTAGTCTCAATATTTCGCCGACTATATGGACTCGTGATTTCGCTAACTCACTTTAGCAAGGTCCTATGTTATTCCGGTCAGCAAAAACGGAGCTCTAATTCGTTACACACAAGGGTGATTTTATACACACAAAAAACTTAGTACCTTTTAATAGTGATCAGCGTTCTTAAGTTTAATATCACAAACTCATTTATTACATAACTGATTAGTCAATAACTAATACAAACAAGTGTTAAAGAAAACCATCGCTCAGCGCGTTATGTGGCATTTGAATGGACTCATCATCACTACACACGTCATGAAAACAATAATTAAAAAAATAAACAATTAATTTTAACCCCGAAGACCAGATTAATTTTCAATGGTGTCAAATAACGTATAAAGAAAAGAGAAAATTTGCAATTTGGGAATGCGACAGGGGTGACATCCTACATTTTAATGCAGGTAAAGAGGTCCAAAGCACTGTTATGTTGTTAAATATTTCGATATGATATGAAGGTTGACGCAGGAATGTGTTCAATGATCTCGATTTATAGTCTCATTTGTTAAACTATTGAATGTAGTATAGTAACTTTTTAAACTATCATGACATCTTTGATTATAGCCTCTTCAATCCCGTTTTATAAAAGACTGCAATGTAGATCGCGCCAAGAACTCTCAATTTTGTAATTTTAAAAATGATATCAAAATATTTATTTAAAAAGTACGACTTAGTACATTAGGCATTTATTCTTATTTGTACTTTAAACAAACGCCGCGCTTTTACGCTGGGACTTTCGAGGATCGTTTTCAAAAAAATTGTACGTAGTTAAGGGCTTAATCAAAACAAAATCACGAACGCCTTCTTTGTGTAACAAAAGTTAGTCATACAATTCATACAAAATATATGGGTAACTCTCGTTACACGGAGGAATGAATTAAGTTTTGTTTTTATTAAATCCCTTAATTGTGTACAATTTTTTTTACTTCGGAAGTGTGTGAAGTCCCTAATCCACATTTGGCCTAGCCTTATACTAAAAAAATTGATTTTCGAAAATTCACTATTCACGCTATAGTATTAAACCGAAGAGTGAAAGGGACGGCACGATACAGTAAAATTACATAAAGTTTACAACTGACAGATGGTTTGCCTTCATTTCATATTCAACTTTAACGACCTACAAATAAAGCCAATTTCAGAATACTGTTATCCACGTTTGCAGATTTTGTAATAGCTACTTTATTTGTATGGTGTTAAAGTTGGAAATGAAATGAAGGCAAGCCATCTGTCAAAGGTAAACTAAAAGTTAACGTATTGTAAGAACTTCGTATTTCGTAGCAGCCCCACTGTTTTAATAGTATCTTAGGCCAGTTTCAATCATTAAAAGAAGGATTCAACTGACACGGGTATGTTAAATGGGTCTAACTAACATGGGTCTTTAGGCCTGTTGAGTGTGATGATATAATTGTCACATTCATGCCACCGCAACAAGCTCAAGCAAAAGCGAAGCGATATAAAAAAAAAGTAAAATGACAAATGAGAAGCCACCATCACTGCTTCGAGGACTGATAACTTAGGATAAAATTATATCTACGTTAATATTTACGTTAGGTCTTTTAGCTATTATGAAAATTTAATAAACGAGTCGTTTTCAAAAAAATTGTACGCCATTAAGGGATTTAATAAAAACAAAACTTAATTAATTCCTTTGTGTTACGAAAGTTACCCATATATTTTGTATGACTAACTTTCGTAACACAAAGGAAGCGATCGTGATTATGTTTTGATTAAGCCCTTAACTATGTACAATTTTTTTGAAAACGACTTAAATGTCTTACAATATTTTTTTTTTTTGGTTAATTATACATACAGTTAACTGATTGAGTATAGACTAGTGGGAGTAAATTAACACATGTAGGTAGGTACTTTAGTACCAAAAAGACTATGATTACACTTCTGCGTAAGAAGTTTGCCGGTAACTATACCTGTCGTAGTGGTATTTTTAAGTCCACAAAAATTAAAAATGTTGGCCATTCTCCTGTACCTGAATCAGCATTAAAAGAAGTTTGTAACTTTCATGTTATTGTAAACTGTGTTTGTATGACAACGGTATAGTCGGCAAAGTAATTACTTTACCATTTTAAATGACAGTTTCTACTACATAATAAAAGCAATAAGGTTGATTATCACATTGACTTGTGAGTGAAAATAGCCTTTAATGTTTAAAGCCATACTGCCATACAACTGACATTGAATGTTAGAGTAGTAAAGAAATATCTTGGCTGACTAAATACCACTACATAATCCTATTCCAAGCTGTCGTTGATAATTCTATTACACAGTTAAAAAATATTGCATTAACTTATCCTCTCCCATACATCTATAAGCTACTATTATAACAAATAAACTTAATAAAATCATTACCAACTTATTACTAACAAAATTAAAGTATATAACAGTTCCACAAAACAGTGATGGTGTTTGTATTACGCAATTTCCTTCACACTTGCTCGTATTTACATATGGAACATAGAGTAGGTACTAAAATCTAGGGCGCAGCACAAAACAAATAAACTAACACCTCCAAAAATCAACATTGTCCGTTGTCATTTTTGTCAATTTGTGAAACATGATTCTAAAAATACCGATAGAGTTACTTGTCCAGTCCATTGGCACTTTTCAAAAAAAAATACACAAACTAAAACAAAACTTAATTGATTCCTTTGTGTAACGAAAGTTAATCATAAAGTTTGTATGACTAACTTTGGTTACACAAAGGACGCGATAGTGATTTTGTTTTCATTAACCCCACAATTGTGTACATTTTATTTGAAAACGACCCCATAGCCAATTAAT
This sequence comes from Archips xylosteana, assembly GCA_947563465.1. Lineage (NCBI taxonomy): Eukaryota > Metazoa > Arthropoda > Insecta > Lepidoptera > Tortricidae > Archips > Archips xylosteana. Next base: position 4,142,195 of record OX387369.1, read on the forward strand.
CTTAATTATTTAACACGCCCCCTTTGAAGCTGAGAATAAGGTACAGACCTTATTGGGTGAACATATTTCTAAATACACAAACTTAAAATTAATCCTAAAGAACCAGTGGTCTACTCAAATATATCAGCTATTAGGTACATTTTTCGTGTTATATTGGCGAAAAAAACAAAAATAACAACAGGCAATGTCACCAAGGCAATAACAAATGCACAATCACATACAAAAAAAATCTACTTCTATGAGGACTGATACTTGAAATTTAAATAAATAATCGGTAGCACACTATATTCTCAATCAAAATGTTAGAACGTTATTTTGACAGCTGCCATTGTACAATGACGAAAAGAACTACTGAGAAAATCGCTTAGTCACCTTATTGCTGTACCATTAGAATTCAAATTACAACATTTAACACCTCAGAAAATCAAAAAATGTGATGGTTTACAATTTACTATCGAAACGGAATGAACTTTCTATTAAAGTGCACTGCACAATAACTACAAATTTGAGTCTGTTATATGAAAAATATATTAAGATACAAATTCACTTTTGACATCTCTAGATGCATATGTATACATTCATATCAAAATGACAGCTGTCAGAATTAACTTCACAAAATAAACGACAGTCCAACTTTTTAAGGCTACGAAAAGGCTATAAGAACGAGATAAAAAAGTTAAAAAAGTGTGCTACTGTTATTAAAAATGAACGAACCATTTTCTTCCTTCCCGGTCCAGTAGGTAGATGACTTCGTAGATCCTTGCCTGGCTGCTTGCGCACAACTTACTATTTTAATCGTATATCAATAGAGCTAACATTACAACAACAAGGGGTATCATTAAGCGTCATAAATTTATCTCCTTAATTTATAGAGTAAAAAAGATACTCAAATTTAACAAACATCATGAGTTTTTAAACGGCTAACCTATTGACAAGCAAATACTATCGCACTCGGAATCACATTCGCATTTACCATTTCTTTTTATCGAATAGAATAGGATGAAGGTAGAAAGAAATGGCGTCAGCGTCAGAGTTTAAACAATATGGCCTCTAGCCCTTGTATCGAAAATATCGCAAGAGTATCTTACTAAATCATGTCAAATTTATAGCGTTAGAAACGCTTAGGTGACACAGTGGACTTGAAGTTCCACTCTTGTGGCTTAGGCTCGTAAAGCCCATTTTCCCAAAATGTGCACTTTCATTCCGCAAAATGTGCACTCCAAAAAGTATACTATATTATCAATCACAATAAAAACGAAATCGAAAAAAGTACTATCCATATTGGATTAAATATGAACACGCTGAAATAAATTTATGACAACTTTTTTATAACAAAAATAAACAACAAAATAATAAAACAGAACTTTAATTATGTACAACGTAGTACTGTACACCAGTTTCACAAAAGACAATTATTTACGTACGTAGCTATCTCGTAATTGAAAAGGGTGTAGAAGAATTAATATATAAATGCAAAGAAATTAATAGAAGCGTGTAAAAGAATAAGTTTGGTATAGTCAGCATCATATACGGTAGAGCGGATGACATCAGTTAAAAAAAAAATATTATCATAGCAGCCAAAAGACGTCCACTCCTGGACAAACACCTAACCCAAAGAATTGTCCCATGATACCTATTTTATTATTCATTTATTATTTATGTACCCGCCCACTGAACTTAACGGCTCAGTTTCATAAGTCGATAGGGCCCGCATGCGGGGTGAGGTAGATTTCTATTTTCTTAGGGCCCGCATTCGGGGAACTGTTTTCATTGGTCAATAGTGCTAAGTCATACGGAGGGTTAAGAGACGTTATTAAAACAAAAAATCGCTGTCTGTTTTTGCTCAGAGTTTTAAGTATTTTTCCCATTATCTTATCGTCGTTGATCAATACCGCGTAACTAGCTTTCTTCATAAGGCTCAACTTGAAATAACAGGGAAAATAAGATAAAATAGACCTTATGGGTAAAGCTAGAATACGCGGTATTGAAGTATCAACGACGTTATCTATCTGTCAAATATACGATGCTGACTACTTAATTAGAAAACGCTATAAAGACCATCGTTATTGTGAACTGTAAATGCACATAAAAACATAGTTATTATCATTGACGTTACAGTCTTACAACATGAAAATAAATGAGATTCTAAAATCTAAATAAACTTAAAACTAAACAATAAATAAATCCTGCGTTGTTATGTCGAAGATATTCTTATTCTTAATTTTTAAGGTTTGAATCGTTATTTTTGAGTCAAGAGTAATTGCAGAAGCTCATATAAAATATCAATTTCTCATTTAAAAATTTCTTGCACACGGGAATCGATCCCGTGAAATTAGTCACTGTCAACAGGATTGCTGATAAGCAATAACGTGTCAATCCACGAAAAATTGTGATCTTTATCGTCTCCTCTGCATTTTATAAAAACGAGTTATGTGACTTAACACCTTCACAATATCGAAAAATGGCAAAATAGTTGGCATTATTCGTTAGTTCATCCCTAGTAAAAATCTTAAGCGGCCATTTTCTAAAAATGTTGTTCGTGTTGGCATGTTACTGCTCAACATCATCAGCATTCTACTTGACTGATATGTCAATACGGACAGTACAACAATGATTTAATAACGAATCAATTACTTAATTTAAGACGAAATCACGAAATGACTAGTTCGAATGATTGAGAGCTAAATCTTTGGTACGAGACAGACTAGAAAATAGTATTTATAGCGGACTAGAAATTACTCAATAGCGGAGATTCTTTTCTAAAAGAAAATATTGATTCATAATACCGTTATTATAATTACACTAAGTAAATAAATTAACACAGCGTGTGTTACAAATAAAAGGGTAAAAATTATGTGCAATGTGAAATACAGGTGTAGCATTATTTCAAGGTATTTTATTTATTTGATAATTTTATAGCTTTGATCATGAAAGTTAATTGTCAAATTTGTCAATCTAATCTTGACAAAGACGAAGAAGAAGCGAATTATTTGAACAAGTAGGTGCGCTATGTAAATAACTATAGTTGCCATCAATAGGCTAGATTACTAAAAGAATATAAATAGTCTGTCAGCAATTATCAAAAAATATTAGACACGTACTTTTTTTCATTTTGTCAATTAAACAAAATTTTAAAGTGAACTACATCCACCATCAAAATAAATAACCAATAAAAAAGTCTTACTTTCAAAGAGGACCTAAAATTTTTTGATGTAAATCGCCATTTCAAAATCCCTTTTAAACAAACACTGTCAAAATAATGCTACAACTGTTAAAAACTGTAAATGTCAATCGTACAACTGGTGGTACACGAGTATAGCGACCCCCCAAAGGCACGACGTCACCCCTATAAAGAGGGGGAGGTACGGTCTCAACCACGTCCGAACTGTCGTACAACGCAGGATCCATTCGAAACCATAATAAAAAAACAATGGGGTTAATAAAACATGGCCGAGGCCAATAACAAAGTTAAAACAAGTAAATGCCAAGTAATACAATCGTTATTGAACATAAATGCCGTATACAATAAAACACGTAATATTATCCGAATAATAACCAATAATAAACAACGAGTAACAACGTTTTGGAATTTCAAATCACAGTTCCATTTTCATTTTTTTTTCACATTGAGTTAAAAATTAAAGTCCATAGATATTTGTGAGCCATAGACACATTATTTTCGTTTTTTCCGCCGTTGGCGACGTTGGACTTTGTGGTGGAGCCCAATTCCATGTGACAATAAGGTTGGTTACGTCATGTATGGGCAAAGATTTTTTGTATTGGATGGGATGGAGAACATGTAACGAAAACAAAAAGAAAAGGTGCACTAAATAAACTTATTATATTTAACGTAAAAGTGTTGTGCTGTAAAGATAAACTCCTAAAACATAAAATTGTAAAAGCTATCACTGAAAAAAAAATCAACTCAATGCTCATATAGAATCAATAAACCTCGTTTTTGAAGTATTTTATTGCAATATCCAAAATGATAAAGCTTTACATCTCATTCTAAAAAAAATTGTAATCATAATTCATGTGACTCTAAAAACACTCAATGACCGAATGGTAGCTTTAAATCATCATTACATCGATGCAGGTGGTTGCGAATTTAGTAGCAAAAAATAGTATCATTCATCGAGAAAGTCGTAATCATTTCACGCAATGTAGTCGCAAAAGTATACAGTGGTGGTCATACAATTAAGAACGATTTGAAGTTTCCGATTTTTTTTTATCTACATCATGTCATATGTCTAGTTGTGTTCCTTCTTAGAAGTAACAAGTTATGTTATAAAATAGCCACATGGATAGAGCAAACGGGATTAATAATAATAGTGTATAATTGCTAACATTTTTTTTTACAAATTTTATTTGTTCTCTATACTAATAAATTCAAATAGTAATGAAGCTGGACAAATAATTAAGAACGATTTATTAAACTGCTCGAGAGTTGTTTTATATGAAACTTAGATTAAATAAATCATATTAATGTGAAGTTGGTATAGAAAAAAAAGCAAATTAATACATTTGAACTAAAATTAATAGTTAGTAGCATGTCCACGGCTTTTAATTACGGCTTTACACCGGCGAGGCATTGAATCTATCAATTTTTGACATTTCGCAAGAGAAATAAGAGTTCCATTCTTCTAAGAAAACGTCGTACAGCTCTCTCAAATTGCCACACTGTCGATTTGAAACCTTTTTCTTGACTTCGCACCAAAGATGCTCTATTGGGTTAAGATCTGGGCTGTTGGCTGGCCAATCTAAGACTGAAACTGATTGTGATGTGAGGAATTCCTTAACGGTGCGTGCAGTATGCTTTGGATCATTGTCGTGCTGGAATGTCCAAATAACCGGAAGCACGTCTTCGGCATATGGTAACATTGTTTCTTGCAGTATATTTTTGTATTGGAATTGATCCATGTTTCCTTCTATCAGCCTAACAGGTCCAACGCCATGTCCAGAAAAGCACCCCCAAATTTTCACATTTCCCCCGCCATGCTTTAATGTCACTTTTGTGTACTTTGGGTCGAATGCTTTATTCGGAGGGCGTCGTACATATCGTTTTCCATCAGAACATACCCTATTTATTTTTGTCTCGTCAGAAAAAAGAACGTTTTTCCACTGTCTGACTGTCCAGTTTTCATACCTTCTTGCAAATGCAAGTCGGGCTTGCCTATGACATCGTTTCAACATAGGCACCTTCCTTGCTATCCTTCCGTTCAACTTATTTTCTACCAAACGCCTTCGAATAGTGCGTGCAGAGATTGCTGAAGGGTTGTTTTCACCAAAATATTCTTTTCTCAACTCATTAGACCCTTTAAAAGGATTTTGTTTTGCCAAACGAACGATATTTCGATCATCTCGACGAGAAGACTTTCTCTGTCTAGGTCCACGCGGAACGTTTGAAGTAGTTTGATACGTGGAAAAATGCTTTACGGCATGGAAAACCATTGTTTTTGAACATTGCAGATGGTCGGCTATCATTTTATACGACCAATTCTTCTCGTGAAGTTTTATTATTACTTCTCTTGTAGATTTATCACAACTTTTATTTTTCCCCATTGTTTTTATACGAAGTAATCACTTTTAAGACTTTAACAGCACGAAATGGCGCCAAAATTATACGAATAATAATCTACAACCACAGAGCCACACAGTGTTCTCTATTTAAATTTGAAAAAATAATAAACTATTCAGCGTTCTTAATTACGTGACCAGCCAGTAAGTACTAATACTAGGTTCAAATCGAATGTATAAAGTTTCTCTATTAATTTTTTAGCCAACAATGTTGCATAAATGAATGTACCGGTAGTACGGAAAAGTTTTGCAATACCGAGAGAAATAAAAAAAATACGGGCAATTAGTTATACTTGTTACTTTGAAAAAATCATCTCAATAAATAATCGTTCTTAATTATATGGCCACAACTGTATGATCCTAAACTGACAGTAGTAATGTGCGTGTACAATAGCAGTATACTCACAGGAGTTGGAAGGTTGGTGCGGCGCGTCGAGCCGCGTCTGCATATCTCTAATGTGCTGCTCCTTACGCTTCATGTCATGCGCAAGCGCGTCGAGCCTCTGTCGCGTCTCTAGCAGTTCCCTGGACGAACAATATAAATAAGTACGTCTGGACATGAAATAGAAGATCTAGGAAAAAAACACGTCCGCAAATAGCATGACCGCAATTTGATGAACACACACTCGAAAAGGTTTATTTCCTAAGCCTGCCAGCGGCGTGGATTGAATATTTTCATTAGGCATCCCGATGAGTGAGAGAAGCGTGTGTTAGGTATGTCTTCTGATGCAAAAAAAATACAAACTTGGACCACCCCAGTGTGTAGCCATTTTATCGCATTTAACCTGCAGATTTACCGCTGGCTGTGCAGCAGCTCGGAGCGCGTGCGGCTCAGCTCCTCGCCGCCTGGTGCTGGGCCCGGGCGCGGCTCGGCCCGGCTCACTCACCGCTGGCTGTGCAGCAGCTCGGCGCGCGTGCGGCTCAGCTCCTCGCCGCCTGGTGCTGGGCCCGGGCGCGGCTCGGCCCGGCTCACTCACCGCTGGCTGTGCAGCAGCTCGGCGCGCGTGCGGCTCAGCTCCTCGCCGCCTGGTGCTGGGCCCGGGCGCGGCTCGGCCCGGCTCACTCACCGCTGGCTGTGCAGCAGCTCGGCGCGCGTGCGGCTCAGCTCCTCGCCGCCTGGTGCTGGGCCCGGGCGCGGCTCGGCCCGGCTCACTCACCGCTGGCTGTGCAGCAGCTCGGCGCGCGTGCGGCTCAGCTCCTCGCCGCCTGGTGCTGGGCCCGGGCGCGGCTCGGCCCGGCTCACTCACCGCTGGCTGTGCAGCAGCTCGGCGCGCGTGCGGCTCAGCTCCTCGCCGCCTGGTGCTGGGCCCGGGCGCGGCTCGGCCCGGCTCACTCACCGCTGGCTGTGCAGCAGCTCGGCGCGCGTGCGGCTGAGCTCCTCGCCGCCTGGTGCTGGGCCCGGGCGCGGCTCGGCCCGGCTCACTCACCGCTGGCTGTGCAGCAGCTCGGCGCGCGTGCGGCTCAGCTCCTCGCCGCCTGGTGCTGGGCCCGGGCGCGGCTCGGCCCGGCTCACTCACCGCTGGCTGTGCAGCAGCTCGGCGCGCGTGCGGCTCAGCTCCTCGCCGCCTGGTGCTGGGCCCGGGCGCGGCTCGGCCCGGCTCACTCACCGCTGGCTGTGCAGCAGCTCGGCGCGCGTGCGGCTCAGCTCCTCGCCGCCTGGTGCTGGGCCCGGGCGCGGCTCGGCCCGGCTCACTCACCGCTGGCTGTGCAGCAGCTCGGCGCGCGTGCGGCTCAGCTCCTCACCGCCTGGTGCTGGGCCCGGGCGCGGCTCGGCCCGGCTCACTCACCGCTGGCTGTGCAGCAGCTCGGCGCGCGTGCGGCTCAGCTCCTCGCCGCCTGGTGCTGGGCCCGGGCGCGGCTCGGCCCGGCTCACTCACCGCTGGCTGTGCAGCAGCTCGGCGCGCGTGCGGCTCAGCTCCTCGCCGCCTGGTGCTGGGCCCGGGCGCGGCTCGGCCCGGCTCACTCACCGCTGGCTGTGCAGCAGCTCGGCGCGCGTGCGGCTGAGCTCCTCGCCGCCTGGTGCTGGGCCCGGGCGCGGCTCGGCCCGGCTCACTCACCGCTGGCTGTGCAGCAGCTCGGCGCGCGTGCGGCTCAGCTCCTCGCCGCCTGGTGCTGGGCCCGGGCGCGGCTCGGCCCGGCTCACTCACCGCTGGCTGTGCAGCAGCTCGGCGCGCGTGCGGCTCAGCTCCTCGCCGCCTGGTGCTGGGCCCGGGCGCGGCTCGGCCCGGCTCACTCACCGCTGGCTGTGCAGCAGCTCGGCGCGCGTGCGGCTCAGCTCCTCGCCGCCTGGTGCTGGGCCCGGGCGCGGCTCGGCCCGGCTCACTCACCGCTGGCTGTGCAGCAGCTCGGCGCGCGTGCGGCTCAGCTCCTCGCCGCCTGGTGCTGGGCCCGGGCGCGGCTCGGCCCGGCTCACTCACCGCTGGCTGTGCAGCAGCTCGGCGCGCGTGCGGCTCAGCTCCTCGCCGCCTGGTGCTGGGCCCGGGCGCGGCTCGGCCCGGCTCACTCACCGCTGGCTGTGCAGCAGCTCGGCGCGCGTGCGGCTCAGCTCCTCGCCGCCTGGTGCTGGGCCCGGGCGCGGCTCGGCCCGGCTCACTCACCGCTGGCTGTGCAGCAGCTCGGCGCGCGTGCGGCTCAGCTCCTCGCCGCCTGGTGCTGGGCCCGGGCGCGGCTCGGCCCGGCTCACTCACCGCTGGCTGTGCAGCAGCTCGGCGCGCGTGCGGCTGAGCTCCTCGCCGCCTGGTGCTGGGCCCGGGCGCGGCTCGGCCCGGCTCACTCACCGCTGGCTGTGCAGCAGCTCGGCGCGCGTGCGGCTCAGCTCCTCGCCGCCTGGTGCTGGGCCCGGGCGCGGCTCGGCCCGGCTCACTCACCGCTGGCTGTGCAGCAGCTCGGCGCGCGTGCGGCTGAGCTCCTCGCCGCCTGGTGCTGGGCCCGGGCGCGGCTCGGCCCGGCTCACTCACCGCTGGCTGTGCAGCAGCTCGGCGCGCGTGCGGCTCAGCTCCTCGCCGACCTGCTGCTTGGCCTGTATCTCGGAGTGCAGCGAGGACTGCAGCGTGAGGATCTCCATCTTGTCCAGCTTCTGGCTGCGGCGGTTGCGCCAGCCGGCCGTGCCCGCGGCGCCGGGGCCGGGCGCGGCCGGCGGGGACGACGGCGCTAGCATGCTGCTGCCGCGGGTCGCTGATGCTGGACGAAAAAACTAAAGTCAAATTCTACCGCGAGTCGCTGAAGCTAAAGAACAAAAGAGTTTCGTCAAATTCTACAGCGAGTCGCTGAAGCTAAAGAACAAAAGAGTTTCGTCAAATTCTACAGCGAGTCGCTGAAGCTAAAGAACAAAAGAGTTTCGTCAAATTCTACAGCGAGTCGCTAATGCTAAAGAACAAAATAGTTTTGTCAAATTTTACTGCGAGTCGCTGAAGTTAAAGAACAAAAGAGTTTCGTCAAATTCTACAGCGAGTCGCTAATGCTAAAGAACAAAATAGTTTTGTAAAATTTTACTGCGAGTCGCTGAAGCTAAAGAACAAAAGAGTTTCGTCAAATTCTACAGCGAGTCGCTAATGCTAAAGAACAAAATAGTTTTGTCAAATTTTACTGCGAGTCGCTGAAGCTAAAGAACAAAAGAGTTTTGTCAAATTCTACAGCGAGTCGCTAATGCTAAAGAACAAAATAGTTTTGTCAAATTTTACTGCGAGTCGCTGAAGCTAAAGAACAAAAGAGTTTCGTCAAATTCTACAGCGAGTCGCTAATGCTAAAGAACAAAGTAGTTTTGTCAAATTTTACTGCGAGTCGCTGAAGCTAAAGAACAAAAGAGTTTCGTCAAATTCTACCGCGAGTCGCTGAAACTAAAGAACAAAAGAGTTTCGTCAAATTCTACCGCGAGTCGCTGAGACTAAAGAACAAAAGAGTTTCGTCAAATTCTACTGCGAGTCGCTGTGCTAAAAGAACAAAATCATCACTACTTTGAAAAAATCTCATATCTCAAATCAATATGTAAACCAAACTGAACTTTATTGCACACTCAGTAAAGTTCAATTAGCCAGATTATCGATTTTAAGATACGAGCTTTTTTCAAAGTATTGTATTGTATTGTATTGTTTATTAAATGCAATTCACATGTAAATAAGTACAACTCCATCATATGAAACCCTGAAGGGCGCAGCATTTTTGAGTGAGAGAGATTAATACAGAGAGATTGATATAAGATTTAACAATAAAAGAGAATCAAATCATAAAATTACAGAATAATTAATAATAATTTACAATAAAAAAATAACAATATTTAACTACAGAATAATAATCATGCAATTAAAATAGTAATATAATGTCAGAATATTAGAATTATGTTACAAATTAAAATGAGTCAATACAATTACAATTAGAAATGGAGATGCTATGTCATCAAGAGAATTAAACCGATAAAGTATGTCAAAAATTGTAAAAATATAGCTTAATTTCAGAACAAGTAGATAAAAGTTTAGGATAAGTGATCATTAAAATACTCTTCTAGCGAGTAGTAACATTTTTTGATCAGTAATTGCTTGAGTAGTTTGCTAAATTTTAAATCGTCTTCCTCATTTTTCAAATGGTCACTCAGTTTATTATAGATTTTAATTGCCATCGAGTTAGGCCCTGATTTGTGCAATCTTAATTTCGACCCAGTCAGTATAACTAAATTATTTTTAAATCTTGTTTCGAAACGTCGCGTTTTGTCTTTTTCCTTTGTATAAAACTGCGGGTATTTCCTAACGTGTTTGCAAATTTCAAAGATATATATAGATGTCAATGTTAAAATTTCAAGTTTTATAAAGTGTGGTTTGCAGCTTTCCGGACTTTTAACATTGGCGAGTATCCGTACACATCTTTTTTGCAAGATAAATATATCCTGAATGTCAGTACTGTTTCCCCAGAGGATAATGCCGTATTTGAGTCGCGAGAAGGCATAAGCGTAGTACGCCGCTAGTGCAGATTTCATATTTGTGTTTTTTTTTAATTCTCTTAAAGCGTAAGCGAAGCTAGACATAACGGTTTTGAGCTTTTTGATGTGCGCTTTCCAGTTGACATTTGAGTCTATTTCGAAACCGAGTAATGTAAAAGTATTTACACATTCTACTTTTAAGCCGTTGAACGAAAAGTTTATATCTAGAGGAGTTTTTTGGTATGGTCTGAACTGTAATAATTTTGTTTTTGAGAAATTTATTTCTAAGTTATGATCATTCATCCATTGCATAAGCTGATTAAAAAGATCATTTAAATTTTGGTGCAATTTTAGATTGCTTGTACAAGAAGTTATTAGTGATATGTCATCTGCAAACAAGACACACGTCTCTTTTAGTATTTTAGGAAGATCGTTTATGTATATCAAAAACAGCAAACAAGCGGTCACACTTCCTTGGGGAATTGAGTTGTCTATTTGTACTACGCTGGATTTGACGTAAGTTATTTCTCCTGTTTGGTGATTATAATTTTGAATCTCAACACATTGTTCTCGATTCTTTAAATATGACGCAAACCATTTGTATGAGATGCCCCTCACGCCTATTCCGTATAGTTTATCGAGTAATATCTTGTGCTGCACTCTATCGTATGCTTTCGACATATCGAGCAAAACACCTATAGCGACAAAACACCTATAGCGACGAAATAGTTTTGTCTAATTATACTGCGAGTCGCTGATGCCAATGAACAAAAGAGTTTTATCAAATTCATCATTCATATCAATGTAGCCAAAAGTCGAGGTAGTTATTACTCGTTTCGTTGCGTGATAGGTCCCATGTGTGGCAACAGTTATTATAAGTGAAAATCACGAAAGTTTAAAACATAGAATAAAATAACTCACCAATCTTGAGATACTCGAGCTCTTCGGTCATCTTGGTAGCGAGCGCTTGTAAATAGCCGCGCGCTTCCTTCTCGTCCGCCACCCAGCGGATGATGTCCGCGATCTACAACAAACAACTTTCCTTACTATCTCGCAGTACAAGTTCGCTTGGAATCCACTCGACTCTGCGGGCTACTTTTACGGGGTCCATATTGGGTTCGCTAAAGTTCATCAACCGAAATTGATTTTCCTAACGATTTGTACTCCTAATGATCACTGTTCCTAAATTTTGTTTCCTAAAGTTTTCGTTCCTACAATTTATTTTACTATTAACGTAGTTCATAACACTCAGTTTTCCGAAAATTTTAACAGTTGAAACTTTATAATTTATCAAACAAATTACATTTTTCGGGTGGTCATAAAAAAAATAACTAACACCAAAGGCTAATACGGGAGCTGCACTACGCTAAGCTCCCGCATTAGCCTTTGAATCTAACCATACCGAGTCGCTTCTGCTCTGACAGGTCTTGCTCGCTGGCTTCAATCGCTATCAAACGATCGAAGAAACAGAAGTAACTAAATTTTTAGGTTTAAATTTGGATTATAATATAACATGGAGGAATCATACTGAAATCATTTGTAAAAAACTTAACACATACTCTTATGCTTTACATAAACTAAGTAGAATTGTAAACCGCCCTGCTGTGCTTACAGCATATCATTCTTATGTTATGTATCTTCCACTCTTAAGTATGGCATTATGTTCTGTAACTCCACGGACAGAGATATGGTGTTCAAGGGTCAGAAGAGATGTATTCGTGCGATTTGTGGTATTTCCTCCACCGATTCATGTAGGCCTCATTTTATTAAGTTACGTATACTAACCCTACCGTGCATATACATCAACGAAATCTCAACTTACGTGAAATGTAACAAGGACCAATTTCCTGTTTTTAGAAGTGCTCGCCAAAAAGTTAATATAAACACAAGACCATACAAAACAGCACTACTTGCCAAAAGCGTATTCGGCATGGCATCCAAGATCTTCAACAAGCTTCCAAAGAATATACTGATGACCGAGGATGTTCATGATTTTAAAAAACAACTTTTTAACTTTTTGGCGGATAAAGCTTTCTATTCATTGGATGAGTATATGCGTGATAGTTTATCAGATTTTTAGACTATAAGTATATTAATTTGTGCATGATTGAATGTGAATATTCATATTTGTATGCCCTTGGGCGCAGCATAGTGATACAAGTCTTTGATCATTGTACCATCTATTTTACCTATGTTTGACAAATAAATTATTTGTATTTGTATTTGTATCATTGGAGTCAGAGAGCGAGCGATCAAGACCTATCGGGGCGGAAGCGACTCGGTTTATTGCAACGGATATTATGAAGTTTAATATATAATAATGTTCAATTTTATGAATAAAAACAAATCTACATAAAAAAGATATGATGATGAATAATAGTGTAAAAGATGGTAATGTTGAGAAAATATAGGAAAACAAATAGTAGTAAGATATATGTTTATTGCAACGGACATTATGAAGTTGAATGATTAGGAATTCAGAACGTTAGGAACAGAGTAGTTATGAGTAGTGATTATTAGGATGTAAATTTTTAGGAACAACATTTTCGGAATTCCGATAATCGACATTGAAAAATTAGTTCAACTTTGGCGCACCCACTTTTACGGTGGTGCGTCTTCACCGCGCGCGATTTTGTCGGTCTGCACGCCGCAACGGGATGCGGTGGCGGTGTGACAACCGCCTAAGTGAATTTGTTGAAGTACATTGGTATTTTGGGACCCACCTGTGTCTCCCAGTGCTGCATGGTATCCCGCTTGGCGCGCAGCTCTTCTAGTTCCTGCTCCATCTGCCTTCGCTCCGCTTGCCACCGCCGACCGTTTTCTGCCATCTGATAATTTTTTTTTTCTTAATTACATATTTATTTTAACTAGAATACATTGAAAAAACCGTGGCAACATTGCGAATTCCGTGGCATTCCTATCGGGCACCCTGTATATTTGTGTGAATCAACATTTTAGTGTTGTTTACTCTGTCCCCGGTTGTCCAAGTGACACTTCATACTGCTTCATAGAAAAATGCTTAGGTTGGCCAAGGGACAACATTTGTGCAACCATAGCAACGGGTGGCACTAAAACGTTGATTCACCCATTTACGTCAAATGTGTTTGAAATGACGGATCTAGATAGAAATATTTGTATCACTAAGGGTCACTTGCACAGTCCAGGGTTAAATAATTAAGTTGTTAACCCTGGGTTAAGAATGACAATTCCATACATTTTGACACTTCTTAACCCTGGGTTAGCGGTTAACAGACAGGTCCGCGCATGCCCGCCTTAGACCGGAAAAACAAGAATAGAGTCGTGATTTCTAATAGTTTCGACAGATGGCACTACAAGCACGGCGCTCGCAAGCCTTCGACTATTCGATATTCGCAGGGGCTGACCGGGTGCACTTTGGAGTAAAGGTCACACAAAATCCTTTTATCTTAGTATTTATATCTGATTGTCTCTACTCACAGCATCCAGATCTTTAGCCAGTTTTCTGTTCTCGTTGAGCAGCATCTGCCTGTCTTCGCTGTCGTTCATTTGCTCGAGACGACGGCTCTCCAGCTTGTCTTTCGACGTTTGTAACTGATAACAAACAAATCATTAAAGTTCAATACCTGAGAAGTAAAAAGGAATCCTCCTAGCCTCCTGCGGCCCAGTGTCCTATATATTGGACTTATCGCAATGTGACATAGAACTCACTCATAAGTGGCTTAAAGTTTAAAGTTGATTGAACAAAATTTGACGCGGGCTGCAGGAGGCTAGGATTACAGTAGTACACACTTTATATGCTGCGTCGTGCATTTTAAGCCGTGCAGACACGGACGAATTAGCCGATGACAGCCGAAGATACGTTTGGATTTTTAAATCTTAATAAAAGATTGTTTACCTTATTTCCAATGCTAAAAAACCGGCCAAAAGCAAGTTGGACTCGCGCACCGAGGGTTCCGTACAAATTTCTATGTATCTATGGACATCCAGTCTTAGCAGACCCTTGCTCCTAAGCAAAATGTGCGCAGTGTGGGATCATTGTAGATTGGTTACTGATATAGACAAACAAAAAAAAATTATTCTTTTCGCAATTTTTCCTTTATCTGTGCTATAAGACCTTGCTTCGTACCAAATTTCAAGATTGTGAGTTCACGGGAAGTACCCTGTAGGTTTTGATTCTCTTGCGAACCGTGTCGAAAATGTGCGTTGGTTACTGATATACAGGGTTATTTTTAATTCACTGACACCCTCTTAACCATGAATTCCTATCACTCAAACAAATGTTTTTTGTTTTACGACTTTTTAAGAGGGTTTATACCTGCTGAGCTGGCAACGTTGCATTTTTGTTAGTTTATCTCGATTATTCCATAAAAATTGAATGAAAATTAAAAATGTTTTGAATACAAATTGTTCTAATATATAAGTTGAACAATTTGTATTCAAAACATTTTTAATATTCATTCAATTTTTATGGAATAATCGAGAAAATAGTTTTTCTCGATTATTCCATAAAAATTGAATGAAAATTAAAAATGTTTTGAATACAAATTGTTCTAATACAGTGGTGGTCATACAATTAAGAACGATTTGAAGTTTCCGATTTTTTTTTATCTACATCATGTCATATGTCTAGTTGTGTTCCTTCTTAGAAGTAACAAGTTATGTTATAAAATAGCCACATGGATAGAGCAAACGGGATTAATAATAATAGTGTATAATTGCTAACATTTTTTTTTACAAATTTTATTTGTTCTCTATACTAATAAATTCAAATAGTAATGTAGCTGGACAAATAATTAAGAACGATTTATTAAACTGCTCGAGAGTTGTTTTATATGAAACTTAGATTAAATAAATCATATTAATGTGAAGTTGGTATAGAAAAAAAAGCAAATTAATACATTTGAACTAAAATTAATAGTTAGTTGCATGTCCACGGCTTTTAATTACGGCTTTACACCGGCGAGGCATTGAATCTATCAATTTTTGACATTTCGCAAGAGAAATAAGAGTTCCATTCTTCTAAGAAAACGTCGTACAGCTCTCTCAAATTGCCACACTGTCGATTTGAAACCTTTTTCTTGACTTCGCACCAAAGATGCTCTATTGGGTTAAGATCTGGGCTGTTGGCTGGCCAATCTAAGACTGAAACTGATTGTGATGTGAGGAATTCCTTAACGGTGCGTGCAGTATGCTTTGGATCATTGTCGTGCTGGAATGTCCAAATAACCGGAAGCACGTCTTCGGCATATGGTAACATTGTTTCTTGCAGTATATTTTTGTATTGGAATTGATCCATGTTTCCTTCTATCAGCCTAACAGGTCCAACGCCATGTCCAGAAAAGCACCCCCAAATTTTCACATTTCCCCCGCCATGCTTTAATGTCACTTTTGTGTACTTTGGGTCGAATGCTTTATTCGGAGGGCGTCGTACATATCGTTTTCCATCAGAACATACCCTATTTATTTTTGTCTCGTCAGAAAAAAAGAACGTTTTTCCACTGTCTGACTGTCCAGTTTTCATACCTTCTTGCAAATGCAAGTCGGGCTTGCCTATGACATCGTTTCAACATAGGCACCTTCCTTGCTATCCTTCCGTTCAACTTATTTTCTACCAAACGCCTTCGAATAGTGCGTGCAGAGATTGCTGAAGGGTTGTTTTCGCCAAAATATTCTTTTCTCAACTCATTAGACCCTTTAAAAGGATTTTGTTTTGCCAAACGAACGATATTTCGATCATCTCGACGAGATGACTTTCTCTGTCTAGGTCCACGCGGAACGTTTGAAGTAGTTTGATACGTGGAAAAATGCTTTACGGCATGGAAAACCATTGTTTTTGAACATTGCAGATGGTCGGCTATCATTTTATACGACCAATTCTTCTCGCGAAGTTTTATTATTACTTCTCTTGTAGATTTATCACAACTTTTATTTTTCCCCATTGTTTTTATACGAAGTAATCACTTTTAAGACTTTAACAGCACGAAATGGCGCCAAAATTATACGAATAATAATCTACAACCACAGAGCCACACAGTGTTCTCTATTTAAATTTGAAAAAAACAATAAACTATTCAGCGTTCTTAATTACGTGACCAGCCAGTAAGTACTAATACTAGGTTCAGATCGAATGTATAAAGTTTCTCTATTAATTTTTTAGCCAACAATGTTGCATAAATGAATGTACCGGTAGTACGGAAAAGTTTTGCAATACCGAGAGAAATAAAAAAAATACGGGCAATTAGTTATACTTGTTACTTTGAAAAAATCATCTCAATAAATAATCGTTCTTAATTATATGGCCACAACTGTATATAAGTTGAACAATTTGTATTCAAAACATTTTTAATATTCATTCAATTTTTATGGAATAATCGAGAAAAACTAACAAAAATGCAACGTTGCCAGCTCAGCAGGTATAAACCCTCTTAAAATGAAGCACTTTTTTTCCTATACAAATACACAGAGTATCGTAAAAATAAGAGGAAATCTCAAATTTTCAAAACGTTATTACACCAAAAATATTAAGTTATGACAAAAGCCGTAGAACAAAAAACATTTGTATAAGTGGTGGGAGTTTAGGGTTAAAAGGATGCTAGTGAATTACAAATAACCCTGTAGACAGACAGACAAAAAAATGTATGCTTTTCGCAATTTTTCCTTTATCTGTGCTATAAGACCTAGCTTCGTACCACATTTCAAGATTCTGAGTTCACGGGAAGTACCCTGTAGGTATTGATTCCCTTGCGAGTTTCGAAAATATGCGGAAATTTGCATCATAAACGGCTGTATCTTTTGATTGCGTTGGCTTAGAAGTTTGATTTTTTCACAGCTCCAAGGGACAGTAGTAGACCTGAGTATTTGATATAAATTTCAACTTGATACCTCCACGCGTTCCTGAGAAAAAGGTTCTTGACAGGCGGACGGACAGCGGAGCCTCAGTAATAGGGTCCCGTTTTTACCCTTTGGGTACGGAACCCTAAAAACGACGTATAGTAGTTAATTTGAAAAGATGACTTCCTGCCAAGTTTCTTGCGGCGCATTCTTCTTGGCAATGATGGTCCTTACGAAAGCGCTGGTAGTTTTAAAAAAAAAGTGACATGTAAAAGAGCCCTTTGCGGCCTACTTGCAGAATAAACGTTTTGATTTTGATTTTTGATTTTGAATGCGACACACACATAGTACATAACAAGTACATAGTTGGTGCTGACCTCTCTATTGAGCACGTTCCTGAGCGCGTCGTTTTCGTGCAACTGCTCCCGCAGCGCCGCCAGCTCGGAGTTGTAGCGCGCCTGTTGTTGGCCGATCGACTCTTTGTATTGCAACTGGAACAATGCATACATTAAGAGGGTTTATACCTGCTGAGCTGGCAACGTTGCATTTTTGTTAGTTTTTCTCGATTATTCCATAAAAATTGAATGAATATTAAAAATGTTTTGAATACAAATTGTTCAACTTATATATTAGAACAATTTGTATTCAAAACATTTTTAATTTTCATTCAATTTTTATGGAATAATCGAGAAAAACTATTTTCTCGATTATTCCATAAAAATTGAATGAATATTAAAAATGTTTTGAATACAAATTGTTCAACTTATATATTAGAACAATTTGTATTCAAAACATTTTTAATTTTCATTCAATTTTTATGGAGTAATCGAGATAAACTAACAAAAATGCAACGTTGCCAGCTCAGCAGGTATAAACCCTCTTAAATTAGATGAAGCGACGACCTGGCCCCGTATCATCTAACACGCGGCCCCTGCCGTCGCTTGCACCATCTCTTTCTTTCTGTCACTATCATAAACCGTTTGACAGAGAGAAATAGTAAAAGCGATAGTATGCGTCCGATAAGTACGTACAAAATTTTTCAACTGTTTAGCTCTGTTAAATTTTTCTAATAAATGGCAGTTTAGATTACTATATAATAGGTCGGGGCAAAAGTATTTTCGTATTTTTAATGTATTAATAGAAATCAAACCTCTTTGGCTGGGCTGAATGTAACTGGCTGGTTTTAATACCATTAAATGTTGACATTCTGAAGATGCAATAAATAAAAAAAACTAGTTCCCGCCATTTTTGAATTGTTTTTCAAGCAAGCAAAATGAACGTATGTAACGAAGAAATTCGGTACATTTTAAAGTTTAAAAAAAAAGGCAAAAATGCGACGAACGCCGCGAATAAAATTTGTGCGGTTTATGGACCTAATGCGGTATCAATAAGAGTAGCACAAATGTGGTTCAAGCGTTTCAAGTCTGGAAACTTTAGTGTGAAAGATGAGGTTTTGAGTATGAAACATTTTCATTTGTATGAAAAATACGAAAATACTTTTGCCCCGACCTAATAGATATACTCGTAGATGATTCTGTTACCTCTAGCGCGTCGACTTCTGCCTGCAGCCTGGCGACGTCGGCGGCGGCCGAGCCGGGCGGCCCGGCGGCTTCCACCCGCGACGAACGGAGCGTCTCCTCTCTCAGCTTTCTCTCCTGAAACGACAGAGATGGCTTGTGAGATAAAATAGAAAAGGATATAAGTCGTGGTGGCCTAGCGACTTTTTCGGAATTTACGTAGGTACGGGATTTGATTACATTTGAATTGATTTTGATTATTTTGATATCATGAGCATATTTTGTTATTTTAGCTTGATTTGTAAACTTGTTGTATCTGTGTTAGTATAAAGTATGTCTCGCTTAACTGTATGCCTGTGGACATCTGTTATTGGCTTTTTGTCTAGTACTTAAGTCTCATTATAATGTATTGTATTGCTGTTGATGCCCCAAATAAATAAAATAAAATAAAATAAATGAGCGGATTTCATCATTTCAAATGCGATCCCGCAGAGAAACTCCAAACATAGCACTCTCCATCGCCCTCCGAGTGACCTTAAGATTTCTTATGAGGCCACACGGCGGACACGACGTACAAAATACGCGTTCTTGAATCTACAGAAGCACGACGACGTACACGCGTACACCTACATACATCGCGCGCGCACTCTTCTGGATTCCGGCGGGGTCCGGCAATCGGCGCCTTGGGGGGAGGGGTAACTCGAATCGGTGCGGGGCGGAGCGTGTCCATTCTGTACGTTAGTACTATTATATATTCTGTGATGAGGCCCATCGTTGCTATGGTTACATAAATTTTGTCCCTTGGACTACCTGAGCATTTTTCTATGAAACAGTATGAAGTGTCACTTGGACAACCGGCGACAGAGTAAACAACACAAAAAAGTTGATTTACCCAAATTCTTTTGGTTTCATAAGTAATAGTTAATTTTTATTTATCGATAAAGAGATTTATCAAGATTGTTTACCCTATTTTTAACAGGGTTGTAACGGAACTTCGCCTCCGCCTCCGTTACTGCAGAAGTTCCGCAAGAAATCGTATCTTCGCTTCCGCCTCCGCCTCCGTCCAGCTTTTGCGGAGTTGAAACGGAGGTTTATTTACGACGAATCATAGAACAATAACGCGCGCGCAGCGACGCTCTACGACTCAGCCGTCCGGCCGCGTGTTACGCGAAATGGTCAAGAATCAACGAATGCGCGGTGGGAACGCGGTTGGGATGGGGGCGGGCGTATGTCATTTGTCAAATGATACACGACAGTAACCACAAATTACTATTTTTTCTACATTCACCTTTACATCCGCCTCCGTTAATCTCCGCATCCGCGGAGATGAAACTCGTCGCCTCCGCATCCGCCTCCACTTCCGCTAAGAAGGCCTCCGTTACAACCCTAATTTCTAATGCTAAAAATACGAAGTATACGTTGTTTCGCTGGGGACATCTAACTGTACCTTAGTGGCCTCTGATATAGCTGTGTCCAGCCTCGCTTCCAGCTCCCGCCTGCCCTTGTCCGAGCGCCGTATGTCTTGCCGCAGCGCGTCGATCTTTTGCATCGCAACTTCTAACTCTTCCTCCTTGTCACGCACCTGGAATTAACGAATGATTACTAAACGTGGCTATATGAAAAACCCATGCGGTTCACCACTTAAATATAACTAAATACAAAAATTATTGTACAAAAAAGCTCTTTTACATGACTTATCTATCCATAGAAAGATCATCAAATAATTAATTGTCAAGAAAAAAAATTATAGCATCTTTTTCAACCTCTACATGGTTTTTGTGTTGTTTACTCTGTCTCCGGTTGTCCAAGTGACAATTCATACTGTTTCCTAATCTTCTTCAAAAAGTTATATTTAAATTGCCTCGCCGTATTCCCACTCGCCATCCCCAAACATTCCATATAAGTTTTTGTGGTTCAAATTTTGCCAAACATACTTTCTTCCGACGAGCATGTCGTGATTATAATGTTAAATTCTCAAATTTAGATATTTTTTCACTATCATCTGGTAAATACACTAGCATTCTGCGAAGTTCAATATTTTCTTAATAAATATATTGTATGTTTCTTCTAAGTAACCATCAACATACACTATTTGCATGTAAACTTTAATGTAACTACCGTAGTGTTAATATTTTAAATTGATTTTGTACACCATATTCGAAATTCCGTACCATTTCATGCATGTATTATATACCTACCGATGTTTTCAGTCCTTGTATGCGTGACAGATACCTAAGATGTTTAAGAAGGTGCCTAACACCTACCTTGTTTCGATTTGTTGATTTGTTTTCGTTTATTTTTTATGGAACTATAGGTCTGTTTGTTGTTACTTTATCTGATTTATGTTGAAATGTGACTGTTTGTTTCCTAAATAAATTAAAAAAAAAAAAAAAAATGTTTAAGTTCTCCAAGAGACAAAATTTCTGCAACCACAGCAACTGGTGTTACTAAAAAGTTGATTGGTTAAAAAGTAGTTGAAGTGGCCGAGTGGTTTGACCTATGGCCTCTCAAGCAGAGGGTCGTGAGTTCGACTCGCACCTGAGTTTTTCGGAATTTAAGTGCGAAATTAATTTGAAATTTGCCACGAGCTTTATGGTGATGGAAAACATCGTGAGGAAACCTTTTACACCTGCGATGGAATTCAATGGTGTGTGTGAAGTTCACAATCCGCACTGGGCCGTGGGAACGACGGCCCAACCCCTCTCATTCTGAGAGGAGGCCTGTGCCCTGCAGTGGGACGTATATAGGCTGGGATGATGATGATGATGACGAATACATCTGTACTAAATAGTGTAGCTCACTGGTATAACAACAGCCCCTATTGCCCATCATAAAAGCGCTCATACCTGCCGCGACAGCTTTTGCTTCTGCTGCCTCAGCTCTGCCAGCCTCTCAGTCACTTCGTTGTATTCCGTCATGGCGAGTTTGCGTTGCGTAAGCGCATCCTTAAGCTCTTTATCCTGCAAACATATATTTCTTGAACTATACAGTTTTAACAATTTAGATATGAAAGATATGAAGTATCTTTTTGTATTTTTTCAACTTCATTTTTTATTACTTTTACGGTCATCCCGTGAAACCATATATTTCATGCTAAATACAAACTGAAATATAGATAAAAGAAGTCTCTCGTTGAGGGTATAACATACATGCGCGCTGTATCACTGCATAAAGTGATTAATTAACAGATTGAAATGTACGATGTATGGGAAAAATTCGTGTCTAAACTCTAGACCAGTGGCGGTGTAGTGGTATGGCACGCAGCACGGAATGCTGAGGACCTGGGTTCGATTCCCAGCATTGGTCTTTTTTCTGGGTTTTTTTCTGTGCATCTATATTTCAGTTTGTATTTAGTATGAAATATATACAATTTTACAAAAGAAATAGCCTTAAGCTCCAAACGCACAGACAGCGAAGGCGTGGAGGTGCTGTGGCAGTGACGATTGTATTATTCTAACTTGTATGAACGGTTGTGCGGTACTGTACCGCGAACTCGTTCATACAAGTTAGAATATTACAACCGTCACCACGCCTCCGCTGTCTGTGCGTTTGAAGCTTTAAAGCGGAAAGAGAGTTTTAGGGTGAATCAAGTGTAGTTTACTGTCCCTGGTTGTCTGAGTGACATCTTCACACTTGGTTGTCCAAGGGACAAAATTCGTGTAACCATAGCAACAGGTGGCAAGAAAAAGTTGATTCGCCCCTTAACATTTATGGTCTCTTGTAAAGAATCCATTGATGAATAAAAGTCTAATATACAAAAAATCTCGTGTCACGGTGTTTGCTATCAAACTCCTCCGAAACGGCTTGACCGATTTGTATGAAATTTTTTGTCTGTATTTGGCAGGTCTGAGAATAGGTCGTAGGCTACAATTTATATGGAATAACAACATTTGCCGGGTCAGCTAGTTTCTAAATAAATATCTCCGTAATAAAGCTAACAAAGGTACTTGAACTTTTCACTCTGACCTTGTTAACCAATAACGGTTCAAAAAAAAAAGTCAAAATTCTTTATTCAATTTAGGCATCAATTGATGCTCCTATGAACGTCGAAAAATCTACCACCATCTAAAGTATTTAATACAATTAAATTTTTTAACACAGTAGATACGCTATTTGAGACTAGGGATCGCCAATGCGGATCGGAATTATTTCCAAACATCCCTGTCCATGATATAGTCATTAATTTTATAGTACGCCTTAGATATTAATGTCTTCTTCACAATGGATTTGAATTTTGTATCAGTTTGTTCGGTTATTGTTTTCGGAATTTTATTATAAAAACGTATGCATCTTCCCAGAAACGACTTTTTAGTTTTAGCCAGTCTGTAAGATGGAACTTTAAGCTTCCCTTTGTTTCTAGTATATCGCTCTGATAGCCCTCTTTTGCAAAATAAAAATTGATTCCAAGTTCGCCATCCATCCATGGTAGCACAACTGACCTGAAGCCTCAATTTTTCGGTGGAGTCGTTCCTGTCTTTGAGCAGTTCCTCTTTCTCGCTGCTGAGCGCCGCCACCATCATTTCCAGCTCGCGCATGCGCGTCGCCGCGTCCGTAGGTGCTGACGGATCCTGGACAAAAACAAACTTATACTTAGGTGTTGAAAACGTAAAAAACGTACATTATACTCCATTTAATTTAGAATTATAAATCACAACAACATTACATTGCGGCTCCAGAACTGTATGTAATCTCTTTACAATTTGTACTAGAGTAACAATTGACGACACGCAAATAAAGTGACATTAAAACAATTTTATTTTGCGGCTCCCAGACTATTATTGTACTGTACTATTTGCTAGGTGACTATTTCTCAAAAAATTGACCATTTTCAAGTTGTTGCCATATTAAAAAATTTTTAAATAAAAAATAAAACCTCCTTCAAAAAACATCCAAAAAACTATGAAATAATAATTGAACCGAACCGACCACAATAAGCATGAAAATATCTTTCTTCTAATCTGTTTGAAGTTGGTGCCTCAGCTCGAGCCAGCAGGAGTGGACCTAGTAATCTAACTTACCTACATAGCTACCTACTATCTATAGGGCATCTACACCCCTGCTGGCTCGTGCTGAGGCACCAACTTCAAACAGATTAGAAGAAAGATATTTTCATGCTTATTGTGGTCGGTTCGGTTCAATTATTATTTCATAGTTTTTTGGATGTTTTTTGAAGGAGGTTTTATTTTTTATTTAAAAATTTTATTTTTTGCTTTTTAGTTGTTTCTGTATAAAATAGATGCGTAGGATAAAATCATCAGTTTGACTTCGAAAAACTTATGTTAAAAATTCTATTTTTAATGATCGACGGGGTTGTGTCGTTTTATTACATAGATCTATGATACTTTTTGAATGCAAATATTCGACTTGTCACCGAAAATACTAAAATCGCTATACATTTCTCTTGAATTTTTGAGGAGTTTCGTCAATTCCTCATGGATCCCATCATCAGAACTGGATTCTGGTAACAACGGGACCAACCTTGAAGCAAGTGCTTTCAAACAACGAAAAAAAATTCCAAATCGGTTCATAAATGACGGAGTTCTGAGGTAACACACGTTAAAAATAAAAAAAAAAAAAAAAAAAAAAAAAAAAAAACACAACCGAATTGAGAACCTCCTCCTTTTTTTGAAGTCGGTTAAAAAGAAAAAATATTTCCTGACGCTATTTCAACACCAAAAATAAGTAATATTGTGTTGGTAAGGGTGATAAAAAGTCAGATAATCTTTGTTGTTGGATCCAATAGAAAGTTTTGATGTAGTTACAAAATTAAGATTTTTTCCTCACAAGATTTCGTGAAGTTTTCCTGACGTCAAGAAATTTTGGATGTTTTATGCAGTTTATGCTTTATGATCTTGTCCTTAGTGTTGATAATTTTTTGACAAAACTAATTTCTTGTCAATTTCGTGTCAGGACAACTTTTTGAGAAATACTCAGGTAAGAAATAGTAGACGAGCCGCAATATAATGATGTTGTGGTTTTCAATTCTAAATTAAATGAAGTATAGAAGTTTTGTAGTTGTAGAGCCATGTTGTAGCTAGCCGCTGCATCACGAATGGGCCGGCTCGTCCGGGGCAGTACCACCCTCTCACAGAACACCGGCGTGAAGCAGCAGTACTTCTGCTGCGTTTCGTACGGTCAGTGAGTTCGCCAGGGGCCAATACCTCTCCCCCTCCCTATTCCCTCTCCTTTTTTAAAGGCCGGTAACAGATCAGTGACTCTTTGAATTGTTGACTCTTTGAGGTGGTGATCATTTTCCATCAGATGACCCGCTTGCTCGTTTTCCTCCCTCTCATAATAAAAATGAAATAAAACATATCATATTTCAGCCATTTTAAAAAAAACTCGCGAGTTCTACAGTTCACGTAGCCAATAGTTTATATACCTGCGACGCGATCCCACTGCTGAGTTGCTCGTAGCATTTGACTTGCGCCTCCAGTTCTGCGTTTCTTTTTGACAGAGTCGCCAATTCATCTTTCAGCTGAATGGATTCTTCTGTAAACAAATTTGTATAAAATAAATTTTAAAAACGGGCTAAATTTACAAATTACTAGCTTGCGAATCCTGTCGGATGCGCCATTTATGAGAACATTTATAACAAGATGAAATCACACTCATTCACATTCAATCACATTCTCAAAGCTCCGTCACCTCATACAACAGAGCACGTCCCCATCTCTTTTGTGACACGTAGAGATTTTATTGTCTTTGACAATTGTCACTCGAGAGTGTACTCGGTGCTTGCTACTAACACCGCCGGCGGTGAGCCGGCTGGTAGGCGAACAAAGCTGCTGACAAAAGTCGGGTCTCCACTGAGCGAACTGCCTCGCGAGTCAGCCATTTTCGGCGCGATTTTGAGCCTTGTGTCGAACAAAATTATGCCTCATGCGCCAGCCTCGTGAGGCAGCTCGCTCAGTGGGGATCCAGCTAGTGGCGAATATCGCATCTGTTACACTGTTGGCGGTGAGCCGGCTGATCAGGACCGGATTTAGGGGAGGAGCTCAGGGGTCAGAGCCCCGGGGTCTCCACAACAGAGGAGCCCCCAAAACAGACTTCAAAAAATTGTTTAATAAAATCTCGACTGAAAAAAAATTGTACGTAATTTTATTTGGACAATAATTTGAGGCCAAGGGGCCTCCACTCCTTTTATGCCCAGAGACCTCCAGACCTCTAAATCCGGCCCTGCGGCTGGTTGGTGAATAAAGCAGCTGTCACGGGTGAGTACCGCATCTGTCATGTAGTAAGTACTAACACCGTTGTCGGCGAGCCGGCTGGTAGGCGACTATAGTGACTGTCACACATAAGTGTCAAATCTATTAAGATCTAATTATAATGTAATCTGTAACATTATATTATATTACCCACTTGAAACAAGAGCCACGGGATAGGGAAGTAATCTATTTTTAACCGACTTCAAAAAAAAGAGGAGGAGGAGATGTTCGACTGTATGTATCTTTTTTTTTTCTTATTCTTGCACGCAAGCCGCGGGCTTAAGCCAGTTGAATATAGCGAGTATCTTACCACTACTGGCGTCTAAAGGCTGTCCGCCCGACCTTAACTCGGCTATGGTTTGAGCCAGCAATGCATTTTCACGCTCAAGCGCTTTTAAGGCCGCTCGGTCGCCTGCGTTTGATGGAGCCTGGAATGATAAAAAGAAAGCTTAGTTCTAGAATGTTCTGCGGCTTGTACTAAGAAATATGTCGCACCGATTATGTTGTAACAGTCATTGTCCTTTAACAACACAAACTCCTTTACTCGAATGATTTCCGGTTAACTGGACATGCCTTGCTTAACAAACGCTTACACAATTTCGGTGTTACAGACAGCCCCCTATGCAGAGCGTGCATGGAGGCAGAAGAAACGGCCTCACACGTCCTGCTGGAGTGCGCTAGTGTGGCGAGCTACAGGGCACTGCACCTCGGGACACCGAGCTCGCTCCAGGAAGTCGTCGGCAACGTGAAGGGTCTGCTAGGCTTCCTTAAGGAGTTGGGCTGGCACGAATAATGCCTGCAGCCAGTTACGCAAAATAGGCGCGTAGAGACGTCGAGTTGCGGAAATTAGCCCGTTAATACCAATACCAATGATTTCCGGTTACTAACTCGTTCATGCAAGTTAGAATATTACAACTGTCACCGCCACCGCACCGCCCCGCCTCCGCTGTCTGTGCGTTTTGACCTTTAAGGCAGACGATTTTTCAAAATCGCACATACGTAGCGGTTGCTCTATATAAAAAAAAAAAAACAACAACGTAACAAATCGGACAATTCTTCACTTCTTGTTAGGGTTCCGTACCCAAAGGGTAAAAACGGAAACCCTATTACTGAGTCTCCGCTGTCTGTCCGTCCGTCTGTCACCAGGCTGTATCTCGGGAACCGTGATAGCTAGAGTTGAAATTTTCACAGATGATGTATTTTGGTTGCCGCTATAACAACAAATAGGGGGCTCCCATACAACAAACATGATTTGTTTATTACAGCGCCATCTACAATGTATTTGCCGAACTAGATGGCTTGCTAATTAACTAACAATTGATGCCGGTTGACAACCAATCACCTCAGTAGTTCTAATTTTGCACACATTTTGTGGTGGCGCTAGCGCTAGTATTTTGCTCGTTTTTGCTTGATATTGATAACGGCAACAGGTAGACACCTGAAATATTCACCTAATATTTAATTATATATTGACTTTAAAAATAAATCATTAAATTAAAATAAAAAAAATATTTAAGGGGGGCTCCCATACAACAAACGTGATTTTTATAGATAGGTAATTGTACGGAACCCTTCGTGCGCGAGTCCGACTCGCACTTGGCCGGTTTTTTAAACATTGTTAAACTTGTCCGATTTGTTACGTTATTTTTATTGTAAAGCCTAGAAAAAGTGCGTAACCAAACGGACTAATTTTAACTCCCTGTTAACAATTTGTTAATTTCCGGTACAACGATAAATAGAAATGGTCACAAACTATTAAGACAGTTACCTGGCTGGGTGCGTTTTTGGCGGGGCTGAGCGGCGTCGCGGGAGCCCCTAGGTCGGACAGCCGCGAGCCCGCGGTGAACGTGAACCCCACGAACGGCAAGTGCAGTCCCGAGAAGGCGGACGAAGCCGACGGCGGCGGCACTGCTTCCGACAACCTGCCAAACAACACGTGTACGGGTGAATCAACTTTTTCTTGTCACATGTTGCTATGGTTACACAAATTTTGTCTGGACAACCTGAGCATTTTTATATGAAACAGTCTTTGATCAATTATAACTGTAGATCCACAGTCGCGCGCCCGAAAATGTCCGAGCCAAATGAGCGCCACTTTGATAAAAGTGGCCTTCTTTTTGCTCAGTACGTTGCGTGAAATTGTCAAGTTTAGCTGTCAAGTGTCAACCGAAATTCGACTGTAATGAAGTAAAGACTAGGTTCAAATTTCTGTGTAGGTGATGATTTTAATTGTTACGCAAACAAATAAAAAAGTTCGGACATTCTTTGAAGGGGATTTTGTTCGGCAATGTGTATCTTCAGTTATGTTATAATTGATCAAAGGAAACAGTATTAAGATGTCGCTTGGACAACTGGGGACAGAGTAAATAACACAAAAAAGTTGATTCATGCCTATGTTACTCAGGGAAAATATAGCATTCTAATGGTGAAAGAATTTTTGAAATCGGTCCAGGAGTTATTGAGTTTATTCATTACAAACATACAAAGATTGAAATATTTCATCTTTATAATATTAAATAATTTATTGAATCAGGCGTTACTTTGCGGAGGTCCATATTAATGAACTAAAACAATTACTTTGCTCACCCGCGACCAGCAAAGGTCGCGGGTGTGCAAAGTAATTGTTTTAGTTCATTTAGTTCATTTATAATATTAGTGTAGAAAACATAAGAACTACCCACAACTTTAAATCTAAGAGGGTGAATAAACTTTTTCGTGTTGTTTACTCCGTCCCCGGTTGTCCAAGTGTCATCTTCATACTGTTTCATGCAAAAATAATTAGGTTGTCCAGGAGACTAAATTTGTGTAACCATAGCAAGCGACCGTCCATAAATTACGTCACACATTTAGGGAGGAGGGGGTCAAGCGATATGTGACTCAAAAACAAAATAATTGTGATTTTCATAGCAATGAGTGTGACAAGAGGTGGCGGGGTCTAAATTAATCAAAATTAGTGTGACGTAATTTATGGACGACCCCCAACGGGTGGCAAGAAAATGTTGTTTCGCCTAAGAAATAACATTTTTATACATGTGTCTGTGTGTGTGTGTGAGTGTACGCGTCGTCTACAGCGTTATCCTTACGGCCCGGCCACGAACTCGCGCGTTTGGCGGCGCGGCAAGCGTTTTATTAGTTCATTGCGTGTGCCGCCAGGTAACCACTGTACGGCGAGCGCCACGGCCGCTCAATGAACACAGAAAACGCTCGCCGCGCCGCTTAACGCGCGAGTTCGTGGCCGGGCCGTTACTGCTATGGTGATGGCGCTGCGGTGTTACCTGATGTCAGTGTCGTCGACGTCGAAGTTGGAGGTGTCGGTGGGGCTGGCGACGTCGGGCACGAAGGGCGCCTGCATCTCGCGCAGCGCCTCCCACTCCAGCCCGGCAAACCACGCGTGATTCTGCAAGAGACGACACACTGTCACACGGATAGTCTAGTGCAGGGGTCACCAAATGGCGGACCGCCGATGTATTTTACGCCGACCTTAAGTAAACAGTAGTATTTCTAACTACGTAATAGGGATGTTGACGCCATTTCAAATACACGACCCCAGTAAAAAACGCTTTATTTTAGCCCTGAAAGTCAGACTAATTTTCGATTAACTGCAAAATTAGATTATTTGTTGCTTTAAAACAAATAATTAGTTGATTGAGTTTGCGAACAAGTGACGTCATAAGTTGCTATTGCCATTCAAACTCTATGGGAGCATTGTGTTTTGACAGCTCATAAAAATTACGCCAGTTAATCGGTGGTGTCAACCAACATCCCTATTTATTAAAAGGTATCCGGCGCAAAAAGAAGCAAATTTGTCACATTGATATGAAAAAAAAATGTTATTCCTTTTGTATAATACATTTGTTTATTCGATTAACTCGAGTAGAAACGGACCCCTGGAGAAACTAATAGGTGATCCCTGTTCTAGTGGTTGGAGAACCTGACTGCGAAGCTTGGATAGGTTCGATTTCCAGTCGGGGCAGATATTTGTGTGAAAAGTACGAATATTTGTTTGAAAATGTATAGACCGTTGGCAATTACATTGCAGCTCGAATGCAGTCCATCTGTATCGGCCCTAACAAACATCCACACATCCATCGAAACAAACTTTCACGATTATAATATTAGTGGAATAGTCAAATACCTTGAAATCTTGCAGTCCGTTTCTGCCGAGCCTACTGTCCGCTGCGCAGATCAATCTTCGAATGAGATCCTTCGCTTCTTCTGATACCTACAAAACACACGTATACCGAATTAGGAATATTTGTGCATATAGTGCTTGAGCACAGAGCAGTCTTAGGGCATGCCTTGCCTTGGGCACCAACAAATAAGAGGCCCCGTGGGAAAGTCATCATCATCATCATCAGAGTATGTTCGTCCACTGCTGGACATAGGCCTCTCCCATGGCACGCCACTGAGCACGATCTTCGGCCACTCTCATCCAGCTCTTGCCAGCCGCCTTGCGAAGATCATCGCCCCACCGAGTCTGAGGACGTCCCACGCTACGTTTGCCGATCCGTGGTCTCCACTCAAGAACTCGTCTACCCCAACGGATATGGCCAGTCCATTGCCACTTCAGCGTGCTAATGCGGTGGGCTATGTCGATAACTTTGGTTCTCTGTCGGATAACTTCGTTACGAATTCGATCTTTAAGAGAAAAAGGGAAAAAAGGGGGGAAGTGGGAAAGCATTAACACTTAAATAGGTAGAGGCGATTTACCGATCACATGCTTTGCTTTGGAAATTCAACCTTATCGCTTTGATAATACGTCACAATATCATACAAATACGACTAGCTTTTAAAATGTACTTTATCAAGTATGCATTCGATAGCTGCTTTTGATTCTGTGGTAGTATGCTCCAATAAATGGGGTATTAATAAGGGGTCATCCATATATTACGTCACACCAATTTCGATCAATTTGGACCCCCCCCCCCCCTTGTCACACTTATTACTATGAAAATCGCTATTATTTTGTTCTAGTGTCACAGATCGCTTGACCCCTAAACCTAAATGTGTGACGTAATTTATGGATGACCCCTTAAGGGTTTAAGTCAATGTCAGAAGCGACGAGGAGTGGTGCAGGTGACGCCATTATGACGCAAAGTCACCTATAAGATGTTTTTGCCTTGTCAGGAGTGAGTGGGGCACGGACCTGGGCGGCGTGTTCGTCGGGCGGCGGGCAGTGGAAGGAGCGGCCGTGGTTCATGATCTTGCCGTACGTCTCCACCAGAGACTCCGCGTAGAACGGCGTCTCGCCGAACAGCATCTCGTACATGCAGACGCCTGTGCAACGTAACCAGTCAATTAGTATAACAATAATGATAACCATAACCACCATACCCATACACCACCATAACCATAGCTGCTGCCCGCGACTCCGTCTGCGAAGAATTCGTTTATCGCTATCCCGCGGGAACTATGCAATTTTCCGGGATAAAAAGTATCCTATATGTTAATCCGTATTATAAACTATCTGTGTGCCAAATTTCATCAGAATCCGTCAAACCGTTTTAGCGTGAAAGCGTAACAAACATCCATCCATACTTACAAACTGTCGCGTTTATAATATTAGTAGGATAGGATAATTGCATCCATAGAAATGTTAGTATTGCTACTAACAGCTACGTTAGTTATTAAAAAACAAAATTCACTTAATAATAAATAATGTGCAATTAAAAAAAATCAATTCAATCAACTCAATTTATTAATTCAATTTAATTTATTCTAATGTTAATGTTTTATTCAAATAAATTGAATTCAGCTAAATTTAATTCAATTAATAAACCCGATCCTAAATTTGAGGATGGTTCTATTGATCCTATTCGCAAATGCCATCAGAATAATGTTGAGGCTACCCCGCACCCGGCTCAGCAGGGATGCGATTCTCTTTCTTCTAACTGCATAAAAATCGTCTGTGTTCCTCGGCAAACATCCCCGAGACGCTGCATTAGTATAGTCGACCAAGTAAATGCTTTACCATTTTGTCCTTCATCATAAATGGGTGAATCAACTCGTGTTGTTTACTCTGTCCCCGGTTGTCCAAGTGCCATATTCATACTGTTTGATGGAAAAATGCTTGAGTTGTCCAAGAGACAAAATTTGTGTAACCATAGCAACGATTGGCAAGATAAAGTTGATTCAACAAAAAACAATAAAGCAGGGTTTACACGGGTGACTAAAGCCGCACGGTTTTTGCCGCGCGGCTAAAATCGACCGCCTAAATGGTAAATTTTCCGTCCGTATTGCCATTTAGTTAGACGGTCGATTTTAGGTCCATTTAAGCCGCGCGGCAAAAATCGTGCGGCTTTAGTCACCCGTGTAAACCCTGCTTTAGACTGATTGTCATAATGACTTGCATGTGAGAATAGCTTTTGATACTTGGGGAACGTATCCATACTACGTGGCCCATTCAGGGGTGGTCTTTCAAAATACCACATTTGGTCACAGAGGAAAACCTCACGTTTTTTCCAGCTATATTCTAATATGGCGAGCAGAGCTTAGCACTTTAAACCCATAGGTGGGAACACAGTGCATGCACTCTTGGCATCACGCGGCAATCTACTTTGTTAACCTTTTCTTTTGATACCAAAATCATAAAAATCTCAGAATTGGATGGGTATTTCTATTTTTCGTTGTACCCAATTAAGAAATTGTTAACACGGAGTTAAAATTAGTCCGTTTGGTTACTCTTTCAAGCCTTTACAATAAAAAAAAAAGTACAAATCGGAAAAGTTTAACAATGTGTAACAAGAAGTGAAGAATGGTCCGGTTTGTTAAGTTTTTTTTTATTGTAAAGACTTGAAAAAGTGCGTAACCAAACGGACTAATTTTAACTCCGTGTTAACAATTTCTTAATTGGGTACAACGAAAAATAGAAATGCCCGGATATATCAGAGCTTGAAGTCAAGCAACTCAAATAGCTTTTGGTGTTTTAAGCTATACATCGGGGGCAAGCTAGTTTATTTGTATTGTTATTTCTACTTACCTAATGACCACCAATCGCACTCAGGGCCGTAGCGACCTTGCCCATCCTCCATTGCCTGTAAAAATAAAATAATAGATTTTAAGACCGGGTAATCCGCAATCAACTAAGTTTTGGTTAAAATTTATACACTTATCGCCTTCTTTTTGATCGGGTAAAAGTATATGGGTGAAGCTTAAATGTCAGACCACTTTAAATTATAGTTAGCCACATAAAATCCACGTTTTTTACTGGAGTCGTGTCTTCGAATTATTTTTTAATGGCGTCAACATGCCTATTCCAAAAAACTCACAAGTTTCGAACCCACAACACTACTTGAGAGGCTTACGGTCAAACCACTACACAACCACGGTTTACAACGACTATGCTACTTACCCTCAATATCTCCGGCGATATGTAGTCCGGAGTTCCCACAGCCACATTGCTTTGGACCTTCCCATCCTCACCCAGTCGGAGACATGATCCGAAGTCCGCCAGCCTTATGTGACCGCTTGCATCCAACAACACGTTGTCGGGCTTGATGTCTCTGTAACAGAATATTTTACACATTGAGTGCCAGTGACAAATTTTATATTAATTAACTGAAACAATTACTTTGCTCACCCGCGACTGGGTAACAAGGTGACCCGTGATAAGGTCGCGGGTGAGCAAAGTAATTGTTTCAGTTCATTAATATGGACCTCCGCAAAGTTACGCCTGATTCAATAAACATTTTATATTGGTAAGTCGGAACCCCCTAAAAATTAAAAATGTATGGTTTCAGATTTTTCCCTATACTTGTAGTATAAGACGGTATTACTTGCAAAATTTCATAGTTCTAGGTCAACGGAAAATGCCCTATAAATTTTGATTCTCGTGAGAATGTCGATGGGTGAATCAACTTTTAAGTGCCACCCGTTGCTATGGTTACACAATTTTTGTCCCCTGGACAACCTAAGCATTTTTCTATGAAACAGTGTGAAGTGTCACTTGGACAACCGGGGACAGAGTAAACAACACAAAAAAGTTGATTCACCCCGAAATATACAATTTCTGCAGCATAAACGATCGTATCTTTTTTTTAAAGTTAACATCTTTGATCAATTATAACTGTAGATCCACAGTCGCGCGCCCGAAAATGTCCGAGCCAAATGAGCGCCACTTTGATAAAAGTGGCCTTTTTTTAGACGACCAGATGGCCTAGTGGTTAGAGACCCTGACTATGAAGCTTGAGGTCCCGGGTTCGATTCCCGTGTCGGGGCAGATATTTGTATGAAAAATACGAATGTTTGTTCTCGGGTCTTGGGTGTTTAATATGTATTTAAGTATGTATCTATCTATATAAGTATGTTTATCCGTTGCCTAGTACCCATAACACAAGCTTTGCTAAGCTTACTTTGGGACTAGG
Organism: Archips xylosteana; assembly: GCA_947563465.1. Lineage (NCBI taxonomy): Eukaryota > Metazoa > Arthropoda > Insecta > Lepidoptera > Tortricidae > Archips > Archips xylosteana. Next base: position 4,176,579 of record OX387369.1, read on the forward strand.
TCAATTGGTGTGAATTGTCCCGTGATATTTATTATTATTATATTTATTCTTTTTTCTCAGAACGTTGCGTGAAATTGTCAAGTTTAGCTGTCAAGTGGAGTTTTGCCGCTACCGAAATTCGACTGTAATGAAGTAAAGACTAGGTTCAAATTTCTGTGTAGGTGATGATTTTATTTGTTACGCAACCAAATAAAAAAGTTCGGACATTCTTTGAAGGGGATTTTGTTCGGCAATGTGTATCTTCAGTTATAATTGATCAAAGGTTAACATAGAAATTTAATTTTTTCACAGCTTCAAGTTTTATCTCACCTGTGTACGTATCTCAGTTCATGTACGCTCTGCACGGCCAGAACCATCTCGGCGATGTAGAACCTGGCCATGTCTTCCGGCAGGCGATCCTCGAACTTGGACAGGAGTGTGAGCAGGTCGCCGCCGCAGTAGTAGTCCATTACCAAGTACTGCGAACGACGTGATTATAATTGAAATTAGAGATCAAAATGATAAACAAATGTGTTTGCAAAAAAGTCTAAGGCTTACTGTCCACGGTGGCGTCATTTGACGCTTGCATGCAACCTACAAAAGACGACAGGCGTATTTTTCGTCCTAGGTGTGTCCAGGTAATCGTCATCAAAGCTACAAAACGGTTAGTTCTTTCAAGTTTAGCATCGCGAGAGCTCGTGTTTTCATTGTGAAAATGTCAAGTGATGATGAAGATGCGATTAAGTATAACATACCTACAACTTTATTAGAAGACGACGACGGCGTAGATTGTATTGGTTTCATCCATACATCGAAAAAAATATTAATTGTAGATTGTTTGCTGCTGTAAAAGAGTTATCAGAGGATGATTCTGTATTTCAATTCTGTATTATACAGACAAGGATACTGTTCAATTATGTGAACAAAATTGGTTGCTGTGGCCACCATTTTGCAAAATAAGCACGTGTTTGCGTCTTGCAATACGCTTGAGTGCTGACATGCCGCTGCACGAGCTACATGACGAACGTCTGTCGATACGCAAATGCGACGCTGCCGCTCCGTGGACACAGTTACGTTTCTTTCTACGCAAGATGCATGCAGTCGGCACGCAGGCGTAAAATGACGAAAGCGTGCGTCTGACGTGCAGCACAGTGGACAGTAGGCCTAACCCGCGCTAACTCACAGATGTCAGTTCTAACATCTGGTAGCATAATGCACGGTTGCAATACTCTGAAAATGGGCTCTGGTTTAGTTCGAAATGCGTCAGTGTAGTTTGGTGGTAGTGATAGTTGGGTTTGTGTGATTTGTGTGTTCTTTCGTACAGGTGTTCTTGCATAAACAAGGCTATAAGTAAGGTCGCGGGATAGCAAAGTAATTGTTTTAGTTGAAGTTCCCAATCCACACTGGACCCGCTTGCTAGCTTGTGGTTATTAATAGATAATAGACAGACATATAAAATTGGTATAATTAACTATTGCATTGGATTTTTTTTCTTGTAGGGAGCGATAGTCCATAAAAGGTTGGGAAACTAACCTACGATCCAAATAAATAGAACATACGTTATGGGAGTCCATGGGTGCCGGAGATTGCTTTTACCTGTCGTATCATGCACTAAAAAAGAAATACAAATAATAGCATTCCGACTCACCAAGTTGTGTTCGTCCTGGAAGGCATAGTGCAGGTTGGTGATCCACCTCCTGTCCCCAAACACCAAGACATCTCTCTCTTCTTGAAAACACGCCGTCTCAGCACGCTACAACCAAACAATTACTGCATTAGTGTTAAAATTCGCAAAAAAAAACATTTGCAACTATCGTGTCACATCACACACAACTAAATTTTATCAAATCTGTCAATTTTTTTTGTATGGTTAATTACAATTTTATTTAAATATTTTTATACTAAATACAAACTGAAACATGGATACACAGAAAAAAAACAGAAAAAGAGATTAGCGCTGGAAATCGAACCCAGGTCCTCAGCATTCTGTGCTGCGTGCTTATAGTCTACATCACCACTGGTCAGGAGGAATTTTATTTCGTGGTTCCATTTTCAGTCTCTACCCTTATTAGGCTTGAGTCGGTCAAAAACTAAAAGGAATGAACTCCCATCACGGACCGAATAGAGCTGGTTCCTCGTAAATCGATCTCGGTCTCCGCTCCTTTAGCTCCGCATCAATCGGTCGGTGAACGTATGAACAAAACGAAGTGAACGAGGGAACGAAAAAAGAGCAAAGCGGACGGCTCACTTGTACTAAACCAAGTACGATCTCCGTACCACAGGGACAAATTCAAGCAATTCATTCCTCTTAGTTTATGAATGACACAAGCCTAACTCGTTCCCAGAGCTAAAGATTTATGTCGGAGTCAAAATAACTAAAAGACCGAACTTGTTCATTTGAACGATTCACCGAGATCGGAACGCGCTCCTTTTAAAGACCGAGCTGAAAAATAGTAATTGGTTTCCGCGTCTTTAGAGGCGTAGCACTAACCAATTACGAGCGGCTGCGTGCTCTCAATACCAACTCGTTAACTTGAACACACTTTAATACCGACTAACCTTGAGCATCTCCCACTTATTGAGTATCTTCATGGCGTAGACGCGTTCCCCGGTGGTTGTCGAGATTGTGCCGCCGGTCGCCACTGTTGTGTTGACACCGATGTCTGCACCCTAGAAAAAAAGCTACCGTTATAAACAGACTAGGTGTTGCCCGCCACTTCGTATGTCTTGTGGGATGCAATTTTCCGGGATAAAAGTAGCCTATGCTGCTTGCTGATAATATAGTTTTTAGACTTCATCCGTAACGTAACCTTGAGCTTTCTTATGAGGCCCATCGTTAGCAGCCAGCAGCTCTGAATTGTGTAACAAAAATTTTGTCGCATTAATGAGTGAATCAAATTTTTAGTGTTGTTTACTCTGTCCCCGGTTGTCCAAGTGACACTTTATACTGTTTCATAGAAAAATGCTTAGGTTGGCCAAGGGACAACATTTGTGTAACCATAGTATTGGGTGGCACTAAAAAGTTGATTCATCCTAATATTGGTGTAATGGGGCCCAAAAGGTTTTTGAGCGGCGTCCACAGACCGGATGCGGTGTAGGTAGGCCTCCGACAAGATAGAGCGACGACCTGGGGCCTGTGGCATAACAAAGTACAACTTTAACAAGTTTTATATGAAGTATCTTTTTGTATTTTTATTTTTCAACTTCATTTTTATTACTTTTACGGTCATCCCGTGAAAACCATATATTTCATACTAAATACAAACTGAAATATGGATGCACAGAAAAAAACTAGGAAAAATACCAGCGCTCACGCAAGTGGTGATCTAACAAATTGAGATATGAATGTATTGGAAAAATTCGTGTCTAGACTCCTGACCAGTGGTGGCGCAGCACCGGTCTGTTTAGCGATTCTTGGGGGAGGCCTATGTTCAGCAGTGTGTCTTTGACACTGACGACTGACACTGGTACGGTCGCGTGCTTTAATTTGGGACCCATTTCGAAAAAATATCCTTTGAATTCCTATACAATATGACAGGACCGTCAACCTTAAGTGGGTCCCAAATTAAAGCACGTGACTGTAGCTGCTTATACAATACCTGCATGAACGAGGCCCGCACGACGCACACTTCCCCGAAGGCCCCGCGGCCGATGACCTTCACCAGCTCGAAGTCTTCCCGCGAGAGACGCAGCCGCTTCAGCGCCGATGCCACTGGCTTCACTGTTACAAGGATTTGAGCGTCAATACAACGTGAAGCCTTATGAGGAGTTTACACGGGTCGATTTTCACCGTGCGACTAGTCGCGCGGCCAAAGTCGGATGCTACCCAACTTTGGGGCTTGCGGCTTTAGTCTAGCCGAATTGCCATTTAGACGGTCGATTTTAGCCGCGCGGCAAAAATCGTGCAGCTTTAGTCACCCGTTTAAACCCCGCTTTAAGGGACCATGATTTACATGGGTGAATCAACTTTTTCTTGTCACCCGTTGCTATGGTTACTATGGTTACACAAATTTTGTCCCTTGGACAAACAGTATGAATATTGAAGATGTCACTTGGACAACCGGGGACAGGGTAAACAACACAAAAAAGTTGATTCAACCATGTCGTACAATGTTTACAAGGAAATAATTGATGGATAGCTATGACTGTTTGATACATATAATAATATAGCGGTTTAACGACCGCTTTAGCCTAGTTGGTAGTGACCCTGCCTACGAAGCAAGAGGTCCTGGGTTTGAATCCCGGTAAGGGCATTTATTTGTGTGATGAGCTGAGCACAAATATTTGTTCCTGAGTTATGGATGTTTTCTATGTATTTAAGTATTTATTTATCTATATAAGTATGTTTATCGTCGTCTAGTACCCATAGTACAAGCTTTGCTTAGTTTGGGATTAGGTCGATTTGTGTAAGATTGTCCCCTAATATTTATTTATTTATTTATAATATTATTATGTTAACATCTAGAATCCGACTTCTTACTTAAACAACCTGGGGGCACGGGAGTGCCCCCGCCAAGGCGAGCCAAGCGAAGTGCAAGGACACTAATATTTTTTTTCGAAGTGCTTCGTCGTTTTTTTGAACCCTCATAACTTGGGTTTGGATTATACCAGATAATCAAAATTCCCACACAAACACGCCCACATTATTTAGACTACGGTGTAGAGTTTGTGAAGTTAGCGCTTGTAGAGTTAGGGCGTGTAGAGTAAGAAGCTTGGATCCGATAACTTTTTGAGAGTGCTCGGTATATGGTCTCGTCTTGGCAACATTTTACATAACAATGTTTTGGGTGGAATTACAATGTGTCACAAAATACTAACATTCATTTCGTTGATATAGGACATTAAATTGTAATGAATTTATTTTATTAGACAGCATCTTGTGCGCGCGAGCAATTAGGCGTTTTTAGAAATATTAAAACGCAATAAAAAAATAATTTATTAAAAAATAAAAGCTTGCTGTTGATCCCCCACTAGGCAATGCGTCACATAGCGACCAGGATTTGGGGTAAAAATACTTTACTTAAATATACTTAGAATTAAAACAAAAACTTGGCTAGAATAACACATATAACAGTGACAAAACTCACCATACTGTATAAAGTCAGCAACCGCCTTCTCCCGCCTTAGACTGCTGTTGCAGCATTCATCGTACAACACTAACAGCACGTCCAACAGCGTCTCCACGCTCAGCCCGTGCGTGCTGGGACATTGGAGCCTCCGTGCCAGGAATAGGGTCTCTATTTGCTTGAGCCGCTTGATGCCGAGTACTGAAAGACAGAATTTTTTTTATGAATTTGGGCATGGGGAAACGAGCGAGTGAATCCTACGTAATCTAGACATTTGGCGCAAGGATTGGAAATTATCAAGATTTTTTTATTTAAGTTCATTAAAATTATTAAAAAGCCGTGGTAGCTTAGTGGTTTAACCTATGGCCTCTCATGTAGAGGGTTGTGGGTTCGAGCTCAGACTCGCACCTCATGAGATATACGAAATTTACGTGCAGTCACATTTGAAATTTACCATGAGTTCACTCTGTAACACTGAATCAAATATACGGTGACACACACCGGCAGCGCGGCACACCGTATTTGATTCAGTGTTAGTTCGGTGCCGGACACCATTCGGATAAGACGTGCCCTTGCGGTTTGCACTCACATAACCAGGGAGAAAGACCCCTCGCGTTACGGGATCTCGTGCGTTAATAGTGTCAAGATCACTGGACATCTCGTCTCGGACCAACCAGCCATCAAGACCCCAGTCATATGGTCGTTAACCCCGCGCATCGGTGTCTCGCACGATTGGTGTTTATAAGATCTACGAACTACCGATATAAACATCGGTGCCTCCTTGTTGCTCTTATAGTCTGAGGCCGCAAGGTGCTCCCCTAGCGGGTTTAGAGTGAGTAAACACGATACTTTCACATCAGTTCTACGAATAGGCTACAGAAACTGCTACGAGGCTACGAGTTTTATTTATCTACCATTTCGTTGACTACCGCCGCCTTAGTCCGCTACCACTTATTTATATAACGTCAGTGTTTGCAATAATAAAACTGTAAAGAAATCAAGGGAAAAGATACTTAGTAACGATGCCAAAGGTAGATCGATCACCTCCACCAGGACCTTCCAGCCCAAAAATGAGCCAGTCTAAATCGGATCCAAATCTATCGCCTTCAGGGAATAGTGGTAAATACGATAATATAAACACAAGCTCCCGCAATAAGCGACCTAGAAGTGTAATTTCTCCGATAAATGAGCTGTTGACATTTAAGCAAGATTTCAAGCGAGAAATTGAAGACTTATTAAAGAGTTGGAATACTTCTCAAAATAACAATATTGCGGAACTTCTAGGGCAGCAAAACACCTTACTAAATAAACTTATTTCTGAAGTCTCTGAATTGAAGTCTCAGAACAAGGACTTAAAAAAATCTTTCGAAGAAATTGAAAACTCCATGAGTTTTATTAACGCTAAATATGAGGATGTTACTTCAAAAATGGATAATTTAGAAAAAGAACGCACCATACTTATTGAAAAAGTAAGCACTCTTGAATTAAAGCTCAAGGATCTACAAGATAGTGTACGTAACTCGTCTGTGGAAATTCGAAATGTTCCTGCCAAGGAAAATGAATCTCGCGATGATCTGATAAATATTGTTACCAAGATTGGTTCGTACATAGGACAACGAATAAGCCCGTCAGACATGCGAGATATACGACGGCTGCCTGGGAAGCCTGGTACAACGAAGGCAATTGTCGCAGAATTTGTACAAGTTACTGCCAAAAATAGCTACCTTAGTGCAGTAAAGGTTTTCAATAAGAACCACTCTAAGGAAGAGAAAATAACCACAACAAGTATTGGCATCTCGAGCGATAGCAGGCCAATCTATATCTCTGAATACCTATCTCTGCAAACAAAGAAATTACTATTCAGTAGTCGAGCTTTCGCGAAAGAGAATCATTACGATTACTGTTGGACATCCAATGGAGCAATATTTTTACGGAAATCGTCAGGGGATAAATATATTTTAGTTAAAAATGAACAAACGTTGATAGATTTACTTAAGAATAATTGACTAGAATTGTTAAATAGTTTTCTAATACCCGTCCTATTTATTCTATTTTTTATATTAAATAAACACACATTCTCTCACACAAAAAAACTAAACATTATTCTAAACACGCTAAAACATATTATTTTACTTTATAAATCATCACCAATATTAATTACTTGCCATGTGGTCATAGTCATAGTCATAGTTATAATTCTACCTGGAACGCTTGCACAAATAGTACAAATATTGGTTGTCATATTGTCTTTAAGAAGCATGATACTCTTGCATTTCCGAGTTGCTTAATTTATTTGATAGTATTTAAACAATAAAATGACCAATATATCTAATATAAATACGGAACTTGAAAATTTTCAAGTATCCAAAGCTTGCATAAGTACAGTTGAGGATTGCAAAGGACATTTAGATGTGGGTTCCAAGTCTTTTACGCTGATACACATTAATATAAGAAGCATTAATAAAAACTTTGATGAGTTCACCCTTTTGCTAAGCTCTCTTAAATTTGATTGTGATTTAATAGTTTTGTCAGAATGTTGGCTTAGTAAAGCTGTCTTTCTTCCCACATTAGTGGGTTATAGTTCATACTCCACAAAACAAATTTTTAATCAAAACGACGGGGTAGTCATGTACATAAGTGACAAACTAAAACACACAGTTACTGAGCCACCTTTTGTTGATGCCAATTGCCTTATTTGCAACTTAGATGACAATGTAGCCGTCATTGGTATGTATAGATCACCGTCTAAAAACAATATTGATAATTTCGTTGATAGCCTAAATTTAATATTAGAAAACTTGCCTGAATTCAAAAATATAGTTCTAGTCGGAGATATAAACATAGATATTAAAGAAAATAATAATGACTCACATTCCAATAAATACCTCAACCTAATATCGTCACATGGCCTACTGCCATCCCATCATTTTCCAACAAGGGTCAATAATTGTCTAGATCATGTTCTCATAAAAACAAACCTTGAAGCAAACACCATTGTCATTGAATCAACCATAACTGATCATTATCCCGTCCTATTAAACCTTACCACCAAAACCACAAAACGTGAAATGAATAGATTAAGAACTATTATAAACTACCCAGCGTTAATAGAGGACATAAACACCTATGACTTCTCAAGAATTTACTCCTTCAATGACGTTAACTACATAACTGACCATTTTTTGGAAATAATTACTTCCCTAATCAAAACTCATACCATTTCCACCGAAATCCCATGTAGATTAAGAACAATTAAACCCTGGGTTACAACAGGTTTGCTTAAATGTATACGCAATCGTGACAATATGCACAGAAATGTTAAACTAGACCCCCAAAATGAAATTTTAGCAATAACGTACAAACGGTATAGGAATTTTTGCAACGAATTACTTAAAAAATTGAAAAGAGAGTATGAAAGATCTGAATTTAATAGAGTTAAAAATAATCCAAAAAAGACCTGGGAAGTTATTAAAAAGATCACGCAATCTGAGAAGCATACGACTCTTCCGGCAGAGCTTTTAAAATTGCATCCCATTCCACAGGATTCAGTAAATGAGGTTAACAGATATTTTGCAAATATAGGACTAAAACTTGCCAGCCGAATCAGGGAATATAATGATAGCACTGTTAACGTTCCAAGCAATAATGATATTAATTTTTCCTCCTTGAACTCAATGATCCTACTGGAGGTGTCTAAGTGCGAGGTGGAGGATGTTATTAGAGGTCTTCGTGTCGATTGTGCGGTTGGCTGGGATGCAATACCTGCAAAACTATTAAAGCTAGCGTGCCCAGTTTTATCTCCGGTAATAACCTACTTATGTAACTGTGCAATAGCAACAGGTAAGTTTCCAAACGCACTAAAAATTGCAATTGTTCATCCTATTTATAAAAGCGGCGATAGGGATAATGTTAACAACTTCAGACCCATATCTGTGCTACCTGTTTTGTCTAAAGTCCTAGAAAGTATTCTAAATCGTGCTCTTGTGAAGTTTTTGGATAGGTATAATATCCTGTCTAATAATCAATACGGATTTAGAAAGCATTTATCCACTGAAGATGCCATTAGTTCATTAGTAAAACACACAGTTGATGAATTAGACCGTAAAAGGAAGTGTCTAGGGATATTTCTCGATCTATCTAAAGCATTTGACACTGTGTCTGTCCCGTTACTTATTAAAAAACTTGAATCCATAGGAATACGAGGAAATGTGCTATCCCTTTTCACGGACTATCTTTCTCATCGTACTCAGTGTACAAGAATTGGATCTCACATTAGTGCCCCGGAGATCGTAGAATTTGGAGTTCCCCAGGGAAGCATCCTCGGTCCAACCTTATTTATAATTTATATTAATGATTTGTGTAATTTAGTTATCTCAGAAGGCAGCATTTTTACCTATGCCGATGATACTGCACTAGTAGTGTCTGGCTCCACTTGGTCTGAAGCAATTACTCATGCTGAAAATGCGCTTGGATTGACAATGAGATGGCTAAATAATAATCTTCTTACTTTAAATTTAGAAAAAACTAAGTTCATAACCTTTGCTACCAGAAACTCTCTTCAGCCCAGCGACTCTTTAGAACTTAGAGCTCACACCTGTACTAGTGGTATTAATATCTGTACCTGTCCATTCATAACCAGAGCTACGAATATTAAATATCTAGGTGTTATTATGGACAATTGTCTAAGCTGGTATGAACAACTCCGTTCATTGGGAAACCGTGTGCGAAAGCTTATTTTTATTTTTAAAAAACTCAGAAACTCCGCTGACCCCCAAATATTGCATACTGTATATAGGTCACTCTGCGAATCTATCTTGTCCTATTGCATTTCCATCTGGGGAGGCTCTTGTAAAACATCATTTATAAATATTGAGCGAGCGCAGAGGGCGGTGCTTAAGGTGATGTTCAGAAAGCCATTTCGATACCCTTCTCGTCAATTATATGAGGAGTCAAAAGTGCTGACGGTGAGGCAAATATATATTTTGCGATCTGTCCTGCGTCAACACTGCCTTCTTCCTAAGAAGAATATTGAATCTCCGCCCAGGAGAAGGAAGAGATCAGCATTTGCCACAGTACCTTGCAATACTAGCTTTGCTAAAAGACAACTCGCTTCTTCAGGCTGTAGAATTTACAATAATATCAACAAGATACTAGGTATTGATAGTATGAATAAATATGAAGTCAAGAGTAAACTAAAATCATGGTTGTTAACACAAGACTATGACAAATCTGAACAGATCTTAAAATGATTATATATACCTTACATTGTATTAATTAAAACTTGAAATGTACTTAAATCAAACTTTATAATTATCACTACGCAAGTACATTATTACACCCACAAACATGATTCATATATACGCACACACACACACACACACACACACACACACACACACACACACCACAAAATCACAACTCATTTAAAATCAGCATTGGATTAAGGTTAGCACAACCAGTGTCTCGAGCTCCGAACCACTGTCCTTCATAACACAGGGTATCCTAGCATGAAGGCCAGGGAACTATTAAATTGTATCGATAATAGCAGGCCTTGTATAATGTTAATGCTTGATTTTATATTTTCTTTTTTTTTCCTTTGTAAGAGGCTTATGAAATAAACTATTATTATTATTATTATTATTATTAACCGCGCTGGGCACGCTCCGTCGGCGCCCCGCGCTCCCGGTTTGTTGTGGCCTTTACGATACTGCTAACGGTGCTAGTCAATGGTGCAAATTAAACTAGGGCCAGTTTACTCGTAAGTTTTGGTCCTACAATACTAAGTTGTGAAATGCTGTTCCCGATTAGCATTGACATTAGGGCCATTTAAGAAATTATTATTATTATCTAGCCTGGATTGATGTCCCACTGCTGGGCAAAGGCCTCCCCCCATGTCCTCCATTTCTCCCGATCCAAAGCAGCCTGAGGCCAGTCGTCGAGAAATATATCCAGGTCGTCCCGACACCGCCGTCTGGGCCTACCCCGTCGTCGCCATCCATCCTGTGGCGCCCACTCAGTGGCATTTTTAGCCCACCGCAGTGGATGCATTCGGCTGACGTGGCTGGCCCAGTCCCACTTCAACCTGGCAGTCTTTGCACCGACATCGACAATGCGTGTTTTAGAACGCAGCACCGTGTTCCGGATTCGGTCAATCCTTCCCACTCCAAGCATGCTGCGCTCCATAGCTCTTTGGCAAACCTTCAGTTTGGTTTTCTGGGACTCTGTAAGTGACCATGTTTGGGCACCGTAAGTTAGGACAGGCAGTATACACATATCGACAAGTCTTCGCTTAAGGGCTAAAGGAAGGTCACCCTTCAGTAGCTCTTTCATAGACCAATAGCTCTTCCACGCATTTTGGATCCGTCTATCGACTTCTTTGTCCTGCCTGTGGTTGAAAGAGACTAAATGGCCCAAATACAAATACTCGTCGACATATTGTATAGACTGCCCGTCTACCTCGACCTTACGTCTCGTGCTGTTGGTCATTACCTTGGTCTTTGACCGATTCATTTTTAAACCAACCTGAAGGCTTGCAGAGCTTAGATCTTTTAACATTGTCTCAAGTTCGAGTGCAGAAGAGGAGAAAAGGACAATGTCGTCGGCAAATCGAAGATTTGTTAATCTTCTGGCTCCGACCACAATGCCCTTGGACTCCCACGAGGCTGCCAGGCTTCGGAACACTTTAGAAAGGTCTCTATTATTTCTATAACTCGCTCAGTAACTTTACAGCCGCCATTTTAAGCATTAGAGCTGTCTGAGTCCTTAAAAATATACGAACACGACCATATTATTAATCTGATAAGGCTGTGTACAGAATTTTTCGAGCACCTAGGTCCTAGATAGCTTCGATATTTATTACTAGCTTATTAATTCGTTTATCAATATCCCGCGGGAAATATACAATTTTCCGGGACAACAAGTATCCTATATGTTAATCCAGGTTATAAACTATCCTATCCCGTATCGGTCTTTTTAGCCACGAGCGCAAGTGTCGCCAGGGTGCTACTTAAATCATCTGTCACAGATGTTAAGGCCTATTATTAATATTATTAAACTATCTGTGTACCAAATTTCATCAGAATCCGTCCAACTGTTTTAGCGAGAAAGAGTAACAAACATTCATACATCCATACAAACTATCACGTTTATAATATTACTAGCTGTTGCCCGCGACTCCGTCCGCGAAGAACAGGGGTATAAAAAGTAGTCTACGACCTAATCTCAGACCTACCGAGTATGGAGAAAACTTTCTTAAATTCGGTCAAGCCGTTTCGCAGGAGTTCGATAACAAGCACCACGGTGCTGCCACGTGGTACACGAGATTTTTATATATTAGAAAGTAAGATGTGGATTTGCATCCACTGTGACTGGCTTGCCGACCGGATAGCCCGAGTTGTTAGTGGCCCAGGTAATGAATAATGATGCTACAGGTCGTAGTTTCGAATCTCAGTAAACAATAGAATCTGACAATCTCGTAGACACTTATGGCCAACTGACATGGACACCGGATTGTCATAGTTCTTAATGATATGATTAAATTCGTTTTTAGGGTTCCTTACCTAAAGGGTAAAATGGGGTCCCGCTATTACTAAGACTCCGTCTGTCACCAGGCTGTATCTCATGTACCGTGATAGTTAGACAGTTGAAATTTTTACAGATGATGTATTTCTGTTGCCGCTATAACAACAAATACTAAAAACATAAGACTGTTAAAATCATTACACTTCCTTTTGGCTTTGCCGTAGTCTTGTAAAAAACAGAATAAAATAAATATTTAAGGGGGCTCCAAAGTTTGGAGTCCAAACACACGTGACAACAAACGTGATTTTTTTTCACGTTTTTATAGACAATGGTACAGAACCCTTTGTGCGCGAATCCGACTCGCACTTCACCGGTTTTTTTTATTGGTTTTCGATTACAGTCATACCTTTAGAACCTAGATAATTGCCGTTATCGTTAAACCCAGCGTTTCTAACATAAATTAAACCACATTTTACTGCTTGGTGTGGTTTTATTGAATTTAAAATGAATATTATTCACATAGCAGCTTTAGATGGTAAGAGAAAAAGATGGAAGAGCGTGAATCGAAGAATGACTCGAATGAACTATATATGAATGAGTGAATGTTCGGTCTGAACACCCAGTTTAGGCTTGCAAGAAAAATCGTCCAAGTTGAATTACAATGCTGCGCTCGATTGACCACTTCAAACTCGTTCGCATTACGGTCGCGCAGTGCAATGCAACTTGCACGTTTTTCTAGCGGATCAAAACTAGGCTTGAGGCCCTGTAAAATCATTCCAGTAGCACGACAGTGCGGGGCCGCGCTGCTAACGAGTTACGAGAGGTCGATCGAACACCGCAATGTCAAGCTACTGAAACGATTTTACTGGAATAATGTAAACAGGGTTACGTTACAAGTGAATGCTCAAGTGTATCAGCACCTTTAGATAGTTAGATAGTTACCGTTTGACAGAAAGAAATAGTGAATGCGAAAGCAAGCGTTCGCGCGTTAGACAATACGGCCTCTGGTGTTCATCATCATCATCATTTCAGCCGCAAGACGTCTACTGCTGGACATAGGCCTCCCTCATTGATACCCTATCATTAATTCATTACGGTTGGAAGCGACTTGCATCCAACTCGAACCTGCGGCCTTCACAAATCCATCTCGTTTGTGGACGTCCCACGCTGCGCTTGCCAGTCCGTAGTCTATAGTGCTATATGACCTGCCCATAGCCATTTCAACGAGCTAATCCGCTTTGCTATGTCGGTGACCCTTGTTCTTCTACGGATCTCCTCATTCCTGATTCGATCCCGTAGAGAAACCCCGAGCATAGACCTCTCGATAGCTCGTTGAGCGAGTTGCGAGTTAGTGTTCATGTAAGTTAGCTATAGATATATCTATGATATTGTTAGCTTCTATTGAAATAAACTTAAGGTGCAAGCCACACAGAAGAGACGTGGGACGGGGGCGCGTCACAGTTCGCATCGTTTGTTCGCAGGCCGCGTCTCTACCCCGTCTCTTTTGTCTGCTTTGGAACGCGCGCGACGCTTCTATACATTTGTGTGATTTGGATATGAAACCAATATGTAGGTGTATGTAATTGTTGAATAAGTGCCACCATGATGGCAGTCATGTCCAATGTCCATACTGGGCAGAATAACGTGAAAGCGCCTAATCCGTCGTCGCGGGCGCACATCGCAGCGGCCATATTTAAAAACAATGAACAGGAAACAGCGTTTAAATGTGGAGGATATCCCTGTTGCCTTAAACGAACAATACCTACTGTGCGGTGCCGGACAATATGTTGAAATTACTATGATTGGAATAAAATTAAATACAAGACACCTGTTTTTTTTTATTGGTTTTCACCAGTTATTATTTATCTTGCTTGGAAGAGATGGGTTTGAAGCGGAATACGACAGTGACAACAGTGTGGTTAAGGGGGTACCGAGTTTTTCGCTCTAATCGATTTTGGGTGGGCGATTTCGGGCGTGGGGCCGTTTGGGGGAGGCACGATGGCTCAAGATAGTTTGGTTGGACTGCGCGTGTTTTTGGGTATTTTCATCATATTACTAAAACAAATTAAATACATATTTTAAAAATGTAGCAAAACTACGCCCCAGAAACCATCTTGTTTTATTAACATTCAAAAAGTCATGACCTTCCGTGCAGTTTTAGCGTCGTACTACGAGTTTAATTTATTTTTTAGAGACGACTTTGGATTTTTTTCTATCGAGCGAACTACAAGTTTCGAATGTTTCGAAAAAAACTGGTCGCTAGGGTGAATCCTCAAATATCTTACATATGAATTTCAGGACTAGCCTTGCTAGTAATGAATGATACAGCACGAGTTTAAATTAATGCAATAAATGCGCCAATAACACGGTACCCCTTATATGGCAGAAAAGTTTTACATTTGTAACCAAAGGTGTAACTTGTATATCGCGCGTGTTGTCTAAATTTTATTGCCTTCACAATATCTTACTGTCTCCATTCCATCCCATACTGTTTGACAGAAAGAAATGATGATGATGATGATGATGATGCATTCCTGTTATCCCTCATTAGGGACATAGGGCTCGTAGAAGAGTTTTCAGAAAGAAATAGCGAGTAAAAACCGTACAGGTGAATTCTACAGGGCAAATAAATTATTTTTTTATACTAGCTGTTGCCTGCGGCTTCGTCTGTGATGAATTCTATTATTGCTTTCCCACAGGAACTTATTATGTCCTTCCCAGGATTTTAAATTATCTCCATACCATCTAAATCAGTTCAGCGGTTTAAGCGTGAAGGTGTAACAGACAGACAGAGTTACTTCTATAGGTATTTCCTAAGATAAAAGTAGAGTAAGGGGCTGTTTCACCACCCATTGATTAATTTCAACTGACGGATAAAAGTGATGCCGTCTCGGTCTATTTGAACAAAACAAACAGAGACGGCATCACATCAGTCAAATAAATTTGATCAATGGATGGTGAAACAGGGGGTAAGTGTGTTAATTAGACACAGTATAGTTTTACTACTATTTTCTATGATATTAGTATAGAAAAAAATTACAAAATTTCACCAGAACTAGTTTAATTTATTTTAATTCTTTCACACAACAGATGTGCATATTAAGTGCTGCAACTGTGTTATCACTATGAATCAGTATATTAATACAACACTAATTAATGCATGCTCTATCATTTTAATTGGCTGAATCATCAGCCTTATGCGGAACCTGTTAATTGTAATAATACGTGGTTTTATAGGTGCTATTTCAGTATGAGTTATAAACAAGTCATTTCATTTTAAATAACGCTTTTTTGCAGTACTTTATGTTGAATGTACTAGCATCAAGATTAGCGCCTTTCGCAAGATCGGCACTTTGCTGATTTGGGATCATTTCGTGATATGCGCATTTTTTTTAATATTTTTATTCTTGTGTTATTTTTGAAATGGTTCCATATCACAAATAAATGTTTTCTTTTTTTTCTTTCTTTTATTGTCATCTAAATTACATATCCCACTAATATAATAAACATAGTCTGTATGGATATGTTTGTTACTCTTTCATGGTAAAACGGAATCTCATGAAATTTGGTTCACAGATAGTTTACAACCTGGATTTATACATAGGATACCTTTTATCTTGGAAAATTGCATAGTTCTTAGCGATAGCGATAAACGAATTCTTCTCAGGCGGAATTGCGAGGAACAACTAGTCTGTACTAAATTTCATATCAACCTGATCACTTGGACTGGGTCAAATTCGATTTGCACGTCCTGACCTTATGTTGCAACTTAAAGAATAGGTAATAGCAAGCTGTTTTCGCAACTCAATGTCTATGTGCGTCTATTTTTAATAAATAATCTTTGATCAATTATAACTGAAGATACACATTGCCGAACAAAATCCCCTTCAAAGAATGTCCGAACTTTTTTATTTGTTTGCGTAACAATTAAAATCATCACCTACACAGAAATTTGAACCTAGTCTTTACTTCATTACAGTCGAATTTCGGTTGACACTTGACAGCTAAACTTGACAATTTCACGCAACGCACTGAGAAAAAAGAAGGCCACTTTTATCAAAGTGGCGCTCATTTGGCTCGGACATTTTCGGGCGCGCGACTGTGGATCTACAGTTATAATTGATCAAAGTAAATAATAATAATTGTCATGGGACAATTTACACCAATTGACCTAGTCCCAAAGTAAGCAAAGCTTGTGTTATGGGTACTAGGCAACATAAACATACTTACTTATACATATGTACAGACAGGTACAAACTTAAACACATATTAATCACTGCGGATACAAGCCTCTCAAAATGAGGCGGTTGTGGCTTTTTGCCGAAAATATTTTTCCCAAATGATCTTTTTTTTTTTTTAATTTATTTGATATAATCAAAGAGGTACAAATGAGTGGAAAAATTACGAGCCACTATTGAAAACTCCTAAAGGGTTTATGTAATAGCTGGCGAGTCATCGCGTTTCAATCCGCGTACAAACTTAAGCTATAGGTACATATAAGATCAAACCTGGTTATCACAGGCTAGGTAGTATTTTTTTAAAGTTATTTTACACCGTTTGGAGTCAGTGGCAGCACTCAACACATCACTTAAAAAAATTCAGTTCCCAACTGTACCCCTCACTTTTTTTTAAAGATGTGGGGGTTTTTCCTACACAGATTCAAGAGCACTATTGATTTTGATGATGAAAAAATGTCCCTAATTGTCCATACAATTATTTTGTAATTTTTTTTTGTAACTACCCATATAAACTGTATAAAAAAAAGTCACAAAACTGACCCAAAATATAAGGACACTTTTTGTGTATAAAAATGAATTGTACTCGTGATTTTTTACTAGGCAAGCGTGCTCCATCGTAGGCCTCATCTTCACTATCCATCAGGCGTGAATGTGGTCAAACGCAAGCCTAACTTGTATGAAAAAACATTAAGTAATTTTTAAAACAAAAATTGTTATAAATATGAACATAAAAAGTTGGGAATGAATAATTCTTGGCTTTCCATCAGTCGTCTATGGTCAAATGCAAGCCTATATTGCATATTGAATATAAAAAAAATTGGGAAAATGTTTTTGGCAATAAATTAAACTATAGTTCCCACAAGGGTTCAGTGCAGATTGGGAAAAAAACATTATTATTGATTTGAAAGGGTGTGTACATTTACAATACACCTATTATCTACTAGAGTTCAAACAACAACAATATAGAATTATAATACTCACTAGGGACATTATTAGTGGGCACCAGCGCCCAATCCGGTGACGAATCATCATCGTCCGACATCTTGACAATTCACACTAACACTTGCATGTCCGTACACTAACACTATATTACGTATAAAAGCTACCGTAAAATTTAAGGCAGTTTATTGTGTGTGTTTGTTTGTTCCATTGTTTGTTATGTACCTGGAAAATAAAATAAATATTTAATACTTGTTTGCAGAGTACAAATGTATATAGAAATCAATCTTTTAATTTAAATTCTATTATAGATATCAATGTTACTTGTAGAAGATGACAATTTTAATTTAGTTTTAGTCTAATGTTTAGATATACATTGCTACTTTTTGAGTTGTTGATATTTATGGGTGGTGGTGATCATTTTCCATCAGATGACCACTTGCTTGTTTGCCTCCCTCTCATAATTATAAAAAATAATATTGTCAGGGATAATGCAAGTCCACCATATGCTAAAACTGTTTATCTGCATTAAATATAGTTCTACAGAGATTTTAATTTCATATTTTTTTATTTTAACAAATTTGGAGTAAAATTGCCAGTTAAAGCGGATTTGCATACCCCAATGATAAGTGCTATCAATCATTCCCTCAATATAGAAGTAGCAGAAGAATTTATTTGGTTCACATTTTAATAACATTGAAAGACATTAATTTTATTAGTAACATGGACTATGGTTATAATTTGGAGGTCCATATCAATATAATGTAGCAGAGATTACAATTCAATGATTTTGTAGTCAGAGCCACAGAGGTCACTTATCCCGTGGGGTGTCCCGCGTGCCAGTGGCTTGTAACTGTTTGTGATTAGCCAATTTTTATTAGTAGATTCAATCATCTTTTAACATAGGATACTTACAAAAAATGGTACAAAAAAGCTTACCATGTGATGGTTTAAAAAATATTAAAGAGCTGCATCATAGAGTGATATTATACCTGTGCCTTGGCTTTTTCATTAATGTGGGAATTAAAAATATATTTTCAAACTGAACTGAACTGAACTAGACTGCCACTTTATAAAGAAGAAATAACTGACAGGAAAAGTTCTTGAATAATTGGAAGCTTCACTATTTTACCTTGTGAAATTCTGTTCATAACAAATCTATTTTTAACTATCGTATAACTTTAAAAAAAAATCACACACAATCCAATAGGAATTTTCCCCATATGAAATACAGCCACTACTTATTTAGTTAACATGGTTTTTATATCACAGAGTAAATATTGATACAGGTTATTACAGCTGCTCAACGTAAACACTAATTATGAAACGAAAGTAGAACCATTACTCAGTAAAACTCCTTAGTAGATAAGAGGTAATAACAAAATAAATGAGTAGGTGTCTAACACTACAAGCCTACCTAAAAAGGAATAGTTTCACTGTTTTCCCAGTACAATAGGCTTGAATTCTTAGACTTAGTATTAATAATATACGACGTAAAAGGTAATAAAAACGAAAGAAGGTGCAAAAAGTTTAAACGCCCATAGCAGCCTATAGGCAGGAAATCAAACACGAATTTCACCATTGTCTAACGACACAAAAGGCGACGAATTACTTTCTATCCATTCATCACAAGGTTGCGGCGACACTCGATATTACAACTCTTTCGCAATCTAATCCAAACGTAGATTTGATTCTAAATACCAAATCTTTTTTTTTTGCACAAAAAAACTATAGTTAGAACACCGATGACATATCGATACGTTTCCGCATCGAGCCTATAAATAAACAATAACATATTACTTGCGTGAGACGAAAATAACAGCCAGTTGTAACGATATATTTCCAGTTTCAATTTTGTATTGTTCAGAGTCCTAGAGCACAGAGATCTTAACCTAAATCCATTCTATCGATTGTTATGCAAAAACACTAAGATGACTCATTGTTGTCACTTATGTTAAACACACTAGCTTCAACTTAATCATATTCACCTGATAATTTCAATACGATATGGGGTTTTTTTATTAGTTAACGAGTCCCCGAAGCGTACATTTTACTCGGGGGTAGCCAGAGGGCTCGGTCGAATCCATTTTGTTTGACGTTCCTTGTCAAACTTGCTAAATTTTACGCTATTGAACAGAAAGCCGTGATCAAACTTTACTCTCTCAGAATTTTCGCTGGTTCATTAACGGTGGCTGCGTTGTACGAACCGCAATAACCACAGACCTACTAAACTAATGAACAATACAATACATAAGCCGCTCCAACATACGCAACTGCTGTTCAGCATAGAATAATAAAAAATAATGAGTTCCTGTCCTGTCGTTCCTGATTTACTTGATAGTCGTTTCAAATTGTTGAAAAATGTTTTGATGCACGTTTTGATTTGATTCATTAGAAATAAAAACTTGATCTTGTTCTTCTTCTTACAGTGATGAATACGATACAAACTTGTGAAGTATACGTAAAGTAATTTCTTTCATTTAAGTAACTATAGCATTTTACTTTTCGTAACTAACATTGAACTATTTTTAATCAACGCAGAAACAGGAGGTAGAAGAAAACTTCTCTGCTACATTCCAACCGGTTCGCTACCGATCGTGATTGCTAAATTCGGGAGCATTGCGCTGGCAACGTCCACTCCGGAAGTGGCTACAGAAATCCTACATAACACTTAGCACTTATAAATTGAAAATGTAATTTTTAACCATATAAAAAGACAACTGTTCTCATTTTAAACTGTAAAAATATATTTTGTAAAAACAATGTGTATTATTTTAGACTTTTTTTGCCAAAATGAAATAAATTCCTATTTAAAGAGTACCATACTTGAATGAGCGTCATATTGTACGTAATGGAGTCGATGTTCTGTTGAATAGAGTTTTTATTATTTCAAATTGTGTTTTCCGAAGTAAAATCACTTAAAAGTTGGTGATACTGTGCATTATTGGATTACAGTGAATGAGACACAATAACTTATGGATTCCTCCCTTAGAAATATCTGCTCAAACAACCTCGCTCGCCTGTCAATGGTATGTGTGCCATCAAAATATTTTGGAAAGTTTATTGAATTTCTGTTATAAATGGTTATTTCATGTGTCATTTAACTTGAATCGATAAGAGTATATCGTAATTCCGTGATCTTAAAGTATGATTCAATGTTTGGCGTCCTTTTTAAACGGAATACGCGATGGCTTTGTGGTCCGCGTAATTGAGTAGCTACTTGGAAAGGTCACGCATTCATTTTAGCCTTTTTGTTTCCAGCTTGGCAATCGTTGCGGCTTGAATCTAATTGTGGTCCGCGTAAGACGCGAGTAATAGAACCAAGTTGGACTCGATACGAGTTAATGGTTTTGCGGGGGCACTTGGATTGCGAAGCGCAGTCAAATGAAGGTATGGCTTCCGATCAACCCGTTAAAAAGAAGCAGCGCATAGACGCGCCAGATATCGACGATGGCAGCGACAGATCTGCTGAAGAGATTGCAGATATATTTGACTCCGAAACACCAGCAGCTGAGACCTCAGATGAGTTTTCACGAAATGGTGAGTCTCCCGATAGCGGGACCGTCAGCGAAGACGCCGTGGATTGTTCCACCATCCTACGGCTACCTTTAGTGGATACAATACCCTCTGGCTCCAATTCAACTCCATTATGGACAGTGGCAGATGACAAACTTCTCACTGAACTGAGGATACTTCAAGAGAACTTGGTAGGACAGTGCTTGTGTCCCATAGATGAGCTCAGGGTGTCTCAAATGTTTGATAGGCACCTCAACATAGTATCCTGGCCCCTGACATGCTCCTTGACTTACTTGTCAACAATGCAGCTAATGTTTGATATTTATTTAAAACAGAACAACACTGGTACAATATGTTCTAAACTAATGCAGGCATGTGACATGCTAGTGAGAAACAGGCACGACTGGATCACAGAGGTTGTAGAGTTAGCAGACCATAAGAGCAAGTTTGTTACGTTTGTAGCAAGCAGAGTACTTGCTAGCTTCCTAATTGTTGCCAAGGATACAGTGGACGAGAACTGGCTGCAACAAATTGCAGAAAACATTTATCTGTTTGATAGAATCAACAGAATAACAGTACAAAAGATAAACTTTAGCCTTGATATTATTAAAAGGATAGTGGAGTGGAAAGATGTTGAGCAGCATCCTCTGGAAGACAGCAATTACATCAACTCTGTCGGCAACATGCATGTTCAGGAAGATAATCCTTTCAGAAGCAGTGTTGGTTACAGCAGTACAAGTCAGATGCCATCATCTAGCTCTCATGGTGATAATTTACACAATGAATTTTCGAATCTGCAAACTCATAGTGCTCCATCAACTTCATCAGGCGAAAAACCTACGGAACACAAAACAGCAACATTTAAGCTCCATGAGCCAGTGTTGAAATTCCCCATGGATCAGCAGGTGAGTGGAGTAGAGCAGCCAGAATCCCCCGAACCTCCAGCATCAAGAATGGAGAGAGTCAATGAAAATGGATGCATAACTGTTATACTCACAGACTCTGAATCATTTGATACTTCACACATCAAATGCTTAACAATAAAAACGCTAGAACATCACTGGCCCGTTTTAGTTAAAAATATGAAACTCCTGCTTCTTAGGTACCTGAATTTAGCCAATGCTGAAAACTGTATACTTACCTTCTTCTCACTTTGGGAGAATATAATAAGTGTGAAAGCAAATCTTTCAGTGATTGATACTAAACCATTCTATGCTGATCTGCAAGGTTTTGTAGACTTGTTAAGGAACACGGTTCTTCCAGCCATGGTTTATACACATTTACTAAGTTTATTCAATGAAGTCTTGTGTTATGGCTCAACGTTAGCGTTACAAGATATTTTACCTGAAGAGATATGTTGTTTAGCACATTCAATTGTCAGATTTGTGAAAGATTTCAGGCTGCTGAATGATGTCAGAATAAGGAATAGCAGAAGTGGTTTTAGCTTTCTAGGTAACGAGTGTACAGTTTTAAGGGACTATACCTTAGGCGCTGCAGTGACGCCTATGTCATCCTCTATACAATTAGTAGATCAAAGTTACGGAGACAATGAGAACGAGGATTCTTCACAGTCTAGTAGTGAAGTAGATAAAACCATGTTGCAGAGAATGTCGCTATTAGTTCTTAAATCGATTGCGGTCACAGTCAAAGAAATGCGCTGTGATTCATCAGATAGCTCGATCGATTCATCAGATTACAACGCTATACAGGACATGCAAATTGTCGAAAGATCGATTCGCGATGTTTTGAAGAAACTAGATGTGTTCATCAGAAATACTATGGAATTTCACCCTGAGACGCCTTTCACTAAAATGCTCATACACTTGTTCAGCGAACAAGACGATTACTTAATTGAATCTATGGTGTGCACTTTGGACATAACAGTCGGTATTGTGTACAGGAATTCCGTGTATCCAGATCTAATAACAATGTTGAACCCAATAGCATCGTTCATAGAATTCTTGAAGGTAGTCTCGCATGACAGCGATGTTTTGTTAGATTACTTGGTGAGCAACGAGACATGTTTCTTGCTGTATCTGCTTAGATTTCTGAAGTATGTCCGCCGCAATTGGCCGAAGTTCATTGAGACGTGTCAGCACACAGACTCGGCAGGGAGTAGGGGGTTGGATGACACTATGAGTGTTCTGATAAGACTCCGGCTACAGATAAGCCGATTAGTTTCGAGATCACTATTCCCATATAACATAAGCCCTGTGCTGAGACTACTGGAAGTCTGTGAAAGCTTGTATGAGGGAAATGAGTTGAGTTGAAAATTCTAGGTTGTTACGGCTGAGAGCAAGTCATTATAGGTTTATCGCAACCCTATACCGTCCTTGTTAAGGCGGATACTATTGCGGTTATAAATGTACCTCAAAGCTTATCCACCTATGCCTCAGTAGCACTTTGCCTCAAAATAAAGCAATGAAATGTAATCTTTAAAAGTTCATATGATCAAGCAAGGACAATAGGGATGTTTCCTAGGTAAAAAAAATAATAATTCTTATTAGTCCGTATTTTACATTATCAAAAAATATTAGACACGTAATTTTTCTTTTGACAATTAAACAAAAAATGACGAAGATATGGCGCGCTGAAGTTCCGCGTGACGTCACTTGTTCCTAAAACGCTCATACAAAGTGTAGGAACAAGTGACGTCACGCGAAACTTGAACGCGCCATATCTTCGTAATTTTTTGTTTGATTGACAAAATAAAAAATACGTGTCCAATATTTTTTGATAATCTAAAAGACTGACTAGTTAGGAAAGTAGCCTATTAAAGGTTGATTCATATCTACAGACGTGTCAGACACTTACAAAATATTCTTTCCACGAATTTATAATTTATTGAAGGCGTTACTTTGCGGAGGTCCATATTAATGAACTAAAACAATTACTTTGCTCACCCGCGACCTTCGCGAAGGTCGCGGGTGAGCAAAGTAATTGTTTTAGTTCATTCTTTCCACGCTTACTGGCCGGGCATAGCCCGTGTCTGTCTATGTCTGCGCGGCCGTGATACGACAGATATGAATTCGTTAATAGAAACTGTATAGAAGAATATTATTTTGTCTGCCACGGGGCGTGTATGTTGCATTCCTTTTAAATAATAAACCAGCTGTAGAGAGGTCTCTGTACCATTTGTTTCATATGACATTTTGACCTTTGCTAACACAGTAGAAGAAACTAATTATAGATGTTGCTATCGTGTAAAGTAGAGGTCTAAGTAACATAGGTACAGAATAAATTATACAGACCTTTTGTCGCATATGGTCCCGATCGCAAATCGTCCCGTTCGGCAATTTGTCCCGTTAGCAATTCTTCCCCTTCGGCAATTCGTCCCCTTCGGCAATTCGGCCCGTTAGCAGATCGTCCCGCAAACGCACCTTGTCCCGCTAGCAATTCGTCCCCTTCGGCAATTCGTCCCGTGCGTTTGCAATACGTCCCGTTAGTAATTCGTCCCGTGCGTTTGCAATTCGTCCCATTCGCAAATCGACCCGTTAGCAGATCGTCCCGCAAACGCACCTCGTCCCGTTCGCAATTCGTCCTGTTAGCAAATCGTCTCGGAAACGCACTTCGAATTTGGACAATTTGATAACGGGACGAATTGTGAACAGGACGAGGTGCGTTTGCGGGACGATCTGCTAACGGGACGAATTGCCAACAGGACCATATGCGACAAAAGGGCTACAGAGATCTATAGCGAAGCTCTATAGCCAAATTATTAAGCTGCGTACGGACTGCGCGCACATTACGCGTACCCGGTTACGCGTAGTCGGTTACGCGTGTCCTGGAACGCCACTCTGTACGCGTAGCTGCAAGTACGGACATGGCGTTCCAGGACACGCGTAACCGACTACGCGTACCGGTACGCGTAATGTGCGCGCAGTCCGTACGCAGCTTTATATCAAAGGAACGTGACATTGTATAGACATTGACAGTCCTCTTGCTTATATTATATCGTCCTTGGTTCAAGATAATAGGAAAAAAAAACATGTAAAGACTGCCAATTATAAATTCATTCCAAAATATCTTACTTTGGTTAACTTAAGTTTAGCATTTAATTTGGCTAAGTTAATTTATATTATCAATAAGTTTGGATGTATTATTTTTGTAGCAATATGTTTGAGTATAAGTTAATTATATATTTTGTATGTGTACTTAGTATTTTTAACTTCAAGTCTTCCTATAAAATACGAGCCCCTTTAGAAGAGAGTTCTGAACCAGCAATTTAATGAGATCGTTTATTTATTATTTAGGCTGGTCCAAGGTGTTTTACAAGTTTTACATGTCTTTGACCGCGGAAAACGCTCAAATGTGTGCCTTACCGTAATATTAATAAGGGTGCTTTTATTCTTATTTGTATGTGTTATTGCACTAAACCTATGAAGTATACTATAGAAATGCATTTTTCTTTGCATTGCATTATATCATTAATTCAATATTTTTAGCATTTAAGTTATTTTATAGTTGAATATGTTATACATAAACGGTTGTATAATATTAATAATTCGGTCTAAGTTACATACAAATGCGGGTGTATATAACATTTTACTAAATTATATTTCATGCCACAAAAATGTACATATGTCGCCATCAATTACCATATTATTTAGTAACTGTAATGTCAGTATTAACGCAATGTCCTAATTTATTAATTACAGTGCGTTTTTTCTTGGCAAATCTAACAAGAAGTTTTTTACACATCAAATGTGTCATCATTATCAATATTTACACTTTCACTGAGGGACACAGGGTTTTTCTTAAAATGAGAAAGCTTATGCTGTGGTTTTCATGCAGGCCCTGTGCGGATTGGTGATGTGAGGGTCAAAGTTTTAACACTAACTTACAAAATTATCCTTCATATTTCGGCATGTTATTGCTAATGGTGAGTGAAGTCCAATATGACGCTTTAATTCATTTCAATTTTACAGAAGAAAAAAACATACTCGTTTTTTTAAAGTCTGTTAAAAAGACGACATTTAAAAGAACATAATATGTCTTACTGCTTGCTTTTCACTATGAGAGCTTCTTGATCTTTTCTACTGCTCTTGCTTGAAAAAATCGTACTTAAAGTTTCATCACAATGTTCCTGTTACTTTGCCAAGTGAAAACACATTAAGTTTTGACTACGGGATCTATTATTTAGGGTATATTAAATAGCTTTAAGAGTTAGGGAACAACATACAGACTGTTTTATATATGTTAAGTGAGTTGTTAAATCAAGCATTGATTTTTATAAATAATCAAAAACTGTGTTCAATCAGTTTTTCAATAGAACAAAATTATCAAACTGTATGTTTAGAATCTCACGATATTATTTATTTGGAACATATATATGTTGAAAAATACGTCGCTTTGAATTCTGCATCAAAAAACAGAGCAAACATGGTTATCAAATCAATGTGATTTTAGAAATTTTTTGCTATAAGACCTATATGACTATTTCTCAAAAAGTTGTCCATTTTCAAGTTGTTGCCATATTAAAAAAGAAAAAATATTTCCTGACGCTATTTCAACACAAAAAATAAGTAATATTGTGTTTAAATGTATACAAAACCTTGTGGTAAGGGTGATAAAAAGTCAGATAATCTTTGTTGTTGGATCCAATAGAAAGTTTTGATGTAGTTACAAAATTACGATTTTTTCCTCACAAGATTTCGTGAAGTTTTCCTGACGTCAAGAAATTTTGGATGTTTTATGCAGTTTATGCTTTATGATCTTGTCCTTAGTGTTGATAATATTTGACAAAACTGATTTCTTGTCAATTTCGTGTCAGGACAACTTTTTGAGAAATACTCCTATATCTTTTATCTTTTTTTACTTTTCTTACTTTGGAACGATTTTTTTATTTTTCTTTCTTTTGGCTACTCTACTACTTATTGACTGTACATTTAACTTCTTGAAAAGGGTCACAAGTTTTTGCAAACCTTGTCTCCTCTGTCAAACTAAGTAATCCCGACAGAATCTACTATTAATTGTTCTGGGCTAACCCCAGTTGGCCGTACCCCCTTGTTGACACTTTGAACTGCTGGGATTTTTTTCCCAGTCTTTCGCACTGCGCGTTTCTTAATTCTAAAAGGTAAAGGCGATTTACCGACCACATGCATTGCTTTGGAAATGCTTTTGTAATACGTCACAATATCCATTGTAATTATTGAATATACAACCAGCTTTAAAAATATGCTTTATCAGGTATGCATTCGATAGCTCTGCTTTTGATTGTGGTAGCATGCTTCAATAAGTGGGGCCTTAACCCTTTGAACGCCAGAGTCAACCAGTCATGACAGCCAATAAAATGCCTGACACGCCAGAGTCATCTATAGATGACCAACATTCAACTCGAAAAAAATCCTTCTGCAATGGTAACAAAGCCCTATTTATCGACTAGAGGGTTTGTTCCGTGGCGTATAAAGCATGTCACTTCGTTTGTTTTGTGGCGGTCAAAGGGTTAAATGGTTAATGTAGTCAGTGCCGAGTACTGGGATTTTTTCCCCACTTATACATAACGAACTGGGAAAAAAACTGTAGTTCGCAGTGAGAACAAAGGGGTGGGAACCAACTGGTGATAGTCAATTATTGTCATCCGATTGGTCGATCCCAAACGAGGGTTGTGTTAAATTAATAAATTGACAGATCTTGCCAACAATTTCCTTAAAATCTGTCTTGATTCAGTATCTCTTTAACCCTTAAATACCTATTAATTGTTTACAATTTCTGGTAAAAACGCATTTAAGGGTTAGAAAACTTTTGGATAACTAGTAATTATTTCGATACCACAAATAAAATTCAAAATTTTGTGTCAAGTTAAGGTAACCCGTAAGTTGTTATTAAGTAACAATATTTAATTTAACACCAATAAAGCGAAATATTTTTGTACATTGAGATTATTTATTTCCTTGTCTAATTAATACCTGCCCTATTATCGGTACTTTCATCATCATCATTTCTAAATAGGCCTTCGCCAAGGGTCGCCAAACAGACCGGTACTGCGCCACCCGTCTCTCTGGTGGTGGAAAGGCACCCTTAACCAGGTCGTCGCTCCATCTTGTTGGTGGCCTACCTACACTGTCTTCCGATTAGTGGACGCCATTCGAGATGCTATTGGCCCCATCGGCCAGCCGCTCTACGAGTGATGTGATAGGCGTGTCATCTGATGGAGAATGATCACCACCGCCCATAAATATCAACAACTCAAAGAATCACTGATCTGTTGCCGGCCTTCAAAAAAGGAGAGGGAAGAGGTATTGGTTCTCCGGCGCTCTCACTGCCGATTCTTCGGACGATCTCGCTATCGGTACTTTGATTTTTAAATTACAGACTCGATGAGAATATTCGCATAGAGCATTTGTTCTGGAGCAGCAGCTCCGCTCGCTGTACTGACGTGCCGAATATTCGACTTGTAACCAGCTCACATCGAGCAAATACGTCAGTCGCCACCTTAATAATTTCTACTCTTCCTTCACTTATTGCGAAGATGAAAATATTAATTTTATTGTAAGCAGTACATTTGCTCAACGAAAAGGAAGAGCCTTACTAAGACGAAAACCTTTCGGGTGCGTCGGACGGGATAAAGGCCACGCACACGCACCAGTTATGATAAATGAAACTAAGAAAGATGACGCACTAAATGCGTGCACCTTTCTTACAGTTTCATTCGGTGCTATTGGTGCGTGACACGCACACGTATCTTTTCTATGCCGGCCGGCCTTAAGAATTTGCATTACCAGCTATACTCGCCAAGTGTTGTACCAACTACACCACGGAGCTCGAATAGTGGCATATCCAAGCGATCGAAAATTTCGGAAGGATTGGTCGGTAGCTGTGGTTTACATGGTAGCACACATAGAGAGTAGCGTACCCAAAAAAAAAAATCATAAATGAAATGCACTTAAAATTTGTTACGTATCACCAAACTGTATTTCTATCATAATTTACAACATAAAAACATACAATACTACATTGTACACACTAGTCTAACAGTTTTTTTTATACATAAATACCCTTCCTGTGCAGTATTGCTTTCGGTTCCTTCAGTACACAGTCTCACGTCAGCTACAGAGTTGGTAAACAATTTTTTACCTTACCTTCACTTAATTAAGCTTAGAATCAAATAACTCATCAGTGTCACTGGTAACCGACTCCAAAACTCTTGGATACATAAACGTTTTCACATAAATACTAACTTACAGACTGATTCTATACATTGAAACATTTAGATGAATTCGTAGACTAAGAGCTGGCACATTGATTTCACACAAAGAAAGTGAAAAATTGAGTTCTTAAAAAAAAACCATTACAAAAAAAATCAAACTGAAGACTCGGATTGCATAAAGTAGCTTATTGATTGATGTTCTTCTTGACAAACCCGTCAGCGGCGAACGTTCTTAATCCCGGAGGTAAGAAAAAAAATGGCTGGCAAAACTAAACTTCGTCTTTTTACAAAGGCAAGTATCGTTTTATTTAGCTAGTAAATTAATAGTTGGAATATTTGGTCAAATCAGCTGGCTAGCAAGTGACGGCGCAGTTCAAAAAGAAATCTATGAGAATATCGCGTTTGGGCAGCTCATAAAAAGTATGTCAATTGACAACCTATTATACGCGGGAAGTAAAAAAAAAAAAACCTGCATTTTAGTATCTGTAGGGACACATTGTAGCCACATTGTTTTAGACGACCAGATGGCCTAGTGGTTAGAGAACCTGACTACGAAGCTTGAGGTCCCGGGTTCGATTCCCGCGTCGGGGCAGATATTTGTATGAAAAATACGAATGTTTGTTCTCGGGTCTTGGGTGTTTAATATGTATTTAAGTATGTATCTATCTATATAAGTATGTTTATCCGTTGCCTAGTACCCATAACACAAGCTTTCCTTAGCTTACTTTGGGACTAGGTCAATTGGTGTGAATTGTCCCGTGATATTTATTTATTATTATTTATTATTGTAACAGAGTGCTGAAGCGGCTCATATTCAAGTGCGGCTTTCTTTATGGCCGTACTACAAATACTACAATGCGTCTAGTCAGCTTAGCCAACACTCCCTCGGGCCGCAGGGACAAGATTCAGTAGTCTCTCGCCCACCTCTATGTAACAACGTGTGCTAACTTAATAAATGGAGTCAATCTAAGAAGAATGTGAATTATCATTTGTAGTGACATATACCAACTTCTCCTACATATCGTTTGTCTCAAATATTATCAACATTACAGATTAAAATAAAAAATACAAAAAGATAGCCTTAAATCTGGTGCAGATCTGCACCACGCTATTGCGACTAAACTGTTTAAAACCCGATCAAGTACGAGTCGGAAATACTTCGTCTTAACCTAGTAAGACCCACGTCAAATTTTGACTATACTTTGAAACTTAATGTCAGTCAAGAAAAGTTGTAATTTGTTGACGTTTGCCCTAAAATTTGTACACTGGGCCTTACGAAGTGAAAAGCAAACAAGATGCGTTAATGGAGAGTCACAAGACAGATTTATAAAGCTAACAATTTTAAGCATGCGATCGACTATCTTGGCGACATTTAAGTTAACACCAACGAACCTCTATTCCCTGCTTACCAGTATCGGCTTCCGCCCCGCAGGCGGCCGTTTATTCAAGCGTTTCAACACTTTCAACCGTCCCATTTATCTGCTCACGTTTTTTAGAAATGGCTGTAGATTTTGATGGGGTTTCGGTTATATAATTAGAAGTCCTGTACGTCTACCATATAACTGGAAACTGTATCAGAATCTTCTGGAATTTATTAAAAAATGTGATCTGATCAGATTAATGTGGTGGTTGGAACGCTCGAATAAACGAACGATACTTAATTGGGCTCACACTGCTACATACACAGGTTATTGTCTAATGGTGTTATACCGCCTCTTTAGTACTGCCTTCATCCCGCCTTTGCTTACGTCCACCAAGTTTCAAGTTCCTAGCTTGAATAATTTAGTCAATCACGTTACACTTTTGTAGGTATAGGTGGAGTGTCCGCCCATTGCCAGTGCGGCGGCCATGTCATAAAGAAAGCTAGACTATACCTTGAATCGGTAGACTAGTATCAGTGTTGCCACCTTAATGAATTAGTCGTTAGATCTTTTGTACATTTTAGACATTTTTTGGTTGGCTGTATTGTTTTCTTTGTGGTGGACAGTAGAGTCATTGTATTGTATTTATCGGGATCCGGGGCATATTCTTACAAGCTGGTGACATTTTGCAAATTTTATAGCAGCACCAACTAGCAACTTCGAGTTAGCAACACCGACTATTTGCATTTTTACAGCCGCCGTGTATGATCACCTAGTTATCTATGGCGAATGATGTTCAAATATATGCATGCCTTCAAAGTCGAAAATTTTACCTAAAACTATACACGCACTTCAACTAGGTACCTAGCTCTTCGCCTATTCGAACAATGTCAATAATCCATTCTATACTCTACTTCTAATATAATAACACTTGGTATCTAAACATCGAAATGACTTTTGATTTTAATTATACCTATTTCAGATTTCCCGCCGAGCAATTTTGTTCAGTGATAGCGTACTGGATTTATTTAGAAAAATACATTTATACATTCACATTCTATTACAGTTAGGCATAATTATAATAACAATAAGGTTTTTCCTGCGAACAAAAATATCAGGGCTTCTATCCCGAATTTTCCCAGAGCACAACAGCACCGACTACACGTATACATAGATTTGAAAAAAAAAAATGGTTTCCTACGTAAGGATTTTTGCCGCTTTTTTCTCAACCGATGGTAGATTTTTCGACGTTTTTACAGTATAAAACGGCATCAGCTTCCTTCCGGCAGGCGACGTTCGATTGTATTTTGAGGACCACTAGTAAGACAGGACCTATACATGCACATTTTCGCGAGTGCAGAGTATTTAGCCCACAATAGAAGTGTAAATAATAATCCAAATTTCGACAGGCCTGCAACTTTACCTTTTTCCAACAGTCTTTTTTCCACGCCTTCGTTGGCCGAAGGCCTCCAGAACTCTATACCCGGTTTTGAAAAGGGGTGTGATTCTCCTAACGAACCTCATCTGTGGAGTCGTCGCTCCGCTCGGACGACAATTATAACTTGACCTGTTCACTCGCAAGCATTACACGGAATCAGGTGTCTAGATTAGGGTTAAAAACTCAGCCTCCGGTTCCGTACCTGCGCATCTTCCGCTCCATCATACTTTAGAGTCTTTAGACCCTTATTTTGTGTCACCATCTCCCGGTCTACTTTATTTGTTTGTTTTGTTACTCATTTTTTACACCAACTTATTTGTGCTGATTCCGGTCCAACAAGTTTGATGCAATGATATGAAGGGTTTGACTGAAAATCAGCGCAGCAGCAGGCACCTACTCTGCAGCTTAATGCTGAGTCAAATTCCTTTTCGACATCTTAATTATGTTTTTTTTTTGTTTTAATTATTATTATTGTTTTCTTTTTTATTATTATTTTTCTCCTGTCAGTCCTGTTTAGTCAGTGTATTTTTTTATGTCATTAAAGTTATGTCTATGTCTACTTCTACTTCTGTAAAGGTTCTGCGTAGTTTCAATTTAATTTTTAAAAATATAGCTCCATCGTATCGATGATTCTGCCAATGTCGAGGTTGAGAAACTGGGAGCCCCTTTTCTCCCATAATCTTTTTTATCCGAATTTTGAAAGTCAGAAATCGATGTTTATAATATTCTTGCTCATAAATATCGATGGTCATAATTTTTTTAAAGCATATCGCTTAACAGTACTAACTGCAATGATCCATAATCCTATTGATCATAACTTTAAAAAGTCATAATATTGATATCAATAAAATTTAACGGAATATCGTTGATTATTCACAAACATTGTAAGGCATATATCTTAAAGTAATAATTGTTTTCAGTCATAATTTTGCATTACCTAAAATGCACTAAGCATATACATCGAAATCTATAACATCTAAAGGAATATCGATAATTATTCAGAAACATTGTAAGGCATATCGCTGGAAGCGAGCGAGCGAAGCGAGCGAGCAAGACCTTTCAGGGCAGATGCGACTCGGACAGGTTAGGTTCAGAAGGCTAAGGCGGGAGCGAAGCGTAGCGTAGCTCCCGCCTTAGCCTTCGATGTTAGGTATTTTTTTATGACAGCACGGAAAAGGATTATTACCTTTAATATTATGAAATATCATACAACCATGACACTGAATGTTATTACAAAGTAATATTATGACTAAAATAATTATAACCTGCGAAAAAAGACCATGCAATAATTATTATGAGTGACTTTATTACCTTTAACATTATGAAGAGTGATGCATTCATGACACTGAATGATATGACTTTACTTATTGTTCCTTACAATAATTATGACTTAAGAAAATCGTAACTCCAATTTATGTTGTTTAATATTATGACTTGCGATAATATGACGAAGAAAAATTATGACAGAAAACGTTATGGGCTTGAAAATTCGGAACAAAATTTTTATGGGAGTCATTATAGACCCTGAGAAACTATCGGTTGGCCGTTGTTCGGTAACTTCGGTGTGCGGTAATCGGATGAGAACCTATAGTTGTAACGAAGATTTATTAAAGCTCCAAACGCATAGACGGTTGCGCGGCACCGTACCGCGAACTCGTTCATACAAGTTAGAATATTACAACCGTCGCCGCCACAGCACTGCCACGCCTCCGCTGTATGTGCGTTTGGAGCTTTAAGTTCACGTACAACGCGCGTTTAATTTATGAACCCCTAAGAAATGGTTTGAAAGGTAAGCTACAAAATTTTTGTTTTTGAAATATAATGTGCCCTTTTGGAATTTTGATTGTATGTGCCATTATTACTTTAGTATATCAATGTCACCTCCGCGGAAGTACCTAAATCTCTTCGCCTCTGGACCTGCTAAAGGCCTCAATTACAACCCTTTTTTTTTTTTTTTTTGACTGACTGTTGCTGTTAGCCTCGACGGCTTTTACAGCTTACCGGAGAGATCGCGAGCCGCCAGACGGGCAGCTCAGCAAAGGGTGGTTTTCTTAGCATGCCAAAGGGTGCTCCTATTGAGCCGACCTCGGACTTTGGACGCTAAGTAGAGATTTGCAAGCAATCGGATTTTTTATGCTACATCGTTTCGGAAAAATTACGTTAGTCCTGACTGAGAAGAAACGACAAGAAACTCAGTCGGGTTGTGGTCTGAAGACAATTACAACCCTTCTTGATGTTCATCAATGCACGACCAACGTCAAGACATCAGCGAGCCCTATAAGGCCCACAAGTGGACAGGTCAAATCATGAATTTCTACCATTCACAGAACCACACTCCAGAGCACTAGTTTATCACGGAAGCATAAATATATAAGTCCTTCCGAAATGTTTTTATTTTTAAAGTGTATTTGACAGCTAGCTGTACGCCAAATTTTTAGACCAAACGAACTACACATTCCGAATGGCATACTTAATGCTATTCTAAACAATAAATCTCAATTTAATTGACTTGCAGCGAAATAAAAAATATATCTCCTAATTAAACTTCGTTCTTATTAACCGCGCTTTCATCGGCCCTTTTTACAGTGATGTTGTGGGTTTTGATTATTTTGACCATTCGGAAGCGAGAACGGCATAGGCATAGTGCACACAGTTTTAAAAGTAAAGTAAAATTAACTTAATGAAATCATTAAGTTAATTTTATGTTCTTAAAGATATATCCAACAAAACATTCAGTTCAACTCATAATACGTATCAGCAAATTTTGTTATAATTTAATTCGCTTATATTGTTTGTTTCTTTTCCTAACACGTTCACTGCCGGCCGCCAAACTCGAAATTTAAGATGCCGCAAATGTGCGTTCAAACACTATTAGCCGGGTCTCAACTGAGCGAGCCGTCACACGAGGCAAGCGCATTAGGCATGATTTTGTTCTACACAAAGCTCAAAATCGCACCGAAAATAGCTGCCTCGCAAGGCGGCTCGCTCAGTGGAGAAACAGCTTTTCATGTTTTGAAACAGCACTCAAGCTTGCCGGCATTGAATACGTTAAGACATTCTAAGCGATCTATTTTCCATCTTGAAATACCCTTTGACATCCTGTAATACGTATCAGTGTAGTTTTATCTAACATAGAACAATATCTCATGTGCGTGACAGCATAATAAAATGTAGTAAACATACAGTCAGTAAGTAGAAACTTTGGTTCATAATAATTAAACCATACAAAAAACATACAAGTTGATATCGTTGGCTATTACAATAGTGTAATAATTTGTAATGAAGGACAGAATTTGTATGTATGTAGTAATAGTAACCACATTGTAATAAGCCAGCGATATTTTCAGAATTTAAAAATTTAGATGAGACACTCCCTACTTGTGTTCTTTTGGCTTTGAGCGACGCACCGCACTGCGGTTTCCAAAATACTCAGGGTTGCCGCGTGACTTAAATTTTTCTTTTACACTTTTTTAAATGTAATGTGTTGTTCAACCCTAGCGGGGTAACGTGTCAAATGTTTATTACAGAGTTTTGAAATAAAATCTCATCTAGATTTTTTTACATACAAAATAAAAGACTAAAGTTCACACTAACCTAATTAGACTTCGTACAACAAAACAAAAATTGTCACACATTAAAAACATACCACACGTACATGGTAAACAACACAACATAGCACGTATAAATGTTATCCAATTTTAAAAACACTGAAATTTTTAGTATTCATTCTCTATGAATCGAGATCACCAAGCAGTAAAAGGGTTTAAAACACAATTAAAAAAAATACATGTCGCAGTTCACAACAAAAGGAATCTTACGGTTTGTTTTTTATTACTTCAATTAGAATGTGAAGTGACGTGGATTCTTATCTTATGAACTGCCACAAAAATACTTTCGAATGTTACTCATATCTTCACGACAATGTCAATTGAAAACCCATTGGATAACAAATATGACGTCTTATTTACAAAAAAAGAAACAAAAAGAAAAGAACAAACAAACTTACAAACATATTCAGGTATCATAGTCTTCGTCGATCTGTAGATTGCCAGAGTTAAAATTGTCTAAGTCCACATAGGAGTTCGCAGAAGCCATAGCTCCCAAAGGCTTGAATTTCTTTATCGGTTCCTTATTTTTAGAAGTCTGCCTTTGAAACCTGGGTTTCATATCATTGGGAACGATATTAGAAGCAGTTGCTCCTAAAACTTTTATTTCTGGTTTCGCTAAGCTTTTCGTGAAGTCGATATTTATGACTGGCGTCACTGGAGTCAGGGGTGGCGTTGGCGCCGGGTCAACATAGAATCTTCGTTCTGGCTTTGGCACTGGTTCCACTCTGCACTGGACGGGGGTTAAATTGGCATAGTTAGAGGTTGAGGGTTGGGGACTAGCGTAGGTCGGATTGGGGGTTATGACACTGTGATGTTGGACTTCCTCTGGGAGTGTTTCTTGGTAGAAATTAGCGGTGCGGATTGTTTTTTGCGGCGGTTTCAGTGACAAGTCAATGACGGTGTCTGTGGAGACTATGGTCGCGGGGGCGTCGACCCGGGGCCTGTGTATTTCGGGATCTAGGGAGACACTGCGAGTGGGCAGGTCCCGGGGCGGCCTAGGCCGTACTTCGGAACTGCTTGAGCTGCTGGAGTCCTCTCTGTTCAGTCGGCGTGGAGGCGCTGACGTGTCGGAAAGCCTGTAGAAAATGTTGGAGAGTTTGTTAGAGGAAGTAGTAGTATGACCATCTCTTTTTATCCCGATTCTATACCGTTTGGTAGAATGAAATAGTAGTTCGATTGTATCCGTGCGCGCATAAGAGCATTATGCCAACAGGTAATAGGGTAAACTTTATGTAAATATTCAGATAGTTACATGATCATTTTACAAAGGGTACAATGAAGTAGTAATTACCTGGAGGAGTTAGGGGAATCCTCGAGAGGGTCCTTTTCCTCGGAAGCATCGGGGATGTTCTGGACCTGGAGCAGAAAATAATAATTGGTTGAGAAATGCGTGCGTTGGCTTGTTGAGGTTCACCCTCGCTACTGCTACCGCCCCATGGTAACAGAGTAGCAAAGTAGAAGGTTGTAGTTAACATAGACGACTTCAACTCCGCAAGAACCGACTAACGGTTAACGGCCGTGAGGATTATGGGGTAGTGTTGCTCATGGTAATATTGGTAAATTATCATTTAAAAGCGAAACTCGAATTTTAAGTGACAGAATGTAGTACAATGACATCTAAAAACTGCTGAAGGCAGCATGCATCAGTTCTTTGAGCAAGGCGAACCGCGCCTCCGCTAGGATGCACTGCTTCACGTGCGAAGGGCTGAGAGTATGGACTGCTCGCTGCTTGAAAGACCGCCATCTGTAGCTTCTAGACAGATACTCACAAGGTCTCTGAGGAAGTCGAACCGAGCATCCACCAGGGTGCTCTGCCTTACGTGCAAAGGACTGAGAGTGTTGACTGCTAGCTGCTTGAAAGACTTCCATCTGTAGCTTCTAGACAGGCACTCACCAGATCTCTAGAGGAAGTTGAAACCACGCATCTGCTTCTTTGCACTACGTCAACTTTGAAAGACTGTAAATCTTGACGGCCTGCTGCTTAAAGGTGGCGCCTGACTTGTAACATTTCGGTGTAATCTAACATACAACCCGAGTATTACAGCAGTCAGTTCAGGGAGCTGCCCTGCTCGACACGAACGCGTGCTCCAGTCGGCTGTCAGTTTTACGCGAATCCCTTTGAGTGTTACGACGTTACAAGTCAGTTCAGGTAAATCAAATGACCTCGAGATGGAATACAAATGAGCAGGGCGCTCAAGATGAGCGTTCGACACATAGCTGTAATGTAACACGATCGCCGTGAACGACACATTACAAGCAAAGATTACAAGTCAGTCGCCACCTCAGACTGCCAGCTGTAGTTTCTAGACAGGCACTCACCAGGTCTCTTAGGAAGTCGAACCGCGCCTCCGCCAGGATGCACTGCTTCACGTGCGAATTGCTGAGTCTTAACTGCCTGCTGCTAAACAGACTGCCAGGTGTAGCGTATTGACAGCCACTCACCAAATCTACGAGGAAGTCGAACGTGTGAACCACGCATCTGCTTCATTGCGCTGCGTCAACATTAAAAGGCTGGAAGTCTTGACTGCCTGCTGCTTAACAGACTCCCAGGTATAGTTTCTGGATAGGCACTCACCAGGTCCCCGAGGAATTCGAACTGCGCCTTTGCCATTATGCATTCATTACTTCACACGTGCGGGGCACGGAGAGACTAAACTATCTGCTGTCTAATAAACTGCCAGCTATAGCTTTTAGACAGGCACTCACCAGGCCTCTAAGGTTTTCAAACTGCGTCTTTTTCATGATGCATTATTTTACGCGCGCAGGACTGAGATTATGTACAGTCAAGGAAACTGAATCACGTACCAGGGTGGAACCTTTGTGCTACTAATGTCATGTTGACATCATATACATCTGTCAAACAAATCATAGCGAAATTAGTTACGAAAAGGTTCCACCCTGGTACGTGATTCAGTTTCCTCGACTGTACTGCTCGCTGCTTGAAAGATTGCCACCTGTAGCTTCTAGTCAGGCACTCACCAGGTCTCTGAGGAAGTCGAACCGCGCCTCCGCCAGGATACACTGCTTCACGTGCGAAGGGCTGAGGGTCTTCGCGTTGCGAGCCGCCGTCACGCGCATGGCCTTGCTGAGGAGTGACTCCACGAACAGCTCCAATGTGCGAGGTGTTGGCGGAAGCTGAGTTAAGGAGCTATACAACGTGAGGACTTTTTGTTTGATGAAATAACACGATTATTCATATATTTGCGTAATGATGGGTTGAGTATAGTCTATACCATAGACTGGACAAAGGTAACGTGCAGTCAAGGAATATCTCTACACAATTGCTGCATCGTCTATCATGATACGTAAAACACAACAAATCCACAAAGCCTGCCTGTCCCCGACAGGCATGCCTGTAAAAATCTCTTATGATATATCGCGGTAATCGTTTAGTGACTAAAGCCGTCGGGTTTCGAAGAGGGTTCCTAACTCCAATTTCAAAGGATTTGAAGCTGAAAAAACCGGGACAATTCGTTTTAAAAACAAGACATTTTAAAACCGGGCAGCGCGATCACTCGTTAGCCGTGTGGATACAGTTTTTGCCCGTGACGTAGGTAAACAAATGCAAAAGTGGTGCGCGAATTATAAAATGCATGACTGTATCAGGGCGACGAAAGGCCCTCGGCAAGATGGATCGACGATCTGGTAAAAGTCGCAGTAACCCTCATAGACCGAAGATCGGTCCTGTGCTGGACCGATTGTTGTGGAACTCTTTGGGCGAGACCTTTATCCGGCCAGTGAGGTCGTCTTTTGGCTGATATAATGATGATCGAGCGCTTCAAACACCCAGGAAGCTTCTTAAAAGCTATCCCTGACCGCTCCAGGACACCGCAACAGTGGAGAAGGGTACTAGCAACCCGATTGCTCCCGGGTTGACTAAACTTTCTAACTAAGTTACCAAACACTACTACTGCACTTTCAAGAAGAGGATAGGTAAATAGGGTTTTTAGGTTTTCCAAAAAATTTCACGCCCCGCGACTGCACCCCAAAAAGCAGAACGGTGGTCCTAACGTAGCTTTGTGTACAAAGAGAAATCAACAAATTTTCTCCATTAGCAGATGGTATTTTAACATACATGATTTCAAAAATAAGTCCCTTGGTACGCGTTGCCTATTGGCGACAGGATCTCGCGATTATGTCACTTCTATTGCCTCATCATATCAGCCAAAAAACGTCGACTATTAGACAAAGACATCCCGCCCAAGAGTTCCACACCGATCGATCCATCGCTGCCCGTATTCAAGTTTTTTTTTTAATGCAATATAGGCTTGTGTTCGACCACTATATTACGCCTGATGGAAAGCGAAGACGATGGAACACGCTTGTTTAGTAAATGCACATTCACTCTAGACTTAAAAAACGGCCAGATTGTAGTGATTTATTGGGTCAGGCGTTACTTTGTGGAGGTCCTTATCAATGAACTAAAACAATTAGGTACCTACTTTGCTCACCCGCGACCTTATGATAGCTACGATTATGCAAGAAATGTGTGTTCATGCACTTCCTCCACCTCCACACTGTACGAACATTCAGAAATCACAGAAACC
Source organism: Archips xylosteana (assembly GCA_947563465.1). Taxonomy (NCBI): domain Eukaryota; kingdom Metazoa; phylum Arthropoda; class Insecta; order Lepidoptera; family Tortricidae; genus Archips; species Archips xylosteana. The sequence continues at coordinate 4,216,941 of OX387369.1, forward strand.
CATCTATCACTACCAGCAAACTACACTGACACGTTTCGAACTCAACCAGCTCATGTTCAGAGCAACACAACCGGTAATCATGCTACCAAATGTTAGACACGTAAAACGTAGCTATCATAAAGTCGTGGGTGAGCAAAGTATTTTTTTTCAGTTCAGATTGTTGTGTTCAGGAAAGACAGACGCAGGTAGGGAATTCCACTCGTTAGCTGTAGGTACGGTTAATGAAGAGCGAAAATGTTTTGTGGGGATTTAGAGAATAGTGCCTTCTACTTCTATTTCCTATTCGTCAACATTTCTGTGGTGGTATCTAGGCATTTTTATTTTTTCTTGTACCTTTTGACTTTTTTTTTAATTCGGAAAGATTTATGTGATTTCTGCTCAGAATCACGAGCTCTTTTGATCCTACTTGGAGAAAAAAAGTGTCCAAAGTTTTTTTTCCCGTTCCGTTACCATTTTTCATAGACTTTATATGACCGTAACGGAATGGAGGAATCGAAAATTGTATGAAAGTTTTGGGACACTTTTTTCTCCTAGTAGGATCGAAAGAGCTCGTGATTCTGAGCAGAAATCACATAAAACTTTCCGAATTTAAAAAAAATTCAAAAGGTACAAGAAAAAATAAAAATGCCCAGATACACGAAAATACTGAAAATGTGTACGAGGAGCTCGATTTCACTGAAAAACTTATTCTTGCGCAATTTTACGAGTAAATACCTATTTCGTCTAGTGATGATTATTTAGTCAGATGCTGGTTCGGCGGAGAACACAAAGCGGTCTTTTATTATACTTAACACAACCGCACTTATTGAGTACGTGTTTCAGACTTTCGTCATCCTACAAATACCTATCATAAATGCGAAAATTCGTTTCAACTTTTTTTTACGAAAAAAAAAGAACAGAAAATATACAGATTTATCTCCGAAAAAAATTGAAATCAGAACTGTGATTTATTGCGTAATCCATACAAATACTATAAATGCGAAAGTAAAGTCTGTTACCTCTTCATCTTTACATTAATGAACCGATTTAGATGAAATTTAGTATATAGAGATAACTTAAGACCCTGGGAAGGACAGAAGATAGTTTTTACCGCGGAAAAGGATAGCGTTAAACGAAGGTTAGGTACAGTCAAGGGCAAAAATATGTATACACTTTAGTACCTTGTCTATTTTCGTCATATTTGAACTGCCACAGTGGTTAAAGTGACAAGGTACTAAAGTGTATACATATTTTTGCCCTTGACTGTACAAGTTTAATAAAAACAAGTGAAAACGAACGGACAGACAGACAGCGGAGTCTCAGTAATAGGGTCCCGTTGGCACCCTTTGGAAGCGGAACTATAAAAAGGAAATGACGAGCGCTATGTAACATTTAGAAATTCCCATGGGAATTATGCGAGAGGTATTTCAATGCAATTGCCGAATCTATTGGTTTAAAAACGAAATTTAATAACTACCTATTTAAAAAACCTATCTATGTATTCAAAAAAATATAATCCGAAATGACAAATATGACGACGAACAACTCTTTTGAACATCACTTAATTTCTTACAATCCTAGGAAAACAATGTCTTTAATAGTACATTGTGCATCAAGGGCCGTAAGTAGGGGATTACTAACGAGAGCCTATTAGAAGCCCGACGCCGGAGGCGGAGGGCTTTTAATGACTCGAGTTTGTAATCCCCTTACTGCCCGTGATACACACAATGATTTTCATCACACAACGAGGAAAAAAAATCCAAAAATGAAATTATTATGTCTCTAAACATTTAAATAAAATTAAATAAATAATGGCTACCCGCCAATACAGATTGTCACTTTTTTCAAGTCATCTACCATAGATAATGTAAATTGTGTTTAGAATTCGAATGGCCATACGGCCACATTCTGCCAACATGTTAAAAAAATACTTACTAAAATTATTGCAAAACTATTTGATAAAAATTTAAAATATAAAAATTACGAAGTAAAATTACGAATTGGGTTATAGCTAAGTTTTAAACATATAAATAAAACGTTGGCTGACTTGAAACCTCCTTTCTGATTGAAAATTTAAAAACTAAAGTTTGAACTCCCTTGGGAAGAAAAACTGTACGTAAATCCATAACTCCCTTAAGAACAAATTAGGCCTTTGACATTTAGTATACAGGTATGGAATAACACCATTGACGAGCAAGTGTGATGAAAAATAATATACAAAGGGACACAGTTTTGATACGAGCCCAGGAGCTAAATTCAGGAACGGGCCTCTACGGTTTGGTATCGGTAATTCAATCGTTTGGGTTGGTTGGGTTTGGTCACGCCAAAAGTCACTGGTTTGCGAGAGGTTTGGGCTGAGTTTGGGATGAGCCTTATTTATTTGATTATTTATTTACAAAGCGAATTAACAGGAAAATAAGGCTCATCCCAAGCTCAACCCATTCATATCCTCTCCCAAACGATTGAGTTGCCGCTCGCAAACCGTGTTGGGCCGTCTTTGATCAATTATAACTGTAGATCCACAGTCGCGCGCCCGAAAATGTCCGAGCCAAATGAGCGCCACTTTGATAAAAGTGGCCTTCTTTTTTCTCAGAACGTTGCGTGAAATTGTCAAGTTTAGCTGTCAAGTGTCAACCGAAATTCGACTGTAATGTAGTAAAGACTAGGTTCAAATTTCTGTGTAGGTGATGATTTTAATTGTTATGCAAACAAATAAAAAAGTTCGGACATTTTTTGAAGGGGATTTTGTTCGGCAATGTGTATCTTCAGTTATAATTGATCAAAGTGGGCCGTTCCTGAATTTAGCCCCTGGGCGCTGTTTTATGAAGCTACGCCCCTGCTACCATGGTAGCCATCATAGCTATGGCGTTTTAGGTCAGTTCAGTACACAATTGGGAATGTCTAAAAAAAAATACCAGTGGTTTTAATATTTTTTTTTGTATAGAAAAGTCAATTATAAGAAACTAATTTCAATATTTTGTCATTTAGTTCACTACTTTTTTCAAAATTAATTATTTAAACTATTTTGGTTGATGACGTCTGATTATAATTGAGGGCTCCCACACTGTCAAATTTCTGAATCTATCTAAATGCGTACGATAAGGCAACCCCTTTAATTATTTTTTGCGTAGTGGTACACTGTAACTAGTGTCACTTTACTGGCACTGTCAAAGTGCTACATGTCAGGCAGCGGGTCCAAATCAAACTCCGTAGTACAATCCACGCGTAAATTTTAAAGCATTCTAACCACACAGAATAAAGTACGACTTAGACCGGTCATGCAATTTACACCAATGTCAAATGAAGGGCATCGCTTATTTGTTACGTAATAAAATCATTACATAATATTAAAATTAAATAACTACAGAAAACGAGTTAAAAAGCATTTATCTCGAAATGGTTTTCGATTTACTATACATTGCAAAAAAATAGACATCCCCAATTTGCCTTCTTCCAGGCTCGGCCCACTACAAGTTTGTCAAAAACAACTCGTACGCATCGCACAAAAGGTGACGTATCGTTCAGCGCAGCTGTTATAGACCCGAGATGATACACGATAAGCGAGCCAGCTGCACAGCTGTTTCCGATTTATAATATATAGATAAACTAGACTTTACCCCGGGCATTGCACGCGTAACGCGTAAACTATTGACAACACCTAATTTTGCTGACAACACCTAATTTTGTTGAAATTGATGTCATTTAAACAGTTTTTTAAGAAAAACTGTTTGTTCTAGCACATCAAAAAATTATATGTTAATAATTCATCATATTTCAAAGACCGTGGACGGACTCGATACATAATTGGACTAAATCGGCTCGATAGAAAATAATTGCAAAGATAGGTATTAAAATCATCATTAAACGGTTCTATGTCTTTATTTTTTTGGCGTATGCGTCTGCAATTAAAAACATGAAGTCAACATATTCATACCTAAACCGCTAACGAGTCATATTTCACAAATAATCCACAGTTTTTTTTTAATTCAATATTTGCCCGATAAATTTCAATATACCCGGCTGCCCAGTAATAGCGGCATCTCGTTTACTCCGATACAAATAGACAGTGTGCGCCGACGTTGGTGTTGACAGCGTCTTAAGAGTAAATCACAAACAATATCATCATTTCAGCTGAAAGACGTCCACCGCTGAACATAGGCCTCCCCCAAGGCTCGCCAAACAGATCGGTCCCGTGCCATCCGCATCCAACGCGATCCCCCAACCTTACCAGGGTCGCAAAATACAAAACACAAACATAATAATAAATAAATCCTACTGATATTATAAACGCGAAAGTTTGTAAGTATGGATGGATGTTTGTTACGCTTTCACGCTAAAACGGTTTGACGGATTCTGATGAAATTTGGCACACAGATAGTTTACAATCCGGATTAACATATAGGATACTTTTTATCCCGGAAAATTGCATAGATCCCGTGGGATAGCGATAAACGAATTCTTGGCAGACGGTGTCGCGGGCAGCAGCTCGTAAATAGTAAATATCACGAGACAATTCAAAAGGTTCTCGAGTGGCGTCCACGGAGGGGACGCAGTGTAGGTAGTCCTCCAACAAGATGCGACAAGAGCGACAACCTGGTTAAGGTTGCGGGATCGCGTTGGATGCGGATGGCACGGGACCGATCTGCTTGACGAGCCTTGGGTCTATGTTCAGCAGTGGAGGTCTTTCGGCTGAAATGATGATGATGATGAGCTGTATCTAAATAAAGATCCTCCCGCACTAATACATATAATATAAATGACGGTATCAATATTAGTCACCAGGAGTGAACGACGGGAGCGAACGCCCACATAATTATTTCTCGGAATTTCCCACTCATATAGGATCGATAGACACGCCATTATAAAAAAAACGGGCGGATCAGACTCGCGCACTGAAAGTACCGTAGGTACAGTCGAAAGCGTAAATATGTAGCTACAATACAGTTATCGCGTCAAACATCAACCTTATAGTTAATGACATAGAGTTATATAGATATTTCTGTACTTGACCGTACGTCCAAGTATACGTTGTTAACGGTCGTATTTACAAAACTCCAATATTAGCAGAGCCCTGCTTTTAGGCAAAACGTACGCATTGTGGGTTTATTTTATACTAGTTATTGCCAGTTCTTGGAGTTTATTTTATTTTTATTATTTGTCATTGTAGCAGCAATAGAAATACAAATTATGAATAAATGCCAGCTGTCTATCTATTATGGTTCTTCAGATATTTTATTACATTTTCATCACTTGCATACATTTATTATGTGGTGAACAATAAAAATATATTTTGTATGTCTTTTTCAATTAAAACAATGTTCATAACATAAACAGTACCTAGGCGACCGAGCTCTGCTCGGGCAGAAACTCGGTACCAAGCCTTTCCCAGAGATAAGACCAAGCTAGATCAATTTTTCATCCCCGAAAACCCCCAAATACCAAATTTCATCGAAATCGTTGGAACCGTTTCCGAGATCCTGATTATATACACCGGAGGGGTGGGGGGGGGGGTTGAGAGGGGGGAGGGGATGCGGGGGAGGGAGCGCGGGGGTATTAAAGGGGGGATGAAAATTTCATTGATTTTGCCGTAGGATGCACCGTTTTCAAGATATTTGACAAAAACACCGGAGGGGGTGGAGGGGTGAGTCACGTTAAACTATGGTCCGTAAACCGACTTTACAGACAACCGGCTTTTCCTGTTCTGTGCTCCCAATAGGGAACGTGCACATAGACGGTGCTGCCAACTGGTGCCATAAGGGTGCCATCAATTTGAATGTTTTACCTTGATAAGTTTGTTTTACTGTCCGCATAGTGTCTCTTCTGTCGCATTAGTGCTGCCGCCTATAGTTACTGCACGTTCCCTATAATACTTTTTCTAACAAAAAAGTAACTTTTTCTCGCAAAAAAATAACTTTTTCTCACAAAAAACTAACTTTTTCTCACAAAAGAAGAAACTTGACGTTTTCTCATAAAAAATAAACTTAAAAAAAAAACTAAAAATCTTGAAAAAAAACGTGGTATCGAACCGAGGTCGGCTGGATCCGCGACCACCCGATTCCTAATGTGCCATTATGATCTGCTCGAAGTCGGCGAAATTTAGCTTTATATTCTAATGCAAACAAAAATAGCCGGAAAACACGAGTAAAAGCGATTTTCTGAAAATGAAACATAGCTAGATCAGTTTTTCATCCCCGAAAACCCCCACATACCAAATTTCATCGAAATCGTTGGAGCCGTTTCCTAGATCCTGATTATATATATATATACAGTTGTGGCCATATAATTAAGAACGATTATTTATTGAGATGATTTTTTCAAAGTAACAAGTATAACTAATTGCCCGTATTTTTTTTATTTCTCTCGGTATTGCAAAACTTTTCCGTACTACCGGTACATTCATTTATGCAACATAGTTGGCTAAAAAATTAATAGAGAAACTTTATACATTCGATCTGAACCTAGTATTAGTACTTACTGGCTGGTCACGTTAAGTCACGTAATTAAGAACGCTGAATAGTTTATTATTTTTTCAAATTTAAATAGAGAACACTGTGTGGCTCTGTGGTTGTAGATTATTATTCGTATAATTTTGGCGCCATTTTGTGCTGTTAAAGTCTTAAAAGTGAATACTTCGTATAAAAACAATGGGGAAAAATAAAAGTTGTGATAAATCTACAAGAGAAGTAATAATAAAACTTCGCGAGAAGAATTGGTCGTATAAAAAGATAGCCGACCATCTGCAATGTTCAAAAACAATGGTTTTCCATGCCGTAAAGCATTTTTCCACGTATCAAACTACTTCAAACGTTCCGCGTGGACCTAGACAGAGAAAGTCATCTCGTCGAGATGATCGAAATATCGTTCGTTTGGCAAAACAAAATCCTTTTAAAGGGTCTAATGAGTTGAGAAAAGAATATTTGGGCGAAAACAACCCTTCAGCAATCTCTGCACGCACTATTCGAAGGCGTTTGGTAGAAATTAAGTTGAACGGAAGGATAGCAAGGAAGGTGCCTATGTTGAAACGATGTCATAGGCAAGCCCGACTTGCATTTGCAAGAAGGTATAAAAACTGGACAGTCAGACAGTGGAAAAACGTTCTTTTTTCTGACGAGACAAAAATAAATAGGGTATGTTCTGATGGAAAACGATATGTACGACGCTCTCCGAATAAAGCATTCGACCCAAAGTACACAAAAGTGACATTAAAGCATGGCGGGGAAATGTGAAAATTTGGGGGTGCTTTTCTGGACATGGCGTTGGACCTGTTAGGCTGATAGAAGGAAACATGGATCAATTCCAATACAAAAATATACTGCAAGAAACAATGTTACCATATACCGAAGACGTGCTTCCAGTTATTTGGACATTCCAGCACGACAATGATCCAAAGCATACTGCACGCACCGTTAAGGAATTCCTCACATCACAATCAATTTCTGTCTTAGATTGGTCAGCCAACAGCCCAGATCTTAACCCAATAGAGCATCTTTGGTGCGAAGTCAAGAAAAAGGTTTCAAATCGACAGTGTGGCAATTTGAGAGAGCTGTACGACGTTTTCTTAGAAGAATGGAACTCTATTTCTCTTGCGAAATGTCAAAAATTGATAGATTCAATGCCTCGCCGGTGTAAAGCCGTAATTAAAAGCCGTGGACATGCTACTAACTATTAATTTTAGTTCAAATGTATTAAATTGCTTTTTTTTCTACACCAACTTCACACTAATATGATTTATTTAATCTAAGTTTCATATAAAACAACTCTCGAGCAGTTTAATAAATCGTTCTTAATTATTTGTCCAGCTTCATTACTATTTGAATTTATTAGTATAGAGAACAAGTAAAATTTTTAAAAAAAAATGTTAGCAATTATACACTATTATTCTTAATCCCGTTTGCTCTATCCATGTGGCTATTTTATAACATAACTTGTTACTTCTAAAAAGGAACACAACTAGACATTATGACATGAAATAGATAAAAAAAATCGGAAACTTCAAATCGTTCTTAATTGTATGACCACCACTGTATATATACATATATACAAGAATTGCTCGTTTAAAGGTATTAGATAGATAGATTAGATTATATTTCGTCGTTTCATTCTTCAGATATAATATAATACCAGGTAGTCCTTTAAACCTACAGGCGACTTTGCACGATGTTAAGAGACAATCAATTGACTATTGAACGAATTCTTTGTTCGTTCCTTTGTTCGTTCAATCTACCCTTCCAGTCAATCCTCCATTGCTTATACCTCATTCTTTTTTCGTGCACGGCGACGAGCGCACGCGCCCAAATATTATCCGCTTATACGACACGCCACGTATGTCGAAAAGCAGAAACCAAGAAAAGATTAATTATTATCACGGAAAAATTAAAAAACTTCAACACGATCGTCAGCGATGGTCGAGAATTATTTACTCATCGTCATCCGAAGATGAGGGTAAGTTCACTCTTTTTTAAATGTTATTTTTTAGCCTAGAAGTGATTATATGAGCCTACATGGGGACTGACTGCGAGTCAGTAACTATGATTAAAACACATCGGGGTTGACTGCGAGTCTCCAACGATGATGTTAAAAAGCAGTACATACGTGCATTCTCAAGTAGAAATACACGTTCCTCTGCTACTCATTGTCATCCGAAGATGAGGGTAAATTCACTCTTTTTTAAAGGTTATTTTTTAGCCCAGAAGTGATTATATGAGCCTACATGGGGACTGACTGCGAGTCAGTAACTATGATTAAAACACATCGGGGTTGACTGCGAGTCTCCAACGATGATGTTAAAAAGCAGTACATACGTACATTCTCAAGTAGAAATACACGTTCCTCTGCGACCCAAATATTTTTCTCAATGTACCCTCAGAAGAAAAATATTCTATATAAAAGATTAAATAATCACTTCTTAATCGTTTTAGATGACGAAATTGAACAAAATTGTTCTCCAATGGCTCATTATCCTGCTATCCACATGCGCTAGAACATTCCAATGAAGTACCCGCGCCGGAAGCAAATACCGATTTTTCAGTCTCTGAAAATCAAACGGACGCTCTAACAGCGCCGCCACAGCCCGAACTCGACCCGGATATGCTATCGGCACTCGGGGAATCAACAGATGATACCCCAGAGTTCAGAGAAAAGATTAACGAGAATCTTACAAAGCTTTGGCTACCGTTGCTCAAATACCTATGATCAAAGACAACAAAGATAAAATCCAAAAGGAATGTCTCGTCCCTGATAATTGCCGCTTGTTGCAAGCTCCAAAAATAAACGTAGAAATTTCAGCGGCCGTCCGCGACATGGTCCGGAGCCGAGACAAATTTAGCAGCCATGCAGCAACAGCTGGGCTCTGGCATCTCTGCCATCAACAAAGCTATGGATATCTTACTAAAAGGTGCCGACGCCGACAAGGTTCAAGCTATGAAGCATCTCAGCAACGGCTGTCGCATTTTGCGATCTTCATGCGTTATCTACCCAGAATCGCATAAAACTCATCAAACCCAGTTTGGACAGAACGTTCTTGCAAGTGATTCATGAGGCGGAACGAGACGAAACATTATTCGGTACCAGGCTGCCTGAAAAGATTAAGGCAGCGAAGACAACAGGGACTTCAAATCAAAACCCGAATCCGAAGCCCCTACATCTGTTCCATCTACGAGCAATCGAGCGCCTCACTCGGGAAACTGGCCAGCGCCCCTCGTTACACGCCGAACAGGGGGGGGGGGGGGGCGAGGAGGTGCCCGCAAGCCGGCGGCGGCGACCACCCGGCGCACGTTCGCAACCCCACAACCGGCCAGAACCGCTCACACGCCCAAACCACGTGTACAGCAGACACAGTAGCACAGGTACGTGCCGGTCGTCTCTGTCATTCTTACGACTGTTGGCTTAAAATAACCTCGAACGATTTAGTCTTAGATTGGGTCAGATATGGTTACCCAATCTCGTTTAGCACAGAAGTAAAACAAATTCGTGCATTAATAAATACTTTCTCACAAAGTGAAGAAAGTGATATGAATTTAGCGAAAAAAAAAAAACTGTTAGATTTAGGAGGCATATCCGAATGTACCCCAATCATTACCAATATATTTCAAAAAAAAAAAAAAATCTCATGCAAAAATAGAATAAGCCTATCCAAATGGAAATTGGAAGTGGTGTTGGTTTAGTTTTTCGAATCGTCCGGGTTCGATTCCCGGGCAGAGTACAGGTTTTTCTTCTTTTTTTTTTTAAATGTATGAATGCAGTTTTTCTGAGCCAGCCTGTTATTGTCTTGGGTTTGTCGTTAATTACGACAAAAGTTCTTTACGTCCGAAACAGACATCTAAATTTTCAAGCTTTAATTTTGATAAACGAAACAAAATTGCACAAGTAGTCGGCAAATTCTTAAGTCTCCCCAGGTGTACCATTAGAGAATCGCACTACTTTTGGAGTGTTAGTATCGGCATATCCCGCCGTAAAATACGGTTGGGTTTATACCAAAACTTTGGAAAGACGAAAATATCTAGAACTATTAAAAAACGATAATTATGACACCAAAATCAAACCTTCAAAAATTATACTTGAAGATTTGTATTGGTGGTCGAACAATATTCACATCACACATCAATTAATTTTATGAGACCCCTCAATTTCTAGCTTGAAATTTTTACTGACGCGTCTAGCTCCGGCTGGGGCGCCGTTTGCGGTAAAGATAAGGTTAACGGTATGTGGAAATCGTCAGAAAGGGAATCTCATGTAAACTATTTAGAATTATTGGCTTTACACTTGGGGCTGAAGAGTTTCGTAGGGATATGTCTAATTGTGCAATTTCGATTCGCGTTGATAATACAACCGCGATAAGTTACGTGAACCGCATGGGGGTATACAGTTTCCTCACTTAAGCGAGTTATCTCGTCTCATTCAGCAATGGTGCGAGAAGCGACAAATATGGATATATGCGTCGTATGTCAATACGAAAGAAAACATTACTGACGCAGAATCCAGAAGGATAGTTAACCCAGACAATGTTTATCATTAATTATAAGACAGTGTTTTTAAAGCTTTAGTAGAGCTGTTTGGGAAACTCGATATAGATTTATTCGTTTCTCGTTCCAATGTAAAATGCCCGAATTTCATATCTTGGAAACCAGATCCTGATGCCACGGCTGTAGACGCATTCACAACCAGTTGGAGTTCAAATTTTTTTTTTATGCCTTCCCACCTTTCGCGGCAATTTTAAAATGCCTCGGAAAGGTTATTGATGACCAAGCAAACGGAGTTCTAGTATTTCCTTATTGGGCGTCACAGCCATGGTTTCACTTTTTACAGAGCTTATCAAACTCTGAAATAATGTAGCTGGACCCAAGTAAAAACCTCCTTCATTCCCATTACAGAGAGTGCCACCCGCTGCACAGGGGGCTTACCCTGGGTGTCGCGAAGCTCTGCAACAATCCTTCAGCCGAAATGGGTCACCACCAGAAGCGTTAACACTCATGCTAGCATCACTTTCCGATAGCACATTAAAACAATACGACGTAACATATAAGCTCTGGTGGCAATTTTGCGCGTTAAATGACGTTAACATTTGTGAACCTCCTAAAACGGCGATCTTGACCTTCTTGTCTGGACAATTTAGTCGAAATTGTGCATATGGCATACTTAATAGTCATAAGGTCAGCGTTATCCTTGCTATTGGGAAATAGCATTGGTTCAGACGACTGTGTTAAACGCCTCCTCAAAGGAGCGTATAAAAAGAAACCGAGTTGCCCAAAATACAAACATACCTGGGACCCGCAGGTCATTCTGAACCAAATCTCTCATTGGTACCCCAATACAAGTTTAAATCTGGAAAAGATCACTAATAAATTTGTAACGTTACCAGCTATTTGTACAGCGCACCGGGTGCAGACATTATCGCTCATTAAAACTGAAAATATTATCGCTTCGAATAACGGCTTCAAAATCGCTATCACAGACGTCATCAAGACATCTGCTGCAGGCCGAGAAAAACCAGTCCTCTTCTTACTCTTCTTTAAAGAAAACTTATCTATATGTCCTGCTAAAACTCTCAGAGATTATATTTTTGTGACAAAAAATAAGAGAGCTGACAGCGTAGGAAACGTTTTGCTAACGTATAGACCGCCACACAGAGCTGTCACTTCTCAAACCATCAGTAGATGGATTATACATGTTCTATCGTAAAGTGGCATAGACGTCGCGGTGCTTAGCGCGCACAGCACGCGGCACGCCGCCGCGGCAGCGGCGATGCCATCCGCCGCGCGGCGGGCTGGACCGCGGACTCTTAATAACTTTGCTCGCTTCTATAATCGACCAACTTCAGATGAAGATTTTTTTTTGCTAGAGCCGTCTGCTTACCTAGAAATGATTCTTAGAAAATACTAATATCTTAGATTATTGCTGTTTGATTAAATCATATTATGTCAAGGAAAAAATTAATGTATCTTGCCGAATTCCTGTTTTTTATAGTTATCCACCCGAAGCAAAACTTTAAATGCTCTGAACTTCTACCTGGTATTATATTATATCTGAAGAATGAAACGACGAAATATAATAGATGATCAAACGAACTTCTCAATCGAAGTTCGATCATTATTATATGAGTCGTTTCATTCGAAGATATAAGAACCCTCCCACCCAAACTGATACCCAAATTTTTAAAGTTTTGCGATTACTCTGAATAGAATGAGGTATAAGCAATGGAGGATTGACTGGAAGGGTAGATTGAACGAACAAAGGAACGAACAAAGAATTCGTTCAATAGTCAATTGATTGTCTCTTAACATCGTGCAAAGTCGCCTGTAGGTTTAAAGGACTACCTGGTATTATATTATATCTTCGAATGAAACGACTCATATAATAATGATCGAACTTCGATTGAGAAGTTCGTTTGATCATCTATAACTTTTAAAACTTTATGATTACTAATGTTAGAGCTTGTCTAGTTTGAAATGACGCGCCCCACCACCGCGTTTGCGCACGGGATTTGGAGCTCAATTTGAGCTACAATAGAGTCTATTGTAGCTTGAATTGAGTTTCGAATCCTGTGCGTGAGTGCGGTGGTGGGGCGCGTCATTTTAAACTAGACAAGCTATACATGTTATCATCATCATCATCATCCCAGCCTATATACGTCCAACTGAGGGACACAGACCTCCTCTCAGAATGAGAGGGCTTGGGTCATAGTTCCCATGCGGGCCCAGTGTGGATTGGGAACTTCACACACACCATTGAATTTCTTCTCAGGTGTGTTATATTATGATTACAGTTCGTTGCGGACCCTGCTAATTGATTATTAATAACTAGCTGTTGCCTGCAGCTTTGCCAACATTGTATTCTTTTCTAAAATGCCTTTTTTAAGAGTGAAATTGGTCCAGCAGTTTTAAGTAACTAGGCATTCATTTTTATATATACAAGATAATGAAATGAAAGTATGTAGTCACTGGTCAAAAAAGACTGGTTACAACCACTCTGAACTGATATCAGTTTTGTACCTAAATGTTTATCAATTGGGTATACTCATAACTAGCGTATTGTTTCCTGTATCAGTATCTGGCATATCTGCATATTCAAGCTGGTAGTATACATATACCAGTAGCATGTATACACATTTTTGTCAAAGTATATTTTGTTTTGATTTTAGCAATACAAATAAGGTAAACAATCTTGACAAGTCTTTTTTACTGAAACACACTTTATAAAAACTACACATTGGCAAACCATATAAATATACAGGGTGTCCCAAACTCAATGATAACCTGGTACGGGGAGAGAGGTCAAGTTATTTTTTTATTATTATTATTATTTACATTATCAGGCAGGCAGTTGAGGGCAACTGATAAGTGCCTGTATCTAGCTGTTCCTTAGTCAAGTATTCTTTGTACTGCTAATGTGTTGGTCTAATCGGTTTTAAATTGATTAACATTCACTGCTGAGACTACATGTTCTGGTAGTTTGATCCATGTCTTGACCACTCTGTTACACAAGAAATGTCTGCGAGGATTATTGTAAGATTGTTCAGTAGATAGTTTAAATTGGTGGCTTTTTATTATTATTAAAGCTTTATTTATAACAACAACAGTATAATAAGTTTCTATACATTTTTTTTGTTATTAGCTGTAGTAGGTACTATTGTATGCCCTCTAGGGTAAAAAGCCTCCTCCATCTCTTTCCACTTTTGTTTTACAGCAGTGCTCATCCAGTCATTTCCAGCTGTTTTTAAAATTTCATCAACCCATCTCTTCTTCTGCCATCATCTATGTTGTTTACCAGGAGGACTGAGCCATTTTGTTGTTTTTAATGTCCATCTGTTATCCTGGTATCGAGCTATATGACCTGCCCACTTCCACTTCAGTGTCAAGGCATGTTGTAGTGCATCCATAAGTTTTGTTTTGTTGCTTATGTCAGTATTTCGTACTTTATCAATTCTTCTCAGATGGCATGACAGTATTTTGTTCTTAATCTTGTTAGTGAATGTCCAAGTCTGGCTTGAATATGTTAAGAAGTTCAAGTTATACCAGTTCTGGAAAAAAAAGAAAAATCTACATTACTTTTTTTCCACAATTGGTATAACTTGACCTCTCGCCTGGTACCAGGTTATCAATGAGTTTTGGAACACCCTGTATATAATCACACTTTAATTGTTACTTGCTCAAACTTTATTTACTGTTTAACCCGTCAAGCGACCTAGGCACACACCGTGTGCCTAAACTAGCTGTCAAAATTTGGAAATTTTTGTTTCTAATTTCGATCACCTTTTAACATAGGCTACTTAGAAAAAATTACCCAAAAATGTCGCCGATCGCGCGACGGGTTAAAAGTTATTTTTCAATAAACACAAATCAGGATTGTTTACCTTATTTCATTAACAAAAACAAGTTGTCAAACTTCATACAAATATTGCACAAGCAGGCAAGCTTCTTGCACAGTAATGTACAAGCTACACAAGTGTATACACATCTTGAAGCATAATAGATAAAGTTTGACAACAAACAAATTGGAGTCAAAAAGTTTTGATCATTCTACCCTGTTTTCTGCTTAAATAAATGTTTTGTTTAAAATTTATATGTTAAATATATAATTTAAATTGAAGGAACAAATAACGTTGTTTCTCCAAACCATTTAGTAGAATTTGTTTATCAGTAGATTTATTTTTTAATCCACTTACACTAAACATTATAGGTTCATAATAAAATCAAAATGGAAATATGGTCTCACTCGCTCATTCATTTCATAATACTATAATGCGTAATAAGATTTCATGATCATAAAAATGACTCAAAGCTTTAAAAAAAGCTCAAATATTTTTGTCTATTAATATGTAACACTGAACAGACTTCAATAACAAGTTGCACAAAACGGCAATTTTCATTACGCCCGTCTATTGAAAAGGATATAGATTATGATTGGCACGGCCTGGGCCACTTTTCCGACCTCCTCGTCCGTCTGCATTATCTTCTTAATTCGACCCTACAAATAAACAATATCACGATAGCACAACCAATCCAAAAACAACACCTATTACACATAGTTACCACCGTCAAACAGCGGTTTTCTACTCACGGCGGGAAACCTCGCGTTGTATTTTCTCTTTTTCGATGGCATTGTGGCAATCCGTTCACTTTAGCACTAATTAAGGATTAGAAAAAGCTCACTTCACCATAGGAGTCTGATGCATCTCGCGCATTTTTGAGGTTATAAAGGAGCAGTGTTGCCAGGTCCAATTTGAAAAAGTCAGAAGATATGAGCACTAAAAATCAGGAGATTGAAATAAAAATCAGTAGACCTTATAATAAGTTCTTAATGCTTTCCAGTTTAGTTTTTTCTTTACAAGAGTTTAATCTTTATTTTTTTATTTCATCGATATATTTTTTAATTGCTTAATCTATTCATTTCGGGCTCCCTCCCGCCAAAACATTAACAATATTGACATAAGGTGCCTCCATGTATATTTTTTGGGTTTAGCTGTAGTGCACACTACATATATGTATAATCATTATGTTTCACATTTTATTGATTGACGATACGTTTAATTTTACTCATTCGATATTCTGAATTGATTGACGTTTGTTTGATTCAAAAAAGTTGACCAGTTACCAATAATGCCAATAGTCATGGGTATCTTTTCCATATAATAATTAATTTCGCTAACCGAAATTCCCGAAGTAGAAAATCAGTAGATTCTTGTGGAAATTCAGTAGATCAGTAGCCATACCTGGAATTCAGTAGATCTCCTGAGAAATCAGGAGACCTGGCAACACTGTAAAGGAGAGACGTTTCGCAGCGGATTCTTTGGCGGGAATTTGAAACGAAAGGGCGTAAAACTTGATTTTTTTGAAAAGAAAATTCATAACATTGTATATATTTATGTTTAAGTGTTTTTATTTGTCTGCAAATAACTAATATTTAGTGAAGTGTTTTAAAAATGGAGGGTAACGAGGGCGGGGGTGGCGTTCCCCTCGCCCCCGGCACAAAACGGGGCAGGACAGTGGACAGTGAAAAGAACAGTGGCGGTGAGGACAATCTTTACTTACCTTTTCACAAACCTGATTACAAGAGACTCTATCCGGAAAACTCGGCTTCCACGGAATTTAAAGTATTCGTCGAATCTAGTAGTACGAACGAAAGACTAGGAAACAAAAGCCCAATTTATTTGAACCACATATTCACAAATGGAATTAAAGGTGTAGTGGCTATTCGTAGAATAAACGCTAGTAAGATTGTGGTGGTATTTAAACAATTTAACACGGCCAACAACTTTATTAACAACACGGCTTTTTTGGAAAAAAATGGCATGCGAGCTTTCATACCCGCAGCTCATATTGAAAAAATAGGAATTATTCGATTTGTTCCAGTGAACATTTCAAACAAGGACTTGTACTCCAAGCTGTCGTCGATATATGAAATAATTTCAGTTAGACGTTTTTCGAAAAAAGTAGGACAAGAACGAGTGCCTTTGCAAACTGTGAGCATTACGTTTCTGTCAAATTCATTGCCTGACAATGTTCAATATGACCTGTTCTCGTACAGGGTATTCGATTATATTCCCCCTCTGCAGCAATGTTACAGATGTTTTAAGTTTAATCACTCGGCCAAGATCTGCAGCGGCAAACAGCGCTGCAGTTGTTGTGCCGGTGATCACCACTACAAAGAATGCGATAAACCAAACGAGCTTTCTTGCGTAAATTGCAGCGGGCCACATATGGCTATTTCAAGGACTTGTCCAATAAAAATGCAAAAAATGATGGAGAAAAAGAGTAAAATTACTTACTCTTCTATTGTAAATACCAAAAACGTTGTGGACTTTCCCCCATTAAAAACTACTCAGCAAACTGTACAAAATGTAAATTTGAATGTAAATAAGCCTTTAAATACCACTGTAAATAAGACACAGAACCTAACGAATTTCACTTCTGTTGCTGATGTTAAAACTCAGCTATTAGGTAATAATGATCTGACTATGGCTATTGTTCGTACATTGATCCAATTGGCTAATAATGGTGATGACACTCCCATTACTACCGCAATAATTAAAGAGATGCTTTTTAAAAATTTATCATAAATGGATTCCAGTTCTTCTCATAATTCACAGTTAAGAATCGCTCTTCATAATATTCAAAGTGTTAAAAACAAAAAGCCTTTAATTATTAAGTTTTTAAAAGAAAATAATATAGATATCTGCCTACTGAATGAAACATGGCTTAAAGAAAATCAAACTTTTAACATTCCTGGTTACAATATATTTTATAAAAATGCGAAAAATGAACACGGAGGTGTAGCCATTCTGATAAAATCATTTTATAAGTGTAAATTATTACAAACTGCTTTTTATGAGGACATTCAAGCAATTGCTTTATCGCTGTCTGTTGAAAGTGGTAATATGTCAATTTTATGTGTCTATTGTCCCCCTACTGGAGGCCTTATGCGTATTAATAATTTACGGAAATTAATAAATGATCTACCTAAACCCATTTTTGTAGCAGGAGACTTTAATGCTCACCACATAGCTTTCGGCTGCGTTTCCACTAAGGGTCGTGGCCAACAATTGTTCGACATGATTGACGAGTGTAATTTATGTATATTAAATGATGGCAGCTTTACAACTCTTAATTATCCTAATCGCAATCCTTCTGCTATAGACGTAAGTCTAATCAGTCCTTGTATTGCCCCTCTTTGTGAGTGGTCAGTACATGATGACAACATGGGAAGTTATCATTTCCCAACTATAACAGACATAACACTCTCAATAGACAGATATCAAATAAACCCTCCTGTTGACAAGTTTTTATATAACAAGGCAGACTGGGAAAAGTTTAAAAAATTATCAATTGATATCTTTAACGATTTGACTGTGGACAATGAGAACCCTTTGGAATCATATAATCAGTTTTGTATTTGTCTCAACACACTTAAGCAAGAATGCATACCTAAATTTACTAAAACTTCAACTTTTCGAAGTAAACCTCCGGCACCCTGGTGGAATGATAAATGTGAACAGAGTGTTGTCAACTCTTATGAGGCTTTAAAGTGCTACAGAGTTACTCCTACTATGGAAAATTACATACAATACAAAAAAATTGATGCTATTAAAAAAAGGACTATTGCTGAGGAAAAAAAGAATGGCTGGCAAAGACTTTGCGACAATTTTAATAGAACCACACCAATAAGCATTATTTGGAATTACATTAAAATGTTTAAAGGTATGAATAAAAGTAAAAACAAATCATACAACAATGAGTTTATCGCATCCTTTTTAGATAAGTTGTCGGAGGACAGCACAGATAGTTTCGACAATCTAGATGTATACTTTAATCTTAATAATAATAATGAGAAATCCAAGTTTCTGTTAGAACCTTTCTCAAGAAATGAATTCTTACTAAGCCTTCAGTCACGTAAAAATACAAGCCCTGGTTTAGATGATTTTCCCTACATACTAATTAAAAACTTGGATTCAACTGTACAAGATATTTTATTAGATATATTCAATGCACTATGGACAAAACAAATAATTCCTCAGCCGTGGAAAACCCAGTGCGTGATTCCAGTTCTTAAACCAGATAAGTCCCCAGATTGTGCTGATTCATATCGGCCTATTTCCTTGTCATCATGCATTGGTAAAGTTTTTGAAAACATGGTAAAATGTCGCCTCGACTGGTTTGTTGAATCAAATAGCATTATTCCGCAAATGCAATATGGATTCAGACGAGGTAGGAGTTGTGCAGACAGCTTCTTGTCCCTTATATCAGATCTGAAATATGCAAAAAATAGTAATGTTAGTGTTGCATGTGTTTTTTTGGATGTCAAAGGAGCATTTGATAATGTTCATCCTGGAATATTAGTTAAGGTGATAACTAACTTGGGAATACCGGGGTTAGTTGCCAAGTGGGTGCATGAATTTCTAATTAACCGGACATTATATGTGAAACATAATAATATAATACATGGCCCAAGATCTGTGTCTAAAGGCACTATGCAAGGTGCAATTCTGTCACCTTTGCTATATAATTTATATACTAGTGAGATTTGTAAATATGTAAATACAGATTTTGTAAATATTTTACAGTTTGCTGATGACCTTGTACTATATAGTGTCAATAATGATATAGACATAGCCATCCATAAAATTAACTATGCTCTTGAGGAACTACATTTGTTTTACCATAACAGATTACACCTACAAATTAATCCAACTAAAAGCAGTGCTATGATTTTTAGTAAGGACTCTCCTTCTAATAATATTATATTCAATAATGAAGTAATTTCTCAAGTTAACCATCATAAATTTTTAGGCATAGTTATTGAGAATAACTTAAAGTTTGAAAAACATATTAAATATATATCTCAAAACTCCACAAAAGGGCTAAATATTATGAGGTGTCTAGCAGGAGTATCTTGGGGGGCAGACCCAAAGATACTGTCAATGTTGTATAAAGCAATAGTTAGAAGCCATTTTGACTATAGTTGTTTAGCTTACTTAGATAGTAATTATGTACATAGACTAGACATTATTCAGAATAAGGCTTTGAGGGTGATTTCAGGAGCTTTCTGCTCTACTCCCATTAGAGCAATGGAGGTTGAAACAACTATCATGCCTCTTGCATTGAGAAGATTACTACTGGCAGAAAGACATAGTGTGAAGCTATTAGCTTCAAATAATCAACATATAATTAAAAAAATAATACCTTGTGAATTAGACTGCCATGATCCTATGACTACAGGTGCCGATCTTCTCAATGGCCAGGCTCCCAAAGTCTCTCGCATCCTGCTGGAAATGAGGAAGAAATTCCCATCATTGTATGCAATATCACCTTGGCCATGTTATTCACACTCATTCAGTTCTTTATTCCCTCAAGTTTCAGTAATTAGGGCTTCCATCACCTCTAATCAGGATATGTTAGAATTTTTAAGTGAAAATGAGGATTACTACAAACTTTATACAGATGGCAGTAAGGGAGAAAATTATGTTTGTAGTGCTGTTTATAACCCTCAAAATAAGTTTGTTCAAAGCTTTGTTCTGAATAGTAATTGTAGTATATTTACTGCGGAGGCATATGCAGTTTTAGAAGCACTTAAGTTAATTGCATTTACTAATAGTTACCATAAGTTTTTGATTCTTACTGACTCTTTAAGTCTAATTAAAGCTCTGGAAAGCTTCAAAGTTCATTTTAAAACATCATATATGATTTATAAAATAAGAGAAATGATTAATAATTATAGGAAAAAAGGATTAGATATTTCTTTTATGTGGATACCGTCACATAAAGGAATAACAGGCAATGAAATAGCTGATAAGGCTGCATATGATGGAATCAATGCGTTAGATGTGTCTTTAATTGTAAATATTCCGGTTACTGATTGTTATGCCGCCATTAAACATGATATACAAAAATTGTGGCAAGAATTTTGGAAGAAGGACCAGGAAGTCAAGGGAAAATGGTATGGAAGCATTCAACAAGACTTACCAGTCAAACCATGGTATAATAAGCTCAAGTCACCCAGCCGTGATTTTATCACCACAATCAATCGTCTTCGTTTTGGCCATACTAAGACACCTGCACATCTGACCAGACTTGGAATTGTACATAATAATAAATGCAACAACTGCGGCAGTATCGGCGATATAGACCATTTGATTTTTTCCTGTCCGGCATACTCCTTGGATAGGTTAATCCTGGCTAGTGAAGTCAAAGTGTTATCAACTAACGACCCCTCCCGCCGCCTCAGTGAATTGTTAAAAAATGTGGACTGTTATATACCAATCTTTAAATATATTAAAAATACTTTCAAAGAACTCTGACATTACCACAAAAGAAAAACGTAAAAGTGAAACGTGAAACAATTGAAACATACATATATACTTTAGTCTATGTACTGAAACTACTCTTTCATGTGAAATGTGAAGTGAATGACGTGACGTTTAATCAATGGTGTTACCAATGAGCAAATAACCGCTATGACAATATGAAAATAAAGACTTGGCTTAAAGGTCCAGTTACCAGGCCATAAAATTCCAAAAAAAAAAAAAAAAAAAACGTTTCGCAGCCTTCATTTATATACGAAAATGACAGTTTTGCCATATTTTTTTCTCATTTGATTTTTTGATGATAGCTACATTTATTTTGTTTTAAGGCACATTTTGATTTTGTTTATATGTTATTTATTGCCAAAGTGTATTTAATACGAAGTGGATGCGTAGGTTTTCGTATTTAGAATGAAAAGTTACTTTAATTGGCATTTTAAGAGGCAGAATCTTTGCCTTTTAAGATGTTAAAAAAAAAAACATTTATTTTCGTGCAGAAATTTCACATAATATGATGAATTGTAAATGAATTATAATCACATGGAAATGACCTTCTAAATAATTTTATTTTACGATCTCAGGTAAAGGGTTCTAATCTGTGCTGCACGATAAACTGAGTTTTCCTTTAAAACTTAATATAATTAATTTTGCTATACCTTAGGATATAAGAACTGTTCTGTACGATGGCACGTAGAATTTTATAAAAGCTGGGGGGCTACTCCGAAATTTCGGAGTAGCCCCCCTGCTCAAGCGGAGGAACTGGATATTGATCATGATATTGATAGTACTTTTTTCTGTTTGTCTATTTTAGTTATTAGAGGTTCTGGGGGGTTACCACGAAATCCGAAGTTCGAAGTTACGGGCTTCGAATCGAAGATTTGCTACCACGAAGTCACTTCGTTTCGTTGACGGATTCGAAGTTCGTTTCCATTCGTTCGATTCGAAGTTAGTCACGTGTTGTCTACTACGAAAAACGAACTTCGAGATTGATATCGAATTTGGCCTACCACGAAAGTCAAACTTCGTGAATGATTTCGGAGTTTGACGTAAAGTTTTTCGCGTAGAAACGTCAAAATCACACGATAACTAAATAGTTGTCGTTTTGCCTTCGTTTCGATGAATTTTGTAGGAAAAGCGACCTTGTGGACGATTTTGTTATTTTTGTTTGTTGTAACACTTGTGACGTATCATTGCTGATTGATATTGAGTAGGTATTGTGATTTGCCTGCCGTATTTATTCGTTAATTCGAAAGAGTTTCAGTGTTCAATTGATTTGGTTTTGTTATTGTGCCATCCTACAGTTCGAGAGCCTGCTTTTTCAATGTAAGTATTTTTGTTTAATATCAATTTCAAATAGGTATCTTAAATCAAAAGTTACTAAGTAACATGCAGTTTTTACTTTTAACCTTTGATATTTTATTTTGAAAGTTTCTTAGTTAAAATAGTCATCTTAAGGCATGCTCTCATTAAGTTACAACCGTATATTTCTTTTGAGATATGTAATTAAGTACCCAAAAGTATATGAGAAGTTATCAAAATACCACAAAATACTTTGAAAATGTACACTTCTAAAGAAAGCTAAGCAGTGAATTTGGTAAATTATGTCAGAGTGTTGGCTAGTCTACTAAAGCAAGGCAAAACTCTTTTTTTTCTTTGGGCGGTTGTGTAGAGAATAATATAACTGATAGAGGACTTACACTCTCTGCAAGCAAAGCAAGTCTTACAAGCATGAAATTTTGCACAGAAGTTGCCTGTTTGTAGCAGACATTTAGAAAGGATTTGAAAATTCGTTTATTTAATGGGTGAAACATTGTATGAAATTCCTATGTACTTACACTAGTTTTTTAATTTATTTTAATTTGTTTTTTAGATTAGAACTAATTGCAAGATTTTAACTTGTAGAAGAGGCTTTAGCTGAAGAGCTAACAGAGCGTTAAAGTCAAAGACGCGGGACTCGTGAACTATTTATTTCCCTGTACCTCTGGACAGAGAGTTTTAAAATACCTTCCGACTGACTTTGGAGGTGTTTGAGGCCCTCTGCATGGAGGTGGTGCCCTTACTTCGTCTCAAACTAAATAACCGTGGAATTGACCCTGCCTTAAAGGTAAGCCCTTATTGTATCCATACTATATTATTGTAAAAGCAAAAGTGTGTCTGTCTGTCTGTTACTTCTTCAGCCTTAAACTGCCTAAGTGATTTAGATGAAATTTGGTATGGAGATAGTTTGAGTCTTTGTATAGTTCATAGGACAGTTTTTATGCATAAATATTGCAAAGTTCCTGTGGGATAGCAATAAATGAATTCTTTGCAGATGGAGTCAGGGGCAACAGCTAGTAGCTTATATAAATATCAACTAAGGAACAAAAATGGTTACAAATGTGAAAAATTACACAGAGAATTATACTCTGATGTCTCTGATGTACCATACAACACATAGATACTGTAAAAGATTCCCGGCAAAGAATCATTATACTTATTACATTGACCTGCAAATGGCCTGCAAACTGGCCATTCTACATACATACATACTTTGTCTTCATGGAATTTGTTTATCGTATTGCATTTGAATGGGTCTTGTCAAAAATAGGTAATAATTTGATACAGCTTGTAATTTAGTATTGCTGGTACCTATTTACTTGGTTAAGAAAATACCATCATCATCATCATCATCATCATCCTGGTACAGTTGGTATTTATTCACAAAACAATACACCTGATTATAGTGATGTTTAAAAAAATAAATTGTTGATAGAAAAGTTGTTATTCACGAATTTGTATTAATTAATCACTGTAATGCATTGGCGAATTGGCAATATTCTGCCTATTTTCAATCCTCAACACAAAAATAGGGGTGTTATGTTTTAATGCTATATATTATGTGCATTGAATGGTTGTGCATAAATTGTGGCCAGTGCAATGCATTGATAACTTAAAATAAGACCTTGTAGGTCAGTCATTAACATACTAGGTATATCAATAACAATTTATGTTGCATTTCAGCACTGTGATGGTACCATGGGCATAAAGAAATATTCACCATACCACTAGGGGAATGTACCTACATGCAATTACTTTTTAATTTAACAAACTTTTCGAACTGACAACAAAACAAAGTGTGGAGATCAAAGTAATTATATAATTTCTTAGATACTTAGTGCAGTCAATTTTGAAAAGGTGGCTTATACTTCTGTCTTATGACGATACGGAAGCTCTTCTTAATACACGGACATGACACACAAACACTCTCACTCACTCACACACACATACACACTCACGTACACACACATACGCACAAACACACAACCACACATTAAAGTGCCGACTGTTTTATCCTTTTGTTTGTATCCATTTAGTTTGATTAGTTTTAATTAGTATTTTTATTTTTTGTTTTTCTCTCTTATAAAATGTAATCAAGTAACCATTCTGCTTATTTTTAATTTTGTTAACGCACTCCTTGGGCCCCGAGATACAGGCCTCTGCCTAGTTTGGGGTCCGCCGGATATCATTCTACAATTGTATTTCTCAATAATGATTTTTATAAATAAATTTATTCTTATTCTTATTCTTATTCTTACTTTCATAATGATTTCAAACATTGCAAATCTGGGTTACAATACATTAATTTAGTGCCTTAGATGATCTGATGACGGAGCCAGATGATACACAGTGGAATTCCTTATTGGTCAATAGTATAGCTGTTAGAGTTTAGGCTGCATTCATAATATGTTGTGGAAAGTCCAATTTAAATAAATCTTTAACTAATAGTTATTAGTTCTGTACTTTAAATAGGCGGGGATTAATAAAGGCTTTTTTTTAAATCACTATTGACACCATTAACCTTTTCAACGCCAACAACACATATAAGTGTCACAAAGTACAGTGTCAAAGTGACCTTGACACAATGACATAAGATTCAAAGCAGGTTTACGTTTTGTCGAGGCGTGGCGGTGAAAGGGTTAAACATTCACTTGGAACTAACAATTAATTTATTGTGATTTTCAAAGAAACTTTAATGTTTAATGATTAATGTAGATTTTTTTTAAACCACACTGTATAAATTTATCTGCTTTTCAGATATGTTGCCTCCAGCCGCTCGGCCTCACGGAGCAGGAGCCTGCTGAGGAGCGCCGCCCCGCCCCCCGCCCCCCGCCCCCCGCCGCTCGGCAGCGCGGACAGGCCCGCGCGCAACTCATATGCGATTTGAATCGCCGATAGCTGATAGCCCTGATGGATCACAAATTGTTTATATTTTTTTGTTTTATTGATTAATTGTATTTCATGGGTGCCCCTTTTCTCCCATAATCTTTTTTATCCGAATTTTG
The DNA here is from genome assembly GCA_947563465.1 of Archips xylosteana. Classification (NCBI taxonomy): domain Eukaryota; kingdom Metazoa; phylum Arthropoda; class Insecta; order Lepidoptera; family Tortricidae; genus Archips; species Archips xylosteana. The sequence continues at coordinate 4,242,534 of OX387369.1, forward strand.
AAAGTCATAAATTGATGTCCATAATATTCTTGCTCATAAATATCGATGGTCATAATTTTTGTAAAGCATATCGCTTAATAGTTCTAACTGCAATGAGCCATAATCCCATTGATCATAACTTTAAAAAGTCATAATATTGATATCAATAATATTTAAGGGAATATCGTTGATTATTCAGAAACGTTATAGGGCATATATCTTAAAGTAATAATTGTTTTTAGTCATAATTTTTCATTACCTAAAATGCACTAACCATATACATTGAATTCTATAACATCCAAAGGAACATTGATAATTATTCAGAAACATTGTAAGACATATCGCTGGCAGCGAGCGAGCGAAGCGAGCGAGCAAGACTTTCAGGGCAGAAGCGACTCGGACAGGTTAGGTTCAGAAGGCTAAGGCGGGAGCGAAGCGTAAGCGTAGCTCCCGCCTTAGCCTTCGATGTTAGGTATTTTTTTTATGACAGCACAGAAAAGGATTATTACCTTTAATATTATGAAATGTCATACAACCATGACATTGAATGTTATTACAAAGTAATATTGTGCCTTAAAATAATTATGACCTGCGAAAAAAGACCTTGCAATAATTATTATGAGTGACTTTAGTACATTTAATATTATGAAGTGTGATGCTTCTTGACACTGAATGATATGAGTTTACTTATTAGTCCTTACAATAATTATGACTTAAGAAAATCGTAGCTCCAATTTATGTTGTTTAATATTATGACTTCCGATAATATGACAAAGAAAAATTATGACAGAAAACGTTATGGTCTTGAAAATTCGGAACAAAAATTTTATGGGAGTCATTATAGACCCTGTATTTCATACTACTAAAAAAGCCGTGGTGGCCTAGTTAGACCCGGGGATAGTGACACAAAATATTAGGTCATTTGTACCAGTATGGCGGTTCTTCAGGGGTCTAAAAAATCTTTCGAGCGGTGGTAGCCGTACAATATTATAGAGGTAACGCCACCAGAGTTGAGGCCATGCACACAACCACAACTCATGTAATGACAGCGGGATTTTGACGTTGTGTTGTCGTTAAACGTCAACACAACGTCAAAATCCCGCTGTCATTACATGAGATGTGGTTGTGTGCGTGGCCTCAACTCTGGTGGCGTTACCTCTACAACATAACATCTGGTTATAAGATAAGATTGCCGCCACCTAGATGTTTGAAATTTTGTATTTATATTTTTCAAACCTCAAACTTACAGGAAAAATTAGTGCCATACTGGTACAAATCGTTAGAAATACGAATAAAAACTTAGAATTTTGAAAAAATATTGTACACATTCGCCACCTCTCGCAGGTATGGCATTATCAGACTTCTATTTATAATCATACGGATAACTGTTGAAAAAAGTTTTAGGGTGGTACAAATCGTTTTGCATAAAAAAAATTATTCCTTTGCGGCGGTATGGCGCCCATTTGAAACCGTCAGAAAAGTATGGCATGGTGATTTTCGCGAATGGCTACTCGACGATGATTAGCTGTGCAAAAATTAGCTTGGTACAAATGGTTGAAATGTTGTTTTTAAATTAATGTGTTTGCGTCGGTATGGCGGGCTGTAAGCCACACCGGAGAAGTATGGCATTACGCTACCGCCTTCTGATTTTTTATCGACTATCGGAAAATACAAGAATTTTTGTGGAACAAATCGTTCGACGCCCGTTATTTATCCGACACGTTCGATTAACGCCCACGCGATTGGGCCGCCGGTACCAGCGCTATGACCAACATTTTCCTTTTTGTCATTAGGTAATTAGACCCCTGAAGAACCGCCATACTGGTACAAATGACCTAGGTAATATTTTGTGTCACCATCCCCCGGTCTAAGTGGTTTGACCTATGGTCTCTCGAGCAGAAATCGGGTTGAAATCCCGGCTCGCACCTCTTGATTTTTTCGGAATTTATGTGCGAAATTACATTTGAAATTTACCATGAACCATGAGCTTTAAAGTGAAGGAAAACATTGTGAGGAAACCTGCATACACCTGCGAAGAAATTCAATGGTGTGTGTGAAGTTCCCGATCCGCACTTTGCCCGCGTAGGGTCTGTTACCTCGGCTCTTCACGCTTAAACCGCTGAACCGACTTAGATGGGTGAATCAACTTTTTTGCGTTGTTTACTCTATCCCCGGTTGTCCAAGTGACACTTCATACTGTTTCATAGACAGACAAATGCTTAGGTTGTCAGAAGGACAAACTTTGTGTAACCATAGCAAAAGTTGATACACCCAGATGATATTTGATATAGAGATAGTTTAACACTCTGGGAAGACACACGTGAAAGAGAGTGCGGTAGAAAGTAGAAAATAAACATCTCATCTAGTTTTAATTTTTAGTTTTTATTTTAACTTGTAAAGATGATTTACATATCATATATATTTAATTTATCAACTGCATTGTTTGCTTGTAAGTGGTACCCATTAGTCGTTAGTGGTTAACTGAATTGCATTTTTAAATTATTTTTGTTAAAAAAAATTTTTCAAAAGCGTTTTTCAATAAAACGACACATCAAGATCGCTTACCTTCTTTCTAATGCTAAAAAAAACGAAGTATCTCTGACTGGATAAATCCGCTGTTATGTATGTTCCTAATCACAACTTGCTGAACATGTGCTACTTACCTACTCATCTGATTTTTTGGATTATCAAACATTGGGAGAACCTTTCACACGTCGATATTTGTATCGGTAAGGCTCAGTATATTGGAATGATATTTAATGATAATTCTTTATTTAACTAGTATCCCATTTTAGTCACACTATATAAGTCCCGCTGGTGGGCACAGACCTCATCTCATAGGCTAGAGGGAACGGGCTAAGCAGTAAGCACTCTAGCCCAAGATGGATTACGGACTTCATATACGGACGCCTTTGAATTTCTTCGCAGATGGCTGCAGGTTTTCTCACGATGGTGTTTCCTCATCGAGAAGCTCATAGTAACTAAACTATCTAATAGAACCATTTCGTAATGAATCGTTTAACAGTGATTATTGCGTGATGTACGTCATGATGACATCTCTATCTTTTCGAACATGTGTCAACAATAATGAATAGGAAGGAAAGGAGTTTGCTTGTGTATTAATAACTTGAATTGCCACTGTCCATCGTCAAAACTTCTTTTTTTCCCCTTATTTCATGGAGCGAAAACGTTTATTGCATGTTGTGTTCGGAAAATTGATAATCCTTTGACCCTCACTGACGTTGTAATTATCTAGTAGTTAATGCGACAAGGTTCTATAGTGGCCTAGGAATTAAATTGTTTGACTGTACTGGGACTTGAGATGAAGTTGGTGAGTAGAAAATGACAATGTCAATGTTATGCAATGTGATTTGTATTTTATTACACCTCCAATTCTTAGATGTAGTATGTACCTAGTCTTATTAAAATATTTGAGCTAAAATTAAGCAGTTTTTTTTCTTAATGGACGTAAGTAAACGAAATTAGATCACGTGATTTTGTACCTTGTCATTTTAAATTGTCTGAAAAGTCATTCGAAAGTATGTAACGACTGAAAGCGGCAAGGTACAAAAGTGATCACTGATTCATGACATGACGTTGACTGAACATGGATAGAGTGGGTAACATTTGTTTCTTTTTTCTTTGGAACAAATAGATACGTTTTAAACATTAAACTGCCGTGAGACTCACTCATAGTGAAATATACGAATTAATCATGTAAAGTGACGGTAGCTCGTGGTGCATTTTAGGCAGCCGCCGTGACGTGTGGCTCCGGGAAGAAGGGCTACGGAAATTAGCCCGAAACATATCGAGTTAAACTCGTTTTAAGACGCGAGTATTTAATTCGTACGTCGTATTTCACTATGAAATAAATATGTAGTTTATCTTGCTTTGCTATACTTACTTATACTTAGTATTGAATAGTATAGTCGGGGTAAAAAAAGGTTCGTCACTTTTCGACTCTATCGACTTACTTACCCCGACTATACCTACCATTGGTAATGAGGTAATCCACGGGAGATTTCATAATATCCGTTTAATCAGCCAATTTGAATAGTAGTGTCACGGGAAATTAAAATTTCCCTTCACTCTACTGGTAGTGCCTAAGTAAAAATATTATGTCATATAACATACGAGTACATATAGTTCCGCACTAGGCTGGGATAGTGATGATGTGAAAGCTTGTCGGTGTGAGGGCTTGTTTTTTTACTTTCACCCTAAAACGGCTTGACGTATTTATCTCTGGAATAACTCATACCTACTTGGGCTACTTTTTGTCCCCATGGATCCATGTTAAATTCCAAAATCATAACTAAATTAAGTAAATGCAGAGACAATCTTGCACAAGAGTATTCTTCATACAAAATAATTAAAAAGGTCGTAGACGACGATGTAAGTTTCGGAATTCCCATGGATATGTATTTTTTTTTGTCACATAAGACACTGTCTTAAATTGTCAGAGTTGCACAAGGGAGGGCCTCATCTGAATGGGTCACCAGCGGGGAGTGCCACTGAGACATAGTGACATTTTATGTTTAACACTAGGAATATGTGCATTCCCCCCGCTAAAAGTGCCACACAGTTTTGTATTGCTAAAAATACTTCAGCATCTTTCCCGGTAACTGCAATTCTCCAAAACAATATAAATTATACTTACACCGGTATAATTAGATTATATTAGATACATATACCTACCTATCTTACACAAGGTTTTTATTTGGAAATACTTAAAAGCTATAATAAAAAAAGATAATGAGTTTTCATTCTTTAATGTGTACACTATAATAATATAACTTGGACAAAATTACATAAAATCAGTTCCTTCTTTAAAACTTACATTTAAATACGTACTTATTATGTATTAAACCTAATCCTAAAACTAAAACGCTACATAAATTTTCGACTAGATTATAAAATCAATCATCTCGGCCTAATATGGCGACTGCAGAATGAGAAGGCTTGAGCTATAGTTCCATTATAGTACCTATACGGTAACTAAAATTGTATTTTAAAGTTGAATATTTTCCAAAATAATCACTATATCGAAAAATCGTCTTCACAACCTTGAATTGATTTTAAAAGACCCATCAAACGATACCCCACACTATAAGGTTAGAAGAGAAACTAGAGTAAATAAGTACACTACTTATAAAAATTATAAAATTGAGCTAATCAACGTAAATCACCTTTTCGTTTCATAACGCAACTTAGTGAAACGAAAAACTTTTTACTAACTTAAATAGTTGAATTAAAACTTTAATAAAAACAAGTGCCTACTTTCTTTTGTGATGGTGAAATCAAAAGTACCTACAAATATATATTTAACTAATGTCAAGTCAAGATCGCTTTACCTTCTTTCTAATGCTAAAAAAGTATACTTAGTGCAAAAACATAAAGTTAGAGCTGTGTGTGCAACTAAACACGTTACGCGGCACTAACTTCTTTTCAGCTCCTCAGCGAGCAATGTGACGGCTCGAGTCATGTCTTGCAAGTCTGTCCGGAGCTCTGCCCCCTCCTCCCGAATGACTGCCAGCTCCGCCGGCTGCTGCCCCTCGCTGTCCATCAGCCGGCTTCGCTAATCCAAGTGGCGGGGCCGCGGCGCTGTGAGCTCCACCACACGTCGGGCTCGACTGCCTGAAGGAAACGTTACAACATGTATTATTAACAGTAAATAAATAATATGTTAAGCCGTGCCCGCGACCTTAACACCTTCCCATTAACGTCGATAAGCCAAAGGCTACTAGAAACACAAGAAAGCTTAAAGTTCCATCTTACAGTCTGACAACAATTAAATCTCTTGCTGTGGGGCCGCAGCACGGACCCAAAACCCACTACGTATGTAAAGCAAAACAAGAGCGAACAAATTGCGTTCAAACATCCATCAAGCCCATAATTCGTCGGCTTACTGTAATAAAGAAAGAAATCACTAACTAACTAACAAAACCAAAATCTTGAGAAAACATTTACCTAATAAGTATAACTTTTGATTGTATTGAATAACATCACTAACTAACAAAACCAAAATCTTGAGAAAAGAGTTAATTGAGTGTATTGAATTTTAGCTTGACTAGCCATTAGGGGTTTAGGGGGTTATGTTATTGCCATAGTCGCCACGCTTGGCAGGCGGGTTGGCGACCGCAGTGGGATACCGAAAGATATCGAGGACGCTGCTGCCCGGCCTCTGGTATTATTGGCAACTTGGTTCAACTTCAAGAAGGAGGTCAATCGACGAATTAGACTCGGCTGGGCAGTGGGCAGCGTTCGGGAAGCTCCGCAATATCTTGTCATCCAATACTTATACCGCAAAACCGCAATGTCTCAAGTCAAAAGTCTTTTAACAGTGTGTATTACTAACGATGGGCCTCATAAGAAAGCTCAAAGTCACTCAGAGGGCGATGGAGTGGGCTATGCTCGGAGTTTCTCTGTGGGATCGCATTAGAAATTATGAAATCCGCTCGAGAACTAAAGTCACCAACATAGCTCGAAGAATAGCTGGACTCAAGTGGCAGTAAGCAGGGCACATCGTCTTTAGAACTCATGGCCGATGGGCCAAAAAGGGTCTCGCGTGGCGTCCACGGACCGAAAGACGCAGTGTAGGTAGGCCTCCAACAAGATGGAGCGACGACCTGGTTAAGGTTGCGGGATCGCATTGAATGTGGATTGCACGGGACTGATCTGTTTGGCGAGCCTTGGAGGAGGCCTATGTTCAGCAGTTGACGTCTTTTGGCTGAAATGATGATGATGATGTATTGAATTACCGGTACATATGTACATACTTAAACATTCTTTATATTTCTAACAAAGTGATTTCTGGAAAAAAATATCCTATGTTCTTTTGTGGGATACAAAATATCTCTGTACCTAATTTTCGTCAAAATCGGTTCAGCGGTTTAAGCATGAAGAAGTAACAGACAGACAAACACTTTCACATTTATAATAATTATTAGTATGGATGAATAGGTCAAAAAATACATAAACATTTTTTATTTCAAATGAAAAGTTAAATTATACATAAGTTTTTTTTTCTAATTTTTGTTGAGTTGTAAGTTTTGATGAATAGGTCGAAAATACATAAACATTTTTTATTTCAAATGAAAAGTTAAATTATGAGTTTTTTTCTAATTTTTGTTGAGGCTTTTAACACTCCAGGTGATCATGTCAGCCTCATGAGAGCTTACTCACTTCCCTATTCAAGGGAAAGATCAATGAAATGGTATATGCTGACTGCCTCACACGATAACGGCTCTGTCAGCCAACAATTGACCTGGCCATTGTACATGGAACCCAATCCTCCAAGAACTCTTCTTCTCAATTCCAAATCCTGGACGCACTCCAACAATACATGGATCAAGTCCTCACACTTCTGACAATCATCACATATAAATTATAAAAGTTCTAGTTCTTTTTAATTGACTCCCTTTTCTAATTTTCACCCCCCTTAAGGGATGATTTCGGGGATAAAATCTATACTTTACCCCTTCTCACATCTCAAATTATCTCTATACCAAATTTAATTTACACTGGTTCAGCGGTTATTGATTCCCTACAAAAACTATCACTCCTTTGAAGGGTGATTTCTGGGATAAAAAAAAATCCTATACCCTTTCCGCAAACTCAAACTATCTGTAAATACAAATTTAATCAAAATTGTTTCAGCAGTTCAAGCGTGAAGAGGTAACAGACAGACAGACACACTTTCCCATTTATACTATTAGAGTATGGATATGGACAAAGTTTTAAAAATCTATTATAGTACCTACAACTAAATTAAAAATAGATATTGGTTACTTACTTCTCTCACTTCAATTTCAATTCAATTTATAAAAATACATATAGCTCTATCAATACTATCAATGATTCTGCCAATATTGAGGTTGAGAAAGACACTATTGGCTGTCCTTTGTTCAGTAGCTTCTAGTACTCGGCTGTGCACCTAAAATAGACAACACAAACATAAATTTTGTTAAAATACCACTACCTAGGTACATTGTTTTATGTTATTCTAGAACTGTACTATAGCTTAGAAGGCTCACTGTTTTCATTGAAACAAAGCCCGGAACTAATTTTGTGTATTTTTGATCTCTTAACAATGCTGATTTGATAACAAGTTCCTAATTAAGAAATAAATGTTTGTTTTATATATTAGAAGAAGAATATTAGATTCAAGAAAAATCTCATATGAATTAATTACTCCTCTTTACCTACATGTAACAATACTTGTTGCACTCAACTAGTTACTTGTTATTATATATAGACAAAGGTTTAAAGATGTATTATTATTATATTATAACAGAACTAAAATAAAATTTATTTTTATTACTTACTACTCTCACCTCAGTTTTTAAAAATATAGCTCTACCAATACTATTGATGATTCTGAAAGACAATATTGGTTGGCTAGTGTTTGGTAGCTTTGGTGTGTGATACTCGGCTGAGAACCTGAAATAGACAACAGAAACATAAATTTTATTAAACTAACAAACATAAATAAATTTTTATAAACTTACATAATACCTACATTTATAAGGTGGGTGTGTGTGCTAGTGCAAGAAGGAAGTTAAGTTTACAGTGAGAGGAAATTTGGAAGGGAGGCCATAACAATTTTTTGGCAGTATAAAAACATGTGTTCGAGGATATCCTCGTCCAAGCCACATTCACATATGGAATGGTCTCGGACCCATATTTCAGAAAGGAAGACTGGAGTGCAGACATGTGCTAATCATAAGTTGGATAATAGTGGTTGTGATGTTCTTGACGATATGAAGAACCCCGACTTAGTGGGCAGATCTGGCTGAACTTTCCCAGTGTTTGTTTCATATAGACATAGTTATGCAGTAGCGTTCCAACCCACAAGTCACTCAAAATTGAGATAACATAGTCAGTATACACTTTTTGTCATAAAATATTAAAAGAAGATTAGATTGAAGAAAAGTCTCAAATGAATTAATTAATTACTCCTCATTACATGTAACAATACTCGTCGCACACAATTAGCTACTTGTTATTATACCTATATGGACAAAGTTTTAAAAATGTACTATAATACATGACTAAATAAAATAAAAATATATTTTGATTACTTACTTCTCTCGCTAAAGTTTTTAAAGTACGCACACGCAGTTTGACGTTTGACAATTTAGTTTGACGTTTGTATCATTTGGGTATGTATGAGAATAACAAAAGCACAAAATTTCCTTGAATTCAGCATTAAAACTTGCTCAAAACTATGTTGTGATGAAGCGAAATATTGGAAATGTATAATATTAATTATTTATTGGAATTTTAGGTCCATTTGAAGCTAATAATCCATTTACCGGTTTTTAAATGAAATTGTGCAAGACGCTTTATTTATCCATTCGGTCTTTCCCATTTATTTCCATTCACGAAGACTCACGAAGTTCGATCGAAAGTGGTCTATGGTTTCGACACGAAACTCACGAATCCGAAATTGCTTCGTAGTAGCGATCACCGACGAACTTCGTGCCATTTTCGTTGCGGGCTTCGTTTCGAACTTCGGATTTCGTGGTAACCCCCCTGCTCTTTGAGTTAAGACTTCCTTGTTTTCATCTTGTTAAAGAACGAAACTTTACTTACCTGCTTAATCTATCTACTCTGTGGCTAGTCACAGTTTGATTGAACTGAAAAAAAAAATCAAACCAAAAGTGAAAATGGCGTCGTTAACGAGGTGTGTTGATAAGTGTTTTATAAAATCTATTTTTAAATGTTTTCAAGCGATAGAATCATATGGTTAAAACACTAAGTGCCTTTTAAATCTTACGTTACAGCTTAATTTGAACTGTGATACCTTGAATTGCAATTTTTTTGTCATGTGTCATTCATTGTGTCACTGACGTAGTATTTTCGTAGTGAAATAAAATAAACAAGGAATATTGTAATTTCTTTTGCAGTAGAGTAATTATTTTGACTAACATTTTACCCAACCTCAATTCAGTAATCTGCGAGTTCTACGTTACACCAAGTTACAAGTATTATATTACATTCTCGTCATTCGTGATGCCTTGTATAAAAATAAAAAAATCAGGCATTGCAATAGACTAATCTACAACATCTATCTAAAACCCCAAGAATAGTGTTTGGTATTGGTAGTGTAGTGTAATTATACGCTTACTTTTAGAAGTAAGCGTATAAATACAAGTGTGACCTGATTGCAGAGAGACTACTACTAAACTTGTGAAAGAAAAGTACGATTCCAGTATTTATTTCATGTACCAAGTAATAATGTCCTTAACCCACTCACTTATTTTACGATCTCAAAACTCGATACTTCTAAGAAGAGAAAGGAGATGGGATAGTTCATTCTAGTAGTGTTAGGGACTAATTCTTTTTATTACTTACTGTACTAGACAAGCCTGTACATAACCTAATCATCAATATTGTTATTCCAGTTTACTACCTGCACCGACACAGCAGGTGTGGGATCGCGATGACGAGCTCAAAGCAATGCGTGTGGGCAGTGCCCTGGTGGTGTCTCAGACCAGTGTGCCCCCATATGGACAGCGGAAGGGATGGGTGCCGCGAGCAGAGGAGGATTTTGGAGGTATGACACTCTTGCTCCTCACATTTTTAAAACTCGGGTACATGTTGACTAGGGAATTTAACCCCTCGTATGCTTAAGACATGGATCCGTGCCCAATTTAAGGTATTCTTTTGTATTTTTTTTTAAATCTCTAATATTGGATTTATTTATATGAAACTGTTGAGATTTTTTTCAGCATGATTTTGAGAGAGCATGATTTTTTACCGCATACAAGGGGTTAATCCTTGATTTGATAGTACTGCGATTCTGTCATTCAAGTTTATTTTTAATATAAAACTGACCCATAAACAACCCCTAAATCACCTGAGGGAGATTGCAGATGAGGCTAAAGGTGTATCTCACTGGTTCCGTAACAGTGTATTCACTCTAGCTTTGAAGAGACATAGATTGTATCTTTCTGGAAATACTGACTATGGGAGAAAATTCCCTTCTTTAGCAGTTCAGTACCTGGGCGACCGAGCTCTGCTCGGGCAGAAACTCGGTACCAAGCGTTTTCCCAGAGATAAGACCAAGCTAGATCAATTTTTCATCCCCGAAAACCCCCAAATACCAAATTTCATCGAAATCGTTGGAGCCGTTTCCGAGATCAAAACACCGGAGGGGTGGGGGGGGGAGAGGGGGGAGGGGATGCGGGGGAGGGAGCGCGGGGGTATTAAAGGGGGGATGAAAATTTCATTGATTTTGCCGTAGGATGCACCGTTTTCAAGATATTTGACAAAAACACCGGAGGGGTGGGGGGGGGGGGGTGAGTCACGTTAAACTATCGTCCGTAAACCGACTTTACAGACAACCGGCTTTTCCTGTTCTGTGTTCCCAATAGGGAACGTGCACATAGACGGTGCTGCCAACTGGTGCCATAAGGGTGCCATCAATTTGAATGTTTTACCTCGATAAGTTTGTTTTACTGTCCGCATAGTGTTTCTTCTGTCGCATTAGTGCTGCCGCCTATAGTTACTGCACGTTCCCTATAATACTTTTTCTAATAAAAAAGTAACTTTTTCTTGCAAAAAAATAAGTTTTTCTCACAAAAAAGTAACTTTTTCTCACAAAAGAAGAAACTTGACGTTTTTTCATGAAAAATAAACTTAAAAAAAAAAACAAAAATCTTGAAAAAAAACGTGGAATCGAACCGAGGTCGGCTGGATCCGCGACCACCCGATTTCTAATGCGCCATTATGATCTGCTCGAAGTCGGCGAAATTTAGCTTCATATTCTAATGCAAACAAAAATAGCCGGAAAACACGAGTAAAAGCGATTTTCTGAAAATGAAACATAGCTAGATCAGTTTTTCATCCCCGAAAACCCCCACATACCAAATTTCATCGAAATCGTTGGAGCCGTTTCCGAGATCCTGATTATATATATATATACAGTTGTGGCCATATAATTAAGAACGATTATTTATTGAGATGATTTTTTCAAAGTAACAAGTATAACTAATTGCCCGTATTTTTTTTATTTCTCTCGGTATTGCGAAACTTTTCCATACTACCGGTACATTCATTTATGCAACATAGTTGGTTAAAAAATTAATAGAGAAACTTAATACATTCGATCTGAACCTAGTATTAGTACTTACTGGCTGGTCACGTAATTAAGAACGCTGAATAGTTTATTATTTTTTCAAATTTAAATAGAGAACACTGTGTGGCTCTGTGGTTGTAGATTATTATTCGTATAATTTTGGCGCCATTTCGTGCTGTTAAAGTCTTAAAAGTGATTACTTCGTATAAAAACAATGGGGAAAAATAAAAGTTGTGATAAATCTACAAGAGAAGTAATAATAAAACTTCGCGAGAAGAATTGGTCGTATAAAAAGATAGCCGACTATCTGCAATGTTCAAAAACAATGGTTTTCCATGCCGTAAAGCATTTTTCCACGTATCAAACTACTTCAAACGTTCCACGTGGACCTAGACAGAGAAAGTCATCTCGTCGAGATGATCGAAATATCGTTCGTTTGGCAAAACAAAATCCTTTTAAAGGGTCTAATGAGTTGAGAAAAGAATATTTTGGCGAAAAAAACCCTTCAGCAATCTCTGCACGCACTATTCGAAGGCGTTTGGTAGAAAATAAGTTGAACGGAAGGATAGCAAGGAAGGTGCCTATGTTGAAACGATGTCATAGGCAAGCCCGACTTGCATTTGCAAGAAGGTATGAAAACTGGACAGTCAGACAGTGGAAAAACGTCCTTTTTTTTCTGACGAGACAAAAATAAATAGGGTATGTTCTGATGGAAAACGATATTTACGACGCCCTCCGAATAAAGCATTCGACCCAAAGTACACAAAAGTGACATTAAAGCATGGCGGGGGAAATGTGAAAATTTGGGGGTGCTTTTCTGGACATGGCGTTGGACCTGTTAGGCTGATAGAAGGAAACATGGATCAATTCCAATACAAAAATATACTGCAAGAAACAATGTTACCATATGCCGAAGACGTGCTTCCGGTTATTTGGACATTCCAGCACGACAATGATCCAAAGCATACTGCACGCACCGTTAAGGAATTCCTCACATCACAATCAGTTTCTGTCTTAGATTGGCCAGCCAACAGCCCAGATCTTAACCCAATAGAGCATCTTTGGTGCGAAGTCAAGAAAAAGGTTTCATATCGACAGTGTGGCAATTTGAGAGAGCTGTACGACGTTTTCTTAGAAGAATGGAACTCTATTTCTCTTGCGAAATGTCAAAAATTGATAGATTCAATGCCTCGCCGGTGTAAAGCCGTAATTAAAAGCCGTGGACATGCTACAAACTATTAATTTTAATTCAAATGTATTAAATTGCTTTTTTTTTTCTATACCAACTTCACATTAATATGATTTATTTAATCTAAGTTTCATATAAAACAACTCTCGAGCAGTTTAATAAATCGTTCTTAATTATTTGTCCAGCTTCATTACTATTTGAATTTATTAGTATAGAGAACAAATAAAATTTGTAAAAAAAAATGTTAGCAATTATACACTATTATTCTTAATCCCGTTTGCTCTATCCATGTGGCTATTTTATAACATAACTTGTTACTTCTAAGAAGGAACACAACTAGACATATGACATGATTTAGATAAAAAAAATCGGAAACTTCAAATCGTTCTTAATTGTATGACCACCACTGTATACATATATACAAGAATTGCTCGTTTAAAGGTATTAGATATTAGGAAACATGAAGCCAAATGTTTTGTGCAGACCACATTTGTATAAATATTAACCAATGGAAAAATAGAAATGACTACTATACTCAGTGGCAAATCTAACCACCCACTTTACATACATGTTTCTAAGGAAGGAGGGCAATTAGATTCGCCGCTGAGTAGGTATATTATCCTTATTGTGTGAAAAACTTATAGTTAATCAAGAAAAACTTACATTTACTTTGATGTATATACTAAATTGAGTATGCTAGGCTTTACGAGGATAGGAATTGGCACTTCCTAATTTGTACTCTATTGTATAGCAGTTTATATCCAATTTTAAAATACTCTAAAACTGCATTGTGGCTTGCCTCAACATGCTCTCTCTAAGTAAAAGTAAAAATATATTTACTCCAAATAGAAAACCTAATGTGGTCTATTCCTCATCCGCCTACACTACACTATTTTTGTCAAGCATCAACAAATCAATTTCTAGATGGCGGAGCATTCCCCGAGATCCATGTGGCACAATACCCCCTGAGTATGGGAGCCCGTGGCAAGGAGAGCACCTCCAATGCCTTGGCGGTCCAGCTGGATGAGACGGGGAAAGTCAAGTATTCTGCTATAGCAAGACAGGGCCATGGTGCTGATAAGGTAAGATATAAATATATTGAGAGAGTAGGATTTACAGCATAGATTTTAGATATAGTTGAAGGCATTAAATAGTAAAATGCTCATAATAAAATGTTCATTAATATGGACCTCCGCAAAGTAACGCCTGATTCAACAAATCAATTGCATACTTATCAAATTTGCCTCACAACCATGTTTTTAAAATTCAGTAAATCAATAAAACTTGTGTATCTCTCCCACAGATAATCTACTCCAAGCTGACGGACCTGTTGCCTTCAGAAGTCCTGGCAGAAGAAGATCCGTCGCTCCAGAAACCTACCGAGGATGACATCCAGGACATCACCGAGAAGACTAAGTTAGCTTTGGAGAAACTGACCAATGCCAAAATATCAGCCGCACTGCCTGTCAAAGCTGCCCCCAAAGCTGTAAGTTGAAGCTTTTATTTTAATGATTTAGTAGCTGAGGAAGATGAGGAGATAATTTGCAACACGCACTTTGTTTGGGCACATCGCGCGTAGAACTGATGGCTGAAGGGGCAAAAAGGCTCTCGAGTGGCGTCCACGGACCGGAAGACGCAGTTTAGGTAGGCCTCCAACAAGATCGAGCGACGACCTGGTTAAGGTTGTCGATCGCGTTGGATGCGAATGGCACGGGACCGATTTGTTTGGCAAGCCTTGGGGGAGGCCTATGTTCAGCAGTGGACGTCTTTCGGCTGATGTGATGATGATGATGACTTTATCTTAGTGCATTTTAGAGCCATATCACACTGGCGATTTGCGAACGTATTAGAAGCGGAGGGAACGCGCATGCGCAACGTATTCGTCGCGAGCGCGCAACGTATTCGCTGCAAGCGCGCGGCGAATCCGTTGCGTCTATAGGGCTGGGACGCCATGATATATACTGACTAGGCATCGGAGTTTTCATCGCACGGTAAGACGTTTATCGTGCATTCTATACCCACCTGTACGAAATACGCTTGCCTGAATTTGATTGGGTGTAGGTTTGTATGGACGATAAGTACCACTATAATATACACATAGCACGTGAATGTAAAAGAAGGAGTCACCCTTGACCGTGTATAGCTATTTAGTATTACCGATAGTGGCTTCATATTGCATGAGGGCCTGGTCTACCCAGAGTTACCCTCTCCGTACAGTCGATTACGCCTCCAGTCTAGACACTGCGTGAGTGTGTCTTGGTGTCCTACGTATCCTCAGTTCCCACCTGTGATTAAGGGAGACTTACTATACAGAGATTATGGGGGTCGTAAAACCCATAATACCCTGAACCTGACACCAGCTGGACATGCCACCACGGGGCCCTCCTTCCAACCCCTTCAGGCCCGACCCGTGTGCTCCAACTCATAATCGACCGTATTACAATAGCTTGCCTGTATGTTTCCGATACATACTCTCAGTAGCCCCGGGCTACCTAGTCCAACGTCCCTGCGAGATACAGGGTGGACTCCGTCAGAGTGGAATCAATTGAGGTCCGTCAGTTGGCTCATCATTTCAGCCGAAAGACGTCCACTGCTGAACATAGGCCTCCCCCAAGGCTCGCCAAACAGATCGGCCCTGCGCCATCCGCATCCAATGCGTTCCCGCTACCTTAACCAGGTCGTCGCTCCATCTTGTTGGAGGCCAACCTACACTGCGTCTTCCGGTCCGCGGACGCCACTCGAGAACCTTTCGGCCCCATCGGCCGTCAGTTCTACGGGCGATGTGCCCTGCCCACTGCCACTTAAGTCTAGCGATTCTTCGAGCTATGTCCGTGACTTTAGTTCTTGCGCGGATTTCATCATTTCTAATGCGATCCCGCAGAGAAACTCCAAGCATAGCCCTCTCCATCGCCCTCTGAGTGACCTTGAGCTTCCTTATAAGACCCATCGTTAACGGCCACATCTCAGTGCCATAAGTCATCACTGGCAACACACACTGGTCAGACTTTTGACTTGAGACACTGCGGTATATCGGATGACAAGATATTGCGGAACTTCCCGAACGCTACCCAGCCGAGTCTAATTCGTCGATTGACCTCTTTCTCGAAGTTGCACCTACCCAATTGGATTGTATGTCCCAGATAGATAGATATAGTCGTCAACAACTTCGAGCAAAGTATCTCCGATTACGACGGGAGTTGGTACAACATGGGCTCATTATTCCACATTCACGTAGCTAGTTATATCGATTATAAAGGCTTATAATATACATGAGCACTTACCAGGTTCATCTCTGGCGGCCGTGTGGAGTCAGGTTATACGATAGCACTCTCATCCACACACCTTTCATTCCACTGCTCAAGTACCTTCCGTCTCGCATTACGTAGGGCGCCGTTTTCCTGTTCTCCAACAGAAGTGTCATCACACAAATACCCACATTAGTCAAAACATAGATAAAGCTGAGGTTACCTCATCGCAAAATAGATTGACTTAAAGCAGGGTTGACACTTACCGACTGTTTTACGACTACTCGTGCATGGAATGCGCGACAACGTTAGAGAGCCATGGAGTCGACATTAGCAATAAAATCCAACTCCTATTCATACTCATACTTACTCATTTATTTAACTTTAAAATGCATTTATAGCGATGTGATTAAAAATCGTGAGCAATATGTAATCGTAAGTAATGCAGTATTTTTGCTGGTGAGTATATACCCTTCAACATGCTTGTCCTTGATTATAAAATTAAAATCACTACTTAAATAAATTAATGCGTATGAGTATGAATACGAGTTGAATTTTATTGCTAATGTCGACTCCATGGCTCGCTAACGTCTTACCGTGCGATGAAAACTCCGATGCCTAATACTGACCTACATCAGCTAATATCTATTTTATTTTTACCCACTTCATTTTTTGTACGCAGCCCTATAGATTAAGTATTGTCGCGATGGAGACGATTTTTGAGTTTGATTTTGTATAGGACCATGCATCTACGTATTATATGTATGTACCATCAAAGGTGTTTATTTCTTCATCTTCTTCCGCTGGCGCTACAACCCTCTGTGGGTCTTGGCCTCCTCCACAATTTTCCTCCAGTTGTCACGGTGCCTGGCAACCTTTTTCCAGCTGGTAAACTTTCCCATCCTCCTGAGATCTTCTTCCACACAGTCACTCCAACGCTTTCTAGGCCTGCCTCTCGGTCTCTTTTGTTGCGGCGTCCACTTTGTCATTACTTTTGTGGCCCTTGTGTCCGGCATTCTTTCAAGGTGACCCGCCCACCTCAGTCGCTGCGACTTACAAAACCTGACGATGTTAAGGTGTTTATTTACAATGTCAAAAAAATAGTTTCTAAAAAAAGTAGTTTCTTCACATGACATTAATTTCAAGATATATGGGAAAACGCGAAAAGTTTTTGAAGGTGTTTATTTACAATGTCAAAAACTTTTCGCGTTTTCCCATATATCTTGAAATTAATGTCATGTGAAGAAACTACTCTGTGGATGAATCAACTTTTTAGTGCCACCTGTTGCTATGGTACACAAATTTTGTCCCTTGGACTCATCATCATCAGCCTATGTTCGTCCACTGCTGGACATAGGCCTCTCCCATGGCACGCCACTGATCATGATCCTCGGCCACTCTCATCCAGCTCTTGCCAGCCGCCTTGCGAAGATCATCGCTCCACCGAGTCTGAGGACGTCCCACGCTACGTTTGCCGATCCGTGGTCTCCACTCAAGAACTCGTCCCTTGGACTACCAGAGCATTTTTCTATGAAACAGTATGAAGTGTCACTTGGACAACCGGGGACAGAGTAAACAATACGAAGAAGTTGATTCACCCTAAAAAAATAGGAATAAGTTTTATCTGTATTAAGTACAATGCTATAGATCATTCACCCGAAATTGCACTACCTATTCCGATCATTGGCTATAAGCAGTGATCGGAATTTTGGGAGCTAAACTTTAACAAAACTTGCCAAGCGGGCATGAAACAGTGCTTACAGATATGAAAATATTAATAATCTACTGAACATCTGAGATTTCGATATAGAGTTAAATTGAACACTAATCTGCCAATAATATTCTTATTTTTCTTGGTTGTAAATTCTCTTTAATGTCAGCTTTACAAGTTTTGTTAAAGTTTAGCTCCCAAAATTCCGATCATTGGCTGTAAGTATAACCTATGCAGTTAAATCTGTGAATGCCACAGGGCACTGAGCTTACAAGCGCTTGTACAGTGAGTTTGTTGGCAGGCCCCCGCGCAGTACATCCGGTACACTCCGGCGCAGCAGGGCGGCGCGTTCAACTCTGGCGCCAAGCAGCGGGTCATCAGGTAACTACTACTATCCATACTAATATTATAAATGTGAATGTGTGTCTGTGAGTCTGTTACCTCTTCACGCTTAAACAGCTGAACCGTCCGTCCGTCCGTTTAGTTACGTACTTTTTCAAGCTTTTACAATAAAAAAAAACGTAACAAACCGGACAATTTTTCACTTGTTCCAAACCAAACTTGTGGCAAACCCCCCCACATGAAGTGCTCATATTCTCTAGAGGGTATAATGTATCCCCCCGTATATTAAGAGGATACGATGGCTGAGAGACTTTTGAGAAATAGGTATTTTAATGAAATGTCGCTGTCTCGCCCGAACCCCTTCGTGTCAGTACAGCGAGAGCGGGACAACTGCAGCTCAGACCGTTAATAGGCGCGTAAAATTGATCAAAACAACATTTCGTAGTCCCCTCTTTTCTGCTCGAAAACTGGACCAATAGAATTATTTTTTTCAATTATAATTAGAGGACAGATTTAGCTATGCCCCTATGTTTTCCTTTTTTTGTTTATATCAGGGATTTTTTTCTGATGAGTGTTTGAAAATGACGTTGAAATTGGGCAATTTTTTCAGTTTTTGAAAGCTCATACTTCTTATGTTAATTGAAATATGGAAAAAACGTAACATAGGGGCATAGTTGTGGTAGATACAGATTACACAGTAAAAAAAATTTGGCTCTAAAGCCATTATCCAGGGAGGAAACAGGGGACTACGTTTGTATGGAGAAATGGTGCGCATCGTACCCTTTTAACCTTTTCAACGCCAACGACACATATACAGTTGTGGCCATATAATTAAGAACGGTTATTTATTGAGATGATTTTTTCAAAGTAACAAGTATAACTAATTGCCCGTATTTTTTTTATTTCTCTCGGTATTGCGAAACTTTTCCGTACTACCGGTACATTCATTTATGCAACATAGTTGGTTAAAAAATTAATAGAGAAACTTAATACATTCGATCTGAACCTAGTATTAGTACTTACTGGCTGGTCACGTAATTAAGAACGCTGAATAGTTTATTATTTTTTCAAATTTAAATAGAGAACACTGTGTGGCTCTGTGGTTGTAGATTATTATTCGTATAATTTTGGCGCCATTTCGTGCTGTTAAAGTCTTAAAAGTGATTACTTCGTATAAAAACAATGGGGAAAAATAAAAGTTGTGATAAATCTACAAGAGAAGTATTAATAAAACTTCGCGAGAAGAATTGGTCGTATAAAAAGATAGCCGACTATCTGCAATGTTCAAAAACAATGGTTTTCCATGCCGTAAAGCATTTTTCCACGTATCAAACTACTTCAAACGTTCCACGTAGACCTAGACAGAGAAAGTCATCTCGTCGAGATGATCGAAATATCGTTCGTTTGGCAAAACAAAATCCTTTTAAAGGGTCTAATGAGTTGAGAAAAGAATATTTTGGCGAAAAAAACCCTTCAGCAATCTCTGCACGCACTATTCGAAGGCGTTTGGTAGAAAATAAGTTGAACGGAAGGATAGCAAGGAAGGTGCCTATGTTGAAACGATGTCATAGGCAAGCCCGACTTGCATTTGCAAGAAGGTATGAAAACTGGACAGTCAGACAGTGGAAAAACGTTCTTTTTTCTGACGAGACAAAAATAAATAGGGTATGTTCTGATGGAAAACGATATGTACGACGCCCTCCGAATAAAGCATTCGACCCAAAGTACACAAAAGTGACATTAAAGCATGGCGGGGGAAATGTAAAAATTTGGGGGTGCTTTTCTGGACATGGCGTTGGACCTGTTAGGCTGATAGAAGGAAACATGGATCAATTCCAATACAAAAATATACTGCAAGAAACAATGTTACCATATGCCGAAGACGTGCTTCCGGTTATTTGGACATTCCAGCACGACAATGATCCAAAGCATACTGCACGCACCATTAAGGAATTCCTCACATCACAATCAGTTTCTGTCTTAGATTGGCCAGCCAACAGCCCAGATCTTAACCCAATAGAGCATCTTTGGTGCGAAGTCAAGAAAAAGGTTTCATATCGACAGTGTGGCAATTTGAGAGAGCTGTACGACGTTTTCTTAGAAGAATGGAACTCTATTTCTCTTGCGAAATGTCAAAAATTGATAGATTCAATGCCTCGCCGGTGTAAAGCCGTAATTAAAAGCCGTGGACATGCTACTAACTATTAATTTTAATTCAAATGTATTAAATTGCTTTTTTTTTCTATACCAACTTCACATTAATATGATTTATTTAATCTAAGTTTCATATAAAACAACTCTCGAGCAGTTTAATAAATCGTTCTTAATTATTTGTCCAGCTTCATTACTATTTGAATTTATTAGTATAGATAACAAATAAAATTTGTAAAAAAAAATGTTAGCAATTATACACTATTATTCTTAATCCCGTTTGCTCTATCCATGTGGCTATTTTATAACATAACTTGTTACTTCTAAGAAGGAACACAACTAGACATATGACATGATTTAGATAAAAAAAGTCGGAAACTTCAAATCGTTCTTAATTGTATGACCACCACTGTAGGTGTCGCAAAGTACAGTGTCAAAGTGATCTTGACACAATAACATAAGATTCAAAGCAGGTTTACGTTTTGTCGAGGCGCGGCGCTGAAAAGGTTAATCTGCCGCGCTCGAGTAACTTCACAAATCCCCTCTTGGGCTCCGCTACTATAAGTGCGTCTGCATTCCAGGATGGTGGAAGCGCAGTCGGACCCGATGGAGCCGCCGCGCTTCCAGATCAACAAGAAGATCCCGCGCGCCGCGCCCTCCCCGCCCGCGCCCGTGCTGCACTCCCCCCCGCGCCGCGTGTCCGTCAAGCAGCAGCGCGACTGGAAGGTGCCGCCCTGCGTGTCGCACTGGAAGAACGCCAAGGGTACGTCTAGACATGAGGCCACATGACCACGGTGCGCCCGCAGAATAACTAATAGTATTAAGAGCCCGTTCACACAGCATCAACTTTTGTCGGATCTACTAACTGTCGGATCCTGTAAAACCGGATTATATCATCCGGTCCGGATCTGAGATTTTGCAGGATTCTTGATCCGAGCTCGTGTGAATGCAAGTATTGAAATACTATTGCCACTAAACCGGATCCGGTATTTTTTCGGACGACCGGACCGATTTGTAGTCGCAAAATAAGACGACACATTTTCCAGAATCCGTTTTATTACCGGATACAGCAACCGTATGCTTGTGTGAACGCGTGCGTTGAATTACTGCTGTCACTAAAACGGATCCTGCTGTCTCTGTGTGAACGGGCTCTAAAGTAAGTATAGAAGGTTCACTCTCGAACAAAAGTCAACTTTAGGTATAAAAATTTGCCTACTCTTACGAACGTTAACTACTTGCACGCAAAATTGAAACTTATCGTGTGAGGTACGAGCGTTTATAATCCGTTGGGCACCGCTGAACCGAAACCAAGAGCACAGGGTTCCCACTCGCCGATATTAAGTGTATATTAATTCAGTGAACTACCATTAAACGCAACAGTATCTTTTATACGGTTACCTATCATATTCTCGAAAAGCTCATTTCCGAATATTAAAATTCCGAAAACGAAACTCCTTTTTTTCATTTTCCAAGTTTTTGTTTGTCCGAAATTTTATTTACCATATTTTCTTTTGCCAATTGTTTTAAAAACCATTTTTTTATTTGCCAAATGATCCAAAATCCAACTGCATGAAATTCCGTAGGATCATTTGCCAAATATATATTTATTCCGCAAAATTATTATTCCGCAAAGGTCAGGGGTACAAAAGGCGACCATACAATTATGTGTGGAGCGTAATATTCATTTTGTTGTTTAATGTTGCCCAAATATTTTATTGAGTTTGCTATGTGGGTAGGGGGTTTTGTAGGTGGTTATAAAAAAAAAACTAATACCAAAGGCTAATGCGGGAGCTTCGCTCCGCTACGCTCCCGCATTAGCCTTTGAACCTAATCTATCCGAGTCGCTTCCGCTCCGAACCGTCTTGCTCGCTCGCTAAAAATTAAGCAATGTTGTCTTACTCTGATGTTAGGTTAGGTAGAAAATAAACTCTTACTTTCGGCTTTTCGTTACATTTAGATTATGAAAATATGGCAACTGATTAGGTTGGCAAATAAAAAAATGGATTATTGTAATTCGGGATTTTGAATTTGTTGGCAAATAAAACTGTAATTAAATGAATCCGTGGCATTGTGAAGTTGTGGAAAAACAAAACATATGGATTTTAAAAAGTCTGATAACCGTTTTCGGATAAATGAAATTCGAGTAAAGGAGTTTCTAAACATCGATAGGTTACCCTTTTATACGGATATAAGATCGTTTAGAAGTCGTTTAGTTGTTTGTTGCAAAAATCACAGAAAAATATTTACCCGCGACGCGGCTAGCGTGCGCACCGAACGCCGACCGACAACCTACTGCCATACGCCTGCCCGGGAGGCGCGCCACACGAACATACCTAAACTGCGGACTGAAACCCCCCCCCCCCCTGGTGCGGCGTCGTGCGTGACACGGCGCAGCACATTGCCGCACCGTGTAGATGCGTGAATCAATTTTTTAGTGCCTCCCGTTGCTATGGTTACACAAATTTTGCCCCTTGGATAACCTAAGCATTTTTCGAAACAGTATGAAGTGTCACTTGGACAACCGGGGACAGAGTAAACAACACAAAAGTTGATTCACCCAAATACATTTTGCAGTGTCGTCTTGACGGTGCGGTGCCGTTTCAATAAAAATGTACATCGATTTATGTGTCTTATCCAGTTTTTAATAAGCACCCCTCCCCCAGGCTACACGATTCCCCTGGACAAGCGGCTCGCCGCCGACGGCCGTGGCCTTCAACAAGTCCACATCAACGAGAACTTCTCCAAACTGGCTGAGGCCCTGTACATAGCCGACCGGAAGGCGCGAGAGGCCGTGGAAGCCAGGGCGCAGCTGGAGAGGAGGCTGGCGCAGCGGGAGAAGGAGAAGAAGGAGGAGCATCTCAGGGTGCTGGCGCAGAGGGCCAGGGACCATAGAGCTGGTGAGTTTACTTGCCAATTTCACAAAGCTGGCCGTTGCGCTGGACATACCTGACTAGAAGGCGAGAAGAGGCTCGTGCAGCGTAACAAAGATACGGCAGACCACATGATAGCTGGCAAATTTAGTTAAGAACTTTTCCGAGCTGGATGTAACTCATATATTTCATACTAAATACAAACTGAAACATGAAATAACCCAGAAAAAAGACCAATGCTGGGAATCGAACCCAGGTCCTCGGCATTCCGTGCCGCGTGCTTACCCCTACACCACCACTGGTCAGGAGTTTACACGCAAATTTTTCCTATGCATCATACATTCTAGCCTGCCATCATCACTTATGCAGTGATACAGCGCCATCTATGTTCAGTTCTCATCGAGAAACATCAACACTCCTTCGGATGTATTGGTCTTTTTTCTGGGGTTTTATAAAAGAAAGACATGCAATTTTCACAGAATATACATTCTTGTGGTCACTATGACAACAAAGAATAAAATAAACTAAAGTATAACGAATAGGGTCTCCATGCGTCAAATAGGGATATTGACACCACCAATCAACTGACGTGACGTACTTTTTATGAGCTGTCAAAACACAATAATTCTCCCATAGAGTTTGAATGGCAATAGCAACTTATGATGTCACTTCTTCGCCAACTCCATCAACTAACTATTTATTTGTTTTAAAGCAACAATGAATCTAATTTTGCAGTTAATCAAAGATTAATCTGGTTTTCAGGGCTAAAATAAACAGTTTTTACCGGAGTCGTGTCTCCGAATTATTTTTTAATGGCGTCAACATCCCTATTTGTTTTTTTCGGTGCGGTAGTATGAAAACCTTCGTGTTCGATCCTGACTCGTACTTGGCCAGTTTTTTAACATGAGTTCATTTTTAATGCAAACTTATACTTACCCTTGTGTAACGAATAGTTCTATTTCTTTCCCAGGCATTAGGGCTCCGGAAGAGGAGCCCGAGCTTCCGGCGGAGGTGGACGAGAGCGGTCTGACTGCCGGCGAGCGAGACAAGCTGCGGGCTGACAGACACAAGGAGCGCCAGAGGGACAGGAACCTGGCGAGAGCGGCGCCCGACAAGAGGTAACTGGGAGTTAACCGAAATAGGAGTTTTCATACTAAATACAAACTGAAACATAGATGCACGGAAAAAAACCCAGAAAAAAGACCAGTGCTGGGATGGGAATCGAACCCAGGTCCTTGGCATTCCGTGCCACGTGCTAAACCCCTACACCACCACTGGTCAGGAGTTTAGGCACAAATTTTTCCTATGCATCATACATTCCAGCCTGCTATCATCACTTTTGCAGCTTTTTGTTAGTTCCGAAGGAGTGTTGATGTTTCTCGATGAGAACTGAATATAGATGGCGCTGTTTCACTGCAAAAGTGATGATAGCAGGATGGAATGTATGATCCATAGGAAAAATTTGTGTCTAAACTCCTGACCAGTGGTGGTGTAGGGGAATAGCACGCGGCACGGCATGCCGAGGACCTGGGTTCGATTCCCAGCATTGGTCTTTTTTCTGGGATTTTTTCTGTGCATCTATCTATGTTTCAGTTTGTATTTAGTATGAAAAATAAAGAATACGAAAAGATTATAAAGAGCGCACCCCCTAAATTACGTCAAAACATTGTTCGGCGCAGTAAGTTATAATAGTTAGTAAGTGATAGAAACATATCGTGGATTAAGAATGTATCGTATGTTTCCAGATCGAAGTTAGTGAAGGACCGCGAGCGCGACATATCGGAACAGATCGCGCTCGGCATGCCGGCCAAGGCGAACCAGGGCAGCGAGGCTATGTTCGACCAGCGGCTCTTCAACAACAGCAAGGGAATGGACAGCGGTAAGTTTATACTTACTTTAAACGACCGACGACCGCTTTAGCCTAGTTGGTAGTGACCCTGCCTACGACGCAAGAGGTCCTGGGTTCGAATCCCGGTAAGGGCATTCATTTGTGTGATGAGCACGAATATTTGTTCCTGAGCCATGGATGTTTTCTATGTATTAAAGTATTTATTTATCTATACTATAAGTATGTTTCTCGTCGCCTAGTACCCATAGTACAAGCTTTGCTTAGTTTGGGACTAGGTCGATTTGTGTAAGATTGCCCCTTAATATTTATTTATTTATTATTTTATTTAAAGGCCGACAACAGATTGGTGACTCAATTGAGTTGCTGATATTTATGGGCGGTGGTGATCATTTTCCATCAGATGACCCGCTTGCTCGTTTGCCTCCCTCTCATAATAAATACAAAAAGATACTTCATATCTAACTTGTTAAAAGTTGGCTCAGTAGCGCCATCTCTTGTCCGGGTGAGCGGGTGGGTAGTTCCGAAGGAGTGTTGAAGTCTCGATGAGGGTATAACATAGATGCGCGCTGTATCACTGCATAAGGTGATTATTTAACAGATTGAAATGTACGATGTATGGGAAAAATTCGTGTCTAAACTCTAGACCAGTGGTGGTGTAGTGGTATGGCACGCGGCACGGAATGCTGAGGACCTGGGTTCGATGCCCAGCATTGGTCTTTTTTCTGGGGTTTTTTCTGTGCATCTATACAGGGTGTTTGGTAGCTACGTGCAAAGCTTTAAGGGGGTGATAGTCAAGGTATTTTTGAACATTTTTAGCCATATATGTCTTAGCCGAAATTTGTTTTTTTTTTTAAATTGAAGACTTAGAAGTTTTAGGAAAATACCCATAATTTGATAGTCACGAGTCAATATTGCCCCAATGAGCGTTAATTTGGAAATTTTAAATATGGCACAGAATAACGACGTAGACTTGTCTTTTTCACATGTTATTTACTAGTAAAATTTCAAGACTAGTGCATTCTTAGCGAGTGCTCCCTGAGTTAGGTTTTTACTTTTTATCTCAGATTTAGCAAGCAATGTCAATGAGTGATACCTTAAAAGAAAGAGCAATAAACAGGCATGTTTCTAAAAATGTTTGAACATTTCAAGGATTTTTTTTTTTATGGCACACAAAAATGACTCTGTTCCAACCTAAGACATTTTTAGTAATTTCGAATGCCTCCATTTTGTTTTTTTGGCAAGAAAGACACTTAAAAATTACTTCATTTGGTCCAATACACATTAAACTATCCGAAATAAAAGATTTGGTTTCCAAATTAACGCTCATTGGGGCAATATTGACTCGTGACTATCAAATTCTGGGTATTTTTCTAAAAATTCAAAGTCTTTAATTTAAAAAAAAATATCAAATTTCGGCTAAGATATATGGCTAAAAATGTTCAAAAATACCTCGGCTATCACCCTCTTAACCCCTCGAGCGACCTAGGCACACACTGTGTGCCTAAACTAACTGTCAAAATTTGCAAATTTTTGTTTCTAGTTTCGATCACCTTTTAACATAGGGTACTTAGAAAAAATTACCCAAAAATGTCGCCGATCGCGCGACGGGTTAAAGCTTTGCACGTAGCTACCAAACACCCTGTATATCAGTTTGTATTTAGTATGAAAAATAAAAAAAGTGTAGCTAAACCTCTTAACTGAGTCCTCGCCCGCGCGGTACAGGGGCTGGGGGGCATGACGACAAAGGGGCCGGGAAAGGTGCGGGCGGCGAGTGCGCCTCGTGTGCCGCCCGCACCTCTCCCGACCCCCTTTGTCGTCAAACCCCCAGCCCCTGTACCGCGCGGACGAAGACTCGGTCAAACGGTTTAGCTATAGTAACTACACTTGACGTCAAAAATATCGCGCATCATCGAAAATCAGATTCAAATGGATCTAGCCCAATTAATATTAGTATCAATTAACAATGTTTAGTTTCATTTCTGAGGTACGCAAGGTAACTAACGAACCTAATCAGGTTAAACTAGGGGTGGTTTGAAAGTGTTTTTATTGCAGGGGACTTCACCCTCCGAGCCCCCCTTTTCTTTTTTGCTACAATACAATAGTTAAGTGCTGTAATTGTAGCCATTTTAATGACATGCAAAATGATTCTTAGGACAGTAAGTATTTCGATGTTCGAGTTATCAATATTAGGACGAACATGCTTTATTACTTTCACCCCCTGTTTCACCATCCATTGATCAAATTTATTTGACGGATAAATGTGATGCCGTCTCTGTTTGTTTTGTTCGAATAGACTGAGACGGCATCACATTTATCCGTCAGTTAAAATTATTCGATGGGTGGTGAAACAGCCCCTTAAATGTGTGTTTAGTTCGCTTTTGTGCATCTGTTTCTCTTGTTAACTTTTGATTTCATGTTTTTGTGTACAATAAAGTTTTACATACACACATGTGAGTACTATAAGCAAAAATGAATAGGATAAACGAGTAGTATGCCAATCAACATTATGCCAAACAGTCTCAACCAAAAAATTTTTGGACACATTATGCGATAGGGGCCATCCATAAAGTACGATACACCAATTTTAATCAATTTGGACCCCCCCCCCCCTTGTCACACTTATTACTATGAAGACAGCCATTATTTTGTTCTTGTGTCACAGATCGCTTGACCGCCTCCCCCCGCGTGACGCGTGACGTACTTTATGGACGGCCCCATACGGCAGGCACTCATTGACACCCCTCCCCTAATGACTGGCCTCTAATAGCGTGTGTTTGTCAGGCTACGGCGACGACGAGGCGTATAACGTGTACGACAAGCCGTGGCGCAACCAAGACACCGTGGGCGCGCACATCTACCGCCCCACGAGGAACAAGGATAAGGATAACTACGGCGGCGACCTGGAAACCATCGCCAACACTCGCAGGTACGCTGACAACGATTTGCTTATTGCTAGACTCTGTCTATTTAACAGAGAATGCACGTAATTGGTCAGCGATAAGGACGATGCACCGGCACAAGATAGGTTTACATGCCTGTCAAAATTTAGTCATCATTCTGTCAAAGGTTTACGTTAATAAGTTTGAAGCTTCCGGTTCCCTGTCTCGTTTAGCTTTTGTTGCTTGAGAAAATTCAATGTCAGACAGTACGAGAGACAGATGAAAAAATTCCAACAAACGGCATGTAAGCCGAGCCCGCCATCGACGTGCGATTGTTGACGCCCACTGACAGTTTCTTGTCCTTTTCATTTGCATACAAAAGTGCAACAGAGAGAACGCTTTGCTAACTCTGTTAAATAGACAGGGTATAGACGTTCTTAGGGATGCGTAAAAATATATATAATGTGGATATCGATATCGATACTCTTACCTTTTCTTTATATTCAGTTTTATAACCAATTTTTTTAGACTAATATTAACATGTTTATTTTGCGATCCATGATAATAGGGTAGTGTCCTGGGTAAAAAAAACACTATTACAATTAGTCCGACATTTAAATTATCAAAAAATATTGAACACATTTTTTTTCTTTTGTCAATTGAACAAAAAACGACAAAGATAAAGCGCGACTAAGTTCGGGAGTGGGGGCTCGTGACGTCACGGTTCGCTAAAAAGTGTAGCGAATCGTGACGTCACGCGGAACTTCAACATACAATATCTCCGTCATTTTTTGTTCAATTGACAAAAGAAAAAATACGTGTCCAATATTTTTTGATAATTTAAATGACGAACTAATTAGATTTTTTTAGGAAACTAGCCTATTATTGTCGTCAGAATTAGAGTCCATTATGAATAGAAAAAATCACTATGATTGCTATTTTTTTGATGTTTCTAGTTGCAGGGCAGTGCATGAACTTAGAGATAAACCTTTTTCATAGAGGTGTAATACAGGTCACTTATATTGATAATAAATTATTTACCTCAATAGATAGTCAATGGCATCTTATAACAATATTTCTGATTATTTAGATGTGTTTACGAGCACATTTTATTCCTGGTGAATGGAACCTGGTGGGCACGTCGTATATCCCTGTCGGTGTGAATTGTCCCGTGATATTTATTTGAGAGAGAGAGAGAGAGAGAGATGTTTATTTACACATATTCGATACAAACACAGAAAAGAAATACATTTGACAGGAAATATACAAATAAGTATCGAATAGTATAAATTGTAAATTTATTTATGGATGTGCTTAGGTTCGTGGCGGACAAGGAGTTCGCGGGCACGAGCAGCGGCGCCGCGCGCTCCGGCCCCGTGCAGTTCGAGAAGGATGCGCCCGCGCACCGCACCGAACAGGTCGGCACTAACGATTTCAATGTAATTTGCTCGGGTTGATATCTGTGAAAACTCGTGGTTTCGAATGTTAGCAAAAAAAAGGCAAAAAAAAAGTAAACGTTTGTTGTATTGGAGCCACCCTTAAATATTTCATCATCATCATCCCAGCCTATTTATATACGTCCCACTGCAGGGCACAGGCTTCCTCTCAGAATGAGAGGGCTTGGGCCGTAGTTCCCACGCAGGCCCAGTGCGGTTTGGGAACTATTTTATTTTAATTTAATTATTTATTTTTAAATTTTAACTAAATATTCTGTGAATATTTCAAGCGTCTACTTGTTGCCGTTATCAATATTGAGCAACAATGAGCAAACAAATCACTTTTGTTGTATGGGAGCCCCCCTAAATATTTATTTTATTTTGTTTTTTAGTATTTGTTGTTATAGCGGCAACCGAAATACATCATCTGTGAATATTTCGTGATATACAGCCTGGTGACGGACGGACGGACAGCGAAGTCTCAGTAAGGCTGGTTTTAGTGTCACGCGGACGGTCAGTACGGATTGCTACGCATGGACCAATATGTATTAAGCTAAGGGAGCGTTTTAGAGTAATGCGGGCGGCTCCGTACGGAAGACCGTCCGCGCGGACACCAGTTTAAGGCTGCGTTTCCACCAGAGATGTGCGAGGATGCGTTGCGAGGGATGTGTTTGTCATGAACCAATAGAAACACTTCATTCACTTAGGGCTTTTTAAATGAAGTTTTTCTATTGGTTCATGACAAACACATCCCTCGCAACGCATCCTCGCACAGCTCCGGTGGATACGCAGCCTAATACATATTGGTCCGTGCGTAGCAATCCGCACGGACGGTCTGCGTGACACTAAAACCAGCCTAATAGGGTCCCGTTTTTATTCTTTGGGTACTGAACCCTAAAAAGATATCCGAGCAATGTTTGGAAATATTTACTCAGAAAGTATTCTGGCCATCGATAATATCTCTAAAGTGTTTTATTTGTACAGCCGAGCCGCAGCGCGCCGGAGGCCGACTTTGACCCGTTCGGCCTGGATCGGTTCCTGAGCGAAGCCAAGCGCGCGGACAAGGGCGGCCGCAAGCGCGACCACGAGCGGCCCGCGCAGCCCGCGCAGCACCCCAAGCGCCGGCGCGACTGAGGTCAGCCCACCACACCCTAGCACCCTAACCAAGCGCGCGCACAAGGGCGGCCGCAAGCGCGACCACGAGCGGCCCGCGCAGCCCGCGCAGCACCCCAAGCGCCGGCGCGACTGAGGTCAGCCCACCACACCCTAGCACCCTAACCAAGCGCGCGCACAAGGGCGGCCGCAAGCGCGACCACGAGCGGCCCGCGCAGCCCGCGCAGCACCCCAAGCGCCGGCGCGACTGAGGTCAGCCCACCACACCCTAGCACCCTAACCAAGCGCGCGCACAAGGGCGGCCGCAAGCGCGACCACGAGCGGCCCGCGCAGCCCGCGCAGCACCCCAAGCGCCGGCGCGACTGAGGTCAGCCCACCACACCCTAGCACCCTAACCAAGCGCGCGCACAAGGGCGGCCGCAAGCGCGACCACGAGCGGCCCGCGCAGCCCGCGCAGCACCCCAAGCGCCGGCGCGACTGAGGTCAGCCCACCACACCCTAGCACCCTAACCAAGCGCGCGCACAAGGGCGGCCGCAAGCGCGACCACGAGCGGCCCGCGCAGCCCGCGCAGCACCCCAAGCGCCGGCGCGACTGAGGTCAGCCCACCACACCCTAGCACCCTAACCAAGCGCGCGCACAAGGGCGGCCGCAAGCGCGACCACGAGCGGCCCGCGCAGCCCGCGCAGCACCCCAAGCGCCGGCGCGACTGAGGTCAGCCCACCACACCCTAGCACCCTAACCAAGCGCGCGCACAAGGGCGGCCGCAAGCGCGACCACGAGCGGCCCGCGCAGCCCGCGCAGCACCCCAAGCGCCGGCGCGACTGAGGTCAGCCCACCACACCCTAGCACCCTAACCAAGCGCGCGCACAAGGGCGGCCGCAAGCGCGACCACGAGCGGCCCGCGCAGCCCGCGCAGCACCCCAAGCGCCGGCGCGACTGAGGTCAGCCCACCACACCCTAGCACCCTAACCAAGCGCGCGCACAAGGGCGGCCGCAAGCGCGACCACGAGCGGCCCGCGCAGCCCGCGCAGCACCCCAAGCGCCGGCGCGACTGAGGTCAGCCCACCACACCCTAGCACCCTAACCAAGCGCGCGCACAAGGGCGGCCGCAAGCGCGACCACGAGCGGCCCGCGCAGCCCGCGCAGCACCCCAAGCGCCGGCGCGACTGAGGTCAGCCCACCACACCCTAGCACCCTAACCAAGCGCGCGCACAAGGGCGGCCGCAAGCGCGACCACGAGCGGCCCGCGCAGCCCGCGCAGCACCCCAAGCGCCGGCGCGACTGAGGTCAGCCCACCACACCCTAGCACCCTAACCAAGCGCGCGCACAAGGGCGGCCGCAAGCGCGACCACGAGCGGCCCGCGCAGCCCGCGCAGCACCCCAAGCGCCGGCGCGACTGAGGTCAGCCCACCACACCCTAGCACCCTAACCAAGCGCGCGCACAAGGGCGGCCGCAAGCGCGACCACGAGCGGCCCGCGCAGCCCGCGCAGCACCCCAAGCGCCGGCGCGACTGAGGTCAGCCCACCACACCCTAGCACCCTAACCAAGCGCGCGCACAAGGGCGGCCGCAAGCGCGACCACGAGCGGCCCGCGCAGCCCGCGCAGCACCCCAAGCGCCGGCGCGACTGAGGTCAGCCCACCACACCCTAGCACCCTAACCAAGCGCGCGCACAAGGGCGGCCGCAAGCGCGACCACGAGCGGCCCGCGCAGCCCGCGCAGCACCCCAAGCGCCGGCGCGACTGAGGTCAGCCCACCACACCCTAGCACCCTAACCAAGCGCGCGCACAAGGGCGGCCGCAAGCGCGACCACGAGCGGCCCGCGCAGCCCGCGCAGCACCCCAAGCGCCGGCGCGACTGAGGTCAGCCCACCACACCCTAGCACCCTAACCAAGCGCGCGCACAAGGGCGGCCGCAAGCGCGACCACGAGCGGCCCGCGCAGCCCGCGCAGCACCCCAAGCGCCGGCGCGACTGAGGTCAGCCCACCACACCCTAGCACCCTAACCAAGCGCGCGCACAAGGGCGGCCGCAAGCGCGACCACGAGCGGCCCGCGCAGCCCGCGCAGCACCCCAAGCGCCGGCGCGACTGAGGTCAGCCCACCACACCCTAGCACCCTAACCAAGCGCGCGCACAAGGGCGGCCGCAAGCGCGACCACGAGCGGCCCGCGCAGCCCGCGCAGCACCCCAAGCGCCGGCGCGACTGAGGTCAGCCCACCACACCCTAGCACCCTAACCAAGCGCGCGCACAAGGGCGGCCGCAAGCGCGACCACGAGCGGCCCGCGCAGCCCGCGCAGCACCCCAAGCGCCGGCGCGACTGAGGTCAGCCCACCACACCCTAGCACCCTAACCAAGCGCGCGCACAAGGGCGGCCGCAAGCGCGACCACGAGCGGCCCGCGCAGCCCGCGCAGCACCCCAAGCGCCGGCGCGACTGAGGTCAGCCCACCACACCCTAGCACCCTAACCAAGCGCGCGCACAAGGGCGGCCGCAAGCGCGACCACGAGCGGCCCGCGCAGCCCGCGCAGCACCCCAAGCGCCGGCGCGACTGAGGTCAGCCCACCACACCCTAGCACCCTAACCAAGCGCGCGCACAAGGGCGGCCGCAAGCGCGACCACGAGCGGCCCGCGCAGCCCGCGCAGCACCCCAAGCGCCGGCGCGACTGAGGTCAGCCCACCACACCCTAGCACCCTAACCAAGCGCGCGCACAAGGGCGGCCGCAAGCGCGACCACGAGCGGCCCGCGCAGCCCGCGCAGCACCCCAAGCGCCGGCGCGACTGAGGTCAGCCCACCACACCCTAGCACCCTAACCAAGCGCGCGCACAAGGGCGGCCGCAAGCGCGACCACGAGCGGCCCGCGCAGCCCGCGCAGCACCCCAAGCGCCGGCGCGACTGAGGTCAGCCCACCACACCCTAGCACCCTAACCAAGCGCGCGCACAAGGGCGGCCGCAAGCGCGACCACGAGCGGCCCGCGCAGCCCGCGCAGCACCCCAAGCGCCGGCGCGACTGAGGTCAGCCCACCACACCCTAGCACCCTAACCAAGCGCGCGCACAAGGGCGGCCGCAAGCGCGACCACGAGCGGCCCGCGCAGCCCGCGCAGCACCCCAAGCGCCGGCGCGACTGAGGTCAGCCCACCACACCCTAGCACCCTAACCAAGCGCGCGCACAAGGGCGGCCGCAAGCGCGACCACGAGCGGCCCGCGCAGCCCGCGCAGCACCCCAAGCGCCGGCGCGACTGAGGTCAGCCCACCACACCCTAGCACCCTAACCAAGCGCGCGCACAAGGGCGGCCGCAAGCGCGACCACGAGCGGCCCGCGCAGCCCGCGCAGCACCCCAAGCGCCGGCGCGACTGAGGTCAGCCCACCACACCCTAGCACCCTAACCAAGCGCGCGCACAAGGGCGGCCGCAAGCGCGACCACGAGCGGCCCGCGCAGCCCGCGCAGCACCCCAAGCGCCGGCGCGACTGAGGTCAGCCCACCACACCCTAGCACCCTAACCAAGCGCGCGCACAAGGGCGGCCGCAAGCGCGACCACGAGCGGCCCGCGCAGCCCGCGCAGCACCCCAAGCGCCGGCGCGACTGAGGTCAGCCCACCACACCCTAGCACCCTAACCAAGCGCGCGCACAAGGGCGGCCGCAAGCGCGACCACGAGCGGCCCGCGCAGCCCGCGCAGCACCCCAAGCGCCGGCGCGACTGAGGTCAGCCCACCACACCCTAGCACCCTAACCAAGCGCGCGCACAAGGGCGGCCGCAAGCGCGACCACGAGCGGCCCGCGCAGCCCGCGCAGCACCCCAAGCGCCGGCGCGACTGAGGTCAGCCCACCACACCCTAGCACCCTAACCAAGCGCGCGCACAAGGGCGGCCGCAAGCGCGACCACGAGCGGCCCGCGCAGCCCGCGCAGCACCCCAAGCGCCGGCGCGACTGAGGTCAGCCCACCACACCCTAGCACCCTAACCAAGCGCGCGCACAAGGGCGGCCGCAAGCGCGACCACGAGCGGCCCGCGCAGCCCGCGCAGCACCCCAAGCGCCGGCGCGACTGAGGTCAGCCCACCACACCCTAGCACCCTAACCAAGCGCGCGCACAAGGGCGGCCGCAAGCGCGACCACGAGCGGCCCGCGCAGCCCGCGCAGCACCCCAAGCGCCGGCGCGACTGAGGTCAGCCCACCACACCCTAGCACCCTAACCAAGCGCGCGCACAAGGGCGGCCGCAAGCGCGACCACGAGCGGCCCGCGCAGCCCGCGCAGCACCCCAAGCGCCGGCGCGACTGAGGTCAGCCCACCACACCCTAGCACCCTAACCAAGCGCGCGCACAAGGGCGGCCGCAAGCGCGACCACGAGCGGCCCGCGCAGCCCGCGCAGCACCCCAAGCGCCGGCGCGACTGAGGTCAGCCCACCACACCCTAGCACCCTAACCAAGCGCGCGCACAAGGGCGGCCGCAAGCGCGACCACGAGCGGCCCGCGCAGCCCGCGCAGCACCCCAAGCGCCGGCGCGACTGAGGTCAGCCCACCACACCCTAGCACCCTAACCAAGCGCGCGCACAAGGGCGGCCGCAAGCGCGACCACGAGCGGCCCGCGCAGCCCGCGCAGCACCCCAAGCGCCGGCGCGACTGAGGTCAGCCCACCACACCCTAGCACCCTAACCAAGCGCGCGCACAAGGGCGGCCGCAAGCGCGACCACGAGCGGCCCGCGCAGCCCGCGCAGCACCCCAAGCGCCGGCGCGACTGAGGTCAGCCCACCACACCCTAGCACCCTAACCAAGCGCGCGCACAAGGGCGGCCGCAAGCGCGACCACGAGCGGCCCGCGCAGCCCGCGCAGCACCCCAAGCGCCGGCGCGACTGAGGTCAGCCCACCACACCCTAGCACCCTAACCAAGCGCGCGCACAAGGGCGGCCGCAAGCGCGACCACGAGCGGCCCGCGCAGCCCGCGCAGCACCCCAAGCGCCGGCGCGACTGAGGTCAGCCAGTCCACCACACCCTAAACACCAAGGATGATATAGACTGGATTGGCAGTCGCCATGGTACGGATCGGCCGCGGTTTTTGTAGTTCGGTTATTAAATCTAGATGGCGCTGGAATATAGCCAGAGGCTTTGAAGGCATAATAAGACTACAGATGTTTCATATTACTACAAATGTATTATTTTTCAAAAATATTGCATAATAATACATTTGCAGTGATATGAAATATCTGTATAGTATTACCACTTATATAAGTTACATCGGCAATAATCGTTTGCGCAGAATGGTACAACCTATCACCGACTGAAACCGAACATGTATACCAATGAGATTAAAACATTAATATTTTACCTTATGGCTTCAAATACAAGAACAACACGGACTCATGCTATCTCGCTCTTAATATAAGTACATTTGAGGTTTTTCTAACGTGAGGCATCGAATTTATTGTATAAAATAGCACAATAAAATATCAATGGAATCTTTACCGAATTTACTCAATCTTTGTTATGACAGCATAAACAAGCTTGGTTGCTAACCAATTGGCGCGTACGAAACAACCAATAGTGGACAATCACGTGACGCATGTACGCACGTATTGGCTGAAAATTTTTCGCTCCACATCAAAAT
Source organism: Archips xylosteana (assembly GCA_947563465.1). Lineage (NCBI taxonomy): Eukaryota > Metazoa > Arthropoda > Insecta > Lepidoptera > Tortricidae > Archips > Archips xylosteana. Next base: position 4,278,979 of record OX387369.1, read on the forward strand.
AAGTTTTCTGCGCAGGTACATCGGCGTAACTTATATAAGTGGTAATCAATAAATCTTATTGTTTTGCCTTCAAAGCCTCTGGCTATATTTCAGCGCCATCTAATAATCGAACTACAAAAACCGCGGCCGATCCGTACTATGGCGACTGCCAATCCAGTCTATATCATCCTTGTAAACATTTAGGGCCACTTGCACAGTCTAGGGTTAAAATAGTACATTGTGCATCAAGGGCCGTAAGGCTGCGTTTCCACGAGAGATGTGCGAGGATGCGTTGCGAGGGATGTGTTTGTCATCAACCAATAGAAACACTTCATTTACCTATCCTAGCTCAGCTCAGCTCTGGTGGAAACAACTTAGCGGAGCGAGGTTTTTGTACATACAAAACAAAAGAAGGGAAAGATGTGTTGCGAGGGATGTGTTGCGAGGTATGTGTTGCTAGGCGGCGTTGCTCCGCTCCCGCCTCACCGCACCCCGCCCGCTTATTTGAAAAGAGCCCGCTACGCATCCTCGCACCGCTCAGCTACCTCGCACATCTTTGGTGGAAACATTCACACCGTTACACATCCTCGTTACACAGCCTCGCACCGCTCAGCTACCTCGCACATCTTTGGTGGAAACATTCACACCGTTACACAGCCTCGCACCGCTCAGCTACCTCGCACATCTTTGGTGGAAACATTCACACCGTTACACAGCCTCGCACCGCTCAGCTACCTCGCACATCTTTGGTGGAAACATTCACACCGTTACACATCCTCGTTACACAGCCTCGCACCGCTTAGCTACCTCGCACATCTCTGGTGAAAACGCAGCCAAGTAGGGGATTACTAATGAGAGTCTATTAGAAGCACGACGCCGAAGGCGGAGGGCTTTTAATGGCTCGAGTTTGTAAGCCCCTTACTGCCCGTGATACACACAATGATTTTCATCACATTGCGAGGAAAAAAAATCCAAAATAGTAGATTGATAACCAAGGGTGGAACGTGAACCATTTCACCTGAGATATTTCGAGGGGTTCGAGGGTGAAATGGGTAATTTCACCCGAGTTAAACATTCTATTTTTTATTTCGACTGTGAGGAAAGTAAATACTACACGCACATATTAAAACCAACCGCGGACGTCAGCGGCGCTGTGCAATGGCCCAACAACGTTATCTTTATTTGTACGCTCTACTGACGACCAGATGGCCTAGTGGTTAGAGACCCTGACTATGAAGCTTGAGGTCCCGGGTTCGATTCCCGTGTCGGGGCAGATATTTGTATGAATAATACGAATGTTTGTTCTCGGGTCTTGGGTGTTTAATATGTATTTAAGTATGTATCTATCTATATAAGTATGTTTATCCATTGCCTAGTACCCATAACACAAGCTTTGCCCAGCTTACTTTGGGACTAGGTCAATTGGTGTGAATTGTCCCGTGATATTTATTTTTATTTATTATTTTTACTGACGTCCTTCCGATGCCGAAATGAGCACTTCCCAATGAGTACACCTAAAGTACACTTTCTCAGAAGATACACATTTTCAAAAAAGATGTATTTGTACATAATATTTATAAACAGCCGTGATATAAACGTGTGTATTTTAGATAAGTGTACTTTTGAAAAAATGCACTTAATACTCTTGCTTTTTTATTTCACTTGTACCCTAGACTAATTAATCAATTACCTTGTTTCAGATACGTCTGCAGCCTTACCACGGTTTTTGTATAAAGTTAATATTGTTTGTATAAATACTAGCGTTATAAGAATTACAGCAATATGTATTTCGACATGATTCTTGCAGAATTGAATGATGAATGTAGTTAAACAAATTTTTAGACGGATTGGGTGGTCTTTTAAATTCTGCACTGGGTACAGATGACGACTAGGCCTTTGTGAAAGGATTGTGCCCACCTGTGGGATGTAGGTTACTTTTTGCGGGGAATACCATAGAAGCAGAGCAATATAAATGTTATTGTTTGTATCAACGTCCAGAACTGACGGCGCCGCGTTGTTACTTTCCTTGCTATTTTTTGTATAACCATAGATTTTAACTTTATTTTATTAAATACAATGAAGTACGGTCGCGGAATGAAGAGATTCGTCATTTTTAAGTCGACTTTTGCTTGTAAACAAGTTTTTGACGTCAAGGTATCACACCAAATGAGTTAAATATCAAACTCCAATATGTCCACCCTAGTGATTCTTGATTTTTTAGTGAAAATAGAATAAAATAATGAAAATAAGGATCATATCTCCATGTCATTTGCGGACGTATTGGAGTTTGATCTCAAATTACAATGTTGATATTGACAGGAGCTGGTTGCATTTAGTTTTAATCATCGTAAGCGAATAGGTTTTATCACATCGTTTATCAGTATCTACATAAATCTACACAAAGATTCGACTTTTCTCCCTTCACAATATGGTAGAAAATCAATTGAATTTGTTCAGAATCTGCGTTGCTTTTAAATTAATTATGCATAGGTGTTATATAACACAATGATTAATTTTGTAATAGTGTATCTTACACTTTCACAGTCCAGTGACCCATGTGTGGGGCACGATAGCTCTTATTCCATTGTAATAAGGTTCTACTTTAAGGCACGGACAGGGAACGTGTTAATAGACGGGGCCAGGAAAAAGGATAATGCAAGTAACACTTCGATACAAACATGGCTTTTTAGTCAGATAGGCGTCTCGCGCTTGCTCGCGGCGGCTATTCTTATTATTTCTGTGGGGAATACCATCTATTGGTCCAACTTCGTGTCAAGTTGGCGGTTTTACTTTTAGACCTAACAGTTGGAGTTTCAAAAGTTGGACACCTTAATTCCGGTTGTCAAAATTAGAAGTTAAGTAAAGTGAATTATGGAAATATTTCTGAAATAAATGATTATTAATAGGGTGGACAACGGAACTTTTCCCAATCAGTTGTTTTGTATGATTATACCTAGAGACAGGAGTTTTCGTGACACTTTTTGTCATTTATCGACTTCCAATATAAAATTATATCGATACATTGTAAATCGCAACATATTAAAGAAGATTAAAAGTAGAGGTAAACAACAGGCGGTTTTATCGCTACAGAGCGATCTCTTTCAGTTGAAAATGTGAAATGGAGATATGAAATGAAAACAATGAGAAGTTAATAGTTAACAATTTCACATTTAATCAGTTCCAGTGTTACAAGGAACAATAAAATATTATTATAATTCTTGTTTAAAATTTCCAAATGTTGCTATCTAAAGGTCGAGAGATCGCTCATTAGCGATAAGACTGCCTGTTGTTTTTTTATACTATTAATCTTACTTTAAATATTGTATTCTGTATTTATCGATATGATATGTATATCGGATGTCAATAACTGAGAAATCCCTATGATAGCTCAAATGTGGCACGAGAATTCCGGCCTCTGGTTATACCATTTTCATCGTAACTGACATTGGCCCAAGCCTTAAGGCCGCCACTAAGGGAAATAATAATAATAGTTCTACTATTTGACGTGTCCAACTTTTTCGTCTCCAAATGACAGTTAATCATCATACGCTATTTAATTTGATGTGAAGCGCTAGAGTCCGAGAAAAGAGTAGAAAATGAATGAAACGTGAAATAAAAATGTTCACAGTGAATGGTTACCATTATTCAAGCTTACCTCAAAAGTAAAAAAAAACATATGTCACGGGACACACGACACCAATTGACCTAGTCCCAAAGTAAGGCGAGCTTGTGTCATAGGTACTGTCGCCATCACATAAGCATCGGAACATTCAAGTTGGTTAAAAATATCTGAACACGACAGTTTTGTCAATCACGTAGGGTCAACAGCATAAATAAGTGATCATTTCTGTACCTTGTCGTTTTCAATCGTTTGACAATTCAAAATCTGCAAACGTGGGTAACAGTATTCTAAAATTGGCTTTATTTGTAGGTCGTTAAAGTTGAATATGAAATGAAAGCAAACCATCTGTCAGCGGTAAACTTTATGTAATTTTACTGTAAATACAATACCCAAGATTTGAGAGCAAACATTCGTATTTTTTATCCATAATATCTGCCCCGACCAGGGCCCAATTGCATAACAAAGTACAACTAATATTACAAGTGGAACTCTTGCTTCAGTTATATTAACTGGAAAGGGAGTTCCGCTTGTATTATAAGTTGTACTTTGTTATGCAATTGGGCCCTGGGGGATCGAACCCTGAATCTCAAGCTTCGTAGTTAGATTTGCTAACCACTAACGTTAGTGTTAGTTAAGAAAATGGTAACTACAGCCTTCATTTTATTTATTTATTTTCTACTCTAATGTTGCACTCTGGCTGAATTTTCTTTTCAAAACTTAGTAAAAATGGAAGATATTGTAAAAATGCGAATCAGATTTTATATCTGTAATAATGTAATAAATAAGTATATCGACAAGTGTGTTTACTTTATGTTTTGCCTTATCGCCCACTTAAAGCTCCCATGATAACATACAAATGCTATTTCAACTTTAATGTAATGATTTTAAAGTCTGATTTGGTATCGTTCGTTGGCTCAATCTATGGCAAATGTTTACAGTGTTCTTTATCATTCAAAAATGTGTTATAAGTAAAAATACGTAGTTAGTATTTGTGTAATATTCGTTAAATAACTTAGGACTAATTGGATAATGAATGAATCGGATCCAGCCATTTGACCAACAAACAAAAACTTGTCTGTTAATAAATATATTACTTTAAACGTTATCAAATTCGGAAATCTTCTCGATTTTCGTGTTTATTTTATTACTAGCTGTTGCCCGCGACTGCGTCTGCGAAGAATCCGTTTATCGCTGTCCCGCGGGAATCGTGCAATTTTCCGGGATAAAAAGTATCCTATATGTTATATCAGGTTATAAACTGTGTGCTAAGTTTAATCAGAACCCGTCAAACCGTTTTAGCGTGAGGGTAACAAACATCCATCCAGACATCCATACAAACTCGCTTTTATAATGTTAGTAAGATCCCGCAGAGAAACTACGAGTATAGCCCTCTCCATCGCTTTCTGAGTGACCTTGAGCTTTCTTATGTTATGTATGAGGTCCATCGTTAGCGGCCACGTGTCAGTACCATAAGTTATCATATCACTGGCAACACACACTGGTTTGACTTGAGACACTGCGGTATAGATGATAAAGGTAACAGGTAATTGGTACAAATGACAAAATGCATAAAAAAGTACAAAATTTTTGTGCCACCAGCAGGTCATTTTGTATGAATATTTTAGAGGCAGGATTATGCTTTGGCTAACATGTTCTTTTAGTAAAAATGTTTCCAAAGCAGCATTCACTATGGTCTAGATGTCCTGGAGCCAGGAAGTTTTCAGAGCAGAATATTCCGGGGCCAAAATGTACAAAAAGCGATGTGCTTGTTGACATTATATTTTGACTTTTGATAATAATTTTTATTCATTTACTCAGACAATTACAGCCATTTTGTTAGTAAAAAGCATAAAAATAACTTATATCTATCATCTATTTGTTAGTAAGATAGTACAATTTGACTGTCAAATGTCAAATTTTGACAAAGAAATTTTTGAACCCATTGAGTATTTTGGGATCTTAAGAGGGTTTATACCTGGTGAGCTGGCAACGTTGCATTTTTGTTAGTTTTTCTCGATTATTCCATAAAAGTTGAATGAAAATTAAAAATGTTTTAAATACAAATTGTTCTAATATATAAGTTAATGTGTCTACTGCAATAATAATTCGTGATAGACTTTTGTTTTCTTTAAAAACCGTTAGGTAATAATTTGTTCGTTTTTAAAGAAAATAAAAGTCTATCACGAATTATTATTGCAGTAGACACATTAACTTATATATTAGAACAATTTGTATACAAAACATTTTTAATTTTCATTCAATTTTTATGGAATAATCGAGAAAAACCAACAAAAATGCAACGTTGCCAGCTCAGCAGGAATAAACGCTCTTAACCAATTTATCTTCTGTTCGTATTTTCTGTCATACAATTAAGATCGTAGGTTTTTGTGGCATCTAATTCTTTTGTCTTTTATGTTCATTAGAACATATTTACATACTTTTTGACCGTTGTACATTTTGATAATGTGACATTTTGAACCATTGTATATTTAGACATTTGTACCAAAATGACCTGTTACCGATGATAAGATATTGCGGAGCTTCCCGAACACTGCCCAGCCGAGTCGGATTCGTCGATTGACCTTTTTCTCGAAAACCTACCTAATTGGACTGTATATCCCATGTAGATAATAATATAGTCATCAACAACTTCGAGCGAAGAGTCGCCATATCAATATAGATTACAAGGTATCAATAAAAGATAAAGTACTATACTAAACGGGACTTATCACGCAATAAATATTTATTTACCTCGACGTTTCGGCCACATTGCAACAACCGTGGTCACGAGTTAACTAAGTGACAAGTCCCGTTTAGTATAGTTATTATGAGTGAAAATCACGAAAGTTTAAAACAGGAAAAGATAAAGCACTTATTGTGAAACGAAAGATGCACTTTATTAAAAGTTTGTTGGTGAAAGGGGGCAGTGAAGCTTTTCAGCCGCCTTATTCCGTGTGGTATGGGGTAAGAAAAGGTTCGTCACTTTTCGACCTTAACTCGTTGACATAAGAGTCGAAAACTGACGAACCTTTTCTTACCCCGACTATACAAAAATCTAACGATAATGTTCATAAACTAAAACCAGTTTCCGCGACCACACGCGTGGTGGTAATTAGGATTTTTAGTTAACGGACTTAATCGATTTTCGTTACATTCGTGATACGGCGGTTCAACGCATCAAAGTGCCATCCAATTATGAATAAACTACATTTTAATAGAATCTGACAATTTCGTAGACACAGGCCAAGTGACATGGACACTGAATTATCCAGAGGCCGTATTGTCCAACGCGCGAACACTTGCTATCTATTTCTTTATCTCAAACGGTAGGTATAAGATGAAAGCGATGGCAAGCGCATTGGATTATTTGCGGTAGTTCTTTTGCTGGTCCTTCGCAAGAACTATGCGTTTTTTTCGCACTAGTTCCTTTATAAGCTTCGCTTTTGTTCCTTTGCTAAAACTGCAGGTGCTGCTGCGACAAGGAACAAGGCGAAAAAATAAACGCAGTTCTTCCATCACTTCTTGTGAATGAACTAGTGCGAAAAACAACGCAATAGTTAAGGAACTAAGGTGAAGGAACAGCCAAAGGAACTACCGCGAATAATCCAGCGCCCGCGCGTTAGGCAATATGCGTACAAGTTCTCAGTGACCGTATTTTTTTTAATTGGTTTCCAATTGGCTACTTTCCTAACTAGTCAGTCTTTTAGATTATCAAAAAATATTGGACACGTATTTTTTACTTTGTCAATTAAACAAAAAATTACGAAGATATGGCGCGTTGAAGTTTCGCGTGACGTCACTTGTTCCTACACTTTGTATGAGCGTTTTAGGAACAAGTGACGTCACGCCTCGTCACGCGGAACTTCAACGCGCCATATCTTCGGCATTTTTTGTTTAATTATCAAAAGAAAAATTACGTGTCTAATATTTTTTGATAATGTAAAATACGGACTAATAAGAATTATTATTTTTTTACCTAGGAAACATCCCTATTCTAGTCATACCTGGATAATCACGTGTCTATGTCATTTGGTTATAACTTATAGGTGTCTAAGAATTTGTCAGATTCTATTGAAATTAACTTTATTAAGTCTGTATTGCACGAAACCCTTTATTTACTGACAATTAGAGGGTTGATTACAGACTTGAGTTTCTTGACGTCCGCTCCAGTAAACTGCTCCAGTTTCTCAGAATTCTTTATGAACACGAACGTTGGTGTTTGGCTGATGCTGTACGCCTTTGAGATTTCTTGATGATTGTGAAGATCGAGCTGAAAGAAAATGGTAGTCGGTTTATTTATTTATTAACAAGTCAAGTTCATTACATTCGGTGACATTATTATTACTGTGTGGGTGGTGCATGGTATTAGTAGGTCAGGATACTTAACCATGGTTTTTTTAGGGTTCCGACCCAAAGGGTAAAAACGGGACCCTATTACTGAGGCTCCGCTGTCCGTCCGTCTGTCACCAGGCTGTATCTCATGTATCGTGATAGCTAGACAGTTGAAATTTTCACAGATGATGTGTTTCGGTTGCCGCTATAACAACAAATACTAAAATAAAAACCAGAACAAAATAAATATTTAAGGGGGCTCCCATACAACAAACGTGATTTTTTTGCCGTTTTCATAGATAGTAGTACGGAACCCTTCGTGCGCGAGTCCGACTCGCACTTGGCCGGTTTTTTAAACTCTTCACTGCCACAAAACAAACGAATGTGCTCTGTACGCCACGCCACGTTACATGACAAAACGATTTTCTACTTAAAGTCCATTGTAGAGGTTTATTTCGAGTTGAAGTATTGGTCATGTGTGGATGACGTTGGCGTGTGAGGCATCCCATTGGCTGTCACGACCAGATGACTGGGGCGGTGAAGAGGTCTGATCAGGGATTGACCTCTTTCTCCTGATGGTAAGAGCTCATGATTTAGTGCCGGCGTGGTGCCACTTAAGGAAATCTAAATCGAGTGCCAGTTTGGCGGGGAAGCATCCCACTCCCACCGATCACCCCCTGAAATTTGCCCCCCCCCCCCCTAACGCCGGCACTGTGCTTTATGAGGTCAACTTTCGACAAAATTCCTAAGTGTATATCGCAAGAAGAAAACTATATCTACCTACAACTTAAAATAAGCTTATAGGTACTACAAAAAGTAACGCGAGGACTGACGAGGAAACAGTAACATTAACAATCTTTCCGTCGGTGACGAGTTACTTCTTAGCGGAAGAATTTTACCAAGAAAACTTCCATCTCTAAAAATTCTCGAAACAATCCATGACATCATGATCTTTGCGGTGACATTGAAAATGATCCTTGTTTTATTAATAGAAAATCGATTGAAGTGTGTGGTGCAATATGGACATGTCATTGTCTACTTGATAATACTTATGTAGAGCAAGACAGGTAGTGTTGACTTTCAATATTGATCGTTTTTAGTCGAATTGCTTTTTAATGAGAACGTATCGGACGTAGCCACAAAATATGCATAAGTAGACAAATATAAAGGTTAGCTGTAAAGATTAGCTGCCGCACTAGGAGACATTATAGTCTTTAGTATTTACCTATACAGGGTAACACAAAAATGGTGATACAGAATTAGTGTTTCATACTCAGTTAATGCTGGGCAACATAATGCAATAACTCAATTTTTAAAATAAGACATCAGTCAAAAGAAAAAAAAAAAAGAAATTTAACATGTTTCATACCAAGTTGAAATAAAATCACGAACTCGAATGTATGGACGCCTCAAATTTAATAAGACTAATTAAAACAAATAAGTTAGTGCATTATAATATTGTCCACCTTAACTGAGTAAGAAACACAACTTTTGTCTCTCTTTGGTCATAACATAATAAAGTCCTCAAAGTCAGCGATATGGTGGGCGTTGAAGGAAGGCTACAGGGGAGGGCAGTGTAGTAGGAACTTTGAGGATTGAGCTAAAAGGAGGAAAGAAAAGGGGAATTTAAATAAAAAAAATCAGAAGAGGACGTATCTAGGGCAAAATAAAGATATATAGTCTAGCTAACTATTTACACTGCGTAGAACTCGCGATTCTCAGACTTGCATCTCCCCGACTGTAAGTTACGGCCATTTAAAAAAGTCCTTATTTTTTGGGTCAGTTTTGTGGCGTGGTTGTTACAGAACTGCCACAAAAATTGTATGGAAAATTAGGGACGTTTTTTTAACCATCATAAGGGCTCTTGATTCTGAGTAAAAAAAACGAAATTACCTCATTTAAAAAAAACGGCCAAGTGCGAGTCTGACTCGCGCACGAAGGGTTCCGTACCTACTATCTAATATATAAAAATCTCGTGTCACGGTGTTATTGTTACCGAACTCCTCCGAGACGGCTTGACTTGACCGACTCATGAAACTTTTTTCTCTGTATTCGGTAGGTCTGAGAATAGGTCGTAGGCTATTTCTTATACCCGTAATATGGCAAAACAACGTTTGCCTGGTCAGTTAGTTATCTATAAAAAATCATCTGTGAAATCATCATTTCAACTGTCTAGCTATCACGGTTCATGAGATACCTACAGCCTGGTGACGGACGGACAGCGAAGTCTCAGTAATAGGGTCCCGTTTTTACCCTTTGGGTACGGAACCCTAAAGAGGTGAGGGGCATGTATACTTAGACATTATATTTAAAACGCCCTACTGACCTTGATGACTTCTAAATCGAAGGTATCCCTGAGACCAGCCAGTGCGGGCCCGACGAGTTTACTGGTCACCGCAGCTGACTGGAAATACAACACCACCAGCTGTTCCGGGTGCACTTCTGACAGCCTCTGGTGCAGGTCAGCGAGGGTTTGGATGCGGGTGGCTTCGATGTCCTTGCCTTCGGGGATTTGTGTCGTGGCGACATTGCTGTGAAACCACCAGGCGTAACTGTGTCAATGGGTCATACACAGCGTAAAAAATAAAAGTCGTCTCTCCCGTGGACTTAAATCCTTATCACGCCTCATTCGTTTTTCGTTTAATAATATTCTTATTTCGTCTAATTCTTTATTCGTCTTGTTCGCTATCCGTCATTATCTTATTTGGTCAAATTCTGTAACTTCCTCTCTTAATAAGTCTTAGTCGTTTTTCGTCACGGTCTTCCTTGAACTCATTCGTCGTTATCCCTTTCGTTTTTTGTCTCATATGTCTCGTTTTTGTCGTTGAACGTATCGAAATAATTTTGGCGAATAAGTAAACGAGACAAAGAACGAAAGGGAAGAACGACGAACGAGTCCAAGGAAGACCGTGACGAAAAACGAATGCGGCGAGGTAATAGGATACCAAAATTAAAGACTCCGAGGCAGTAAACTTAACAGACTCCCTGTCCCGAACCAATGTGCGGCGTTCTTTCTACACGTCCCCATAGTAACAATGACATTAAACGCTCATAGAGTCATGAGGCTCATGTGCCTCATGGACGTACTAGTAAAGTCACACATGAGGCGCATGTGCCTCATAGGACAGGGAACGTTAAGATTTATTTAAATGGCCCGATAGTAGGCCAGGCGTCCTACACGCCGTAAAACTTGAATAAAAAATATTGGCTATTGACCCAGTTTACTTTAGCTTAAAATCGCAAAAGGGCCTACCGTGTTTTTGGCGCATTTATTGCATTAATTTAATCTCGTGCTGTAAAGCTAAAAGCAAGTAAAGCTATAATATAGTCTTGAAATTCATGTGTAAGATATTTGAGGATCCACTCTAATGACAAGTGTTTATCGAAACACGATTATATACTTACTTATAGTTCGATCGATAGAAAAAAATCCAAAGTCGTCTCTAAAAAATAAAATAAATTCGTAGTACGACGCTAATACTGCACGGCAGGTCATGAGTCATGACTTTTCGAATGTTAATAAAACAAGATGTTTTCTAGGGCGTAGTGTTGCTATTGCTACATTTTTAAAATATGTACATATTTGTTTTAGTAATAAGATGAAAATACCCAAAAACACGCGCAGTCCAACCAACCTATCTTGAGCTATCGTGCCTCCCCCACGTCCGAAATCGCCCACCGAAAATCGATTAGCGCGAAAAACTCGGTAACTAGGCCCTTTGCCATTTCCACAGGAGATACTCAAACAAAAAAATGTGTATGACCCCTGTTGTATCCAAGGGAAAAACGGAAGGAAAGACGTGCACGCCCAGTTAGACTGTTTATTGCGGACTCAAGCGATAATAATTATATCTACCCGAAATCACAGCAACGGTCAAAGTACCCACTTTTACTTATACACTACATCCCTCCACCACTATTTAACTATATTATAATATAACAATGTGTTTCAAATATTATGTACTAGGAACTAATTATAAATCGAACAGTATTGACATGACCCTTATTAGACTTTATAATTTACATTCTTATTTAACCTACACTGCCTAACGTGACGGGGCCGAGGTGGTACAAGGGCGGACGGTGGCGTCGCGAACTCCTCATCGTCATCTGAAGGATGCGGCGGCAAGCTCGCCTGCCTCGGCGGCGTCGCGGCGCCCTCCGGCCGCTCCGACACGCTCTCTGGCGGGGACTCCTCTGTCTCCTCTAATGCCGGTTCACCAGCAACTGAACCTGTGGGAACTATAAGCGAACTCCTAGTCCGACGTCTAAGCTGATCGACATGTCTATGGACCTGTTTCCCGCTACAGTCTAGTACTTTAAAATTGTTCGGGCCTGTTGACACCTCTACTACTCCTGGCAACCACTTTTCCCCCTTTAAATACTGCCGGTACCAGACGTTATTCCCTACACTCACTTTCCTCTCCTTACCTCCTGCGTCCCGAACTTGCCTTTGTTGGGCTTCCCGCACTTTAGCTTCCATGTTAGGTTTAAGTGCGTCTAATTTGGTTCTTAATTGTCTCCCTATGAGTAAACTAGCCGGGCTCGCTCCCGTAGTGCAGTGTTCGGTGTTTCTATAGTATAATAAGAAGGTATCCAACGCCACGCTAACCTCTTTATTCTCTGATATAGCCTTTTTGATTACTCTTTTTAACGTTTTTACGGCATTTTCCGCAGCTCCGTTGGAAGAGGGATGATACGGGGCTGTAAATATCTGTTGTATGCCCTCGCTAGTAACAAACTGAGCGAATTCTGAGCTAGAAAAAGGTGGACCGTTATCAGTCACTATCTGCCTAGGGATTCCCCATCGACTCAATAACTCCCTCAGTTTAGCTATCGTTCCCGTCGCCGCCGTGCTCGCCACGTGGAATACCTCCAGCCATTTGGACGTCGCGTCGATAGCTACTAAGTACATCTTTCCGGCTATGGGGCCCATAAAGTCAAGATGAACGCGCGACCAGGGCTGCGCTGGCCAGGGCCACGGGTGCGGTGGGGCGCGCGGTGGCGCGTCGGCCTGCGTGGCGCACACGTCACACTCGCGGCACGCGCGCTCCACCGCCTCGTCGATGCCGGCCCACCACACGTAACTTCGAGCTAGCGCTTTCGACTTAACGATCCCCATGTGCGGCTCGTGAATTAGTTTTAACACGCTATCGCGACAACTCTCCGGGACTACGACTCGATACCCCCACATTACTACTCCGAGTTCCTCATATAGCTCTAATCTCCTATTATAATAAGGCTGCAAGTTAGGTATTTCGATTCGGTCCGGCCAGCCATTCCTAACATAGTAAAGTACTCTACCCAGAATTGGATCTTTTTCAGTCTGTCTTTTTATTTCGGTATACTCTAACAATAACCCGTCTTGTACAAAATGTAAATACGTTTGTTCGGGAATACGTTCCTCAGAATTTTTTGCAATATTACCGTAGTCTGGTAAGCGGGAAAGACCGTCGGCACAATTATTACTAGTACGAATATATTCTATATCGTAGTCGTATGCGGACAAAATCACCGACCACCTTTGCATTCTACTAGCGGTCATCGTCGGGATACCACTATGAGGACCAAATATTGAGACTAACGGTTTATGATCTGTTCGGAGGATGAACTTCCTTCCGTAAACATACTGATGAAATTTCCTCATGCAGAAAACAATTGCAAGTGCTTCGCGATGAATCTGCGAATAATTCCGCTCCGCGGCAGTAAGCGCACGCGATGCGTATGCCACCGGGCGCTCGCCGTGCGGGTCGCGCTGCGCCAGCACACCGCCCACGCCGCGTGCGCTGGCGTCGCATGTCACTATGAGTGGTTTCTCCGGGTCATAATGAGCCAACACCTTGGTACTCATTAATGCCCGTTTAATTTCATTGAACGTTCGTTCACACTCGCCATTCCAGTTCCAAGGTACTTCCTTGCGTAACAAATTATTTAGTGGTACTAGAAGAGAACTAAAGTTTATGATGAATTTTGAAAAGAAATTTACCATGCCTATAAAGGAACGCAATTCACTGACGTTGCTAGGTGTTTGAATTTTATTAATAGCGTTTATTTTAGATGTATCCGCTTTTATGCCTTCCTTCGATACTACATAGCCGAGATAAGTAACCTGATCCACAAAGAACACACATTTCTCCTTTTTAAGTTTTAATCCGTTTTCCGAGAGTCGTTGGAAGACCAGTTCTAATGCCCGCAAATGCTCCTCTTTAGTTTTCCCTCCTATTATAATGTCATCTAAAAACACCTGTACATTAGGTATATTACCAAATAACCCGGTCATGATCCTTTGAAAAATACCAACACTTGACGATAGCCCGTACACTAACCTATTGTATTGGAACAGACCGCGGTGTGTATTAATAACTGTGTACTTTTTCGACTCATCAAGCTCCACCTGATTATATGCTTGAGACAAATCAATTTTACTAAAATACTGTGCCCCATTCAATCCTACAAGTACGTCTTCGATTTTAGGAAGTGGGTATCTATCGATCAGCAAGACGGGATTTAGAGTCGCCTTATAATCCGCACAAATCCTCAACGTACCGTCAGCCTTAGTAACGGGCACCAGAGGAGAGGCCCAGTCGGAGCAGTCGACGGGCTCCACGACGCCGGCGCGCAGCATGGCGTCCAGCTCGGCGTCGATGCGGTCGCGCAGCGCGTACGGCACGGGTCGTGCGCGGTGAAACACCGGCGCCGCGCCGTCCCGCACCCGCAGCGTCGCCGTGCCGCCCGTGTACCGCCCCAGGCCACCACTGAACACCTCTTTATGCCTGTCAAGAATGTCACGTATTTCACTATTTACATGTATACAATTTATCTGATTTGTTTTACTACAAGTAAACCTAGGTATTTTAATTTTAAGCTCAGCCAGCCACTGTCTCCCTATAAGAGAAGTAGTGCCATTCTTAATAATAAATAATTCTAGTCGCTTTTCCTGATCCAAATATCTTACAAGAGGTCGAATAATACCTAACGGTTTAATTTTACTGCCATCATAAAATCTTACAGTCGTATCGTCGCTTTCTATGGGTAAATGTGAAAAGTATTGCTTATAAGTGTAATCATTTATGCAAGAGATCGCCGTCCCCGTATCTACCTCCATATTAATAACTATTTTGTCAATATGAACTTGCAAACTCACCGTCTTATAATTATTTAGCCCCATGAGGTTCAAATTTTCCTCCATGTCGTCAGCGCTATTCTCCCCGGTCTCCCGCGCCGCGTCCCCGTAGTGCACTCCTTGTTGCCGGCCGCGTCGATGAACGCGGTCTCCCCGCAACTGCCCTTCGTTCTCCGGACAAACCCGCCGCAGATGCCCCGTGCGCTGACACCGACTGCACACATACTCCCGGAACCGACAACTTGCATAGTTGTGGTTGGTGGCTCCGCACGCTCCGCAATGGCCTCCCGCAGGGGCCCCCTGCGCACCGGGCGGGCGCGCCCTCGCGCCGCCGCCGGCCCCTCGGCCTCGTGCGCGGCCTCGAGCTGCGCCGAGCGCCAAGGCATGCACCGCACTCGTGGTACTCGACTCCGAAGATGAATCTATGGGCGATGATCCCTCCACTATTGCCGCGTTCCTCTCCGCCGCTTCTAACGATCCGGCTAGCTTCACTGCTTGTATAAAAGATATTGAGTCATCCTCCGCGAACAGCCGCTGCCTGATCACGTCACTTCTGAGTCCACATATGAATTGGTCGCGTAGGTTTTCGTTTAAATTGGCTGCAAATTTGCAATGCCGCGCCGATCTCTTTAACTCTGCGACAAATGACGACACGTCCTCTCCTGTTCCCTGTCTCTTTTGCCTAAACCGGTATCGTTCCGCCAAAGAAGATGGCGTAGGTTGTAAATGCTGACTCATAAATTCACACGCTTCTTCAAAAGTCAGATCCGAAGGCTTCTGTGGACTCGCTAAATTCACGAGCAACTCGTAAGCTTCGTCACCTATCGATGCAATTAAGGTTGGCAATTTTAAATCACTCGTAACTTTGTTCACTTTAAAATACATCTCGAGTCTATCAATGTATGATGACCACTGTCCCGATTTTACATCGAATTCACTCAACCGGCCAATCGACATATTGTATTTATCCTGTTCTCACAACCGATCTAAACACGCGTAATATATATATTTTTATTAGCCTGTCGCCACTGTTGTATCCAAGGGAAAAACGGAAGGAAAGACGTGCACGCCCAGTTAGACTGTTTATTGCGGACTCAAGCGATAATAATTATATCTACCCGAAATCACAGCAACGGTCAAAGTACCCACTTTTACTTATACACTACAACCCCAATAAGTAGATGTTTGGTTGGGGCTTTGAAGCATTTCAAACGCCGTGTCCCGCGAGTTACGAAATGCGACAAATGGGCATTGCTATTTTTCGTTGTACCCAATTGGGATGCACCAAAAAAAATAACCTATAGTTTTTATATTTTTTTTGGAAAGAATAGGATATTTTAAGATACTATTTTCATCGATTTTGAATTTGGTTGAGTATTTAATTTTTTATAATTTTTTTTAAGAAATACGTTGGGTGACGTCACAGTGAGAGAGCCACGTTCCATTACCTAGAAAAAATCAAGTCGTACATAACATAATCTGTGGCACTGCTGAGGGGCTACTACGAAATTCGAAAATCGAAGTTCGTATCGTATTATCCCTCTCACTCTCGTGTCAAATCATATTAGCGTGAGCGGGACGGCACGAAACGAAGCTCGAATTATGCACTTCGTGGTAGGGCCTCTGATTTGTCTTGTCACTGTCAATAATACAAGTTAGTACCGCTTAGGGTCCTAAATGAACCATGACAAAATATAGTTTTATTTATTTCTCTTCTTTTAGCTTCGATTATTCCTGTTTGTTAAATGGTGTGATAGTAAATAGATATTTTTTATTAAAATCTGATATTTAAATTATTTTATATTTACTTGTAACGTAGTAATTTAATAATTAAATTTGTAAAAATACATTGGAAATACTCGTAATACATTTCGGACTTTACGATAAATGACAACTGTTTAAAGCCAGGTGCGCATCATGTGATTAAAGTTCTGTCTTTGTCACTCTTTGCTATTATAAGCAGGACAGCAACATTTCAAACTGTCAATTTGCTTTAGAGTGTAGACCTGCTTTATATCTGCCTTTGTGACGATTCACTGCAGGGGTCAAATGAAGGTCATTACTTAAATTTTCTTTATTTAATTCAGTTTATCATATTTTTGGAATCTGATTTCTGAGAACGCTTCACAGAGCCTATTTCTCCAAACGGTTTTCGATTTATTATACGTTGTCAAAAATTGGGACATCCCAATTAAGAAATTGTTAACAGGGAGTTAAAATTAGTCCGTTTAGTTACGCACTTTTTCAAGCCTTTACAATAAAAAAAAAAGTAGCAAATTGGACAAATTTAACAATGTGTCACAAGAAGTGAAGAATGGTCCGGTTTGTTAAGTTTTTTTTTATTGTAAAGACATGAAAAAGTGCGTAACCAAACGGACTAATTTTAAATCCCTGTTAACAATTTCTTAATTGGGTACAACGAAAAATAGAAATGCCCAAATACGACTGTCAACTAAAAATCCTATCTAATGATCACAAATATGCGTGGTGTGCTGTGCGGTGCTAAAATTGCAATTGGTTTTACTTCATGTATTTTATCTTTAGATTTTCCACACGGGATACGGCGTTTTAAACGTTTCAGGGCCCGCCCATTGAGCGCTTTTACGCCTTTTTTTTATTCAGCAGGTAGGTAGGTATCCTTCCCGTAAATATATTCTTAAAGAGATGATGCTGACAACGAAGCTATTTTTTATGAAAATCTACTTTTTATATAAGAGGCGGAAAACATAGCATGCGGCCGGTCACCTGATGGGAAGCAATCACCGCCGCCCGTGGACACTCGTAACACGAAGGGTATCACAGATACGTTAACTACCCTTTGAGAAGCAGATAACCTTGTTTTTTACTCTTTCGCGCTATAAAGGCTGGGTGCTCAGATCCTAAATAACAAAAGATACCACTAGGTATTTTTCCTCAGTTAAAATTATGGGCTAAGCTGCTGATAGAAGTAGTGAAATTTTAGTTGCTGATTATTACATTTCTTAAAAAAGCCGTGGTGGCCTAGCGGTTTGATCTATGGCCTCTCAAGCAGAGGGTCGTGGGTTCAAATCCCGGCTCGCACTGAGTTTTTCGGAATTTATGTGCGAAATTACATTTCTAATTTACCATGAGCTTTACGGTGAAGGAAAACATCGTGAGGAAACCTGCGAAGAAATTCAGTGGTGTGTGTGAAGTTCCCAATCCGCAATGGGCCCGTGTGGGAACTACAGCCCAAGCCCTCTAATTCGGAGAGGCCGTGCCCTGCAGTGGGACGTATATAGGCTGGGATGATGATGATGACATTTCTTACCTTGGATTACCGCCAAGCGTGGCTGCAGTCAACGCAGTGGCGGTGGTAGAATCAAGTGAGTACGCAGAAGGATGGGCTTCGATGTCTGGATTATCAGATTCCGCTTCCGTTGCAGTTTCCCCTTTACTTGATGCTGTCAAAGACCCGGTGGAATTAGCAGTGGAGGGAGGACTAGACGATATCGTTGATTCGTCTGACATTCTTCGTTCGAGCACTTCAGATGGCTAATATTTTATTATCTCCATGCACCTTATTTTGAGAAAGTGTTAAAAGCTATTACTTAAAGCATTGTTCGTTTAAGGCTGATGATATACAGCAAAAGTACTCGTATTTATAAGATTAAATAAACAAAGAACGAGTTGAATGTGACGGAGAAATTGAGAAGTCATTGAAATAAAGACACCATTTTTGAAGCCCTGCAAGAAAAATTGTGCACGACGCGTTACATTGCGAGGCCGTAAAGTGAACACGTTTGAAATTGTCGATCTAGCACCGCAATGTAATGCACTTAGTAAACTAGGCTTGCATGGTGACACCCTTCTAATCCCTTGACAAGTGAAATACCATGAAAAATTATCTATCAGGGGGGCTACTCCGAAATTCGTATCGTGCCATCCCATTCACTCTTATGTTTAGTACTATTAGCGTGAACGGAACGGCACGATACGAAGTTCGAAAAACGGATTTCGTATTATAAGGCCAGCCATAGATTAAAGGGCAACAATAGTGGTTGTATATTATTGTCTGTGCCATATACAATTGATAAAATTCCGACATAAAGGTGGTTTTTCACCAGAGATATGCTATGCAGCTATCTATGTTGCGAGGATTGAAAGCTATTTGCGATCGTTTCCACTAATGCTATGTAGCTGTTCGAGGAAGGTCCTTGAGCATGTATCTTTCCATAATTATGAATATAGGTTAGTTGAACTGAACCCGTTTCCTCCAGTGCTATACTATGTGCATCGTATATTAGCATCGTAACATGCACTTTTTTTATATCCTCTTGAGTCCAGGGCCCAATTGCATAACAAAGTACAACTTATATTATAAGCGGAACTCACTTTCTAATTAATATAATTGAAGCGAGAGTTCCGCTTGTAATATTAGTTGTACTTTGTTATGCAACTGGGCCCTGGTCTTCTAAAACCGATGTAGGGGCCATTTTTAGGGTTCCGTATTTATTTTATTTTGTTGTATTTTTGACTTTTTTTAAATCGGTAAATTTCCGTGGAGTAAACTTTGCACCTAGAGTTAATTCAGCCAGGATTTATTCATCCGTAATTCAGTGATAACCTACAAATTCGACGGGGCTCCTATTTCTAGGCGGTTTGCCCTTCGGGCATGAGAAGCTACCTAACTAACCTAACCTACCTATTTTTTGGACTGAATTATGGCTGGGTGAATTAAATCTAGCTGCATTAAGTCTGCTATACTAAAATTTCAAGTGATTTCTGCTCAGAATCACGCCATGGAATCACGAGCTTTTTCGATCCTACTAAGAGAAAATGACCCAAAATTTTTTTTTACTTCATTTTCGTTTATTTAGTTATGATCATTTAGTCTATGAAAAATGGTAATTCAACGGATTAAAAACTTGGGGCACTTTTGTTCTCCTAGTAGGATCGAAAAAGCTCGTTATTCTGAGCAGAAAACACATAAAATTTTCCCACAGACTTCGAATATAATAGAAGTCTGTGATTTTACCAAATAGGTACCTAATAAAAGTCAAAACGCAACTGAATAAAAATTGGCCCATAGACTGAAACTATCCTACTAATGTGCCCCAATGTTTCATTTGAAAGGCAATAATGCGAAGATAGTTTTAGACCGCTAAACAATTCATAGGCACATTCAGTCCATTCAGGAGTCAATTACGCCAAGTCCCAGGCAAAAGCTACTGGAAAATATCCTAAGTAAACAAGTAATAAAATAAAACAAGTGCTGTATTTCATTTTTTATTTTGATGTAATAACAATACTTTGTAATGTATATAAAATGCAGAATACAATACAGTAAACAACGGACCATCGGTAGTACAAACAAACGCGCAAAATTGTGCTAAGTATTTAAGACACTTCCCGGCATAAGTATAAAAATATAATCCGTTGAAAACAAAAGTTTAAAATAAATATTATGCGCAAATAAATCACACCAGGCGAACTACGTTTCTACCGGAGACGTTGTGACTGAACAAATAAATAAAATACACTTGGGGCCTTGGGTCCTGCACTTTTGACGGATACGTCACACTACAAGATTGGGTGTATAAACGTAGCTACACAATATCTGAACAGCTCGCACGATAAAGCAGTACCTAAGGTTTTACATCACTTTAGCGTTAAACTTTATTAGCGTCATATAAAAAGAGCGCTAACAAATCAACTCGCAAGTTGAAGATGCAACTTTAAATTGTACACTTTGGCAGTTAAGAGTCCTCTTTTGAGATTTTTGTGTCCTCAACCTGAATCTGACCATCTTGGGGTGTTACCAAGACAATCCAAGGGCGTTACGACAATTCTGGGGTGTTATCAGGATTATTTTGAGGTGGGAATGCTCTGTACGCCAATGCAGACTTTAACCTAACACTCTTTTAACATGACACTGCCCCATTGATCCCAAGCTTGTGTTCTGACGTATCCGCGAAGTCCGTTGTTGAGATTACGGTGGCTCCCTACTTCAGCTTGAGGATTGTGTTCTTCAGTTTGTCGGCGTTTGCTCCGGAGAACTCTTCCAGCTTCTTGGAGTTCTTCACGAAGACAAAAGTGGGCATGGAGTTGACGTTGTACTCCGCGGCGATCTCTTCGTTCTCGTCCACGTCGATCTGTGGGAGAAGATTGTGTTTAGTATATCTTAGTCGGCATAAAGGGATTTTTGAAGCCGTCGTTGTCTTTTCCCTTTCAGAGCAAAATATACATCGGAAATATTAAACATGTCTGTCGATGAAAAAATGCACATAACAGAATTGATTCATAACGATAAGCCTATAGGGTTCTAGCGTCAGTAAGTTCTTTTGAAAGTTCCTGTGTAGGTAACCAGTGGCGGACATTACATACTAAACACAAGCTTTATTTACTTCATTTAATTTAGAATTGAAAACTACAACATCATTATATTGCGGCTCATCAACTATTTCTTACCTAGCAAATAGTACAGTACAATAGTCTGGGAGCCGCAAAATAAAATTGTTCTAATGTCACTTTATTTGCGTGTCGTCAATTGTTACTCTAGTACAAATTGTAAAGAGATAACAGTTCACGAGCCGCAATGTAATGTTGTGATTTGTAATTCTAAATTAAATGGAGTATAAGTATTTAATGATCATAATAATGTCGTTTCCAGCCATATACACACTGCTGGGACTCGCGCTTTTTCTATGAATGACGGTCAACCAATGTAGGTACTCTAATTTTAAAAATGCACTGATATCTTTTTACAATTTTGGCTGGCTGCCCAAAACTAACAAACGACAAAAAACCACAACTAAATCTGAGAGAGTGCTTTCCGAAAACTGTAATTGCGATCTCGGTACAGTGTACAACATTTATTTATAAGGATGGGCGGGGTATGTGAAACAGTAGTTTTCAAATCAACTAATTAACAGTGCTTAATTCCTCCATCTCCATTTCACCTACGGACATACACACGGAGAGTCTTCACTCTTACGTGGTTAGTATTCTATTGGCCCGCACGAAGCGATTCGCTTCAGCATTCCTAACACGAACTGCTAAGGAATGGAATGCGCTCCCGTCGTCGATATTTCCAGATAGATATCAACTAGGATCCTTCAAGGCTAGAGTGAATAGGCTGTTATGTTACTGAACCAGTGCGATACACCATTGGCGTTATCTGCACTCTTCACACTTTTTGTCAGGTGAGATAGAAGTCAGTTTTATGTAAAAAAAGCAGTCTTGAAAATTGCGTCGTAATCTTTATTTGAAGAACACCTCCCGTGCAAAAACTCATCTCGTGAGAATATCAGAAAAAAGTAACCCGTGTTATACCACAGATCCAGCTATCTATGTACCAAATTTCATCCAAGTCCGTCCAGACCCAGACATTTTAGTGTAAAAGAGTAACAAACATGCACACACACGAATTTTTGCATTTACAAAATTTAGTAAGATTTTTCACATAACCTTTTACATATCAAATCATAACATAACCCATCATATCATTTACTGCCATGGTTTTTCCCTGATGCATACATTAAGCTGGGTTATTCTATATAACAGACGGTTCCTACGTTCCAAGAACCGCTCCGTAGCTTTAGTCATCATTCAAATTAATCGTCATTAAATCTAATTAATTATACATTATCACTAACTACTGTGCGCGACGTATTCCGCTGTGTAATAGGAACCCAACCCACTTAAGTTTCTTCGTGATTTAGCAAGTTGAAAACTTGAAATGTGCGATGCATAGGAAAAATTTGTGTCTAAACTCCTGACCAGTGGTGGTGTAGGGGAATAGCACGCGGTACGGAATGCTGAGGACCTGCTGGGTCCGATTCCCAGCGCCCGGTCTTTTTGACCGATTTTTATGAAACTTTTTTTTTCTGTATTCGGTAGTCTGTCTGAGAATAGGTCGTAGGCTACTTTTTTATACCTACCCCTATTCTTCGCAGACAGAGTCGCGGGCAACAGCTAGTTATAAATACGCCGCCGTTTGCATACCCGCTTACTACATGACTGGCCACTTTAGCAGCGGGAATGATGCCGTATGTTATGTTAACATTGGGTGACATCACCGCCACAAATTGGCGGTAATAGCCGTAATAAAGAATAAGACTAACAGCAACCGTCACAATATAAAGACAGTAGGTAATCTATACACAAACGCGCCGAATTTACATTCGCGCGAGCACTTCAGTACGCTTAGTATAAGTTTAACTTCACCAAAATACTTCTCGATCGCGTTTTCGTAAAAAAATCAATTACTAGGGAAACATGGACAGCGCCTCCGCGTGCACGCGTCCATGTTTCCATAGAATTGAAATTTTTACGTAAACGCGATCGAGAAGTATTTTGGTGGAGTTAAACTTATACTAAGCATACTGTACGCTTAGTATAAGTTTTCCTTCACTTCAATACTTCTCGATCACGTTTACGTAAAAATTTCAATTCTATGGAAACATGGAAGCGCGCGCGCGGAGACGCTGTCCATGTTTCCCTAGTAATTGAATTTTTTACGTAAACGCGATTGAGAAGTATTTTGGTGAAGTAAAACTTATACTAAGCGTACTGTACGCTTAGTATAAGTTTTCCTTCACTTCAATACTTCTCGATCGCGTTTACGTAAAAAAATCAATTCTATGGAAACATGGACGCGCGCGCGCGGAGACGCTATCCATGTTTCCCTAGTAATTGATTTTTTTACGTAAACGCGATCGAGAAGTATTGAAGTGAAGGAAAACTTATACTAAGCATACTGTAGGTACGCTAAGTATACGTTTTACCTCACCAAAATACTTCTCGATCGCGTTTACGTAAAAAATTCAATTACTAGGGAAACATGGACAGCGTCTCCGCGCGCGCGATTCTCAACTTTACAGGATTTTCATAAAATAGACCTAACCTAACCTAAACCAATCTTTAGAATACACGATTAAAAAAATTCGTTTCATCAATAGTTTCATAGAAAATTTTAGTATGTATTATGACCATTATGTATTTCGTCATTATTTGTTTTAAACTTTATACATTTTGATACGTACCCCTATTTATTTTGTTCTATTTCCAACTCTGATTTTTAATAGAACACAGAAATAATTTATAAATATTTATTTTTAATAAGCGTAGTGGCAGAATGTCCATTAGAACGTGTCACGTTTTATGTGAAATAGAAATTAAATGACACCTTATTTATAAAAATCGGATGAGTACCTAGTCTCGACGCTACGGAGGAACATCCGTAAATACAAACATAGAATGCTAAAATCATAACACTTCCTTTGGCTTTGCCGTAGTCGTGTAAAAAGAGCACATTGCTGGCCTCTGCAATTTTGTACGAAGTTCCATTAACGACCTCTAGTCTAGCCCAACTTGAAACGTGATACTTTGCGGCCTATAAGGCCTATAAGGCAGTTTATTGACTTTATAAGGTACATAAAGTCAATATTTCATTGCATGTTTGAGAAAAATATATTTTGGGAGGGCCTGTGATGGCGTAACACACATTATTAATATTACTAAGTAACGAATGACCTGTCAGTGACTTATACGCCCCTTATTGAAGTGTAGGTATCAAATTAAGTTAAGTAAACCGGGGTCATTGCAACTACCGGCGCTGTCAAATAATACAAACTTTTCGTAAAAAGTTGGATTTAAATAAAAATAACTGTAAAAACTTTTTTAAGTCCCGACTTTTTATTATAGTCATCAATGTCATCATAGAGCGACAGACAGAGTGGAGTATACAAAGTTTAGTGATTTTGGAAATTATTTCTACAAAACTTAAACTTCCCATTTCATTGAAAACTTTGTACATTCGGTGTAGTTACGATGGATTTGCGCTTTATAAAGTAGGCGAGGACTTAAGAGGTTAATGAAAGGTACACGCTCCCACAGGGAGTTAGAAAATGCTGGGTTGCCTTGCAATACCTTTAGTCCTTTACATACCTTAATTTTTTGTTGATACCTCTTTTTTCAACAATTGCACTAATTTTGTTAGGAAATAAGTTAGTGATATACAGGGTTATTTGTAATTCACTGACATCCTCTTAACCCTGAATTCCTATCACTCAAACAAATGTTTTTTGTTCTACGACTTTTTAAAATGAAGCACTTTTTTTCCCATACAAATACACAGAGTATCGTAAAAATAAGAGGAAATCTCAAATTTTCAAAACGTTATTACACCAAAAATATTAAGTTATGACAAAAGCCGTAAAACAAAAAACGTTTGTTTAAGTGGTAGGAGTTTAGGGTTAAAAGGATGCTAGTGAATTACAAATAACACTGTAGAAACGACCGACGATATAGTGACGACCAGATAGCCTAGCTAGTGGTTAGAGAACCTGATTACGAAGCTCAAGGTCCCGGGTTTGATCCCCAGTCGAGACAGATATTTCAACGACTATCGTATCTCCAAACCAGAACACAACAGTGCGAATACTGCTATTTGGCGGCACTGGCGGCCAAATAATCAAGTTATTTACACCCTATTCGACTCGGAAACCATGTAGAAAACGGTTAACCTTATTCAAAACGGTTTCCGTAATGATAGGCTTAGCACAACGATAAGCTAACCATATCATAGTTTAATAGGGTTACCCTATGAAAAGGGTTAAGCAAATGAAGGGGTTTTCCGGTCCTTGGGCGGCAGGTTAATGGGTAACATGGTGGTAGCTAAGAAGAGTCCCATCAGCAAAATCTATCGAGTAATACTGACCTTAAGTACAACGAGGGCATCAGCCATCTCGTTGGCCATCTCCTCGAGCTTGGGCCCGATCATCTTGCAGGGCCCGCACCACGTGGCCATGAAGTCGATCACGACAAGCTTGTCGCCGGCTTCGGACAGCCTGGTCTTCAGGTCGTCAGCGTCTTTGATGTGGATGGCCATCTTACTGCAACAATACGGCGGGGTTAAGGTGACGGTTCTGGCAGAGAATCAGCGCTGCAGGCGTCTAAGGCCGTTCGTACTTTACGCTTAAAGGTTCGGCCATACCGCTGCTTAAAATACGGAAACGTTACGGAATCGCAGTGACGTGCCGTAAACGTCAGAATTTACCGCATGCTCTCCATAGTAAAGTCGTGACGTTTACGGTGCGTCACTGCGATTCCGTAAGGTCACAGTTTTTTAAGCGGCGGTTTGGTCGCACCTTTACACGTTAGGCGCGCCAGTCGACGATGACGACGTGTGTACGAACGAACCTCTTTGAGTTTGTATTGCGGTAGTCACATAGGGACTAAAATCGCCGGTTATCTAAGATTTTAAGAGTCACTCAGGGGGCGATGAAGAGCCCTCTCCATGCTCGGAGTTTCTCTGCGGGATCGCATTAAAAATTATGAAATCCGCGCAAGAACTAAAGTTACCGACATAGTTCGAAGAATCGCCAGATTCAAGTGGCAGTGGGCAAGGCACATCGCTGTAGAACTGATGGCCGATGGGGCAAAAAGGTTCTCGAGTAGCGTCTACGGACCGGAAGACGCAGTGTAAGGTGGGCCTTCAACAAGATCGAACGACGACCTGGTTAAGGTTGCGGAATCGCGTTGGATGCGGATGACACGGGACCGATTTGTTTGGCGAGCCTTGGGGGAGGCCTATGTTCAGCAGTGGGGTTACTATCAAAATACCCTTTTCGCCAAAGGACAATATAGCTCAAACGTCTGGATTGTGTAATGTCTTTGTTGCTATATAGACGTGAACGCTAAATGTATCTTTAGCAAAACGTCTGGATCTTAGAATGTCTTTATTACTTAATAGTCATAAATAATTTTATTTTATTTTCATTTTATTTTTTCATCTTTTTGTTAAATTTATTTACTAAATCTGTAAGTTTTTATAGTAGTTACTTAAGTTTTTAATATGTTTACGTTTCTCGGTGAATTGGTTTTACTGTAATGCCGGGCAAACAGTGTTCACAATAAATAATAATAAATAATAATCGCTAAATGGCCCGGTAGCGAATCGTTTGTATCTCAAAATGACTTAATTACTAAATAGACATGAACCAGTATTTTAAATTATAAAATTCCAAGATCCAGACGTTTTGCTAAATATACATTTAGCGTTCATGTCTATATAGCAACAAAGACATTACACAATCCAGACGTTTGAGCTATATTGTCCATTGGCGAAAAGGGAATTTTGATAGTAACCCCAGCAGTGGACGTCTTTCGGCTGAAATGATGATGATGATGATGATCTAAGATTTGCGTAGCGCAAGAGCGCATTGTATGAACGGCCTAACGCCTCAGCATAATGCAGAGTCAGCGACCGTTCCACTTTTGCGGGGACACACCACCCCCGTAAAAAGCTTCAGCGCCCACTAAGGGCTGTACCACCCCCGTTGGGAAACTACGGCCTAGAGCACGGTTGCCAACCTTTTAATGTAATACGTATTACATCTATATAAATAAAAACGAATCGCCAAATCTGTTGTTAAGCGCAAAACTAGAGCGAATTACTCGATTTTATTTAATGTTCTTTATAAAAATTTCAAATACTTTGTAGTTTCCTACGGGAAAATAGAGACGCAAAAAAGGGATAAAGAATAAATGGATATAAACTCGATTCAAAGAAACCTTATCTCTGGAACTGTAACTGTTATAGAGAGAGACCTGATGCTTGGCAGATATCTTTCAGGATCATAGGAGGTGCAGTGAGAAGGGACTTTCGCAATTTCCCGCAGGATAGAGAGCGGGATTTGTCCATGAATGCTATCTCTCCTGCCCATGCCCACTTGCAGCGCTGGGTGGACGATATTCGGCGATACGGAGGCCAGGACTGGATGAGACGGGCACAGGATCGCCAAGAGTAGACGACCAGATGGCCTAGTGGTTAGAGACCCTGACTATGAAGCTTGAGGTCCCGGGTTCGATTCCCGTGTCGGGGCAGATATTTGTATGAAAAATACGAATGTTTGTTCTCGGGTCTTGGGTGTTTAATATGTATTTAAGTATGTATCTATCTATATAAGTATGTTTATCCGTTGCCTAGTACCCATAACACAAGCTTTGCTAAGCTTACTTTGGAACTAGGTCAATTGGTGTGAATTGTCCCGTGATATTTATTTATTTATTTTATTTATTTAAGAGTGGAGGAAAAGGGAAGAGGCCTACATCCAAGATTAGATCAACAAGAGGCCAACATGATGATGATGATGGTGTTACCTCTCCGCGGACGAGGTCGCAGGCCAAAGCTAATTCATAACATTTGGAAGACCGAATGGCCTAGTGGTTAGAGAACCTGACTACGAAGCTTGAGGTCCCGGGTTCGATTCCCGCGTCGGGGCAGATATTAGTATGAAAAATACGAACGTTTGTTCTAGAGTCTTGGGTGTTTAATATGTATTTAAGTATGTATCTGTCTACATAAGTATGTTTATCCATTGCCGAGTACCCATAACACAAGCTTTGCTTTGGGATTAGGTCAATCGGTGTGAATTTTTCCGCGATATTTATTTATTAGTAGGATTTTTGCAAACCTACAGCAAATAAAACAAACTGTTATTTATAAATCGATGTCTACGTAACAATAGTTACTTAACGCTACGCTGCGGCAAGGTCAGTTTCACGGCTATCGTCAAAACCTTCAGCATTTCATAGTCCTTATTACCCGAGACATAGATGCCACAATTTATTGTTAAATTACCTAGACGTGTCGACATCATCCCAGCCTATATACGTCTCCCTGCAGGGCACAGGCCTCCTCACAGAATGAGGGGGCTTGGACAGTAGTTCCCACTCGGGCTTAATGCGGATTGGAAAATTCACACACACAAAGGGTTTAAGACGACTATAACCTATTGGGGGGCCCTAGGCACTTTAGTATAAGGGGCCACAGGGACTTTGACCATCAAATGAAATTGATAAACCTAAAATCTACGTCTACATTTGTTATTTTTTTTTATAGCCACTAAGGGGCCGCATGGTCCGTGGGGCCCTGGGCAAGTGACCATAGTGCCCAGTGGGAAAGAGGGGCCTGCACACCACACACCATTGAATTTGATGGTACATTTCAAATGTAATTTCGTACATTCCGAAGAACTCAAGACGTTTGAGCTCTGTTCGAGACCATAGGTCAAACCACAAGACCACTACGGCTTTTTCGATCACTCAGTTCAGTGAATCTACTCGTGGCCACGACCTCTGCAATGCGGTTGAAACGTCGAGGTAATATTAGCATAATTAGCAATAAATTGTGGCGTTTGAGTCCCGGGTGTAATCATAACTGTCAAGGCCATAAGTCATCAATCAATACAGGGTGTTTATTTATACTTGTACTATAACTACAGGGTGAATCCTAAGTCGTGAACAGAAAATTAATGTTTCTAACTCAGTTAATGTTGGGTAACATAATCATCATCCCAGCCTATATACGACCCACTGCAGGGCACAGGCCTCCTCGCAGAATGAGAGGGCTTGGGCCGTAGTTCCCACACGGGCCCAGTGAGGATTGGGAACTTCACACACACCATTGAATTTCTTCGCAGGTGTATGCTGGTATCCTAGAGATGTTTTCCTTCACCGTAAAGCTCATGGTAAATTTCAAATGTAAGCGCACATAAATTCCGAAAAACTCAAGAGGTACGAGCCGGGATTTGAACCCACGACCCTCTGCTTGAGAGGCCATAGGTCAAACCGCTAGGCCACCACGGCTTCCATAAGTTCCATAACACAAATTGATTTTGTTTTTTGTTTTTAATTAATTAATCTATAGTGTAATTAATTATCCTTGAAGGTCGTAATAAAAATTATTACATATTACATAACTTGGATTAACATATAGGATACTTTTTAATGCGGCAAATCGCATAGTTCCCGATAGCGATATAATTATAATTTCGGAGCGAATATAATTTCGGAGCTAAAATGTTTATACACAAATGCGTTGCTAATATATTATTTCATACACTAACCAGCCAAACCTTTTTATTACTCCTGGCCTTCAAGTAGGTACGAGTTAACAGACTAACAAAAACGAAGTGTACCTACATGAGTCACACATAAGACTAAGAAACAAACATTTGGCAGTTAATCCAAATAACCTTGACCTTGGTCACTAATGATCAGATCACATCATCATACAGCAAATTGAAGTCTGATTTATTGTCTCTTCCCATACATCCCTGCAAAAGCTAGATTTACCCCCTGTTCCACCATCCATTGATCAAATTTATTTGACGGATAAATATGATGCCGTCTCTGTTTGTTTTGTTTGAATAGACGGAGACGACATCACATTTATCCGACAGTTAAAATTAATCAATGGGTGGTGAAACAGCCCCTTAATGATAAAGAAATGTTTTCATAGTTAGATTTGTAAGCTATTAGTATGTTATTTATTATTATCAAAATTATGTTTAAATTTTTGCACGCCTGTGTTTTTTCTCGCAATAAAATTATTTCATTATCCATGTAATTTTCGTCTTTTACATATTTTTATATACCGTCTTGTTTGGAATTTTGATCTGACTCTGCAAAGTTGAGACAATGGTGGTATTTTTGAAAATGCTGGTAGTATAAAATAGTGTAATCATCAGATCTCGACTTAGAGGTACCACCTGCGAACAGGGTGTCCATTACAAATCTTAAAAAAAATCCCCGACTTTTCCCTGACTTTCCCTGACCACATTTCTAAATTTCCCTGAATAATCATGTACATTTCAAAACAGGTTATATGATTTTTTTTACTGCCCGAGATACTAAGCTAGACCCGATGATGGGAATTCACTGCAAATGTATTTTTCATAATGTAGATCACTCCAAACCTGAAAAAAAATGCTTCAATAGTCTGGTTAAAGGGTCAGACTAGAGCATGAAATTTTCCTCATTTTACAATCATTGGGAAAGTACGAATTTTTCCCTGATTTTTTCGATTTCTAGCAAATTTCCCTGATTTTCCCTTACTTTCCCTGACCACCTTGAGCTTCCCTGACTTTTCCCTGACTTTCCCTGACTTTCCAGAAAGTGGACACCCTGGCGAAGTATACAAACAAAAAAAAAATTTTGAAATTAGTCTACCCGAAATAAGTATTCCCACGAATTGAGAACCCCCTTTTTTGGAAGTCTGTTAAAAAGCCATTCGAAAGCACGTCTAGTGAGTAGTGACAGTGACTAATCCAATTTGATCATCCGCAACAATAAAATTAATGATATTTTACAATTCCGCTTCGTGGAATAAACGCGATTGGTTTTCCCCAAGGGCAAAAATTACGGAATTAATGTTAACGCCATCAGAGTTGAGGTCACGCACACAACAACACCATGTACCTAATGACAGCGGGATTTTGACATTTATTCGTACCGATAGCAAGTTCAACAGACTCGACATAGAATTACAAGATTGACTAAAAATTTCTTCAACCTATTTCGTTAAGAATAATTTAGGAAAATGCATTTAGTTAAAACAAAACAGAAATTAAAATATTTTCATCTATTTTATTTAATCAGATAAGCATATTTTTCGCTATTTATAAAATACCGATTTTTTTGTTGCGGATATTTCTTATCAGTTTCAAATTGTTTTATTTCTTAAATAGGTTATATGAAAAAAGAAAAATTATAATATGCACAGTATTGCGTAAGTATTTCATCATAAGATCGTATAACTCACATTTTCATTCACTCACTCGTTTCATTCATTTTCATTCACTATCTTTTTTGCAATCGGCACATCTGCCACTTTTCGTCGAGTGTCATAAAATTACGTCACACCAATTTCGATCAATTTGGACCCCCCCCCCCCTGTCGCCCTTATTACTATGAAAATCGCAATTATTTTGTTATTGTGTCACAGATCGCTTGACCCCCTCCCCCCCCCCCCCCTTATATGTGTGACGTACTTTATAGACGGCCCCTTGGGACGAAGTATACACTATAAATACGTCTAAAACCCCGTCAATACTCCATTTAATTTAGAATTATAAACCACAACAACATTATATTGCGGCTCGTGAACTGTAATCTCTTTATAATTTGTACTAGAGTAACAATTGACGACACGCAAATAAAGTGACATTAAAACAATTTAATTTTGCGGCTCCCAGACTATTGTACTGTACTATTTGCTAGGTAAGAAATAGTTGACGAGCCGTAATATAATGATGTTGTGGTTTTCAGTTCTAAATTAAATGAAGTATATATCATTGTAAGCTGTTTTAGTGTCTGTTGCATCAAATTACTACAAACAATGACAAACTACCTGTCAAAATTTAACCTAGTCTCAAACTAAGCGAAGCTCGAGCTATGAGTACCATTACCTAACTTTTTACGTCATTTGCTCAATCGAACTATGAATATTTGTGTTTTTATAACCATTTTAAATCTATCAAAGTAGCCCCAACATTTCCTAAAGTAACCCCAGTTTACTGTACTAGACAACAGATAAGCATTACTAAGATAAATACATATTAAACATCCAAGACCCGAAATCTCAAGTCCGCAGTCAGGCAGTTCTTTGACCAGACTATTCGGTCGTCAAATTTACCAAGTTAAGTAGGTAATTTAAGTGATTCATTGTAGCGGAGATATGGCAATATTTATCGTTATTGAATTTTGGTGTAACTTTTGAAGTACATATACACAAAAAAGTAAATAAAAAAGAGGGCAGAACATCGTTTCTAGAAGCTACATGAACAAAAACAATCGAACCTTATTTGTACGAGTTAAAAATAGCCAATCACTTTTAATGGCAATAAAAAATCAATGCTATCGCGCGCACGATAACAATGAATATTTCCAACCAAGGACAGAAAGTTGACACCTACCTGATAAACTAGAAATATATCACAGATCACTAAATTATAATTAAGTATGGTTGGTCGTTTAACACATGTAACGCGTTCGAGGCGCTGTGGACGACTGGATTGGCAAGTCGAATAGCAGCGCTATAAGGGGGGGGTAGTGATTAGATGACGTCAGTACTATGAATCAGAAAACGCGATCCAGGGAATGACATTATAGAAAATAGTTCCAATAATGACGACATAGGACCGATACAGATCTGAGTACCTATTTAAATTTTTGCGTGTTCATGGTAGACGCCATGTCAAGTGTTACTATGACATGTCATGCCATTGGCAGGTTAGGGTACCGGTTACGAAATCTCTCTTTGAAAGCCATAGGCCAAATCTTTTTTTTACAGATAAATTGTAGAAATAAATTCACGGAATTGTTGGCAAAGCCATAAACCATAAACGTGTGGGAGTTGTGTCGTTCATAAACATCTGAACTCTGTCGTATTTTCAATGGCGTCAGTGCATGATCCTGATCAGATATTTGGAGCACATATACAACACTGCAAGATATTGAGAACAGTTCTGCAGTCATGTGGAGTGAATAGGAAAACGAAGATTGAAATTAATTAGAACATTTTAGGGCTTACGGTCTCCCCACATTTATCGACGCAAAATCGGCTTCAGCCGATCAAAAAGGCTTTCATCATCATCATCCTTTCAGCCGTAGGACGTCCACTGTTGGACATAGGCCTCCCTCACTGATACCCCATCATTACGGTTGGAAGCGGCTTGCAACCACCGTGAACCTGCGGCCTTTACCAAATCATCCGTCCGTTTGGATAGTAGATATTCAAATCAAAATTGGCCATAGTTATGCAGAAAGCGACCAATTCCATTTTTTCGAGAAATGAGTTAAATATGCCATTAAAAACTAGATTTTTTTCTGCATATTCTAATGAAACGCGGTAATTTTTAAGACTTAATTTCACTGAGAAATTTAATTAAGCTTAAAACGACTATCTGCAAAATTTTGCGTTTTTATTTGTCAAAAGCAGCCAAGTACTGTATTTGGTCTATTTCTAAAGGTAACGCCACCAGAGTTGAGGCCATGCACACAACCACATCTCATGTAATGACAGCGGGATTTTGACGTTGTGTTGTCGTTAAACGTCAACACAACGTCAAAATCCCGCTGTCATTACATGAGATGTGGTTGTGTGCGTGGCCTCAACTCTGGTGGCGTTACCTCTACCATAAAAAGACTGCAGTTTTAATCTGCAGAAAACAGCCAATTTACCCTCGGCCCACCTGGTCGGATTTAACAAAAAACGAAGTATGAGTTAGTACATTTATTTGATCTGCTTAAAACGACCAGACATATGGTCGCTTTCAGCAATTTTGTTTTTACGGTGTATTCCAAGTGTGGTCGTATTATTGTAATAAATACTTAAGAGAATTGTTAAAATATTTTAATTTTTTTTTTTAATATTCAGGAAAGACTGTTATTTTGATTTTTATTAAATAAATAAATAAATAAATAAATATCACTTGTTAACTTCTAAAAACAAATCAAAAAAAATTCTTAAAAATAAAAATAAAAATTCATTGTAATTACACTAAGTACATACATACTAAGTATATACTAAACGTTTCAAGCAATTTTTTTTCGTATAAAAATAAGGCAGATACTAGAAAGTGTATACTATTTTAATTTTATTTTATTTTTTCCTGAATAAAAGATTTTGTATAAGGCGACCAAGGTAATTTGCTGATTACGATCATCAAATTAGCTTTTTTCAAAAAAATTAAGTAATATCGTATGGTAATTTGCATAAACCGACTAAATTATGGTCGCTTTCATTGATTTACGGTTGAAAACAGATTAACAAACATTTAATTCTGCAGAAAACGATCAACTTTTTTGATTTAAAAAAAAAGCCAGAAAAATTCATTAAATTTACATAAAAGGTGCTTAATACAATGCATTGTACTATATTCTACTAAATTGGCTTACTTATTTTGAATAAAACATAATAGGGAGTGTAAAAAAATTTTTACAACCTAAAAACGGCTATATCTCGAAACTGGATTTTTATTATTGGTCTTTTTCTGCATAACTATGGCCAATTGTAATCAATTTCCCTGTTACTCTATTCTATTACTTTTATTAAGGGTATACGTGCAAGAGCAACTTTTGTCTCCGCGACTATTTTGTCTCTCACATCAAGTCTATGGGTTAGTATGGAAGTGCACACACGTAGCGACGCGACTCCCGGGATACAAATACACATGACACAAATAAATCGCCTTGCGGCTAAGTTGCTCGTGCGCGCATACCCTAATAGTTTTGTGGTCCATTCCTTGTACTATAGGCCAATGACTTGCAGTGCCTTGCGCAATTACCTTGCATACCGCATGCCTACCACACAGTAGGTAGGTAGGTACAGGTCGATTCACAAGAGTTGGCACGAATGGATCGAATGAGTGAATGAAAGTATCTATGTGTTATAGGTAACGCCACCAGAGTTGAGGCCACGCACACAACCACATCTCTTGTAATGACAGCGGGATTTTGACGTTGCGTTGTCGTTAAACGTCAACACAACGTCAAAATTCCGCCGTCTTTACATGAGATGTGGTTGTGTGCGTGGCCTCAACTCTGGTGGCGTTACCTATACCTATTTGAATACACCACACAAATATGAAAATGTCATGCATCAGCCATTTTCCTATAAAAATGTCAAAGTTACATTGCTTTCGTGCCAACTCTTGTGAATCGACTGTACGTGGGCGTTTCCAAATAACGTAGCCGCTGTAACCGGACAAATATTCACAGGAAAAAGGATTATCGTGTAGATACCTAATGCTAAATATAATATACCCAAACAATGACTACATGAATTACTTGATGGCAATAAAATTATATTACCTACTAATACTGATCTATACTAATATTATAAAGCTGAAGAGTTTGTTTGTTTGTAAAACTTCTATAGGTAACTCCACCAGAGTTGAGGCCACGCACACAACCACATCTCATGTAATGACAGCGGGATTTTGACATTGTGTTGTCGTTAAACGTCAAAATCCCGCTGTCATTACATGAGATGTGGTTGTGTGCGTGGCCTCAACTCTGGTGGCGTTACCTATGTATAGCTGACCCTGCAAACGATGTTTTGCCTTATAAGTATCACCTAGGGGTATAAAAAATAGCCTACGACCTATTCTCAGACCTACCGAATACGGAGAAAAAAAGTTTCATAAAGATCGGTAACAAACACCGTGACACGAGATTTTTATATATTAGATTATTACTTTTACCTGCATACACTGGCAAACAGATAAAAATGATAAAAAAATACCATAAAAGATAAGACGAGCAAGTTACGTTTATTTTATATTTCGTTTATTTTATAGTTTAAGAGTTATTTACTGTTTTTGAATTTTTTTTTGAAGCCGTGGTAGTCTAGTGGTTTTTGTTGGTTCGAATGTACCCGTGCGAAGTACGAGGGGACAGCTAGTAAAAAATAAAGAATATTTATTTTGGCCCATACCTACGTACCGTCAGTGCAGTTTGCTAGTTAGTTTTGTTCATACCCCGCGTTTATCAAACCACATTTTACTTATCAGGTCTCGTAATTAAAATAATTAATGTTTCTGATATCAAAGCTGATTGCCATTGCTATGCTCATATTTAAGCTAACTTACGCTCATGGCTTCGCCTCTGTTGCAGAACTCGCTAACTCATTGGAGTTTTAGAAAATCCGTCCTTAGTGCTGGCTAGCCTATATACTTCCTACTGCAGGTCACAGGACTCCTCTCAGAATAAGACAGCTTGGGTCGTAGTTCAGTGCAGGTTTCATCAAGATAAAATAAATAAATATTAGGGGACAATCTTACACAAATCGACCTAGTCCCAAACTAAGCAAAGCTTGTACTATGGGTACTAGACGACGATAAACAAACTTATATAAATAAATAAATACTTAAATACATAGAAATCATCCATAATTCAGGAACAAATATTCGTGCTCAGCACACAAATAAATGCCCTTACCGAGATTTGAACCCAGGACCTCTTGCTTCGTAGGCAAGGTCACTACCAACTAGGCTAAAGCGGTCGGGTTGTTAAAGCGGCGGCGGTTAAGCGGTGGTGGTGGTGGTCGATGTTTTCCTTCACCGTAAAGCTCATTGTAAATTTATAATCTCGAAGCCACGACACTCCACTAGGCCACCACGGCCACCACTGATACCTACTGTACGGGTGCTATTCGAACTTCTTTATCTCGTCTTCCTTGCCAAGTGAA
The DNA here is from genome assembly GCA_947563465.1 of Archips xylosteana. Classification (NCBI taxonomy): domain Eukaryota; kingdom Metazoa; phylum Arthropoda; class Insecta; order Lepidoptera; family Tortricidae; genus Archips; species Archips xylosteana. The sequence continues at coordinate 4,316,035 of OX387369.1, forward strand.
CGGACGGGCATTGTACATCAAATGAAAGGCGGACTTGGCAGAAATTCTACCCCAAACAACACTCATGTGATAAAAAATAGTAAACAACCGTAAAAAAACTGCTAACATGGAAAAAACGTAAGCAAAAAGCAAGGCTGTGACAAAAATCAATGTCAGGGTCAATGTCAATGTCAACCGTTTTATCTGTGGTTTATTTTTTTTAACGACTTTTACTAGACTACAGACTATGGCGAAAAAGAGGATTATGGCTGCCGTGGCCATACGTCCCGCTTTCCGGTACTTTGTCCCGATGCCCTGAATTACGAGTACGTGCCACGTCGCTTGCGTTGATATTTTCCATTTTTTACCCCTGACACAAAAAGAGGTGTATTATAAGTTTGACCGCTATGTGTGTGTGTCTGTCTGTGGCATCATATCTCTTAAACTCTTAAACGGATGAATCGATTTGGATGCGGATGCTTCATTAAAATTGGTTTAGCCGTTTCAAAGTTATCAGCTCTTTTGTTAGCTGCGGAAGGAATCTTAGACGCATAATGGGCATTTAATTTATTTTCAATCATATGTGCGACCAAATTGCGTGGGGGGGTTTTTCATCATCATCATCATTAAATAATGTCGTAGGACGTCCACTGCTGGTCATAGGCCTATCATTGACGCCCAATCATTACGGATGGAAACAACTTGCATCCACCCTGAATCTGCGGCCTTCACCAAATCGTCCGTCCATCTCGTTGGTGGACGTCCCACGCTACGCTTGCCAGTCCGTGGTCTCCATTAGAGAACTTTTGGGCCCCAACGGCCATCTGTTCTCTGTTGTTCGGGTTAAGGACTAGATTGTAAATGACTACCAATTTTATCTGAAAGGTTTCTTGGGCCAATCAACTTATAAACCGACGTTTTTGGCGTCTCCTGCGTTACCAAAATTGTCTCTGGCGTTACCAAAAAATCGTACTTCCAACAAGATATTTCACGGTTTAATAGGTTAAACTTACGTAGGATGGCATGTATTCATGCTATTCATCTATTAAATTACAGAAAAAACATGTTTACTTACAAAAATCTGCAATTGTTTGAAAAATGTCGCGGACAGATTAGTGTTGGTTTAAAAGTTGATTGGCCCTCTTACGTCTGATGTCACCCTGTATTGTGGTTTTAATTATTATAAACACGGAACTCTGGGTGCAGCTAATTTATAGTCATCTGGAAGGAAACCACATAATCGCGTCCACGAATTAGTTGGTTTAACATGTTTTTTTTTGATAAAGTTGTGCAACATCCTGGTATCCTAGTGGTTTGACCTTTTGCCTTTCAAGCGGTCGTGGGTTCGAGCCTGCGCTCGCGCCTCTACATATTATGTTTTTCGGAATTTATATGCGAAATTAAATTTGTTTTGGTGAAGGAAAACATTGTGAGGATACCTGCACACTGTGCACTGTGCCCTGCACTGGGACGTAATTATAGGCTGGGAGGAAGATGATGACATGATAATCATCAGTTTCTACTACACCAAAACCTACCACACCAATCCATCGAAGTTGAATAGTAACAGGTCATAATCTAACTACTTTCAGAGCCATGGGCATTACTAATTTGACATTATTAACAGTCCTAAAGCTAAAGAACATAATTATAACCACTTTGATGAAGCATAGGAAAATCCAATCAACGGTTAAAAGGCAAAACGCATGAAGCAACATTTTTTGAACTTTACATGAAACCCGGCTCAAACAACGGAGAAAAATTCGCTGATTTCAAATATATATGTATACTTATAACTCATTTTGACAAAAAGTGTCGCTTAATGCGTTTTGCCTTTTAATCGTCGCTGAATGAATTTAATTTGTGTTCTGATAAATTTTCGTGTGCAATGGCTACTGAAAACACTTAGTCATTCACAGAAATGATGTCATGGTTTTAATAAGGAAATACTTTCCCAATAATTTGTGTAAATGTTGTCATTATTAAACTACATATCAGCAGTAGGTGAAGTGCTTTGTTGATGATCAATTTAAAATTGAAAAAAAAACCTTGCTGGAGCACTAAAATCTCTAGCGATGTTGCCATACCAATTTTATTGTTGTCCATAATTTTTTTAAATTTAAAAACACCAATATGTTGTTATATTAAGGCATAAGACTTTGAGCCAAATAAAAAAAAAAAACAAAGTGTGATGTGCTAGCTAGCTAGACTAGAAAAAAATACACCTCCTCAAATGATATTAGTAAAACAGTGGCAAACTGTTTTGTTCACATTAACAAAAATATCAAAGAAAGCATAATATAGTGTACAACCCCATATTTATTGACCCGGAATGAACAACAATAATACCTGATACTGATAATTCAAACCATTATGACAATAACATGAGCATTTGAATTATCAGCAATAATCAACAGTCAAGAGGGATTGACCATTGTGTTTTAACGACTATCAATGAATAATTGTCACTTAGTACAACATGTTTATAGGTAATAGCCAGGTCTTTACTGAGCGCGCGATTTTGAACCTTGTGTCAAACAAAATTTTGCCTTATGCGCTAGCCTCGCGAGGCAGCTCGCTCAATGGGGATCCAGCTATTGAAATTAGACCAGTAATGGGGAGGCCTTTGCCCTGCAGTGGGACACTATAGGCTACAAAAAAAAAACCGGCCAAGTGCGAGTCAGACTCGCGCACCGACACCGAGGGTTCCGTACAAATATATGTATCTATGAATATCCAGTCTTAGCAGACCCCTGCTCCTAAGCAAAATGTGCGCAGTGTGGGATCGTTGTAGATTGGTTACTGATATAGACAGACAGACAAAAAATTTATGCTTTTCGCAATTTTTCCTTTATCTGTGCTATAAGACCTTGCTTCGTACCAAATTTCATGATTCTGAGTTCACGGGAAGTACCCTGTAGGTTTTGATTCCCTTGCGAGTTTCGAAAATTTGTGGCATAAACGGCTGTATCTTTTGTTTGTGTTTGCTTAGAAGTTTGATTTTTTCACAGCTCTAAGGGACAGTAGACTCAAGTATTAGATGTAAATTTCAGCTTGATACCTCCACACATTCCTGAGAAAAAGGGTCTTGACAGACGAACAACAAAGTGATCCTATAAGGGTTCCGTTTTTTCCTTTTGAGGTACGGAACCCTAAAAAGACCTGTATAAAGGCTAACAAAATATCAATTAATAAAACAATAACTATGGTCAATCCCTATGGACATTTGATTAATGCTATGAAAATTCCCAGGTCTTATTTAATTACCTATAACATGTTGTGCTAGCTACATGACAATTAATCATTGATAGTTGATAAAACACAATGGTTGGTCATCCCTTGTCATGTTTGATTTCTGCTATGAAAATTCTGCCCCTTGATTATCAGTTTGTACATAACAGTTAAAAAAAAAAACTGGTAAACAATTACAAGTCATATTTTAACCGCACCAAATTATAGATTGATTTAGGGCCTAAATCAATCAATAATTTGGTGGGGTAATATTTTAGGCAGTACTTTCTAGAGACCCATATCAATGAAACACAACTTTTTATCTTACTAGTCCTCAAACAAAATTGTTTGTCATGTTGTGGAGTAAAAAAAGTTTTAGTTATGAAGCTACAACTTCTTTAGAGGGCCTTTCACAGAGTACGACAACAGGACTCAGTACCATCAACAAAAAGAATTTCATAGCATCATTTTTGTACAATCAAGTCAGATATTTTGAGAGTTTAGATATTTATGAATGTTTGGCTGTACAGATATTGGAGAACTCTATTAACCAACTGTACCGTCATTCGAAGCCTTAATAAATGAGAGTGGCAACACAGTTTACCTAATCTATAACGGTTAAAGTGCCTTTTTCAGCCCTGGTCACCCTAAGTTCCCGCCTTTTTCCCCCTCTTAAATCCCCACCAGCAGTGACAGATGTGGCTGTCACGGATTTCGGCCGCATTGACTTTTAGTTTTCCGAACTATACGGTTGAGTTCCAGAACACACGTCTGCGACGGCATTCTGGTAACAAAAGTGTCATAAGTATTTCAAACGGTGTAACCGTTCGCTATTTATGTTAATTTAATTTATATATTTTCAGTGAAATATGGAGGAACAAAATAACAGTGATTCCTCTTCTTCGGATACTGATAGTAGCAGCTCCGATTCACCCGCTCCCGCTAAACAAGCAGAACCACAAGCAGGGCCGTCACGCAAAAGAAAGATGTCCCGTAAAACCACGAAAACTAAGCGTAAGCGACAGGATGATACGGTTAACAATCTCACCAAAGAAGTAAGTGAACTAAAACAGTTTCTATCCTCGTTGTACCCGCAACCCATGCCTATGCACCCGATGCCGCCCTTCACCTGTCCTAGTGATTGTGATGACGATGTTAGTCTTAACGTAAGTGGCGACTTATTTCCGGACGAAGAAACAAATAACCAAGACAAAACGACCGCTTTAGTTGATTTAAGTATCAATCTACCCTACAGCACTAAAGTAAAAGAGCCTGCAATACCGAAATCATCACAAACTCACATTGATTTTCAGCATTTTGGTTCTTCTGATTGGGCTGATATCCGCTATTCAGAGGTTCAAAAAGAATATTGTTCTACCCCAGGTTTCGTAGATTCCGAATGTAATGATGAACTAAAACCTTACGATAAAATCACTTCATTGAGCATCACTGAGAAAGGCTTTGCGGCTGTTACGCAAGCTTTGATCAAGCAAAAAGAATCTATACAATCTGGGTTAGAGTCTCTGCTTTCTTGGGTTTCAACCTGTGATGACCTCACTGTATCGGCTTTGAAAACTAAGCTTAAAGAAATTTTTATTGAGGGCTCTTACAATAAAATATCGGTTGACCTTCTTCAAATGGTATGTGGCCATAGGGCTGACCTAATTCAACAAAGGCGTGACAATATATTAAAATACGTAAAAGATAAGTATATACGGGGTGCTATACGTAAAATCCCTCCGACATGTGACTTTCTTTTTAATAAAGAAAGGTTATCTTCAGAGTTGGAGAAGAATGGCGGGGTTTCTAAGACGTTTTGGCCGTTACGTAACGCAACGTCGTTTAAATCCAACTGGCCGGCTGCGCAAGCCGGACCGTCTCATGCTAAGCCGCCCACGCAGGGCGTACGCGAATATCCCGCAAAGAGTTCGTTCGGCAGGTACATGACGAGCCAGCCTGCGCAAGGCGCTCCGTTATACCCTTATCCTGCGCAAGGATATTACATGAACCAACCACCGCCTGTACAGCCTTATTACATGCCAAAACGATTTGCGCAAAATCGAGACTACAAGCATAGTAATAAAAACAAGGTGTCTAAAAATCGTCAAAAATCTAGATTTGATGACTATTCGAATACGAATAATTCAAAAAATAATCGGGACGGTAAGCACTTTCAGGGCAAGCGAAGATTCTGACTCGAAACCGCAGGCCTTCAAAGCGGGTCGCCTTATAAACCATATTCATGTTTGGACTCAAATGCAGGCACCAGAGTCAATTTTAAAAATGATAAGAGGGTATCGATTGCCTCTTATACAAAAAGTACCCCTTTGTTGGCCAAGTATCGATCACAAATATCAGACAAATTCATCTCCTCAGATGAGGGTAGCTATAAAAGAATTAATAAAAATCGGTGTACTCGAACCGGTGTTGCCATCCCGGAGCTTCATTTCGCCGATGTTTTTGGTTCCGAAATCCGACGGAACAATGCGGCCAATTTTCAATCTACGCAATTTAAACAATTACCTAATTACGTCAAAATTCCGATTAATAAATGTTCAAAAAGTACCCGACTTTCTACAACCTTACGATTGGTTAATAAAAATCGACCTTTCGAATGCATACTTTCACCTTCGCGTAGCGGAGTCTCACAGAAGATATTTGAGAATAATGTACAGCAAAAAATTGTACCAAATAACGTGTCTACCCTTTGGTCTAGCCACGGCGCCAAAAGTATTCGCCACCCTGTCAAACTGGGTATCCCAGAAATTAAGAGAAAAGGGTTTAAGGGTAATAGTCTACTTGGACGACTATCTTATAGTCCACCAAAACAGACACGTCCTGTCAATACAAGCTCTCGAGACTGTAAACCTTCTACAGAATCTGGGTTGGCAGATAAATTACAAAAAATCGGTCCTAAAACCACAACGAAGTCTGGATTTTTTAGGAATAACGTGGGATCCCTGGTTGGGGATAAAAAGCTTGCCACAGATAAAATGTGTGAACCTAAAAGACAAGATTCTTTCTGTGCTCTCGCGGAAAACAGTACGATTAAAAGAAATTCAAAGTCTAATAGGTCTCATAAACTTCGCAAGTTTTGTGGTGCCGCGAGGTCGTTTAAACCATCGCGATCTGATCAAGTTCTCATTGAGCCTCCCAGAAAACGATTCCTTTCACCGCTACCCAGTCCCCGAGGAGGGGCTAAAAGAATTAAGGTGGTGGTTGAACAATTACAATCGTCCATCTGTCATTCACCAACCGCCAATTCAACACTTTCTGGTGACAGACGCTTCCGATCTAGCCTGGGGAGCCTGTCTAGACAATCTCAAATTGGCAGGCGATTGGACCCGACACGAGAGACACCTCCATTCCAATCAAAAGGAAATGCTAGCTGTGCTTCACGTATTAGAAGATCAAGGTCCTTACCTGAGGGACTCTGCAGTCATGTTGCAATGCGACAACAAGACAACGATCGCATATATAAGAAAGGAAGGCGGCTCGAAGTCAACCAGCTTGATGAAAATTACCAGACAGGTTTTCAGTTTGCTCGACAGATACAACATCCACCTGACTGCTCACCACATCCCAGGGAAGTTCAACGGAGAGGCGGATCATCTATCTCGTGCCAGGATCAATCCAGAGTGGCATTTACTTCACGAGGTAACAGAAGTCATATTCCAGAAGTGGGGAGTACCGTATGTCGATCTGATGGCGTCAAAAACAGCCCATGTGGTACCCCGATATGTAAGTCTGGATCTGTTAGACCAGAATGTTCTGTTTCACGATGCCTTCAGCCGAACATGGGACTTCCCACTAGCATGGATCTTTCCCCCACCATTTCTGATTCCCAAGGTATTAACCCACTTGAATTCTGCGAAAGGAATTTATCTCATTGTAGTCCCCAAATGGGAGAAAGTATTTTGGAAGCCAGACATCAGGAATCGTGCGCTATGTCCACCCTTCACAATACATCGCCTGCACCGAGTCCTAGTCGACACAGTAACGGGTTTGCCCCCACAGAAGGTCAACGAAATGACTCTTCAGGTTTGGAAATGTGGGGGTGGGCCACAAAGATAACTGATTGGTCCATAGAACAAAAACTCCTTTTACAGTCTGGCTGGCGTGAATCATCCCTTAAAACTTATAAACATGCATGGTCACGATGGCTTAAGTGGTGCCAAACTAATAACGTAACATCTCCTCAAGACCCAAATGGGTCTCAATTGGCTAGATTTTTATGTGATTTATTTCAAAAAGATGGTTTATCATACCGCACGATTTTAGTCTATAAATCTGCAATTGCTACAATGTGTAACCCTGATTTATCAGATAGATTAAGTTCGAATATTTTGGTTAAGAAAATACTTAAATCTATTGCTATACAAAATCCTCGTCAGTCGAATAAGCCGCCCATATGGGACACTGATATTTTATCAAATTATCTTTTAAATAATACTTGTGATGAGAATAATCTATTTCAGTGTTCCAAACGAACGGCAACACTTTTGTTGCTGTGTTCAGGTCGTCGCGTCCACGATCTGACATTGTTGTCAGTTAACGATAAGATGTGTGTTATAGAGGATAATGAAATTGTATTTTGGCCTAAATTTGGTTCAAAAACAGATAATGTGACTTCTAGGCAGTCAGGTTGGCGGTTACTAAGTAATATGGATCATAGTGCTATCGACCCAGTGCATTGGGTTAAACGTGTTATTGCTTTGTCTACTGATAGACGGAAAGTATGTAAAAGTGATAGCTTATTTTTAACTGCTTGTGGAACGCCAAAGGCTGCTTCGCGGACCGTAATTGCTGGCTGGGTAAAGCGTATTTTGGAAGAAGCAGGTATTAAAGCTAGTCCAGGTAGTGTTCGCCCAGCTGTTGCCTCCAAAAATTGGTTTTTAAATTTACCCCTAGATGATATATTGGCTCGTGGTAACTGGCGTTGCCAGGAAACATTTACAAAATATTATTGCCGTGAAATACAGCCCACGGATTCCCAAACATCTGGGGTTCTTTCAACATTTGCCCCTATGTAAATTGCCCCTGAGACTATGCCTTCATACAAATAGGTTAAGATGTTTTTATGCTTAAGTACAATCTCTGTATGCTTAAGTATATGTGTATATGATCACAAGGCAATTATGATTTAATTTTTTTTTCTAATTATTTAAGGTTGTGCAAATGCTGATTTAGGTTTGTAATCCTAGCACACTCAAATTAAGCGATAATTGTAATGCTTAAATCTCTTTACAACACTACTAAAACTCATCCCCTTGGAGGCTGCTGACAAATAATTATCTTGATTATATTATTATTATTATTGTTTTGCAATAAATCTGTGTAAATTATCAATTTTTTAAAAATTGTATCATGCATATATATGTGTTGTGTAATATAATATAACACTACAATTAAAAATAAAATAAAATATTAAAAGTTACAGATGCTTATATATTTAAAACTTTTGTTGTACTTTTATGTAATAATTTAAAAGATTATCTTGTAAAGATTGCTTTGCAGTTTAGTTGTTACTCAGAACTTTTTATGGACTGTTAATTTAAAGTGGTTGATTTTTTTCTGTTAAGTGACAAACTAATTTCTATGTAACTACTGAACAATTTGTATTTAATAACAAGATCAGTTAGTTTTTGTTTTAATTTCTAAAACAATCTTTTAAACATTCTAGTGAATTATATTTTAATACCAATTTGTAATTGGTGTGTTTTTTCTAAAAATAAAATTATACCTAATTGCTATTTTGAGTGGTTGGTTCATTGCTTAGTAGGAATATTTTAATTAAGTAGTTGTTGGAATTCAAGTTTCCATTAATGATTTTTATTTCAATTTGCAGCTTCTCTGCTAGGTAACACTTCAAAGTGTGTTTATACATTTTATAATTTTTAAAATTAATTTTATGAAGGAACTAGAACTACCTACGTATTTAGTTCCTGTGTTTTGGCAGTGAATGTGTTCAAATAATACATTCAATGCAACCTGTTATTACTCACATTGGCTATCATAATCATACCATAAGTTTACCCCACCAGGCGATAACAAACACGTCTCATTTATTAAGGCTTCGAATGACGGTACAGTTGGTTAATACCAGCGTTTTACCCTCCAATAAAACGCTTATTAATCAACTTACCTCATTCGAAGCCTATTTTAATTCCTGCCTGGTGTAAATGAGCCGCAATGAGGCCGAAATCCGTGACAGCCACATCTGTCACTGCTGGTGGGGATTTAAGAGGGGGAAAAAGGCGGGAACTTAGGGTGACCAGGGCTGAAAAAGGCACTTTAACCGTTATAGATTAGGTAAACTGTGTTGCCACTCTCATTTATTAAGGCTTCGAATGAGGTAAGTTGATTAATAAGCGTTTTATTGGAGGGTAAAACGCTGGTATTATACCAAGGCAGAATTACTTGCAATATTTAACCTACTCTTCAAGAATCTTAAGTGCCTTCGAATGACGCGTACTGTTATCTCCTGATAAGAAAACATCCACTGGTATTTAAACTAAGTTAATTCTAAGCATTAACATTACCCACTAGTAACAGTACATTCACACGTGAGAACCACCAACAATGGGTCATTAGACAATCATAATAGCCTAAGAACATAAGAAACAAACATCTATATTCATTGAATTTAACCATATTTCCATAAGAAAAAAAAATTGGTATTGTTATTGCCTGTGGCTTGCTTAAAGCAAGGTTGTAAGATATTAATAAAGCTGCGATATACGCCGCTTCGATCGTAGAGCCTTCAGTAGGTCCAATTAAAGGATATTGTTTTACATAGCGTTAGAAGAATATTAATTAAAGATAATCGATCACTCGCTTCAAATTACGTGTGCGAATGAAGACTAAAGCTTTTTAAGATTCAAATGCATTTGCAGTAAGTAATTGAATGAGCTATTAAACGCTTGAATAACCGAGGTGCGTGGAAAACAGGAAAAAAATCAACGCGACTTAGTTGGGTCATTCATTGCCATCATCGGTATACTTCTATAATAATGGTTAACGATTAAAACAACGATAACGTGGGCATTTGATGTCAGAGAAACAACTTTAGCTACTAAATACAGCAAAAATATTACTTACGGGTAAGTTGTGAAGGTAAGAGAGTAATTAAATTCACACCAAAGCACGCGGTGACACAATCGGCAGTCGCTCGGGACGGGACAGGAAGTGTCAAACTGAAAAAAAAATTGAACGGGCGGAAGAACAACGCAATAAATATGATAACAACTAAATTCGTATTTTTATTGGTTAGTTTTTCTATTCAATGTTTAACTACCAATGAAAAATAAAATTTTCTTAATCTTTTGGCATGAAAAACCTATGGTTATCGAGATAAAGGCGTTTTTCAAAATACGTGAAAATAACGCTGCAAATTATAACTGAATTAAAATATTTCAGATTAACAACACATTTTGAAAGAGGAATAAAATAAAAATGATAGCGAAAATTCAAAGTAAATATCTACTTCTATTTAAGTCCTAATTGCAAGATTTGACAAATTTTATTACTCGTATTGTAGAACACTATTTCAATTCGGACTCGATTGTTGTCATGCTGTTAGTTTGACAGAATAACAAAATTTTTCGTGCAGAAGTTCTACAAGCGGATCAGGGAAACGTTCTTATTTTGGTTAGACCCGGATGTAAACGATATTATTCGGATAATATTATATGCAGTTGCTTTTAAAGCGTTGTAAATTGATTTATAGTAACGATATTACTGCATTTGTTAAAAAAATGTCTATAGACGTCGCAACAATCGGTGCTCAGAAAGTTAAAGGAATTCCTAACGGGGAGGTAATATTTCATTTATTTTTGAACTTTCACTTGCAATTAAACTATCTATTTAGCAAAATGATATGCTCTTTAGATTGATTTTCGAGCTATACCCTTTATTTCTTTTTTTTTATCTCAGCATTAATTAACCAGATGCACTTGGTAGGTAACTATTGTTCTTAATGCTATGCTAGTACTTTGTAATTATTGATGCACATTGCACGGTGAGTGGAAATTGAATTATAATTTGATACAAGTTTTTAATTTCGTAGTCTACCTATTGGCTGGCATATGAAATATTTAATCAATCATCTTTTTTTTTGTAGTAACTTTTGTTACTAAACCATTTTGTGTAATATCTGATTATTAAAATCAGAGTCCAAAGAGTAGATTAAATCATAATTTAATAGTGAAGTGAGACTAATTACTTTTATCAACTTTTATCTTTCTACATGTAGTGATTATCTTGTATGTCAATTTGCAGAGACTTTTTATCTGAAATAATCAATTTACATAGATAAAAGGAGACAATATCTAGGTAAAAAAATTCTCTGTCATCCCTTTTATGCAATTTAAACTTTTGAATGCCAGCGTCGGCTATAGACAACAATATGAATTACAAAAATTAAACTACTCACATCAGCATAAGAATCAATTTTATTTGTAACAAAATCGCTGTGTAACATTCAAAAGGTTAATTAATCTATTCTATATTCTGGTCTGGTGTAAATTGTATAGTGTACCTCTATGTAAAATTTTAGCTGTCTAGTTTCAATGAACTGTAACAATTACTTTGCTTTGCTCATCCGCAATTGTTTCAGTTCATTAATTTGGACCTCCCTTCCGGCCCGGCCACGAACTCGCGCGTTTGGCGGCGCGGCTAGCGTTTTATCAGTTCATTGCGTGTGCCGCCAGGTAACCACTGTACGGCGAGCGTCTCGGCTGCGCTATGAACACAGAAAACGCTTGCCGCGCCGCCAAACGCGCGAGTTCGTGGCCGGGCCATTATGGGAGAGATAGTGCTATCTAAAGAACTGCAAACTAATAAGTCTTAGAATAAAGGAACATAATATTGTAGCGACTACTAGCGCCATCTAGTCTCACATAAGGAACTAACTATTACAATCCTACATCACACTATCGAAGTTTCTCAACTCAGCTGCATAAATACAACTTCCAACTTTCATCCATTGGACTTCGGTCCCCAGGCATAACATCTGCCTGGAGAGAGATCTCTCTATTGCAGCCTACCCCCAAATTGGTGACCCACGACATTGGACAAAATCGCAACCTTCAGACACACAGAAACGATGACACAGTCTCACAGCAAGCCATACTCACCGCACTGTGCACCATAAGCATGTATCTATTATCTGCCTGGTGTCTACAGTTCACAAATCCTCCTCCCACTACTTCCACTTGCCTATCAATCAACCAACGCTCGCCAACAAGGCTCTGAGCAATCACGCAACAGGCATGCATCACAAGTAGCAGAGGAACAACAATGCTCGCCGACGAGGCTCTGAGCGACTGGCCCTTGCAAGCGCCCACATGACGCACAGACTGCACTCCACTGCAATTCGTATCGACCTCCGGTCTAAAAGGGGGGCTGATGGTAGCGACTACTAGCGCCATCTAGTCATCACATAAGGAACTAACTACTACAATCCTACATCACGCTATCGAAGTTTCTCAACTCGGCTGCATAAATACAACTTCCAACATTCATCCATCGGACTTCGGTCCCCAGGCATAACATCTGCCTGGAGAGAGATCTCTCTATTGTAGGCTACCCCCAAAATATGTTCTACATGTTTTCAGTCCTTGGAGTTGAAGAGCTTGTGGCAAGACCAAAATGTGCTGGTTATCTTCTTCCGCCGGTGGGGCTGTATGCTGTGTCGCCTCTGGGCTAAGGAGGTATGTTATTTGAAATAAAAAGAAATCTAGATATGCAGGGGTATGTATTACAATACCGAAGTACGAAAGACCGAATGTATTAAAACATCGAATGGGTCAAAAGACCGACACGATTTTTTTCTGAAACCGTTAACTTTTTAAGATTGTTATAAAACAAACCTAACCTAACCTAATGGGTTCTGTATGATGCCGTTTTAATAAATTCTGAAAAGTTTACGGTTTCAGAAAAAAATCGTGTTGGTCTTTTGACCCATTCGATGTTTTAATACATTCGGTCTTTCGTACTTCGGTATTGTAAAACATACCCATATGCAGTGGTGTGTCCAGCCAAGTGCATGCTAAAGGAACTGGAGAAGCCACCATCAAATCAAATAGCCAAGTCAAATCTTAAATAAAATGAAATTAAAAATTCAGGGGGGGGTCTCAACCAACCAATATAAATTGATCCAACTCTGTATACATGTTACTTAGAAGCAGGGCTCTGCTAACTTTGGGCTTTTATAGATATGCCTGGTTATAGAATATATTTTGACATACTTACAAGTGTATGGAATCCTCACTGGGCGAGTCCGACTCGCACCTGGCCGTTTTGTTTATCTCTCTCAAGCACAGAATATACGTTTTTTCGGAATATACGTGCGAAGTTACATTTGAGATTTACCATGAGCTTTACGGTGGAGGAAAACTTTGTGAGGAAGCCTGCAGACACCTGCGAAGAAATTCTAACTACTCATTCTGAGAGGAGGCCTGTGCCCTGCAGCGGGACATAATAATACATGGGCTGGGATGATGTATTAAATCAACATTGTCTTATGTTACAGTTGGGTGAAATAGCTCCAGTACTGAAAAAGAACAATATAAAGTTAGTCGGAGTTGGTGTAGAGGATGCAGGTTCCAAGGAGTTCATCGATGGAAAGTACTTTGACGGAGGTATGACCTCACTTGTTTACGTGCATTTGTTGTTTACTTTGTTTTTTGTTATTGTAAGTCTTAATGAAGTGAGAATTCAGCTGATAGTGCATTGTTTGTGCAACTTTTGTTCCAGCTACCTACTTGGTTTATTTTTATTTCGTAAAGATAAAGTTCTAATGACGACCAAATAGCTTAGTGAACTTGACTATGAAGCTTGAGGTTCCGAACTTCCGAGTTCATTCTCTGGTCTGGAAAAATACAAATATTAGTTCTCAAGTATTGAGTTTTTAATATAATATGTATCTATTTTATGTAAGTTTATCCATTGTATATTGTAGTAATTTATTGAATCAGGCGTTACTTTGCGGAGGTCCATATTAATGAACTGAAACAATTACTTTGCTCTCCCGCGACCTTACGATAGTTACGTTTATGCAAGAAATGCGTGTTCATGCATTACTACTAGTTTAACATTTGGTAGCATAGCGTACGGTTGTGGTGTCTACTCTGAAGATGAGCTCTGATTGAGTTCGAAACGCGTCAGTGTAGTTTGGTGGTGGTGATGGTTGGTTTTATGTGATTTGTGTGTGTTCGTACAGTGTGGAGGTGGAGGAACTGCATGAACACGCATTTCTTGCATAAACGTAACTATCGTAAGGTCGCGGGTGAGCAAAGTAATTGTTTCAGTTCAGTATATTGTAGTATTAGCAGGAAAGTATACATATATATTCTCTGGCACTAATAGCAGATGAATTGGTGTTCAGAATATAGTGTGTCAACGTGTAAGGCGTACCTACATCTAGAATCACAAAAATTCGTTGACAAACTTTTGTAAACGTGACCAGTCAAGCTAACTCAATTATATATTGAAATATTCCAGATCAGCTTTATAACACATTTATTTTAAATTCTTTAACCATCGTTACTCATTTCCAGACCTTTTCTACGTTGAAGACTTGGCAACATACCAGAAGCTGGGCTTCAAGAGGTTCAACACTGTCAGCATCATAACCTCTCTGTTCTGGAAGCAGTCTCGAGACGCCATCTTTAAAGGGCGGGGCATGGGTAAGTCCGTGACCGTTTGATAAGTAAAGCTATAAAGTCTATAGTGTTAAATGTGTTGGTTTTGAACCTAAAGAAAACCAACCGAGTGTGCCACTTTAGTCGTGTGGTCTAAAGCACATTCGGTTTTTTTTATCATCAAAAAAGCAAGCTCCATCGTAGGCCTCATCTTCGCTTTACATCAGGCGTGAATGTGGCCAAACGCAAGCCTATATTGAAAATATAGGCTTGCGTTTATATAATATTGTATGAAAATTACCCAAGCGCTAGTACTAACATTGCACATCCTGGCGCGCACTGCTCTCTCTTGCCCCTACCCCAACCCCCCAAAAGAAAGAAGTAAGAAGCGTGCCTAAAGAAGTTTTACTTCAAAAACTGTCCACGTGAGAATCTGACCAACACAAGGAGAGTCATTATCATTAATATAATATTCCCGCTTTAATTTTTAACTTACTTAACTCGTAAAGTGGCTCTTGACGGATGAATAGAAAGCGAAGTCTTAGTAGTAGTAGCCTGGGTTGGCAACGCATCGGCAATATCCATGTGGTATTGCAGGTGTTTATGGGCAGCAGTAGTCATTTATCGTCAGCTGACCTCTTACTCTGTTTCCTCCCTCGTTATATCCATAAAAACACTGGCACACTGCCTTATTCCTTGTTTATATCATAAAGGATACTTCTATGTCAAATTTCAGCTGTATAAATACAGTCGCCATCATAAACACCCAGAGCATTAAGGTGCTCAAAAATTCTGAACAAGCGCTTAAGCGATTGACTGTAAGGTTTTTGTCCACCTTGAATGTTCCGATGTTGCTGATGGTGACTGTTCAAGAACGCACTACGCTGTTAGCCGCACAGTTTCTCGCGCCGTCCCTTTTTAGAGTATCGGTTGAGAAAGAGATGGTGAACCGCCGCCGCTAGCCGCGTAGTGCGTACTCTGTTTAAGTCAGTCAATAAGTCCGGACACTCCGGACTTTTTTTAAATATATATTTGGCTAACTACAGATAAGTAGATTACATTGGCTAACATCTGGGACGCCTCCAGGTATACAAACCGACTGTGTCGGCGACGGTCTACAAAATGGCGGAGCTTTTGTTATACAAAATGGCCGACTGTCGCATCACTTCGTGCAATTCGGACCGGCCGATCGTTGGCCCAATACGGACATTCTACAGGTTAAAAATTGAAAGTTTTTTTAGTAGATGTTTTGTTGTTTAGGGCTCGGCGGTGATCTGAAGGGTGATTGGGTGCAAACCGGAGGCGCCTTGTTGGTGGAAAAGGGGGGGAATGTGTTAAAGCATTTCGTTCAGACTGGCCCGGGCGACCATTATTCTAACAAGGATATACTGAAGGTTGGTATTATATTGTAGAAATTTTAATTAATAACTGACATTAAACCAATACATATTATCATGGTATAGTTATGTCAATCTTCTTCTTCTTCTTGCCCCCATCCCATTTCAACTGGGTTCGGGCCTCCTTATACCTCGGCGCCAGGACCATGTCCTGGGTTGTCGTTGGTGAGATATTCAGGGCTTTCAGGTCCCTCTCAACATTAGTCCACCATGTAGACGGCGGTCTTCCTCTACCACGGGGTTTCGTAGGGATGTTTAGCGCTATATTTACGGAGTAGCTCTCATCTCTCCTTTTTAGGTGGCCATACCAGCGAAGTCGACTCTCTTTAAGTTTCTCTGCGACTGGAGCCACTTCAAATGATCCTCTGACGTACTCGTTGCGGACTTTATCTAAACGCGTCACGCCACCCGCCCAGCGCAACATTTTCATTTCTGCTGTGTGCAACTTTTGTTCGTGCTTTTTGAGGGTAGTCCAACACTCCGATCCATAATGGTATAGTCATGTCAATGACGTTTAAATTAAGAGGACTGTGCAAGTCTATGCAAATCCTATAAAATAATAAACTATCTATAGCTATACAGAGAACTCTGTACCATTGATTTGTTATGGCGTTTTAATCACCAACTTACATATCATATCAATATCTTAGTTCACACTCATACTAATTAGTCTAATTACAATGAACTGCATAATTAAGTAGTAGTTTTGTACATACATTGTGTCTAATTTGTATGTGCAGTTCATAGTTTGTATGGTAGTTGTTAATTTATGACACTAACGTAGCTTGTAAGTTTTTGTATACTAACAAAAATTTGGATGTAGTTATCTGATTAAATAAATTATTATTATTATTATTATAGTAATTAATATGAGTGTGAACTAAGGTATCAATATGAGTACCAAATTTCCACTCAAATTCAATAGAAAGTTTTGAAATTGTAAGTTTAAATAGTATCGGAAATCAGTGTTTCCTGTGTAATTCCCATTTCCCTGGGAATTCCGGGAAAATATGTAACCTATGCAACTGAGACGAATCTAACGACACCTCACTTTGAAATCCATCGAGCCGTTTAGGCTAGGGCGTGCCAAAAGAATGATACTCAGTAAAAAGAGTCACGTTTACTTAATTTTAAATACTCATAATCTATATATTTAGATAATCTTGCGTTAGTTTCATTGATAAATAATATAAGATAAAATTTTCAGACATTTGGCCTGGAGCATGAATATGATGCCGATACTATGGCTAATAAGAAGCCGGAAGAGAAGGAATGCACCGTACGTATCTCTATTTTTCTATTAAGTATAACTAGGTCCTGATAAATTGATTGATTTAATAATAAAATAATAAACAGGTTGGGGCAGATATTTGTATGAAAATTACGACGAATGTTTGTTCTCGGGTCTTGGGTGTTTAATATGTATTTAAGTATGTATCTATCTATATAAGTATGTTTATCCGTTGCCTAGTACCCATAACACAAGCTTTGGCTGGCTTACTTTGGGACTAGGTCAATTGGTGTGAAATTTCCCGTGATAATAATAAAAATCTTTATTGTCATTACTTAAAAACTAAACATTGATAAAAACTATCAAGGATGATATAGACTGGATTGGCAGTCGCCATAGTACGGATCGGCCGCGGTTTTTGTAGTTCGATTATTAAATCTAGATGGCGCTGAAATATAGCCAGAGGTTTTGAAGGCAAAACAATAAGACTACAGATTTTTCATATTACTGCAAATGTATTATTTTTCAAAAATATTGCATAATAATCATACGTCGCACTCCAGCGGGCATTTTGGGGGCACGTCATTTGGTATGGTTTACAAAAAATATTTTAATTAACGAGTATATGTACTTAGTATTTGCAACATACTCGTTATAAATCTTATATTGCCTACGTAATACTCTTTGAAGTGATAACTGATAGCCCATTTAAGTGGTGGCATGTCAGAATGCTAGATAAGGTTCACAAATCAATCAATTCATTACCTAGTATTTGTAATGTGAAATTCCAAATATCTTAGCAAACTAAGGCTGTAGGTACGTTAGTTAGGTGTTTATTTTTTATATCAATTTAATTTTAAATAAAAATAAGATTGAATAGTGTGTGGTATATTTATTGTGACCATTTAAATGGGCTATCAGTTATCACTTCAAAGAGTATCTATACATTAAAGACTAATAAATGATAACGGGTAACTAATTAACTATGTTACAAATACTAAGTACATTATAATACTCGTAAGTTAAGATTTTTTTTGTAAACCTTACCTTGCCCCCAAAATGCCCGCTGGAGTGCGACGTATGATAATAATATGTGGCGACTACTAGCGCCATCTAGTCATCACATAAGGAACTGCAATCCTACATCACGCTATCGAAGTTTCTCAACTCGGCTGCATAAATACAACTTCCAACTTTCATCCATTGGACTTCGGTCCCCAGGCATAACATCTGCATGGAGAGAGATATCCCTATTGTAACTACCCCTAAATTGGTGACCCACGACATTGGACAAAATCGCAATCTTCAGACACACAAGACGATGACGCAGTCTCACAGCAAGCCATACTCACCACACTGTGCACCATTAGCATGTATCTATTATCTGCCTGGTGTCTACAGTTCGCAAATCCTCCTCCCACTACTTCCACTTGCCAATCAATCAACCAACGCTCGCCAACAAGGCTCCGAGCAATCACGCAACAGGCATGCATCGCAAGTAGCAGAGGAACAACAATGCTCGCCGACGAGGCTCTGAGCGACTGGCCCTTGCAAGCGGCCCACATGACGCACAGACTGCACTCCACTGCAATTCGTATCGACCTCCGGTCTAAAAGGGGGGCTGATGTGGCGACTACTAGCGCCATCTAGTCATCACATAAGGAACTAACTACTGCAATCCTACATCACGCTATCGAAGTTTCTCAACTCGGCTGCATAAATACAACTTCCAACTTTCATCCATTGGACTTCGGTCCCCAGGCATAACATCTGCATGGAGAGAGATATCCCTATTGTAACTACCCCCAAAAATACATTTGCAGTGATATGAAATATCTGTAGTCTTATTGTTTTGCCTTCAAAACCTCTGGCAATATTTCAGCGCCATCTAGAAAAAAATAATCGAACTACAAAAACCGCGGCCGATCCGTACTATGGCGACTGCCAATCCAGTCTATATCATCCTTGAAACTATTAAACATTTCAAATTCAAGTAATGACAATGGGTCCCCCAGTCTCAGAATGTGCTGGGCTTGGTTGTCCGGCGCTGATTTTCAGACTGGTCCCTGTGAGGACGGACGGTCGCAGCGTTTCTCACATTTAAATTATGAGACAAAAAACCAAGAATTATTTGTGGTAATTTACCCCTAAATATAGGGGTAAATTTTGTTATTAAATTTACCCATATAATATATAATATTTTTGTAATATCGATACTATCGACAGTATAGATATAGTACCTATTGCAGCATGCCGATATTTTCGATAGTACTATCGTACTATCGACTATTTCTCAAGGTCAAACTATCGCTATCGCAACAACACTGCATCCATTGGTCTAATTTTTTGTTAACTTGTGGGGCTTTTTTTTAGTTGATTTGATGAAGCATATTTTGGACGAAATGAAAGAGACTTCAGTCCATTTTAGCATGAACAAAGATCCACTTCAAAACTTATTTGTCACCCATTTTTTACAGTAGTTAGCAACAATTAATGCCGGTGTCACAAACTTTCCATTTTCCAGCCAGACGCTAAGCCCTAGGCCGTGGTTGGTGACGCTGAAGGATCGCGCCCTCGCCCCCATACACACGATATGGACAGAGCGGCGCTGTAAGCAGACGAGAGTGTGATTCAATATATTACTTGCGTAGTTTGAAAGCGAAGGGGCCGACCGCGCGAGGCCCTTGAGCCCTTCGTCGAGAAGGCATGGTGTTGCTGTATGGTTAGATCACAGATGTAGACACACATAGATAACGCAAATGCATCTACTTCGCGTGTCCGAACCCCGACAAAGCGTCGGGTTGGCCGCCACTACTAACAGTTCGCGTGCGTCAGTTGTTGCAGCCGGAAGTCCGCGAAAACTAAGAAAATGCCTCGTTGCGCTGTAATTATGTCTGTGGTTTGAATTTCCCATCACCAAATTTCGGCTGTGACGTCACAGTAGTGTTAAAAAGTCGACACGCTTGGTTTCGATACAAATCGTGAGCATTGCGTTATCAATGTGTATCTATATCTGTGGGTTAGATTGACCATTTTACCAATGATTTTTAATCGGTGATCAGGAGTTGATAGCGGAGGTCTTAGGGTGTCTCTCCACGGTGCTATGGATGCGTTTGATATCCGGGTTGTTTTCAAAAAAATTGTACATAGTTGACGGCTTAATCAAAACAAAAATTACGATCGCTATTTTTGTGTAACGAAAGTTAGTCATACAAAGTATATGGGTAACTCCGTTACACAAAAATAATTAATGAAATTTTGTTTATAATTAATCCCTAAATTGTGTACAAATTTTTTGAAATCGACCCATCCACGAATCTCCATCGGTCATATTATAGCACTGGTGGAAACAGGTTCAACTAAGCTATGTTTTTATATGAATAGATGCGTGATCTGGATCTTCCTCGAACGGCTATATAAGTAAGGAATCAGAATCAGAATCAGAATCAGAAATAGTTTATTACCTATTAGTGTTTACATTTTTATTTCCCCGTAGGATGTGTCAGCTAACTTATGTCTAAAAGATCTGTGTAAGCTGAGGGTGTTATGTTTGTGTCACAGTGTTGAAATAAAGATGTTAGTAGTAGTTTTATGTGTTACATTTATTTAATTCTAAGGGGACGAGGAGCCGCCGCCCCTCGGGGCCAACGTCTCATGTCGTTATTTGATACATAGGTGATTTCGCCTATTCTATTATTTGTTAGTAATGGGTTAAATTCACCGTGAGCTAGGTAAGCGTCTCCAGGTGTGTCGAGGTCTTCTATACCCAGAGTTGCAATCTTTTCCAGCATTCTGCGATTAAGATCGGCGGCTCGAAGGTGCCACGCCTCAAGGTCCGCTATTTCCCAGAGCGTTTCCGTGGGTAGACGTCTCGAAAACTGACCGGCACTCTTGAGTGCCATTCTGTATTGTCTCTCGATTTTTTGTAGGTTCGAATTACTGTACCTGGATAGTAGCTGTACTACTCCATAATCCATAATAGGGAGGATACAAGCTTGTATGATTGCTAGTTTAACTTCGACATTCGTTTTAGAATTAAAGCCAATGATAGGTCCCAGGGCACCTCTTACTCGTTTCAATTTTTTAACAACTTTGTCGGTATGTGGGTTCATTTTGAGGGTCTTGTCGAAAATGACTCCCAAGTACTTTATATCTTTTTTGTAAGTAAATGTCTGGTTATTTATTTTAACCGTTGGTTTATATTTCCTCTTCTTTGAGAACATTATACATTCCGTTTTGTCCACATTACATTTCAGACCCCATCTATCGTAGTAGTTTACGATGGTTTCGGCCGCCCATTGCGCTCTCATGGTGGCGTGATCGGGGTTAGTAGCTCTGTTTAGGATACATAAATCGTCCGCGTACTGAGAAAGTTTCAGACCTCGAATCTTGTCGTAACTATCCCATATGTCATAGACATATAAATTAAATATTATGGGGCCGAGAATAGATCCCTGGGGCACGCCGTGCGGTAGTTTCTTTATTTCTCCATTTACAGTGCGAAATTTCCCTATGAGTGATCGATCCTCCAAGTAATTTTCTATCATTTTTATGACGTTGTTAGGAGCATCTGCGTTCTGCAGTTTCTTTATTAAACCTTTATGGTTAATGGAATCGAATGCTTTGCTAAGGTCCGTGCATATCATAGATACACTTTCCCCGAGAGCTAGTGCGTCTGTTATTATCTTACCAGTACGAAGAATCTGTGTAGCGGTCCCTCTGAATCTGGTAAAGCCATGTTGGAAAGGTGGTTGCATCTTGTCGACCGTTCCTTGTAATCTTGAAAGTATTAGCCTTTCACAGAGCTTCCCCATTATATTTAGCAACGTGATTGGTCTATAAGAGGCAGCTTCTTTATGATTTTTACCTGTTTTATGCAGAAAGATACATTCGCCGACCTTCCATCGTCTTGGGAAATATCCCGTAGCAAGGACATAGTCAGCTATCGGTTTAAAAGCTTCGATAAAGACGTCTCCACCTAGCTTCAATGCATCCGCTCTGATCTGGTCAGGTCCCGGGGCCTTTTTGTTTTTGAATTTCCTAAGCAATAGACGTATCTCTCTCATAGAAGTCCCGTCCAGGGGATAGAAAGGGGTGGTCTTTTCTGAACACTCATCAGTTGGGTTGATTTGAGCTTCCTTAACTATAGCCGCATCGACAAGCGCATCTATTACTTCTTTTTCATTCGCACATCCTTCAATATTCGGAAGTTTCATGTTTGGAGCTTTTATGTTCCTCTGAATTCTCCACATGTTTGTTCTATTATCTGTGGGGTCTTCAAGAGCTTTCAACCAACTCTGTTCGGCGAGGTTCGTGAGAGCTTCTTTTGTGGCTTTTTTGAGTTTGTTATACTCGCAGCGCGCGTGCCGAGTAACCTCAGGGTTGATGTGGTTTCTTTTCGTCCAGGCTTGTATCTTAGCTCGGTTCCTTAGGTCTATCAAGTTGTTTATCTCTTCGGGAAGAAAGTCTCTTCTGTTGTGTTCTTTGAGAGGAGCATGTATATCCAAAGTTTCCGTAATGGCCTTTTCTAGGCTTTCAATATATTTTTCGCACGATTCGTTATCATTTATTGTCAAGAGCTGGGAAACTTTTTCTGATAAAGTGGTCATATAGGCGTTTCTGGTCTCCTCTCTTTCTGTGATCTTTTTCATATTTCTCGCGAGTTTTAACTCGCGGTCGACGTTAAGTTTGATATCTAAGATCCAAGGAAGGTGGTCTGAACCGATCGACGAGATTTGTTTCATTTTGAAGTCTTCGGCCCGTTGAAGTTCATGTGTGACGATTGCGGCATCGAGTATATTGTTACCTTGGTTTGTGGGTCGCGATGGAAGTCCTGTGTGTTTTAACTCACACACTCCTTCTTGCTGTAGTCTCTTCACGAGGGAGCCAAGTCCTGCATCTCTGGAGTGTCCCAGTTGTCTCATTCGTAAGTTGAGGTCTCCTATTATCAGCGAAGGTTCATCCATGAGCATGTATTCGAGTTCTTCTCTAGCATGGTGTTGGTCTGGGATTGGAAAGTAGGCCCCTTTTATGTTTATGTATTCACCGGAAATGTGGTCAAAAACTAATTTAATCGCGACGCTCTCGATTTTGCCATCGTCTTCTTCCCATCCCGGTGTGAGCGCAGTTTGAGTCCATCTGAGTCCCCTGCTGATATACATTGCCGTGCCTAAATGCGCCGCTATGCTGTGCGTTAGTTTGTCGTAGTTTTGTATGTCAAATTTCACTTTATCGAAATTCACCTTGCACTCATTTATAATGATAATGTGAGGCAAGTGTTTGTTTGCCAGCGCTTTTATTTCCGTAAATTTATTTCGCATACCTTGGGCGTTAACGTGAAGTACTCTAAGTTTTTTGAACTGCTTCTTAACTGCCATTGAAGAAAGTGTATATGCACTGCGCTAGTTTCATGGCATCTTCTTGTGTAATCACGAGTCTGCTTGTTGTTACATTGGGCTTTTGAGCTGGATGAATTTCTTCGGAGAGCGGAGGGAATTCATTCACTCTATCGGCGTAAGATATTCCTGGACGGGTGTAACTATTCACAAGTCTCTGTTTTTTCCTGGCTTCTTTTTCTACCTTCATCTGTAGTCTTTGAGCATTTTTGTCTATCTCATTTTTAAAGACAGGGCACGTCGCATTATTGGCTCCGTGATCACTCTCTATATAAGTAAGGGCCGGCACAGACAGAGAGCTGTCTGGAGTTTCGAGTTCTGCGTTCAGAGTTTTGCGTTTCGACCGCTCGAGAGTTCCAACGCACATAAGAGGCGTTCAAATTTTTGCGTTCCATTTTCGGCCATGTCTTTGCAGGTACGTGCAACATTTCGCTAGAAAGTTTATCTTCCGAAGAAGCATTGCTTTTGTGGAGCCTAGACACTTCTAAAAAAAGAAGAATATTTTGTGTACCCAATTAACACAACACGAGAAGAATCCCTTGCCGCGGCAATATCAAGTCAAGCTTCTGCTTTTTTGTAACGATTTTTGTAGTGTACATGGCGTAAATCATGTAATAAGTCTCCCTTCTCTAGCAAATTCAATAAATTTTTCTGTATTTACAACTTCAGACATCGCGGTGAACGCGGCGTTCTCTGTCTCGGCGGCAAAAGAACGAACCGCTTTTACCGCCTGTTGTGTGCGTTATCGACTCAGTGCATTCGAAAGAACGCAGAACTCTGAAAGCGGAACTCTGAACTCTAGACCGCTCTCTGTCTGCGCGGGCTCTTAGCATTAGTGGAAGCGGTGACATAGTTTCGTAGCGTAGCTTTCACATCCTAGCAGCACAGCTGCATAGCACATATCTGGTGGAAAGCACCTATAAGTCACCTCACTGTTTAATTTAAACTTTAAAAGGATAAGCTTTGGATACATAGTATTATTATAGAAAAAAAGTTTGGTTCCAAGGAACTGCGCCTTCAACGTGATACTTGATCACCGATTAAAAATATTGGCATGTTGTTCTGAAGACTGTATAAGTATTGGAAGTTTCATTTTTGATTGCGGATTGTTCAAAACGCGTTAACAAAAAAAAAGTAAACTAGTATAAGTTTAGCCCCTTTTGTAAAAGGCCAGAGAAATTCACACAGTGTGGAATGACATGGTTAGAAATTGCTAAATTAGTAATGTATTGAATCGAATGAAGTTATATCTTCCATCTTAGGATATTTTTTATAGTTATATTTTGGGGTAGGGTATTGTGTGGTGTCGGAATGTGTCTGATAATTTTAGATAGATAATGTTTTATTTTTTTAAGACTGTATTTTTTTATGCAATTTTATGTTTCATTCCTTTGTTTCTTTACTTTTGCTGTCGATTAGAAATTATTTTAATGGTACACATTTGTTTCTGACGTCAAAAATGTAAGTGCCATTTTAAACAAATGTTTGTTGAATAAAAAACAGAATAATATGATAACAATCCCAAATAATTAGCCATGACATGTAGATTCAAATAATATTCTCTTTGATATATGTTTTTTTTATTACTTAACATTATAATGAATATACTTAGTTTTAAAAAAAATACGGCAAAATTGGCAACATGTGATAGGATATTAAGAAAAACAACTAGAAGACTGGTATAATATTCCTTTTTAATAAAATTTTAATGTTGTTATAAAACTAATATGCTTCCGTTATTTTTAAAGATTTAATAAAAATTAATTACTTTTGTAAATTATCCCGAAATGACGCTGTCAATTTCAGTCAATCACATAAGAATTGAAATCGCAGTGCCATCTAGGGAATGTTGTAACAATTATAAATAGATATATCTGTTCTGTTAATTAATCACAAATTCATTTAAATACGCCCTTTACTATATCGAATGTTTTTATATTATGGTTATTATTATTACTGTACAAGCTTGATAAAAAATATACATATAATTTCATTATTTTATCCTATTGCTATATTTAGAAAAGTATATCACAATGTATGTTTCATAATAAAAACCTATCCGTAAATAAGGAAAACCATACGTTTTTTAGTAAACCCTTTAGAGCCGCTTGCACGGTCGTTAAAAAATGAAATCGTTAACCCTAGATTAGGGATGACAGTTTCATACATTTTGACACTACTTAACCATTGATTAGCATTAAACTCTGAGTTAAATAGTAAAATGGTGTGGTCCGCCTTAGTTCACTTAAGGCCACAACAAACCGGGAGCGCGGGGCGCCGACGGACGGAGCGTGCCCAGTACGGTCAATAACACTGAATCAAATACGGTGGGCCGCGCTGCCGGTGTGTGTCACCGTATATTTGATTCAATGTTATAGAGCGCGCTGGGCACGCTCAGTTGACGCCCCGCGCTCCCGGTTTGATGTTCTGCCACGGCGCCACTGTCGCGTTAAAAGCGCGGGAGGCAAGGCAATGTTGCCAACCTCAAGGCTGCCGGATTATCTTATCTCCTATTGTGGGAGTAACATGCTTGGACAATGCGTATTGGTCATACATAGTGCGTCTAAACGACTATTTACTTGTTTCAAAGTAAATAGGCTAATTTTCGTGTGACAACGGAAAACTTTTATACAAAAACTACAGTCATCAAGGTGCCCAACTTTTTGAACTCTCTTGTATTGAGTCTTAATTGTTTTTAATAATAAATAATAATCATATTTATTGTGATAACGGGTACAAAATATGATGTAACAGACAATTGAGAGCATTATCATTTGTAACGTAATCAATAAATAATCCAAATTAGATTAGATTTTGAGTTGTGAGGGGGCCACTCCAAATGGTTCGTAATATCCCCAATTCCTTTTGCTTGAACTAGGCTTGATACGCTGCCGCGTCTTGATCTATCGTATTGTAAGGCGTTTATTCGTGCGTTTCAACCACTTAATTTATCTGGTCACATATCTTTAAGAAATGGCTGTAGATTTTTATGGGGCTGTATATTAGAGGTCATTTACGCTACCATATAACTGGAAACTGTATCAGAATCTTCTGCCATTTCTTAAAAAATGTGACCAGATAACTGAGGCGGTTGAAACGCTCGAATAAACTTTCTGTAGCCAAATTCAAGCTCTACTTCGAGATTATACAGTTTCGAAGGAAGTGCTGTTCTGTTTTAATCTAATCTTTATTGTCAGATTCTAACGTAATCATCTGCATGGATATTAAATCGTCGTTGTCTTGCACGGCTGACAATACGCCATCATTACTCTTGTCAGAACTATCCTGAGTGACTGTTACCCTCAATCTCTCCACCGTCCCCGCCTTCTTAGTCTTCTTAGCAGTCACCCTACATTTACCGTAATTCGGTGACAAATAATACAACACATCACTGTCACTGTCATGGTAGATAACCTTGTTGCTTCTATCAAACACGAAGTTCAATGGCGTACCAGCGCCAAAAGCACCAGCCCCCCTTATTTTATCACTTCCATAATCCATCTTATACATACCATTCGTCGCCGACTGGGCGAAATAAACATTACCACGTATATCAGTAGACAATGAATACATTCCATCCCTTAGTTTCGCTACGGTGCCATTCTTAAATCTGTAGATGGATGCGTCGCTCAAAAAATATATGTCACCGAATTTATCTATGACGAAATCTTCGATGTTGTAGCTCGCTAATGCAGCGATGGGGCTCGAGCGTCGGTTTTCGAAAATGTTCAGG
This sequence comes from Archips xylosteana, assembly GCA_947563465.1. Classification (NCBI taxonomy): domain Eukaryota; kingdom Metazoa; phylum Arthropoda; class Insecta; order Lepidoptera; family Tortricidae; genus Archips; species Archips xylosteana. The sequence continues at coordinate 4,343,646 of OX387369.1, forward strand.
CCTGCTACAGAAAAAACGCTGTAATACAGCTTACTTGTGTATTGCATGTGCCATATAGTCTTATCTGGTAAGCAATGTAGCTCTGTTGTGTTTAATTTGTGCGAATATCTGTATATGCCTTTAGTTCCTGACATATATACGTCTTGATTGTTCTGGTCGACAGCACGGGCAAACGTGAAGGAAACCCCTGGTGTCTCCGAGTAGGACATATCATCTAAATAAAACATGCCAGTGTAGTCTTTATTTCGGTTGTTTGCGTAGTGGAAATGGACGATGTTTTGGCTCCGATCGACAGCTAGCTGGCCTGATATTTTATAGTCTCCGAAGAATTTTATGCGGCTGTAGCAGACTCCGAAGAAACAGCTGTGGCATTCTGGTGTGCTTGCCACCAATGAGGTTAGGCAGAGAATCAGGATGAACTTCATATTTGACCCTGAAAAATTACGATATTGTTTGTACCTATCCAATAGGGTAATTGACAACATTGAACAATAGTTAAAAGTCGCAACCGATATTAACGCTTTATTTTAGTGTAGTAGGTAATTGAATGATTCAGGCGTTAGTTTGCGGAGGTTCAGCTCAATGAACTACAATTTATTTGCCCTTAATTGTAAAATTAGACTTTTAGCAAATTAAGTTCGCAAAAGAGTGACGTCGCAGCTCATTATTGCCATACAAAATCTATAGGGGAGGGGGAAAAATAGAAATTTAACTGACTACTAAAAACCACGTAAGTAAACAACTCTCTACTAGTCTGTTTGAAGTCGGTGCTGAGCACGAGCCAGCAGGAGGGGAACTAGTCATCTACCTTACCTACAAACTGTCTACATATTGGGGTTCTACCACCCCTGCTGGCTCGCGCTGAGGCACCGCCTTTAAACAGGACTGGGTTAAATTTTTATTTTAATACTTTTTTTTATAATAACTGTATCATGGGAAATAATGTTACTTATGCAAAATTATGTTCGGGGAAACGAATCTTCGGCGATCCAAAATTATGCGAAATGACTCTTATGCCAAACGCCTATATTTTATGCGAAACAATTAAATGCGATACGTGTTAGCTAATGCTAGCTAAGAGAGTATCAGACAAACAAGATTATGCCAGATGACGGATACCCCCTTTTAAGCCATAATTTTTCGCTCGCGTGACATTTCTATTTCGCTTAATTTAAGTTATATGTGAACGCTAACTTACCCTGTCCGATTCGCACAAAAGTTTGTACAACACTGATTAAATATTGCAAGAGTTAATTTCGTGGGAATCGTATCGCATGCTAGGGTCAATGGTCAGTTGTAAGGAATAAAAGGTCAATAATAATGTTTTCATGTATTTTATTAGCAGTAGGTAACATTCTGATAATAACAAATCAAGGCTAAATTATTATCTAATCCCCCCTTACATACTTATAAGAAGAAAGGCCGTATCAAAATCGTTTCTCAGCTAACTTGTTGAGTTTCTTGCCGGATTTTTCTCATAATTACTGTACTAAACGGGACTTATCACGCAATTAATATTTACCTCGACGTTTCGGCCACATTGCAGCAGCCGTCCGTGGTTCTCGAGTTAACTTCTCTGAACTAATTTTTCTCAACGCCGTTTTTCCGAACCGGTGGTGGATTCTTCAACACTGACTTTGACTTTGCAGCTGACTAAGTACGTATTTTTGGACCAAATTACGTAGTCAGCTGAGGTGCGGTTAATACCTATACGAATACGACTCAGTATTTGTCGACCCGGAATGTTCCTACGATCTAATAATTCAAACATTTATGGAAAACGAGAGGGTTTGAATGGGTCCGGCTTGTAAAGCTCACTTCCCCATAATGTAAGCACATTCTTTTAGAGAAGCCTCTAAAAGTGCAATTTCTGCTAAATGTACTTACACTCCCAAAAGGTACACTTGCCCAACTGGGGCACTTTTTCGAAAGGGGCATTATTTTAAAAAAGTGCACTTTTACAAAACGCACACTTTTTTAAAATTTAGAGAATTATTATAGGTAGTAGAGATAATTTGAGAAAGTTCACCTTCTGAGAAAATATATCTTCCGAGAATGTGTTCTATCTGAAAAAGGCATATTTTGAGAAAGTGTAGGTAGGTACCCATTGGAAAGTGAGCTTTGCAAGCCGGACCCGTTCGAATTCTCAAGGCGTGTATAATTACTGTCATTAATTCCGGGTCGACAATTCAATTTCAGGTCGGTTTTAACCTTTCAGCTGCAGAGAAACGATTTTGTTGCGATCATAATTATTATAGCAGTGTTTCCAAACTAAAATTGAATGTATCGGCCCTGAGCTGGGGGTCTTGGGCACGGGGCCCGTCTGCCCTTATACATTATAGTATAGATATTATAGATGGTATTGACCATGACATTTCGTCACTACTTGGAATAAAGCTCGTATCTCGTATTGGTGTAAACTAAATTGAACCTTGAAGCACACTGAATAAAGTTTACTTGGTAAGATTATCAAATTTGAGATAGGTACGAGATTTTTTTTAAAATCGTGAGGATAATGGGTCATAGGTATTAATTTTTTTGTTTGCTTCTCTCCGGTAGACATCGCTTAAAGGTCACAACAATCCTAAGTATAACACTGAATCAAATATACGGGGACACGCACCGGCAGCGCGGCACACCGTATGTGATTCAGTGTTATTGACCGTGCTGGGCATGCTCCGTCGGTGCCCCGCGCTCTCGGTTTGTTGTGGCCTTAAGTTAGGGGCCTATCTATAGCCAATATTTTTTAGTGAAGGGCCTACCGTGTTTTTGGCGCATTTATTGCATTCATTTAATCTCGTGCTGTATCATTACAAGTAAAGCTATAGTCTTGAAATTCATGTGTAAGATATTTGAGGATTCACTCTAATGTCAAGTGTTTATCGAAACACGATTAGTTATAGTTCGCTCGATAGAAAAAAAATCCAAAGTCGTCTCATCATTTCAGCCGTAGGCCGTGACATAGGCCTCCCTCATTGATGCCCAATCATTACGATTGGAAGCGATTTGCATCCACCCTGAACCTGCGGCCTTTACCAAATCGTCCGTCCATCACGTTGGTGGACGTCCCACGCTGCGCTTGCCAGTCCGCGGTCTCCACTCCAGAACTTTTGGCCCCCAACGGCCATCTGTTCTACGTGCTATATGGCCTGCCCATTGCCATTTCAACGAGCTAATCCGTTTGGCTATGTCGGTGACCCCGGTTCTTCTACGAATCTCCTCGTTTCTGATCCGATCCCGTAGAGAAACTCCAAGTATAGCCCTCTCCATAGCTCGCTGAGCGACTCTGAGCCTATTCATCAGGCCCATAGTGAAGCACCACGTCTCGGATCCATATGTCATCACTGGCAACACACACTGATTAAAGACTTTTGTTTTGAGGCACTGAGGTATTTTGGACGAAAAGATGTTGCGGAGCTTCCCGAACGCTGTCCATCCGAGTTGGATTCGCCGATTGACTTCCTTCTCGAAGTTGGACCTACCTAGTTGGACGGTTTGTCCTAGGTACATATATGCGTCAACAACTTCAAGAACCGAGTTCTCGACCACAATGGGGGCAGGGACAACATGAACATTAGACATAACTTTCGTCTTGTCCATGGTCATTCTGAGTCCTACAACAAATCAAAGTCGTCTCAAAAAAATAAAATAAATTCGTAGTACGACGCTAATACTGCACGGCAGGTCATGACTTTTTGAATGTTAACAAAACAAGATGTTTTCTAGGGCGTAGTGTTGCTACATTTTTAAAATTTGTATTCGTTTTAGTAATAAGATGAAAATGCCCAAAAACACGCAGTCCAACCAACCTATCTTGAGCCATCGTGCCTCCCCCACGCCCGAAATCGCCCACCCAAAATCGATTAGCGCGAGAAGCTCGGTAGGCCCTTATAAGTCTACATCGGCGTGTGGGACGCCAGGCCAACTTTCAGCCCATGGAGTCGCTAATTTAATGTCCACAGGAGAGACAACTTTTGCTTCTTACACCGCGTATGACCCATAATGTCTGAGAATCATTGCCGTTAAATCACTATACTTCATTTAATTTAGAATTGAAAACCACAACATCATTGTATTGCGGCTCGTCAACTATTTCTTACCTAGCAAATAGTACAGTGCAATAGTCTGGGAGCCGCAAAATAAAATTGTTTTAATGTCACTTTATATGCGTGTCGTCAATTGTTACTCTAGTACAAATTGTAAAGAGTTCACGAGCCGCAATATAATGTTGTTGTGGTTTATAATTCTAAATTAAATGGAGTATAGAATTATAGATTACCGTATCTAAACCCGTCAAACCGTTTTCGATAAAAATTGGATCATCTTCACAAAAAACCACTCCCACTAAACGCATATAGCTTCTCCGTTCTGTCGTGGGTAAAATATAGACATAACGTTAAATATTACACCTATAATGACCCTGCTGACACTAACTTTCGTCATACTCGTTGACCTGAAACAGAAATGAATTACATCAGAGAGAAGGCTTTCATTAAACACACATTAGACACCTATAATCGAAGGCATAGATATCAGAGTCGTTTTCAAAAACATAACTGATTCCTTTGTTAGCTTAGTTATGCTAGGTTTACATGGGCTTAGTAGCTAATGCTTAGTACTTGTCACTTACACTTGTCACATGTGTGTAAACATGTTGTACAAGTGCTTGGTATTAGTGCAACTGCAAGTGCAAGTAAAATTAGAATCATAGCTCTTAAACGGGTGAACCGATTTGGATGCGGTTTTTTATTTCAAAGCCGGTTTCTTGGCGATTTCAGCCCACGTAGCCGAGCAGATCGACGTGTTTTTCGCTCTTATTACGTTGACATAAAGATGTTTTCGATTGGCTCATGCCGATTCCGAATCGAAAAATATGGGGAGACCCTTACCTGTAAACTGGTTATCTCACTGTCGGTATTGACCAACAGTTCCGACAAGTACTGCGTGACGTGGTCTTCCCTGTCCACGACATCGTCGTCGTCGTTTTTATTCTTGAAGTTGTAGAATACTCGCTCGGTCTCGCTCTCGCTCTTAGGGTCCTTGTGGTCCTGTCCCTGTCCCGCGTCACTCTCTAGATTGGACAGCTGATTGGGTAGAACCGATTCGTACTCGCGACGAGCTAACCCAAATTCATAATATGGCTGTAAAATCAGACAGTATGTATAAGTTTTTTATATTGAGTTAAAAAGCCGCGGTACCGGCTGTGTGTGTGAAATGCCAAGAAACACTTATTTAATTCTTTTGTACTTATTACACATTATTGCAATAAACAAACGGGCACAACAACACAAACAGTTGTATAGGTAACGCCATCAGAGTCGAGGCGAATGATTACACACACAGCTACATAAACTGATTGCAAAAAAAGTAGTGAATGAATGAAATGAATGAGTGAATGAAATGTGAATTATTATAATCTTAAGGTGGAAGCGCACGTTCTAGGCGCGAAATTCAAACTTTTTACAGTTTTTAATTTATTGTGGGTAAACGGTGTAACTGTTTAACCTCATATGGTGTTTGCGCTTGTAAAACAGTGTTCTTCATATTATTGTGTAAAGTTTAAAAGAATAAAACTGTTAGCTTGAAATAAAAGTTGTCAAAACGTTGAAAGTCCGAATTTCTATGTTTGACAACTTTTATATCAAGCTAACAGTTTTATTCTTAAAAAGCTTTACACAATAATATAAAGAACACTGTTTTACAATCGCAAGTACCATATGAAGTTAAACAGTTACACCGTTTACCCATAATAAATTAAAACCTGTAAAAATTTTGAATTTCGCGCCTAGAGCGTGCCGTTCTACTTTAACCCTTTCACCGCCGCTCCTCGACAATACGTAAACCTGCTTTGAATCTTATGTCATTGTGTCAAGGTCACTTTGATTATGTACTTTGTGACACCTATATGTGTCGTTGGCGTGGAAAGGGTTAAGGTGAAATACCCACGCAATACTATGCTTATTATAATTTTTCTTTTATCATATAATCTATTATTTAAATAAAACAATTTGAAACTGATAAGAAAATATTCGACAAAAAATTGGTATTTTATAAAAAGCGAAAAATATGCTTATCTGATTTAAATAAAATAGATCAAAATATTTTATTTTATTTTCTGTTGGTTGAAGAAATTCTTAGTCAATCTTGTAATTCACTGTTGAGTTTGTTGAACTTGCTATCGGTACGAATAAACGTCAAAATCCCGCTGTCATTACATGAGATGTGGTTGTGTGCGTGGCCTCAACTCTGGTGGCGTTACCTCTACTAGCGCTCGGTTAATTTTCAATGCGGGGGGGGGGGGGGGGAGGTGCGGGACGGCACGTTCGAATTTCGTAGTCTAAACCGGGCAGGGCCGAATTTAGAGGTCTGGAGGCCTCGGGCCATAAAAGGAGTGGAGGCAAAATTACCAAATTTTTTTTTCAGTTCAGATTTCATTAAATAATTTTTCAAAGTCTCTATTACCCCTCTATTATATTATAGAGGCCCCGGGGCTGTGGCCCCGAATGCCCTCCTCTAAATTCGGCCCTGAAACCGGGCATGGCTTGACTTACTTCTGAATAGTACTCGGAGAGCCTAGCATGGCCGGCGACGATGGCCAAGGCAATCATCACCTCTAGCATGGCCTGCGAACCAAAACATAATTTATCAGCTTTTATCAGCGGCCTTGCAAACCTAAACCGTTAGATTAGCAATCGGACTGAAATTCCGGGATATCGCAAAACATTGCATTCCCAATAATTGAAACGCGGTCTTCATTTTCATTGCGTGACGAACACCCGTGCGAATTGAACATGTTTATACTAACGGTTAAGATTTTGTGATTTTTAGATGCAAGGGTCCACAGAATAACTATTAATTAGAAATTTTAAAAACCCCCGACGCAATTTGGTCACACATGCCCATTCTGCGTCTAAGATCCCTTCTGCAGCCCAACAAAAGAGCTGATAACTTCGAAACGGCTGAACTGATTTTGATGAAACATGCCTAAGAACCATCGCCAAGAAACCTGCTTTCAAATAAAAAAACCGCATCCGAATCGGTTCACCCGTTTAAGAGCTATAATGCCACAGACACACACACACACACAGCGGTCAAACTTAGAACACCCCACTTTTTGTGTTGAGGGTTAAAAACATGTCTAGTTACCTTTTTTGACAGTTAAGATGTTCTCTGCGGCATGAGGTTGATATGACCCCATACATGTATGGTTAATGACAAGTTAAACTAATTGCCGCAGAGAACGTGTCTCAAAATGTAGCGCTAGCAAAATACTATGACACCATTGAATTAAATATGACCCAGCTATCTATATCTATATACCAATTTTGTTTTAGTTAGACCCCCTTTTTAGGTGCCATACACAACTTAAGAAACAAAAGTTGTCTCTCATAAGATTAGCGACTCCGAGTCAGCAAACTAAGATTTATTTCAATGGGCGGAATGTTTGCCAGGCGCACACGCCGATGTTGATTTGACAAAAAAATATTGGCTATAGAGCCTTAACTTATGCCATGTCCACAGGAGAGAGGCGAACAAACATATGTGTTGACCCTTATACGTATAAGGCGCTTACAAATTACATCCCAATGTTTCAAGAGACGTTAAGTTACATCAAAATAATTTATTTTATAATTATAGGAATTAAGAAAACTTTTATATAATTAATTATCTTTGTTTTCATTTTTCGAACAAAATTACTAGAGAGCGGATTTGAAGTAGCGATCTCAATATTTATATGGATATGACTGGTATAATTTATTATTTTTTATACACACAAAAATAATGTAACTTATCGGATCAAAAAAGTAAAAACCTTTTTGGAAGCTTTTTACTGTGCATTGTGCAGAAAAAATATTAAAGAATAAACTATTTCAAAAATTAACAAGCGAAGTTTTTATTTATTGTCATCCTAATTTTTGCCCAATATTTACAAAAGCTTCCAAAAAGGTTTTTACTTTTTTGTTCCGATAAGTTACATTAGTTTTGTGTGTAGAAAAAATAATAAATTATACCAGTCATATCCATATAAATATTGAGATCGCTACTTCAAATCCGTTCTCTAATAATTACGTGGCACAGTTGTTTTCCTAATTTTCTCCAAAAATGAACATAACTTTAAAAAAATAGTTTTATACTTAAATCTACTTCCAAGGACGAGTATCAGCTCTAAAAGTATTGGCATCTAATTTGAAAGCACTTTGTGTTAATGATTCATCGTAAAGTAATCGACTTCAAATGTGTGTTTTTATCGTTTTAATCGATAATTAAAACGATATTAAATTAAATATTTACCATTAGATCCATGTAGGTGGTGTACCAATGCTCAAAGAACAGTCAATCGGCACCCGACGACCCGCCCGACGTGGTAATGTCAAGTGCGAATCGACTCTGCACCCAGAGTTCCGTGTTTATAATAATTAAAACTACAATACAGGATGACATCAGACGTAGAAACCTTTCAAGTTAAATTGGTAGCCATTTACAATCAATAGTCCTCACCCTTTGATCAATTATAACTGTAGATCCACAGTCGCGCGCCCGAAAATGTCCGAGCCAAATGAGCGCCACTTTGATAAAAGTGGCCTTCTTTTTTCTCAGAACGTTGCGTGAAATTGTCAAGTTTAGCTGTCAAGTGGAGTTTTGCCGCTACCGAAATTCGATTGTAATGAAGTAAAGACTAGGTTCAAATTTCTGTGTAGGTGATGATTTTATTTGTTACGCAACCAAATAAAAAAGTTCGGACATTATTTGAAGGGGATTTTGTTCGGCAATGTGTATCTACAGTTATAATTGATCAAAGTCCTCACCCGAACAACAGAGAACAGATGGCCGTTGGGGCCCAAAAGTTCTCTAATGGAGACCACGGACCGGACTGGCAAGCGCAGCGTGGGACGTCCACCAACGAGATGGACGGACGATTTGGTGAAGGCCGCAGATTCAGGGTGGATGCAAGTCGTTTCCAACCGTAATGATTGGGCGTCAATGAGAGAGCCCTATGTCCAGCAGTGGACGTCCTACGGCTGAAATGATGATGATAATGAGTCCTTACCCGTTCTTGGGCGACACGGGGTCGCGCGGTCGGTTACAGGAGGGATCCCAGCTGTTCATCTACCCGCTCGAGTCTCAAACAAAGGGCTAACAACCTCAGCTCATTTAGGCTCCAGGCATGCCAAGCACCAGCAGATGTTCCTGCGCTCCGACTTCTGGCCGGAGGGTGTGGTGTTCCGTTGTTTTAGGGAAGCGACGAAGGCGTTCTTCAAATATCCCTAAATAGTTGTATTTTGTTTGTTTTTATTATCGTAACACATAATAATTTAGTCTAAGTAAGTTTCGTGACACATTGGTTAACAATGTGGTTAATTTGTGTGAAATTAAAATTACATTTGAAATTTGCAAACCTGCTCACACCTGCGAACAAATTCAATGGTATGCGTGAAGTTCCCATTCCGCATTGGGCTCGCGTGGGAACTACGGCCCAGTCCTTCTCAATCTGAGAGATATAGATTGGGGCGACTGCATTTAATCACCTACATGTTTATTATGAGCCCACTTTAATGTTTGATTAAGTCGTATCACTTCAGATTAAGTCTTCGATGTTACCCTGTATAAACACAAGACAGTGTAACAAACCAACAAGAAATAACCTACTTAAACGCAATATCAAAGAAGACCTAAAACGTCTAGATAATAGGTAGGTAAGTATACCTCTTAATAGTCATAAATCATAATGGTGTAGTACCTGTTTTAAAGGAACCATGAAAATACTGTCCACAATGAAGTTATTTTGTTTCCTGTTATGGAATACTCGCGTTGCTTCCGTACCTATTTGTGTTGAGAATCGCTCAATGTGGATTGGGAACTTCACACGCCATTTGCTTCGCAAGCGTGTGCATTCCTCAAAATGATTTCCTTTACCGTAAAGCTCATGTTGTGATATTTCCCATACCATGTCCCCTTACTCTATATTTAAGTTTTTTCCCTTAGCCAGTATTATATCTGGACTCTCAAGCAGAGGGTCGTGGATTCAAGTCCGGGCTAGCACCTATGAGTTTTTCGGAATTTACTTATGTGTGAAATTACATTTGAAATTTGCCATGAGCTTTACGGTGGACGAAAACATTGAGAGGAAATCTCCACACACCTGAGAATAAATTCTATGGTGCTGTGAAATTTCCAATCCGCATTGGACCCGCCTAACTAACTACAGCCCAAGACCTCTCATTCCGAGAGGAAGCCTGTGCCCTGCAGTGGTACAATCGCCCCAGACGTCAGCTTGCCATTTTCAAAACAAATTTGCTTGCAGCCGTTGAAGTTTATTGGTATGGATTGGTATGGACAGAGGTCTAGCCACTGCACGCAAACTGGGCCTTTAAGGTGTCAAGCTGGCGTCTGGGCCGATTGTACCTATTACCTATATAAGCTGGAATGATGAGGCTAGCCCACTGCTGAGTAAAGACCTCTCCTCTTGACCTTCACATCTTCCTATCTCCTATCCAGTGCTATATTTGGCCACTCTTACAGTTCCGCGTCCAGGTCGTCTCGCCATCTCCTCCTCGGCTTGCCTTGCCGTCGGTGGCCGTCGAGCGGCATCCACCATGTAGCTGAGTGCGCCCGTCCTCGACGACCAAATGGCCTAGTTAGAACAGTGTTCCGCAAAGTGTGTGCCGTGGTAATTAGTTAGTGTGCCTCGGAAAAATAAGGTTATCTCATAAAAACCAAAAAAAGGAAACGCCTCAGGACGATCGACGAAGTGATGAGAGCAGAGAACGATGACTCCAAATTTAGACCGTCTATGCTCAATTAAACAGGCTCATTTTTCGCATTAAATACCTTTTCTGCAATTTATATACGTATACTTCATTTAATTTAGAATTGAAAACCACAACATCATTATATTGCGGCTCGTCAACTATTTCTTACCTATCAAATAGTACAGTACAATAGTCTGGGAGCAGCAAAATAAAAATGTTTTAATGTCACTTTATTTGCGTGTCGTCAATTGTTACTCTAGTACAAATTGTAAAGAATTACAGTTCACGAGCCGCAATATAATGTTGTTGTGGTTTATAATTCTAAATTAAATGGAGTATAGTTTAGGTTTGTTGATTAATAATAAATGTTGATTAATATTATTTAAAAACTGATTTTTCATTTATGGTATACCCCCAAAAATTTAGTTTTCCTAGATGAACCTTGAACACAAAAAGTTTGCGGAACTCTGGGTTAGAGAACCTGACTACGAAGCTTGAGGTCCCGAGTTCGATTCCCGCGTTGGGGGAGATATTTGTTTGAAAAATACGAATGTTCACGAATACGAATGTCTCGCTTCACTCGCTAAGACGCTTGCAAAATTTCCTGCCTCTCCAAACCAAAATTACCCTAGCTCAGTCTCTTTTACTTCCTTTGCTCGACTATTGTTATGTTGGTTATTTGGACCTTACTGAGGGGTTGCTTGACAGGCTTGACCGCCTTCAAAACGTGTGTATCCGGTATATCTTTGGTCTCCGTAAATACGACCACGTATCTCACTTTCGGGCACAGCTGAGGTGGTTGCCCATCAGGGAGCGTAGGAACATCCACGTTCTGTCATTGCTTTTCAACACTCTTTTTAATCCTTCCGCCCCTTTATACCTTTCCGAGCGTTTCAGCTACTTGGCTGAAGGAAGCCAGCATCGTTTGCGGTCGAGTACCAATCTCCTTTTGGCCTGTCCTTCTACTTCTTCCAAAATTTACTCAAAATCATTTACTGTGCAATCTGCTAGACTGTGGAATCGATTACCCACCTCCATTAGGCAATCTCCCTCCGTGGTGTCGTTCAGGGAAGCTTTGAAGAAGCTGTGGCTCACACCATCTCTTTAATATATTGAGAACACTGCTTATTTATTGTATGTATTTTGCATATATATGTTGTATATGGTAGTATATTTTTATTAGGTTTCTTTATATTATGAGTTTATGTATTGTATTTACTAAAAGTTGTATTGTAGCCTTTGCTTTGTCCGACTGTTTTATTTTTACTTACTCTTTGTCGGCCCCTTACTAAATGCTCCTTTCATCCACTCAAAGGTTGACTGGTAGAGATCCCTTAAAGGGATAAGTTCGCCTTTGTACATGCATTTCAACGGTTGTCAATAATGTATTTCTTTTTTTTTCCTTTTTTTGTACAATAAAATGTTTACATACATACATGTTTGTTCTCGGGTCTTGGGTGGTTAATATTGTATTGAAGTGTGTATTTATTTTTTTACTTAAGTATGTTTAACAGCTGCCTAGTGAGCTAAAACAATTGCTTTGCTCACCCGCGACAGCCTAGTACCCTTAACCACGCGGCGGACACGACGTACAAATACGCGTTCTTGAATCTACATAAGCACGACGACGTCTGTACACGCGTACGCCTACATACATCGCGCGCGCACTCTTCTGGTTTCTGGCGGTTTCCGGCTATCTGCGCCTTGAGGGGTGGGGTAATTCGAATCGGTGCGGGGCGGACCGTTTCCATTCTGTACGTCAGTACTATTATATATTCTGTGCTTTAACACAAGCTTTGCTTCCTTTGGGATTAGGTCAATTGCTGTGAATAGTCCCGTGTTCTTTGCGGGTGCATCAGGCGACATGCCTGGTCCAGTCCCAAATAGTCCCAATTAAGTTAATATTTTGTAGTTTTAATTCATTTTTCCTGTATCCAATTCTATGGCTCAATTTAGCCTTCTATTTGTAACAAACAGAATCGTTTGCGCATTACAATTATTACTTTAAAATTCCTCGAAGGGCTCACTAAATCTAAGGTCAGTTCTATTAAGATTCTAGCTTCGCCGCTGTGTGCGTCTTTGTCTAATGAAGCCGACAGAAAAGAGATGGATTGATCGACGAGCAAAAAAACGTGCTAGCCGCCCGATCTGCTTAGGCATGTGTAAGTTTGATATATTGTCGATTAGAAAAAGTATCGATAGTTTCGATGTATAATTTTTTTTTTTCATTAAGTATATCGATAATCTTGTGATGATTTCATCATGTCATTGTTATGAATTTAATTTTGTAAACTAAATGGAAATAAAAATATTACGTTGAAATTACCAAAGTGTAGCAAAAACCCACATTAATATTAATTTTATTCAGTTTTTTAGAATTTGTTGTTAAGTATAGCGGCATCGGCGACAGAAATACATCAAGTGTGAAAATTTCAACTGTATAAGGGTATAAGTTGGCAGCCGACTGCACGCAGCAACAGCAGACGACGTGTCGCTAGCTACGCCAACTTATACCTTAACTATCACGGTTCATGAGATGCAGCCTGGTGACAGACGGACAGACAGACAGACGGACGAACAGCGGAGTCTTAGTAATAGGGTCCCGTTTCACCCTTTGGGTGCAGAACCTAATAACTAAATAAATAAATAAATATAGGGGGGACAATCTAACACAAATCGACCTAGTCCCAAACTAAGCAAAGCTTGTACTATGGGTACTAGACGACGATAAACATACTTATATAGATAAATAAATACTTGAATACATAGAAAACATCCATAACTCAGGAACAAATATTCGTGCTCATCACACAAATAAATGTCCTTACCGGGATTTGAACCCAGGACCTATTGCTTCGGAGGCAGGGTCACTACCAACTAGGCTAAAGCGGTCGTTAAAACCGTCGTTAACTTAGAGGTCGTTAACTATCGATATATTCCATCCAGCCCTACGTCTATTACGATGCGCCGTCCGTCGGGGCCGGCGCGTGCGACGATTTGCATGCGGCCTCCGTTTGGGATGTCACTGCTTTTGGCAGCATCCTGCGAAAATGTTTGATCAAAGGTCACTGGGAAAAAACATCTCCTGCATATGCACAATCAGGGTAAAAGTACTTTAATCCTTTAGCTAGATCCTTCCTAATCAATATTACGTAAATCCGAAAGTTTAAGAGTATGTGCGCGTGTGTGTGTGTGTGTTTGTTACTCCTTCATGCTAAAAGGATTGGGTGGAATGGATGAATAGGTAAATGTGTAGCTATAGCTGGAGCGACGACCTGGTTAAGGTTGCGGAATCGTGTTGGATGCGGATGGCATGGGAGCGATCTGTTTGGCGAGCCTTACGGCAGGCCTACCTATGTTCAGCAGTGGACGTTTTTCGGCTGAAATGTTGATGATGATGAATGATGTATATACCTAGCTGACGTTGTTGCTACATTGAAACGTTACCACTGCAAATACCAAAAACTATGTCTTTATTCACCAAGTCTTCTTAACAATAATAGTTTTTTTTTGACGACCGTATAATCTAGTTGTTAGTGAACCTGACTACAAAGCTAGAGGTCCCGGGTTCGATTCCCAGTCGGGGCAGATAAATGCGTGAAAAATACGAATGATTGTGCTCGAGTCTTGGGTGTTTAATATGTATTTAAGTATGTATTTATCTACATAAGTATGTTTATCCGTTGTCTAGTACCCATAGTACAAGCGTTGCTTAGTTTGGAACTGGGCCAAATGGTGTCCCATGATTTGTTTTATTTCTTCAGTAAAAAATGTATAAGCTTAGCTTATAATCATCATCCCAGCCTATATACGCCCCACTGCAGGACACAAGCCTCCTCTCAGAATGAAAGGGCTTGAACCGTACCTACTTGCCACGCAGGCCCGTAGAAGATTAGGAACTTCACACGCACCATTGACTTGTTCGCAGGTGTGTGCTGGTTTACTCACAATGATTTCCTTCACCATAAACCAAACGACGAGATGGTCTAGTGGTTAGAGAACATGACTACGAAGCTTGAGGTCCCGGGTTCGATTCCCGTGTCAGGGCAGATATTTGTATAAAAATACGAATGTTTGTTCTCGGGTCTTGGGTGTTTAATATGTATTTAAGTAGGTATATATCTATAATAATGTTTATCCGTTGCTTAGTACAGTCAAGGGCAAAAATATGTATACACTTTAGTACCTTGTCACTTTAATCACTGTGACAGTTCATATATGGCAGTTCAAATATGACGAAAATAGACAAGGTACTAAAGTGTACACATATTTTTGCCCTTGACTGTACCCCTAACACAAGCTTTGCTTAGCTTACTTTGGGACTAGGTCAATTAGTGTGAATTAAATAAATAAATAAAATAAATAAATATTATGGGACAATTCACACCAATTGACCTAGTCCCAAACTAAGCAAAGCTTGTACTATGGGTACTAGACAACGGATAAACTTACTTATATGTATAGATAAATACATAATTAAATACATATTAAACATCCAAGACCGAGCACAAACATTCGTATTTTTCACACAAATATCTGCCCCGACCGGGAATCGAACCCGGGACCTCAAGCTTCTTAGTCAGGTTCTCTAACAACTGGGCTATCCGGCCGTCCGGTTGTCGCGTAATATATAATATTATTTATTTATTTTATTTATTTACCACAAAGCTCGATGGTAATAAATATATAAAGCAATAAATATATTTGAATTTGAATTTAAATTTCAAATACAATTTCACACGTAAATTCCAATGCAAGCCCGGGTTCGAACCTACGACCCACAGGTTGAGCGCCATAGGTCAATCCACTAGGCTACTACAGATCACCTACTTTTGTTTAGTTGGAAATACAACTATCACGTACGTTCACTAAGTTTGCCGTTCAAAATAGTCTGCATTAGGCTCACGGCTGTACCCACAAATCTAAAAAGGCGTATGTCCACAATATTCGTAGGAAACTTATGCCTTTTATGGTGTTGCTAGCCCAGCCAGTCATGACTCAAACGCCTGGCAACACTCCAGGAGAATTCATTTGTAACAGTTGGCAGGGCTGTTAATATACACGAAGGTTTTTTGGCTCAAGGTTGCTTGAGAACTGGAGATTATATTTAGGTTCATGCATAGGGAAAAAAACCGTAGAAGCTTAGTAATAATAATAATAAATCAGGGGAAGATTGACGCCAATGGACCATAACGTCATACAACTTTTCTTTAACCCCCGACACAAAGAGGGGTGTTATAAGTTTGACCGTTATGTGTGTGTGTCTGTGGCATCATAACTCTTAAGCGGGTGGACCGATTTAGATGCGGTTTTTTTTATTCGAAAGCAGGTTTCTTGGCGATGGTTCTTAGATATGTTTCATCAAAATCGGTTCAGCCATTTCAAAGTTATCAGCTCTTGTTAGCTGCGGCAGGGATCTTAGATGCATAATGGGCATCTACCTACTTTATGTTCAAACATACGTGTGGCATAAATTGCATTGGGGGTTTTTAAATTTTCAATTTATAGTTATTTACAATACAATACAATGACTCTTTATTGTACACCACAAAGAAAACAATACAGAAAAACAAGTACATAGAAAAAATATACAAGGTAAGCAATAGGCGGCCTTATCGCTTCGAAGCGATCTCTTCCAGGCAACCATTTTACGAAGGTAAACAACAAGGAATGTATTTCAGCAGGTGGTGCAATATAAGAATAAAAATAAATAGTAATATAAACATTATATAAAAACAACCTAATGTACAATATATACATCATAAAACACACATAATAGAATAGAATAGAAACATTTATTTCAAGTAACACAACTCATACAATATGAATATAAATTGTTAGTTAATTATAATTATAATTATTTATTACTAATGTTAGAATACTAAACAAAATAAGGACTGTTCGAGACATGCATCTCGCAACAGTGTCTCATATACGGACAGTCAAGCCTGCCCGCTATAGAACGCAGGATAGGGTTGGGACTGGCGCGCACCCGCATAATAATATATAAATTATACACAACAATAAACTTGTAAATATATAAACAGGCTATAATTTTCACACACAAGACAGCTAATAGTGTTCCTTAACACGTTGAGTGCGGTACAAGTCATTTTTGACTTGTATTAGACTTTCGTTGGGTGCGGCGTTGAAAATAGGCGATCTCTGTCTGGTGCGGGCGTGATTTGACATTGAAATCCCTTGATTCAGAAAGAGACAAGTATACATTTAGGTTTGTTACTTCAAATTATATCCAATAGGTAGGTTTAAAGTATACAGACAAATTCGACTTGTACCGCACCAGACGATAAAAAATTGTAATTGGTGCGGTACCAGCCAAAACTGTCTTGTAAAGTACCGCCTTGTATCGCACCATGGGAACTGGCCAGTGCAGGCTAGTGCTGTGATTAATACCGACTTTTTTGTACGTAGTTTCGCTAATACTTACGTTATCAATGAATGCACCGAGAAATAGGCCGTAGAAAACATTATTACAAGTGTTTGAACTCACAGAAAAAAGTGACCAATGTAGCTTTGCGAAAACTACAACACGATATGATGGAATTATTGCCACAAAAAAAGGAAGTCAACCAGTTTCAAAAAGGTACAAGAAGTAAAATGTGCGTTGACTGTTATAAAGAAATAAGAAAAACAATAATTCTACAACAAATCGTATTTGAACATTTAGTTTTGTCATTTTTTTTTAATAATTGTGAACATCGATAGCGATATTTTGTTTCATTAAATTTCCCTTCTCTATAAAATTATCGACATAACAAACCTTGCCCTGCCCCCGTGATGCGGTACAAGTCGAATTCGTCTTGTAATTTAAATGTCTTATAACTTCCAAATTAAAGTCTGTATTCTGTGGCGACAACAAACTTATCTAATTAAACATGTCAACTTGCTATTGCAATCATAAAATTATATTTATTTATAAAAAACAAAGAAATATTGGGAAAAACTTAATCTTCTGTTTACAAGTCACTATCGTCTTGTAACGCACTAGTAGAAAAAATGTTACATGTCAAAAATGGTATGTATAGCACAGAGCGTGAGTTGTAGTGAAGACGTCCCGCATTCAACGTGTTAAGCAAGGATTTGAAAATAGGCAAAGACTGCGCGCCTGAGGTCAATTGGCAGGGAGTTCCACAGCCGAATAGCCTGGACAGTAAAAGAGTGTCACGTAGAATTTGGAATTGGAAAAGGGGACAGTAAGGAGAAAGTTCTGAGAGCATCGAATAGAGGTCACATAGCTAAAACGCTCTTTGAGGTAGCAGGGAGTTGCAGGATTAAAAAGAATGCCGTAGAGAAGGTGTAGAATGTGTGAATTTCGGCGAAGGCGGATTGGGAGCCACTTGAGCTGTGATCGAAAATAAGAAACATGATCGTACTTACGTAGACCAAATATGAACCGAATGCATAGATTTTGAATTATTTACGGTTGTCAATAATGTTTTTTTTCCTTATTATTGTACAATAAAGAGTTTACATACATACCTACTTACATACAATAAGCATTGTTACAAACAAATTAAATTAAACTTATAACACCTCTCTTTTCGTGCCGGGGGTTAAGCCACCGGTGATGCTCATGGCAGCCAACGTGTTACAGGGTCATACATAAATTCCAAAAAACTCGACGGTGCGAGTTCGGATTCGAACCTACGATCCTCTGCTTCAGAGGCAATAGGTCAAACCACTAGGCCACCGCAGTTTGATATACTACGTACTTGGTCGACTATAAAAACTAGTTATTATTTATTACTAGCTGTTGCCAGCGATGCCGCCCGCGAAGAATAGGCGTATAAAAAATAGCCTATGACCTATTCTCAGACCTACCGAACACAGACAAAAAGTTTCATAAAAATCGGTCGAGCCATCTCGGAGGAGTTCGATAACAAACACCGTGAAACGAGATTTTTATATATTAGATTAAGAGAGTATTATTTCAAACTACCTGCTACAGATGTAGTGCAAAATGTCTTTCCTTCGTATTTATCGTGCTCTCTCAATTAGCTTCAGTACCTACCCATCTTACAGCCGTGTAGCCATCTTAAATATTACACTTTGACATTTGACACTAATCAATAAAGTTCCGTATTAATGGATATGAAAACGTCACTCATTTAATACAATCATTGATTGACAGTTAGGGTGCCATCGTATTCCGATTGAGATCCGAGTTTTCCTGATGGAAAATCATTTCACACTGCATCGGTACTATATGTATGTTTAAGATTGTTCCCCATCTTTAGCTTCAAAACGTCCATGTAAAAATATCTGACCATAATTCCTAACCCCTAAACTTTACGGCCCCCTAGCGGCCGATTGTAACAAACTCAGGGCATCAAACAAACGTTAACATATATTTTACAAAAACTTTGGAAGCTTCCATAAAGTTACGGGGAACTTTACTGAGGAAATGTGGGAGGTAGGTACCTTAAGTTAATAAATCGTTAGAATAATATTTGAAGCCGTTATTGCGACACGCTGTTATCATCATTTCAGCCGAAAGACGTCCACTGCTGAACATAGGTCTCCCCCAAGGTTCGTCGAACAGATCGGACCTGCGCCATCCGCATCTTGTTGAAGACCTATCTACACTGAGTCTCCCTGTCCGTGGACACCATTCGAGAACCATTTGAGCCCATCGGCCATCAGGGGCTAAATTCAGGAACGGGCCTTCACGGGTGTGGTAGCGGTAATTCAATCGTTTGGGTTGGGTTTGGTTTGAACGTTTCTGGAACGCCAAAAATCACTGATTTAAACTTTGATCAATTATAACTGTAGATCCACAGTCGCGCGCCCGAAAATGTCCGAGCCAAATGAGCGCCACTTTGATAAAAGTGGCCTTCTTTTTTCTCAGTACGTTGCGTGAAATTGTCAAGTTTAGCTGTCAAGTGTCAACCGAAATTCGACTGTAATTAAGTAAATATTAGGTTCAAATTTCTGTGTAGGTGATGATTTTAATTGTTATGCAAACAAATAAAAAAGTTCAGACATTTTGTGAAGGGGATTTTGTTCGGCAATGTGTATCTTCAGTTATAATTGATCAAAGGGTTTAAAAGAGGTCTGGGCTGAGTTAGGGATGAGCGTTATTTATTTGTTTATTTATTTATTTACAAAGCGAATTAACAGGAAAATAAGGCTCATCCCAAGCTCAACCCATTCCTATCCTCTCCCAAACGATTGAATTACCGCTCGCAAACCGTATTGGGCCGTTCCTGAGTTTAGCCCCAGTACTACGATACTGCCATATTCTTCAAGCTATTTGGTTGCGATGACGTAATGATAGCGATCCGCGCTGTAAAAGGTACTTGAACGATGTAAACGCAGTCACTGTCATAAATGATTATGACATAAGACAGACACAAATCAGACAAACAACGTGCTAAACATGCACTCCGACCAATCAAAATCGACCAAAGAATACAAATCAATCTAAAGGTGTCATCCTGACCAATCGCGTCATCATAAAAGACCTTTTACTACGCCCAACATAACTTGATACTTTAGTAAATTGGACAGTATCTTATAGCTAAAGGAAGAAGGTTGATACTTGACTGTTGAGGTTTAAAGGTGTTGTGTTAAGGTTATGTCGGTAAGGTCGGTTATGTGCGAGACAGGAATGATAAGTATTGATACTTGTCTATAAAACTTGCGTGCGCATGGGACTTGCAAGCGAAAGTGGACGAAAATGAAGGTGATAACACGTCTTTTGTTTTGTGTTGTGCTACAATTTACTAATTCTATGTGCTTTTATACGTTTAATATTTTTTATTAAATTAGAAAAATAAGAGCTTGCACAAATACCTGTTATATTAATTGATAGAGAAGTGTTGTGTTGTGTAGAAAAGTGTCGCTCGTTTTTTGAGAACGTAATATGATGATGATGACCCTTACTTTTTGCCATATCGACAGGAAAGATGCCAACAATAAAATTTGGGTTATCCGTTTGTGGTAATTAATAATTAATTACTTGTCTTTAGGGACTATTGGCAGTGCTATGTTTGGTCGTTTGCGTGGTGGCGGAGCCCCCGGCGCCCTACCAGCCAAGTGGCTGGAGGCCTGATGGGCCCGCCTTCGAGTTACCGCAAAGAGGACAGGTACGTAATATACAGGGTGGAATTTTGTAATGCCACCTCCAGGGAAAGTACTCAAAATACTGAAAATATGAAAATCAATATCAAAGAAAACATTCCTTTATTTTTGAAAAAAAAAGAAAACTTTTTCAAATATTTCATCATTAAAGAGTCAATCGTAAGGATCAAATCTCTCTATCAAACTTGGTAAATTAAATGAAGGAAAAACCATGACATCTGGACTTGCTTTCATTTGTGATGTGATTAAAATAAGTTGTGATTTCATAGTTTTCCTTTCTTTTACTTTACTACTTAAGTTTGTTAGAGAGATTTGATCCTTACGGATTGACTCTACCGATCAATGAGATAAAAACACAAGGTTTTATTTTTCCAGATTTTAGCTGGTTCGATTTCCGGGTGAGACGACCGAATTTTCGAAAATGTTTGAATACAGTTTTCATTCTTTTCAAAAATAAAGGAATGTTTCCTTTGAGTAAATTTTCCTATTTATAGTATTTAGAGTACTTTTGAAAGCCTGTCAAAGAGTAGCGGATTGCAGCACTTCGGATGTTAAAAGGGCATTACTATCTAAGTTACGAAATATTAATATGTAAGGCGTAATATAAAATTAATGATTATATAATATACAGTCACAGGCAAGGAAACTAAATCGCCTGCTAGGGTGGAACCTCTTCGCGGTCAATTTCCCAATGATTTATTTTGCAGATGTAGGGAATGTCAACATGACATTTGCAACAAAAAGTTTCCACCCTGGTACGCAATTCAGTTAGTTTCCTGGACTGTATGTTTGGAAATAATTACGATCCACATTGGCGATTACATTCTATAAAAAGATATTTCAAGAAATCCTTAAAACCGCACAGTTTCATATTTATTATGGCCGTCGGAATTATGAGAAATTAAATTATTAAGTATGAATTAAATTATAAGAAACGAAGGGGTATCAACTTAACGTCATCTTGGTTGATTAGTTTTGTTTTTAATAGCTATTTTATTATTTATTTTCGTTAACAGAACCCAAATTACCTTCCACCACTGGATCCCCGCAACCCAGCATTCGCCCCAGATGCTGACGTCGATGTGAGCGTCCAGGGTTTGCCACCACGCCAGGAGCAGCAGCCAATCTTCCACCCCTCGCCCATCAGTGGGCAGCAGTATGTGGGACCCACTCTTAACGCTGACATAAAGAATCTGGACCAAAGTTTGCAGCAGACCCAGGTGGGGTGACCTCTTTCTTCTTCTTTTTATCCTATTTGTTGCCCTTTGTTATGGTGTAATTACATTATGATCTCATATATTTCAGTTCCAGATACAACAACAAAAGGCCCGAGAATTCGCCCGTCAAAGACAAGAGAACGAAGCTAACAGGCTTCCTAGTAGCAACGTGCCACGACAATTTGTAACACGCACCACTGTGAACCCCGCTGCACAAACGTTCACACCACGACCGGAGTTCAGGACAACCCAGACACCAACCACCGCATCTGACTTAAACGAGGGAGAAACTGATGAGGCTGCACCACCAGCAGTCGCTGAAAAACAGAAGGTTTCCGTCGAAGTTTCTAGACAGAACATTCAGGAATACCCTCCAGAGCTATTCTTGAATCCGCTGGCTCAGTTAAGACTGCAGCCTGTGCAGCTTGGACAATTTAAGTCCCCCTTCTTCGTTGGACAAGAAACTTCGCAGAAGCAGGTTTCCGGTTTCGATGCCCAGACGCACTTCGCTGCTCTACCCTCAATTATAGCCCAGCAACAATTGGCTAAACAGCAAGCGCTTATTCAAAGTCAGCTCCCACAAAGCCAAGCTTATGTGATCCGGGGACAGACTTCTGGTGCTGGTTTCCTTATCCAAAGCCCACAGTTTCAACCATTCGTGAACGGCCAGTACGAGCCTCTGATTCAACCTCTTGCCCCTATCCAAGGACAAAATGTTGTATTACAGCCGCAAGGTGCTAATCAGCTTCAGCCAAATGCGTTCCCTCAACCAAAGCAAGAGGACACTGATGACGAGCGTGATGACCAGTCTGAACAGCCACAGAGTGAATTGCTTCCACAACCACAAGCCGGTTATCAGCCACAGCCCCAGGCGTTCCAGCCACAGCCACAGGCGTTCCAGCCACAGCCACAGGCGTTCCAGCCACAGCCACAGGCGTTCCAGCCACAGCCACAGGCGTTCCAACCACAGCCACAGGCGTACCAGCCACAGCCACAGGCTTTCCAGCCACAGCCACAGCCACAGCTGATCTATCAAGCACAGCCTCAGTATCAGCCACAAGCAGAAAATGTTTACCAGCAGCAAGCAGTTTATCAGCAGCCTCAAATGGTTTATCAACAAGCCGATGCTCTACAGCAGCCACAAGTGGCTTATCAGCCGCAAGCCGAAGGAGTTTACCAACAAGCAGTTTTCCCACAGCCCCAAGTAGCATATCAGCAACCGCAAACAGTTTACCAGACGCAACCTCAGGCTTTCCAACCACAAACTTCTTACCAACCCCAGGCTGATCAGCAGGTTTACCAGCAGTTTCCTCAGGAGCAGAACTTTGCTCAAGGGCAACTAGTCGCCTTCCCTGGTCAGAACTTGGGGCAGTATTACCAGCAGCAGTTTGCTGAACCTCAGCAAAGCCAGGGTCAAGATGCGCTGCAGAGTGGCTTCAACGTGAATCAGCAAGGGAACAGCGTTGAGAATGAAGAGAAGGACGAGAATGAAGATGGCGGAGCGAAGGCGACGGCTGTGGCTACTGCTTTTGGAGCAAGGTTAGTGTAAAAGTCACAGAATCCTACTAATATTATAAATGAGAAAGTCTGTGAAGATGTTTGGATATATGGATGTTTGAATGTTTGTTAGTCAATCACGCAATAACGGCAGAACAGATTTAAATGAAACTAAAAAAAAAAAAATTTAAATATTAGGGGACAATCTTACACAAATCGACCTAGTCCCAAACTAAGCAAAACTTGTACTATGGGTACTAGACGACGATAAACATACTTATATAGATAAATAAATACTTAAATACATAGAAAACATCCATAACTCAGGAACAAATATTCGTGCTCATCACACAAATAAATGCCCTTACCGGGATTTGAACCCAGGACCTCTTGCTTCGTAGGCAGGGTCACTACCAACTAGGCTTGATGGACAAAGATCTGTCAGTGGTAAGCTTTATGTAATTTTACTGTACCTCGGCTTTCAAAATGACGATTCACTTCGTCTGCAATCAATAGATGGCGTTACAACAATATTAGACGACCAGATGGCCTAGTGGTCAGGGGACTATGAAGCTTGAGGTCCCGGGTTCGATTCCCGTGTCGGGGCAGATATTTGTATGAAAAATACGAATGTTTGTTCTCGGGCCTTGGGTGTTTAATATATATTTAAGTATGTATCTATCTATATAAGTATGTTTATCCGATGCCTAGTACCCATAATACAAGCTTTGCCTAGCTTACTTTGGGACTAGGTCAATTGGTGTGAATTGTCCCGTGATATTTATTTATTTATTTATTTATTAGTAAGATTTACAAAAGGTTAGATACTTCATCCTAAAACAAAAAAAGTACTAATCTGACTATATAATTATTTGATACGAAACGTTGGTTAATAAACAGAGTTGGTTGATGTTTGTCCTGTCACGTTTTTTGAATTGCTCTTTGGGTCGTTTTACAAAAAAATTGTACAGTTGAGGTCAAAGATAGATACCTTGCCGCAGTCACTTAGAGTATGAACTATTATATGAAATGACAAGGCACTAAAGTGTAAACATATCTTTGACCTCGACTGTACATAGTTAAGGGCTTAATAAAAACAAAATCACGATCGCTTCCTTTGTGTCACGAAAGTTAGTCATACAAACTATAATGGGTAACTTACGTTACACAAAGGAATCAATTAAGTTTTGTTTCAATTAAACCCCTTAATTTTGTGTAGGTACATTTTTTTTGAAAACGACTTTTATGAAAGCGAAATTTTTTCGTTCAACTTTTGTTTTCTTATTGAAAGGGTGTGAAGGTCACTTCTATCATCTAATCTAATATATTATGTCCGAAGCGTAGCCAGATGTATCGGTGAATATAAATAAGAGAATATATTAACTTCTAAGGTCGCGGGGGTTTTGAGGCTAACTGCCATGGTCCGAGAAATTACTGCACAGAATGCTAATATATTATTGCAGTGTTTTATTTAAAAATAGGTCATGTGTGAGTTGGACTCGCGCACTGAGCCATAGATTTCCAAACCAGCAAAACAAGTTTACTTATTTCAATGAAAAACAAAGTTTCTTTCATATTTTAACGACCGCTTTAGCCTGGTTGGTAGTGACCCTGCCTACGAAGCAATAGGTCCTGGGTTCAAATCCCGGTAAGGGCATTTATTTGTGTGATGAGCACGAATATTTGTTCCTGAGTTATGGATGTTTTCTATGTATTTAAGTATTTATTTATCTATATAAGTATGTTTATCGTCGTCTAGTACCCATAGTACAAGCTTTGCTTAGTTTGGGACTAGGTCGATGTGTGTTAGATTGTCCCCTAATATTTATTTATTATTTTTATTTATTTATTTCATTTCCACACTGGGCTTATGCCTAAAACGATAGGGTATTTATATCATCATGTTACGAATACTTACCTATCTATCTTTATTATTCCGATTATAGCATATTGTGAATGGTTACCTATCAAAATTTAGAAATATTTTATTCCGAATATTTAAAATCCCGAATGCTTCATTTATCCGAATGCATTTTTTTCTGAAACTGTAAATATTTCAGGATTTTTATAAAACAACCCTAACCTAACCTAAAGGGTTCTACACGATGGACCTGAAATAAATCCTGAAATATTTACAGTTTCAGAAAAAAATGCTTTCGGACAAATGAAGTTTTCGGGATTCTAAACCTTCGGAAATATAATTTTCTAAACATCGATAGGTTCCCATTGTGAATAATGCGGACTTAGTGAATTCATTCAGAGAACAGGATAAGTTTTGTTTAAAATTTAATTTTTAAAGCAAGCTTTTTAGCTGACTGTACTTTTTGTTGACTGTACTTGCATTGTCTTCCAACCTTCATAAGTATACCAAATTTCAGGTGAATCCAACCACTGAAGTGGGTCAAATTCGACTTCTAAGGTTTGACCCAAGAATAAAACAAACGGGGTGAGCTAAATAAAAGCTTGTAAAAACAAGTCAATGTTTTAGTTTAATGTTTTGTTTAGGTTTCGATTTTGATTCCCGTGGTTTTTGTATGAAAATACACTTTCAAAAAGTCGTATCTTTTAATCTTGAGATCTCAGAAATTTTAATTACCTATACAAGGTTGTATTTTAGAGCCGTCTTAAGGCATTCGGGGCTTTTGGGCACCATCGAATATGGCGCCTCGTTGGAAAACTCAGTCACTCAGAGGGCGATGGAGAGGGCTATGCTTGGAGAAATGATGAAATCCGCGGACATACTTAGCTCAAAGAATCGCTAGACTTAAGTGGCAGTGGGCAGGGCACATCGCTCGTAGAACTGATGGCCGATGGGACCGAAAGGTTCTCGAGTGGCGTCCGCGGACCGGAAGACGCAGTGTAGGTAGGCCTGCAACAAGATGGAGTGACGACCTGTTTAAGGTGGCGGGAACGCATTGGATGCGGATGGCGCAGGGCCGATCTGTTTGGCGAGCCTTGGGGGAGGCCTATGTTCAGCAGTGAACGTCTTTCGGTTGAAATGATGATGTGGATGATGACAACAAAAACTAATTATTTCTGTGTAAACAAATCTATCTAACATTCGGGGCCCCGTGAGTTCGGGGGCCCTGGGCACGAACCGCGTGCCCTTATGGAAAAGACGCTTAAGACTATGGTTTCATATTTCAGGACTCAGCCCCGCGTGTATACTCGTTATGGAGCACCAGCACCGCCGCAGAACCCTACCACTGAGCCAGCAGTCCAGGAAGAAGTAAGTGCTGATACCACTTCTTTACTCTCTGCATAGTAGGTACAAAACAATAGTACATTGTGCGTCTAGGGCCGTAAGTAGGGGATTACTAACGAGAGTCTATGGCGGAGGGCTTTTAATGACTCGAGTTTGTAATCCCCTTACTGCCCGTGATACACACAATGATTTTCATCACATTGCGAGAAAAAAAATCCAAAAATAAAATTAATTTGTCTCGAAACACTTAAATTGAATAAAATAATGGCTACCCGCCAATACAGATTGTCACTTTTTTCGAGTCACCTACCATAGATAATGTAAACTGTGTTTAGTTTAGAATTCAAAAGGTCATACGGCCAGATTCTGCCAACATGTTTAAAAAAATATTTTTACTAAAATTATTGCAAAACTATTTGATATAAATTTAAAATATAAAAATAACGAATTTTCATGAAGCGTAGATAAGTTTTGTGTTGTAAAATTTGGGTTATAGCTAAGTTTTAAAGATAATAAATAAAACGTTGGCTGACTTGAAACCTCCTTAGTCTGAAATGACTTGTTTGCAAATTTTAAAACTAAAGTTAGAACTCCCTAGGGTAGAAAAACTGTACGTAAATCTATAACTCCCTTAAGAACAATTTAGGCCATTGTCATTTAGTAAACAAGCATGGAATAACACCATTGACGAGCAAGTGTGATGAAAAAGTAGTTTTCTGGGTAGGCACACCTACCCACTGACTCCTAAACTACGTGACTAATTTTCAAGTTAAATAATTTTTCACAAAAAGTTTATACATAATAATAAAACCTCACCCCTTTTAAAATATTTCGTAATTTTACCCTCACGTGATTAAGAGAATAAATAAACCATGGTACGATTGACAAATAAAATTGCCCTAGTCCCAAACTAAGCAAAGCTTGTATTATGGGTACTACACAATGAATATACATATTATTCGCCCGCGATTAGAAAGGGATTGGAGTTGACAGTAATTCTATATGCTTACATCAAAACATGTGTGAAATTACAGTTCTGACAGTCCCATTCTGATTGCGGTTTGATAATACGTATATAGGCAAAACCATACTTAAATAAATATTAAACATCCAAGACCGGAGCACAAACATTATCTGCCCCGACCGGCGATCGAACCCGGGACCTCAAGCTTCGTAGTCAGGTTTTCTAACCAATAGGCTATCAGCAGGCTTACTGTCTAACGCTTCTGACGCTTGCCTTCGCAGTCACTATTTCTTTCTGTCAAACGGTATAAGATGACGACAGAAAGAGACGGTGAAAGCGACAGAAGCGTTAGACAATACGGCCTCTGGTCATCCAAGAATGATCCCTTGGAATCCAACCATATAATATAGACCTTTTGACACCACCATATCGACGGTACTCTGACTCAACCTCGTGTATGAAATTTTAAGCCGTCTGTCTAAAGTGGTTATTCCAATTTAGTAAAATTTCATATACGAGGTTGAGTCAGAGTACCGTCGATATGTGGTTTGTTTCGCTTCATCTTTCCTAAAATGAGCTGATAAGTAATGAAATTCGCTCCCATCCACAATACAACCTAAGACTCATCATCCCAGCCTATATACGTCCCACTGCAGGGCACAGGCCTCCTCTCAGTATGAGAAGGCTTGGGCCGTAGTTCCCACGCGGGCCCAGTGCGGATTGGAAACATCACACACACCATTGAATTTCTTCTATCTGATGTTTTCCTTCACCGTAAAGCTCATGGTAAATTACAAATGTAATTTCGCATATAAATTCTGAAAAACTCAGAGGTGCGAGCCCGGACTCGAACCCACGACCCTCTGCTTGAGAGTCCATAGGTCGAACCACTGGGCCACCATGGCTTCTACACCAAGACTCTTCAAGGCTAAAGTAAATAGGCTATTCTGAACAAGGAGACACACCTTGTGGTGTCATCTATAGGTACACTTTTCATCAGGTGAGATAGAAGTCAATCACGGGTAAAGGCAGTATTTTATGTAAAAAAACCGGTTGTGTGTAAAGTCGGTTTTTGGACGATAGTTTAACGTGACAACGTCATAACAAAACATTTAAAAAAAACAAAAATGAAACCTGGCGGTCACCCATCCAAGTACTGACCGCGCCCGACGTTGCTTAACCTCGCTGATCGGACGAGAACTGGTGTTTTGTCAAATATCTTGAAAACGGTGCATCATCAATGAAATTTTCATCCCCTTTTAATACCCCTGAATGCACCCCCCAATCCCTCTCCCAACCCTGCATTGTACATCGTGGCGCGCGCTGCTCTCTTGTACATCCTGGCGTCCACTGCTCTCTCTTGTACGGGACATGTACGTTACATTGCGTCATCCTTTTTCATACGTGCAGCCGGCGATCATCGATTTATTAAACGTTGTCACGTCAAAAAATTAAATCTATTGACTAAATTGTTTTTTTTTCCAGGTGACAACTGAAAACGGACCAGCCATAGCCGAAGCCACGGCAGTCGCCACAGGAGGCAGGAGAAAGAGCGCCAAACTTAGGTATCTATGAATCAAATAAAACTACCGTGAGAAAGACAATTATTTAAATTTAAGGTACACAAGTCAATCACGTATTAATAGTGGAGGTATACCCGGCAATGGCTATAGCCCGCAGAACAGATGGCCGTTGGGGCCGATAAGTTCTCGAGTGGAGACCACGGACTGTAGTAGGGGAGCCCAAGAGAGGATTTAGGGAGTCACTCGAGCGCGGCAAATTAATATACGGGGGGATACCTTATACCCACTAGAGTACCCCCATTGAATATGAGCACTTCATGTTGCTTGCCTGGGGCACCCCGTCAAAATACTTAGTTAAAAAAAATAAGTTCTTTGAAATACTCGAGCGCGTCAGATTTTGATAATCTGATACTCCAACGTAACGCTGATAATAAATGTATGGTAATCTGCCACTTTGCATGGTGGGGGTGGCCATATGGAAGAGCGCGCGGCAGATTTTCATAGGGGATGTTAATTCCAAAGACTGAAGATTTGGAAGTGAAATGTGCATTGTTTTGCTAATAATTAACCCACCTTATTATCTGACGCGCTCGAGTATTTTAAAGGATCAATTTTTTTTAGTATTTATGGAGTACTCATATTTGTACTCTAGAGGGTATAAGGAATCCCCCCATATATTAATCTGCCGCGCTCGAGTGACTCCCCAAATCCCCTCTTGGGCTCCCCTACTTCTTACTGGCAACCGCAGCATGGGACGTCCACCAACGAGATGGACGGATGATTTGGTAAAGACCGTTCAAGGTGGATGCAAGCCGCTTCCAACTGTAACTGAGTATCAATAACCTATGTCCCAAAGTGTGTCTAAGTTCCCAATCCGCACTGGGCCCGCGTGGGAACTACGGCCCAAGCCCTCTCATTCTGAGAGCTGTGCTCTGCAGTGGGACGATATAGGCTGGGATGATGATGATGATGTTGATGACCTATGTCCAGCATTGGACATCCTATAGCTGAAATGATGAAAAAAACACTACAAAGTTACAAACACGGAGAAGAAAATATTCTACAATATTACCAGATTGTATAGTAATTATGATTCTGGTGTAGGAAAACAGATTTTAGCAATGATTATCAGATTTTTTTTTTTTATAGCAACAAGTCATATTTTATTCAGTACTAGCTAGAATATCCTAGTACACGAAAACTCTGATATCGTTTTGGTAACCATCTAATTGGGATGCACCAAAAAAAATAACCTCTAGTTTTTGTATTTTTTTTTGGAAAGAATAGGATATTTTAAGACACCATTTTCATCGATTTTGAATTTGGTTGAGTATTTAATTTTTTATATTTTTTTTTAGAAATACGTTGGATGACGTCACAGTGAGAGAGCCATGTTCCATAGCCTAGAAAAATTCAAGTCGTACATAACATAATCTGTGGCACTACCACGGCACTACTGAGACCCTACTACGAAGTGCATAATTCGAACTTCGTTTCATGCCGTCCCGCTCACGCTAATATGATTTGACACGAGAGTGAGAGGGATGATACGATTCGAACTTCGAATTTTGTAGTAGTGCCCCTGATTTGTCTTGTCACTGTCAATATTACAAGCACGGCTTAGGGTCCTAAATGAACCATGACAAAATAGTTTTATTTATTTCTCTTCTTTTAGCTTCGATTATTCCTGTTTGTTTAATGGTGTGATAGTAAATAGATATTTTTTATTAAAATCTGATATTTAAATTCTTTCATATTTACTTGTAACGTAGTAATTTAATAATTAAATTTGTAAAAATACATTGCGAGTATTGTATACATTTCGGACTTTATGATAAATGACAACTGTTTAAAGCCAGGTGTGCATCATGTGATTAAAGTTCTGTCTTTGTCACTCTTTGCTATTATAAGCAGGACAGCAACATTTCAAACTGTCAATTTGCTTTAGAGTGTAGACCTGCTTTATATCTGCCTTTGTGACGATTCACAGCAGGGGTCAAATGAAGGTCATTACTTAAATTTTCTTTATTTAATTCAGATTATCATATTTTTGGAATCTGATTTCTGAAAACGCTTCACAAAGCCTATTTCTCCAAACGGTTTTCTATTTATTATACGTTGCCAAAAATTGGGACATCCCAATTGTTACAGAGTAAAATATGCATTTAGCTTACAACAGGTTTTGTATACTACACAAAATTTGTTTTCTACGATACTAGGTAACTGGGTAATAGGATCTAGAAATGATGATGCAAGAAGTAGAATTTTCTATTAACGTGTATAAAAAGTATAGTTGTCACATATAATACAATAAAATCAAGTCAAATTCACAATATTCTGTTTAAGGAAACTAGATTTTTCTCTCCGTGAACAATTTCTTAATCTTTCAGGAACCGCCGCGTCCGACCCGTCTTCACCTTGGACAGATCCGGACACCTGATTCTAGCTCAAGACCAGCAATAAAATAACATGACATTACATTATTGTATTGATATTAATGAGTAGTTGACATCACCAATCCAATCAAAGAGGGTTTTCGTGACAGGCTAGATGGCGCTAGATTTGTGAGGTCAGTTAGACAACTTTGATTGGCAATTTTGGTTTGTAACTAAAGTAGCGGCGTCGAGTGATGGCACTTTTGACAGTTGACAATAGTGTTGTGAAATACTCCATTTTAGTATCATTAAATTTCAGTCAAGTGCGAAATTACATTTCATAATTAATTATTCCACGATTAAGTAAAGTATGTAATGTATTAGTAAAGTATATAATTTATTTTACGCTATTGCTCCTTGAAGGACAATGCTACGTTAATTATGATTTCATTATGTAAAGTATTGTCTACGTTTATATCAGTTTCGTAGTGTTCCCTTACTTATTCGTCGCACGGTACTGTTTACCATCCGTACCCAGTCTGTTTTAGTGACATATGCACAAGGTTCCTGTCATAATTTTGACATTAACATGTGATAGTAACAATGAACGCTAGAGTGCGAACATATTAAAAAAAATCAAGATGAAGATAACATTACGAAATGCGTTTCGGTAAATTTCATTACAATTCCAGCGGTACATCACTATTCCGTCACCTGCAACAGTAAAGTTTTGACGTCTGTTCTTTTATACTTGCTGTCATTATTTAGGAAACTTCATGAGCGAGCAAACGTCAAAAGTGCCATCACTCGATGCCACTACTTTACCACACCACAAACCGGGAGCGCGGGGCGGCGAAGGAGCGTGCCCAGCGCGCTCTATAACACTGAATCAAATATACGGTGACACACACCGGCAGCGCGGTACACCGTATTTGATTCAGTGTTATTGACCGCGCTCTCGGTTTGTTGCGGCCTTAAATGAGCCAATCGCAAGCAAGACTTTAACCTCAAACGGACCTCACGACACCAACGCCATTATAGCGATATTCCACCTGTCACAAAACCATCATTGACTAAGTATTTATTTCAAAGCAACATTTTTATTTTACAGTTAATTGAAAATTAATCTATTCTAGAAATGTTTAGGTACTTAACTAAATGTAAACAAACAGTTATGGCGTCGGGTTAACCAGCCAAATGGAATATTTATATTTGACTTTCAAGCGTCGCATTATCGACGTACTCTTTAGTTTAGTCGCATTATAAATTATTATTTCATGTTTGTTTACATTTAGTTAAGTACATAAACATTTCTACTATAGTGTTCAGGTCTAAAATTAAATATTTATTTTATTACCGTCGTGACTTCGATTGATGGCGTTGACTGCGCAATTATTTTTCTACCCACAAACTCGTAAAGTTTTACGGCCACTCAAATTATAGTCATTGTTCAGTGCATCCAGGGCTAACAGAGCTTTCTTCATTAGACAGTGAAATTTATTTTCTTCATTACTGTAAACTCGTCACATAGTCCGTTTTTTATTTAGCCATAGAAATATGAATAATAAAGTTCCTTTTTGACCGACTTCACTAAAAGGAGAAGGTTCTCAATTTGTCAGAATCTTTCTTTACAAGCTTGGAACGTTTGTTATGTATGTATGTGATGTTAAAAATTTACAAACCATTTTTGGACCAATTTTTGATCGGATTGAACTGAAATTCAGTATACTTATACAGTCGAGGAGACCTAATTACGTACCAGAGTAGAACCTTTTCACAATCAATTTCTTTCCTTTCTGGATAAAAAGCTTTCAAAAGCTTTCACCCTGGTACTCGTACGCTCTTTGACAGTACATAGTGAAAATATAATAATCTGGTGCTGAAATTCTTGTACTCCAGCCTGATGAATACCTAGTCTCTGAACTACGGAACACTTCAACAAGTGCAGTCGATTTAAGTAACAGTTAGTACGGATACCTATGTAGTGAACACAATACAGCGACAATGCAAATGTTAACAAAAAGTTCAGCCATTAAAAAATGGCATTAAAAATGAAATAAAAAAACTCATTTATTTGTAGGTATTTCCTCGGATATTAATGTTTAACGTTTAACGTTTAACTGCCGAGTCGGTTTTAAAACATCTTAAGTACTGGTAAAGCCACCTGTCTTTAAAAAAGCCCCATAATCGCGAAATTGAGGCAAAAAATAAGACTGTAAAAATCAAGACGTCACTTCGGCAAATATTTTTTCCCGCGGCAAATTTTTGGCCACGTGATTAGCCTTGTACAAGGTAAATTTTCAGCATTTCCTCCCCATTGCAAATATTTGCTCCAAATATTTGAACCTTCCTGCCTATGACCTATTTCTAATAAAGTATTCGGAAATATATTTAAGTTATTCTTACTCGCTTTATTGTGAACAGGGTGATATTTATTTATTTATGAGTCATTAAATGTATTGTAATGTTTATGGTATTTTATTGATTTTTGACCTTTTTGAAACCTCTTTTGATCTGAGCTCCGCGTATCTAAGCTCATCATCATCATCATTTCAGACGAAAGACGTCCACTGCTGAACATAGGCCTCCCCAAAGGCTCGCACTGATCGGTCCTGCGCCATCCGCATCCAACGCGTTCCCGCAACCTTAATCAGGTCGTCGCTCCATCTTGTTGGAGGACTATCTACACTACGTCTTCCGGTCCGTGGACGCCACTCGAGAACCTTTTGGCCCCGCATCGGCCATCAGTTCTACGAGCGATGTGCCCTGCCCACTGCCACTTGAGTCTGGCGATTCTTCGAGCTATGTCGGTGACTTTAGTTCTTGCGCGGATAACATCATTTCTAATGCGGTCCCGCAGAGAAACTCCGAGCGTAGCCCTCTCCATCGCCCCTTGAGTGACATTGAGCTTTCTTATGAGGCCCATCGTTAGCGGCCACGTCTCAGTGCCATAAGTCGTCCATCACTGGCAACACACACTGGTCAAAGACTTTGACTTGAGACACTGCGGTATATTGGATGACAAGATATTGCTAAGCTTCCCGAACGCTCCCCAATCGAGTTGGATTCGGCGATTGGCCTCTTTCTCGAAGTTGGACCTACCTAATTGGACTGTATGTCCCAGTCATCATCTAAACTCAGACTTAATCAAATTAAACTGCCGTTACATAAGCAAATGAGATCATCTAACTTAGTCTTTGCCAGCGAAATAAAAGTTTTAAATTCGATTTGATAGCAGCTAAGGTTAATTCTGGTGTTGCCCAACTTTTATTATTTATGGCCATTGTGTGAATATTCTACGTATATCGATGGAGTTTGGTCAATTTTAGGGATTTGGGCACGAATTGTATGTAATTACTCAAAGGTTTATTTGGGGATTTAGCATAAATGAGTTATTGGGTTGAGGACACAGATTCGGTACCGAATGGCACCAAGTTTTGATTTTGAATCGCTGTTAATTAAAATTAGTTTGGATTTAGCATATCTATACTAATATTATAAAGAGGAAAGATTTGATTGTTTGTTTGTTTGTTTGTTTGCATTGAATAGGCTCCGAAACTACTGGACCGAGTTCAAAAATTATTTTGCCTTTAGAAAGCTACATTATCACTGAGTGACATAGGCTATTTTTTACCGCGGGAAAATACCTTTTCCTACGGGAAAATTAATTTATCGCGGGCGAAGCTGCGGACGGAAGGCTAGTCATAGATAATAATGATAACGCTCTTGATATGCGTCCACTTTGCAAGTACGTATCTACCGTTGATTCCGACAAGATATACCTCTTTTTTTAAATATACAGACTATTGAAGCGATAAGGCCGCCTATTGTTACCTTGTATATTTTTTCCATGTACTTGTTTTTCTGTATTGTTTTCTTTGTGGTGTACAATAAAGAGTCATTATATTGTTTTGTATTGTGAACATTCAATCCTAGTACACATAGGTGCTACGCAAAATAGGCGCACATAGACGCAGAGTTGCGGAAAATAGCCCGCTATTACCTATTTATTATCTATTATAATATTTATAATAGATAAACAGGTGGAATTCCGAAAGTTGGATCTGTTAACCGGTAGCTAACCATACAAAACGACTGACTGAAAAAAACCCGCTATGATACGAAAATTACGCATATTATTTGTCGTATCATAATTTTAATTCTATTTATAACTAAGTGTTTAGGTATCCAATTCTATGAACTCCTCGCATCTCATGACATCTCGTCAATACTTGTAAGACTAAATTACAGAATACCCAAATTTTAAAACATTAGTTCCCCTAAAGGAAAAGCAGAAACTTATATGCATTTACACCTTTTATTCACGTATCATTGAACAGACAAAGAGGTCTAAAGTGGTTGAGCTATTATAAGAACGAATACATAAAACAAAATGAATGCGAAACAAAACATCGGAACACTGGTTAAGACAAACAAATTATCTTTTAAAAATTTCCAAATTACAGAAATCTTCAAGAATGATGGGTACGTCATGTGCAGAACTTTGGCAGATGGTCCTTCCACGGTTTCATCATCAGTTAAGGTCACCAAGTCACCTCTATCAGGGATATTCATCACAGCAGGAGGTTTTAAGATCTCGAAGCAGTGTTCGATAATCTTTGAACTACTCTGGTGCGACACAGCAGGGCAAATCCTGCCACTTGCAGACTGATTCTTAAATAACATTAATTCGTCTATCAGTTGACTCTGAACAAGATTACACTGCAAGCCTTGCTCCAGTTTGCTTGTTGCTTCTTCAGGGCAAACCTCTTTCATAGGCTCGTCTGTATCACCAGAATTATTTACAGTCGACACTGGTGGCATGAGACCAGATTCTACGTCTTTTTTAGCATTAGATTTGTTCAAAACTTTCAAAATCACTCTCATTTCCTGAATAATTTTTTCGCTGAGCGACTCTTCGATTTTCTTAGCTGTCGAGTCTAGCGCTATGAGCAGTTTCTCCAAAAGTTCAGACAAATTTAATGGGTGATTGTTACTCAATTCTTCTAATCGGGTCAAGTTTTCGTGCTTTCCTTTTCCTTGCAGAATGTCCGTAATTGCTGTTTCATTTACCAAATTTAAATCTGTTTTTGGTTTAATGAAACTTACATTTAATTCTGGACAGAAAGGTTTTTGAGTGATGTTTTTGGGCATCATTCTGTTAACATTATTTTGATCATAACCGTCAGTCTCCTCTTCTGTGGGATACGGATAATTATGATTTATTTTACCTGTTACAATGACGTCATTTGAATAATCTCTGGAGTTGTGAGATGTTATTTCGGGAAACATTCCCAGATTTATGACCCTGTCCATGAGAGTTGGATTAGCTGGACAGGGGGCAGCTTTAGCAAAAGTGTCTTTGATAATTGCATGTGGCCGCTCAATTTGAATTGCGGTTTCTGAATTTGAGTCATTATCAGGTTTATTGAAATAAGAACTTGTCTTAGCATTATAAAAAGTAAATTCTTCATCCGATGCTTCAGTTGTTGAAATCGTTGAATCGCCTTGAAATCTTTCGGTGCTAATATCACTGACATAATTATCGCAGGTAGATTTAGATGACACTTCACTCACGGGATCAGACGTCAGGGTGACTGGTTCGATAATGGTTTCTGTGCTTGTCAAATTTTGGTGCATAACATCTGCGTTTCCGGTAGGCATTGTTCTGATATTATGTTCAACAGTGAAAGTGCCGCTCTGTATCATAGCTCTCGACACATTAATAACGGTTTTGAACGTCTCGTCAGGTAATATGCGGATAACAGAACTTGTGCTTTCAATTTTAGACAAATCACATTCTGAATCTCTAGCATTGCTATTACTTTCTTTATATGTTAGAGTGTCTTGACTGCTGTAACTAAAAAATGATTCATTAGCAGTCATGAATGATGCTGATATTGAGTCTTGATTGCTCAGACATTTTAAGCGTTGATCTTCAATCAAATTTTCTTTAGCAGAAACTTTTTGTAGCATCTTGGAACTGAACAACATTTTAGAAATAGACTCAGAATAGATTTTGTTCGATATTTTGTTCAAATTTATGTGCTTATTTCCAAAGTATTTACATATTTTTTTATCAATTCTCTTGGAATCCTTTCGTTTGTTGTAAATAACTTTTACTTTGTTTAAATGTTTGCATTTGTTTTGTTTATCAGTTCTTTTTTGCTTTAGTCTCTTGCGTTGACCAGAGTTCTTGAAAATCGGTTCTGGGTCTATTATTTTGTTAATTATGATGCATTCTTCCAAAGTTGGAAGTTGTTGCTCTAGATCACCGCCCTCATCTCTATCGCATCCTGCATTATCAAGTGGAGTTTCTGGCAGAACTGAATCATTTTCGTTTTCTTCCATTTCACCAGCAGAATAATTGCTGGTTGAAACTTTCGGTGTGATAGTATGATCGCTCGCTTTTGAATTTTTATTATAGCAAATCTTCTGTTGTGCAGTTGTTAAATTGTCATATGTTTCTTGAAGAGCAAAAGCTATGATAAAAGAAGGTTCTTTATGTGGATACCTCGTAACCGATCTGAGTCTTTTTAATGGATGACTTTTTAATGAACGCCCGTTACGTTCTCTGTTAGTTTGCATTTTGATATTTTCACAATTAACACTGGATACTGAAACAAAGTAAGATTTAGGTAACCCTCGGTTATTTTGTTAAAAAAATCGTGGTTTTATTTAAATACTATCCTCAATATCTGTTCTTAAAAGTATGCTACCCGTTTATTATTAGGTGCAACACGTGGCACAAGTTTTGTTTAAATTGGAACTTGCTAATACTTAGTTGTAAAAAATATTAAGTGGTCCCAAAGCTTTGGGCCTGAGTGCTGCAATTTGGCGTAATGGTTCACAAAACAAAGAGCATTGGGTTTCACAAAATTTCTCTGAATACGGAATTTGACAACGGAAGCAAATCTGCGGGCGTAAGCTAGTGTAGAACATGAAAACGAATATTTTAATCATGTTACTTTTATTAGGACGTTTAATAAAACAAAGTTAAAAAATCAAAATCCCAAATCGGATGGTTTTAACAATATAATTGTGTTATTGCCTCCAGTGGTTGTAGTCGTTTTCTTCGGCAGATTCTTTTTTATAACTGATATATAAAATACACCAAGTATGATGATCACTGGAATCCAGATTATAAGGCAGTAGAGAAAACCTTCGTAGAAACCAACGCTTCTTCGGCATTTTGGACATTCATCGCAGACGTCATCAGAATTAATTAAATTTCTCTCATCTTCTTCGGGGTCATCGTCACCGTAAGGGCCACATTTTCTTGGACAACGCAGTTCAATTGTCCGTATTGACTGAGGTGGTGCAACTGTTTTTGCAGAAGATGCACAACACTTCGGATCACATGGGCGACACGAGCTGGGAACGGATGAGCAGCAGTCAGAAGGCTTGACACGACATGGTTTTCGAAACATCCCTTCACAGTAAAAGGCCATCAACTTTCGATTTTCTTTCTCATTTGTTATTTCGAACAATGACTTCGATTTCGGGAACGAACACGTCAGCCCTACGCCGGTCGGTCCTGTTGTGTTGTTCCCCAGCGAAGTCATGTCTGTAACTTCAAGAATAGACTCACTCTCTATGAACCGATAAGTAGTACTTTTAGCTGTTAGTCTAGCATTAAGTTCAGTTTTGTCAGATTTTTTTGGTTCCTTTTTCAATTTAAAGTTTGGATGAACATTGCTTCTTATAAATTCTTCTGAAATTTGTATACCTTTCGATTTGTTCTTGCTTTCCTTTGATGCTATCGGAGTTTGCGAGCTTTCACTGGATGTGACAGTAGCTGTAGCAGGATTATACAAAACAGTGGTTTCAACTGGAGATTTTTTTGGTGTCGTGAAGTTTTTATCTTGCATGTGTACGCTCATCAATTTTTCAGTTGTTACTGCTAAACCTTTGATTACGCTTTTTAGCTCATTTATTTCGTGAGAAATTTCTAGGCCAGTCGTGGTGGTAGAACAGTCTGAAACTTTGGCAAGCTCTTTTTTTTTCTTATCATTGATGATAGAATCATTTTCAGGGGCGAGAATGTATTTGGCTTGACTCATTGAACCATCTAATAATGATATAATCTCCGGTGTCCCTTTATTCTCTAGGTCAGTACTTCCTTTTTTCGAAAGTACTTCGGTTTCTAAAGATTCAATAAGTGTGTCGAGTGCTCTACGGTTTGTGGTCATTTCAGTCTTAGAATTAGTATGAGTTTCATTAATATTGATTTTAGTCTGTGAAATTAAAGCCGTCTTTTCAACAATTGGATAAACATTCACTTGAACATCCAGCCGCAAATTTTTATCTCCATTATTTTTAGTTAATTGCTTTAAAATGCTTTGAAAATGATTTAAAAATTCATTACTTTCCGAATTTATTCTATTCACTCTTTTATATAGATAAGTAAAATGCCTGGATTTAATCTTAGCTGCGTTAAAGGTATTGTTTTTCATTCTTTTACATTTAGAGTGTGTTCGCATTCTTGAAGTCCGATTACTTCTAGAATAAACTTTTTTGCGTAGGATATTTTTGCGAGTATTCGATGAAACCATTTTTAAAGGAGGGAAATCAAGACTTTGACTTATAAAATCAATCGTTATCATGGGATCACTGCGATCTTTCTCACTTAAGATACCTGATTTTAAATGAGCTTCACAGTGTTTATCTTCGCGGCATTGCGTGTTATATTCACTGCTTTCCGACTCGCCATTGGTACCTTCAGGCGTAGAACTGTAGTCGGTCATTGTATAATTATCACTCATCAAAAGCACGTAGCTTGGATTTGTATCGGCATAAATGCTTTTTACTAGACTAGGTACAGTATTAAAGCCTTGTTTTGGTGATGTATCATCACCTGTGCTATCATTTTTTATGGCGAATTTGGATTTTGTTTTGCTCTGGGAATCTGGCATCCCATATTGAAATGCGACTTTTTTTGATAAATTTTTCATTTGGCCATTGTCAATTTTGTAAGTGGCACAGCGCATAGTTAGAGACCGCGAGGACATAACTAAAAGGTCGAAAGTGGATGAACCTACGAGCAATTCTTTAGGTTTTACTAATGAAAGATAAACATTCTGATTTATCTTCCTCAATCTATAAAGAGCATTTCTATTTGAGTCTTCGCTCTTCAAAGAAGACTTTTCAAAGTCTCTTGGGATACTTAGTGTGGATACCAGCCTAATCTTTTTGCATTGAAATGGTATCGTGTAGCGCGAAAACTTTCCCACAAACTTCACCTTCTCCTTGCTTTTGGTTGTCGACGGGCACTTTTTCGGTTCCTTCGTTTTATTGAATTTCGGCTGATTTTTACTAACCTTGTTATGGTAAACAAACGTCGTATGCGACGTTTTATCTTTATGAACATTCCGTTCTAATTTGTGCAGCAGTGAATCGCGAACAGTGTCCAATTTCGGAAAATTTTCATTTATATTCTCTAAAATGTTTTCACAAATCCATTTATTAAGCAGATCTTTGAAGTTATCAACGATAATTGAAACTACATCTATATTTTTCCGTGTAGTTTTATCTCCTGCTTCAGGTTTGCTATCGCCAGAGGCTGAAGAATCCTCAGTGTCTTTAACATTACTAAGTCCTGAAAACTTGGATTTGGAAGATTTATCACGATATGAATTTTTTGTTCTCTTCCTTATGTAATGATTTCTAAGCTTACACATATTAGTCTCGATTGCTAGATCTCTCTTCTCTTTGTCACCGTGAGTGCTGAACGTGTTTGTTTGTGAAATCTCTTTTTTCAACTGCTGTATACCACTCTTGGTGAATATCTGTGAATGCCCTGAGTAAGTCTTAGAGCGTGTGCGGATGGTACTTATCGACTTCTTGTAGAGTACTCTAGTGTCTCCTTTGTCACTGAGTTCATTGCTCCTTTTCCCCATGATTGAAACGCAGCTGTCTGGAACCAAAAATATTTGTACTCTATTCATATTATTTCATTGTTGTTATACGGGATATTGCACGTCACTAAAAATTATATAATTT
Source organism: Archips xylosteana (assembly GCA_947563465.1). NCBI lineage: Eukaryota > Metazoa > Arthropoda > Insecta > Lepidoptera > Tortricidae > Archips > Archips xylosteana. The sequence goes on from OX387369.1 coordinate 4,385,284, forward strand.
TAGCGTAACTTGACTAAAACTTTAATTAAATTGAAAGTTTGAAGTGTGCGAGAGGTAAAATGTGACTGTTGGTTTATAAAATACTTTTTTTTGTTGAATATACTGATTTATTGGCCTAAAATGGTCAAAACGTATGTACATACTGGTAAACAGTATAGTGTTGCGAACACGAGTAAGCAATATAATTAAAAACACCGCTGACATTAAAATATTTTGCAGAAGTTTTTTGATGGATTTTTTTACTAGACATTCCTTTTTTGACCCCCGACACAAAAAGAGGGGTGTTATAATTGGTGTAAACAAGATTTTAATGATCTTACGATCTTTACATATTGAGTACCCGATGCAAGAAAGCTGTCAAATGTAGAAGGACATAAAATATAGGTCGCGAACGTCGGTCACGGACGGTTACCTACATCATACATGTAATATTATGTTACCGTACTAAAAAAAAAAAAAACAAAAAGTTTAAACGAGGTTGTAACCTTCCATTGATTTACTGTAGATGATAATCCAAGTAAAATACCTATTGTATGTAGTAAGTTAGTGCACAGATAGGATATATGGAGCTTCAAGGATTTGTCACACTGGATGTGTGGGATGGGAAACGCACAATGTGGCAAATCATTAAGTCACTTTTCTAAGTAATTTGGAACCGTTAATCTTTATTTATACAGACACGTTACTACTACATACAAAAGGTCCTTTATTTAAGTATTTCACATATCGTGCCGTACCTACCTATGGCCCAGTCTCTGTGACAAGCGTATAGTGACGCGGCAACGTCTGTCCATTGCGCCACCGAGTCACTCACTGAGCAGTACCTAGTTGCCTGGCAGAATACGCAATGAACAGAGAAAATGCTCACCTTGGTACCGATCGCGCTAGTGTTGTAAGAAACTCGAGTCTTGGAGTCTTATTTCATAAAACTTGAGCTATTTTTGAAGACTCGAGTCTCATAAATAATACTTAGAGCTCAAGTCCTACAGAATTTGGAGTGTTTTGTAAAAAGACTTGAGTGCTGCCCGAAAAGAACTCAAAGACTGAGTCTTTTTAAAAGAACTCGTGACGGACGGTACGGTCACGGTATCATGTGTGTTTGTTATTTCATTTAGACGTTTTAACTCGCATTTTGATTCAGCAAATCGTCAGTCTTCAGGTGGATACTTTTGATTACGTTATTTGCGTTTAATGCAATAAATATTTTACTATTTTTTATTGTGCAAATTATTTTCAATCAGATTAGTAAATATGTATGTATGTATGTAAACTCTTTATTGTACAAAAATAAGGAAAAAAAAAGAAATACATTATTGACAACCGTTGAAATGCATGTACAAAGGCGAACTTATCTATCTTATCTTACTTATCTTACTTATCTTAATAAATATGGATGACGATATAAAATCACTCAGTATTACCTATTGTAATATTTTTATAATTTATAATACACCAACTCAAGTTCATGACTCAGTCTAGCTCAAAGAACTTAAAAAGACTCGAAAGGGCTCAGAACACTCAAAGGAGTCGGACTCATGTGACTAACGAGTCCTAGTCTTGAAAATCTACTCAAGTCAAGTAATGAAGACTTGAGTTTTTTACAACACTGGATCGCGCCTGATCGTGCCCGGGCCATAAGACCAACTATACACCAAATGACAATGGAGTGCTTAAAAGTACTTAGGATAACTTCGACCACATTCCTATTCTGTTACCTTCCTAGCTCGTCCACAATACCGTATCGTCAGCGTATAAACCTTGAATTGTCACGTTCTTAACTTGCCCATATTCCAATATGGTCTATAGTGCTTAGGTACAGGCGTGTGTTCGACATAGTCCAAAAATGAAGAAACTTTAGAGCCATATATCAAACTAGCGATTTATCACTCCGGGGTGTATTGGCCCAAGTCTCAAAATGTCCAAGTGGTCTAGATGTCCAGATGCCATAAACATCACAGGTCAGTTTGGCCCGAGTGTTAAATTGTCCAGGACGTCATAATATCCAGACGCCACTACGACCACTGGTCAATTTGGCCCGGTTGTTGAATTGTACGGGAGGTCATAATGTCCAGATGCCACTAATATCACTGGTCAATTTGGACCGAGTGTTAAATTGTCCGGGACATCATAACTTTGACCCGAGTGTTAAATTGTCCGGGATGCCGTAAGGTCCAGATGCCATAAAGACTAGACGTTTTGACACTTGGACATTTTAACTACGGGGGGTTTTGGGCATTCGGCATTTTGGTAACCGTACGTTCCACCCATTAGACTTCTTGGAAATTGGACGATTCGGCTATTGGACGTTTTGGCAAGTGGAGATTATGTTTACTGGACTTTTTGGCATTTAGATATTTCGGTAATCGGGCGTTTTTTCATTTGATTGTTTTGACCAACAGTCATTTTGGCAACTGGGTATTGTGTCCTTGAATGTTTTGACATTCGGACGTTCTAACATTTGGACATATTGACACTTGGGCCAATTCACTCCGGAGGGCGATTTGCGAACGTATTAGGGACTAAGCACACGGCGTATTTTAACGCGCCGTCGACGCGCGTTTGTAGCCATACAAACGCGTGTCGACGGCGCGTTATTTAGAAAACGCCGTGTACTAGGGTCCTTAAGACTGTTCTAATGGAATGAAAAACGCGCTGTAAACGCGCGTTCCTAAAACGCGCGTCGACGGCGCGTTCAAAAAATGCCGTGTGCTTCGGCCCTTAGAAGTGAAGCGAACGCGCGGCGTGTTCGCCGCGCAGGTGCAACGGCTTTGCCGCTTTTTTTTTCGCACGGACTGTTGCTGTTAGCCTCCACGGCGTTTACAGTTTGAGAGAGGGCGAGCCGCCAGACGGGCAGCTCAGCAATACAACCCTGCGAGTCCGGCGAAAAAAAAACGGTCCGTAGTCCAGTGAAAACAACAGACGTATACGGCACTGGTCCCACCGCCGGCGAGTAAGCGATGAGCTATCGGCGATTTTCTCGCCCAAGTAATGAACAAAACATAATCGCTCCCGTGTAAATTAAAGAGAGATAAGTATATATATATTTATAGTTCATCGCTGGCTGTTCACACTGCCGGCGAGGACTCTCTCTTCAGTTGTTGATCGCAGCGATAAAAGCTATGAACGATAAAACTCGCTCAGCGGTACTCGGCGATGAACGCTTGGCAATCAGAGTGCTTAGTATAAGTTTTACCTCACCAAAATACTTCTAGATCGCGTTTACGTAAAAATTTCAATTCTATGGAAACAAAGCGCGCGCGCGCGGAGACGCTGTCCATGTTTTCATAGTAATTGATTTTTTTACGTAAACACGATCGAGAAGTATTTTGGTGAAGTAAAACTTATACTAAGCGTACAGATCTACCGTACAATCGCCCGTCGCACACTCGTGCACACTCGCTTTTCGCCGCTCACCCACTCGTTTCTAGTTTCTAGTTCTACTCGTTTATCGCTCGTCGCCGGCGGTGAGATCAGTGCCTACAAGCGCCCTTAAGAAGATGACTAAATAGGAATACGGACAAAATAGGACAGTGGAACATATGGCAATATGGAGAAGCTAAAGAGGGCAAAATACGAATGTAGGTGAAGTTCCCCTGTAGCTTTCTAACAAAGAGTATAGGTAGACTAGAATTACGTTTTAAGGTTGCTCACTTGCTACGCCCCCTATTTAAACTTCACCATATCTACATTACCATACCCTTTGCTCGTTTTAAACTGAGACTTAAGAGGATATTGTAAGGATTGTCAGAGCACCTGTAATAGTGATGATATGTATGTGGCGACAGTATTAGGGATTTAGTTACTTTTCCATACCTCTATAACTTAGTCTGAACTCTTTGTCTTCAAAATACGAATGACCATTATAGTCCGACAAGCTCTTGCGCGACCCTCCGCGGAACCCTGTCGCAGTCAGCATTTGCCGCACTTGTTAAAAACAGTCTTGTTAAGGACAGCGTACCTCTACCATGAGTTACACTAGTTTGCAGTGACCGTACTCGCTAGCGACGGCGTAAATGATTTGTATGGAGAATTGTACTTCCGTAAGTGACCGCTAGAGACGCTGTACACAATTCTCTATACAAATCATTTACGCCGTCGCTAGCGAGTACGGTCACTGTAAACTAGTGTAACTCATGGTAGAGGTACAGAGGCTCCCTGCGACAGGGTTCCGCCGAGCGTCACGCGCGAGCTTGTCAAGGTATAGTGCCATCCTTTTATCAATTGAAAATAAGAATTAATAACTCACATTCATCTAAGTCAATATCATTGTCATGTCATCGAATAAATACGGAATTTTGATTGTATCCTGAAATTTTGGCAATATGATTTATTTTATTCAAATATGTAGTCAACATGGGAATTTAGCTATTGACATATTTAGCCTGGCAGATATATTTCTTCTTTGACTTAATGTCAATATTCTGCCAGATTTACCTATTTTGACTATCACGTAGTTTGCATTTATCAATGATATTGTCTATAGGATACCCTAAGTATCTAGGCTGGGTCCTCATTTGTGCATTTTAGCGTATCGAGATCAGGCGCTGCTTGCGTATCAAGCACGTGTACCTTAAATAATAATAATAATAATAATACGTTTATTTCAAGCTCGTGGCTCATAATTATGTTAGTTATAATAAAACTTAAAAAGTATGTAAATAAATAAAATAAATAAATAAATATTAGGGGACAATCTTACACAAATCGACCTAGTCCCAAACTAAGCAAAGCTTGTACTATGGGTACTAGACGACGATAAACATACTTATATAGATAAATAAATACTAAAATACATAGAAAACATCCATAACTCAGGAACAAATATAAGTGCTCATCACACAAATAAATGCCCTTACCGGGATTTGAACCCAGGACCTCTTGCTTCGTAGGCAGGGTCACTACCAACTAGGCTAAAGCGGTCGTTAAATATTATGTTATTATGTTAGTGATACATTTTACAATTTTACACTGTAAATGCCATTCACAATTTAAAATACGCCGTATTCTAAACTCAGAGTGGCAAATAGCTAGGAGCAGAAGCACATATAGTTACACAACCGCTTAGATGGAGTTGCCACGTTCTTCGCATGAATGAAGATAGCCAAATGTGCCACTTGCAACTGCCTATCAAGCACAGGGTGGTGAGTTCGAACCCGCGCTCGCACCTTTGAGGGGTGTGTAATACGAGATATAACAAATTATTATCTAATACTCATAATATATTATATACGCTCACTTTATATAAACTCGTTTAGTATAACGTTCACTGGATATAATGAACAAAAAGTATAATTATAAAATATCTAATTTTGTGATGTATAACGTTGTTTATATATAATATCAATTGATATAACGATCAAAGCGTATAATGTTCATAACACCTAAGATTTAAAACGTATAAATTTATTAAAAACTTTAATGCAAGCAAACAATCAAGCAATCCATTCATTTCTTCCGCTCTGTTACAAAAAAAAACCTAACATCGATGGTGTACACTTACCCTATAACCAATATTTGCGTTTTGGTTCATTAAGACATTCTGCCACTACGCTTATTTAAGGTAAGGTAAGATGATGATGGTGACGTTTATGGTGGTGATGGTGTTGATGATGGCGGTGATGATGATGGTGATGGTGTGATGATGATGGTGATGATGATGGTGATGTTTATGGTGGTGATGGTGTTGATGATGGCTGTGATGATGATGGTGATGGTGGTGATGATGATGATAGTGTGATGATGATGGTGATGATGATGATGATGGTGATGATGATTGGGTGAAGATGATGATGATGGTGATGATGATGGTGATGATGATGGGTGATGATGATAATAATGGTGGTGATGATGAGATGGTGAGGATGATGGTGATGATGAGATGACGGTGATGATGATGGTGATGTTTATGGTGGTGATGGTGTTGATGATGGCTGTGATGATGATGGTGATGGTGGTGATGATGATGATAGTGTGATGATGATGGTGATGATGATGATGATGGTGATGATGATTGGGTGAAGATGATGATGATGGTGATGATGATGGTGATGATGATGGGTGATGATGATAATAATGGTGGTGATGATGAGATGGTGAGGATGATGGTGATGATGAGATGACGGTGATGATGATGGTGATGTTGATGGTGTTGATGATGGTGATGATGATGGCTGATGATGGTGATGATGATGGTGATGATGATGATGATGCATGTTTGAGAAAAACTCTATACAAGCCTTGGCCACGAACACGGATTGCCGGCCTTGTATCTCTAGATGGCCTCGTTGACACTCGGCCATCTATATCTACTCGGCCGGCAATCCCCTATTTCGCGGCCACTGCAGTAATGTACTATTATAATTTGTGTCTGTTTTGTGTGGCCTTCCGTGAGTTTACTGTACTGTGGCCCGGCGGAAGACCAGTGCTGGTTTTTAACTAGCGACACGCTGAGCCGGGACCCTTTTGTAATAGCACTTTATGTCCCTATGTCTATGTCTATGTTTGTACTCTTCCTTTTGCATGTGTACGTGTTATTGTTGTTCTAAATAAATGTTTTTCTTTCTTTCTTCTTTCTTCTAATATTATAAACACGAAAGATTGTGTGTCTGTTTGTTTATCGTCATCATCGATAGCCTCCCTCATCGATACCCAATCACTCTGTCCCTGTGTTTGTTTATCGTTACCAGCAATGAATCCAGGTAACTACAGGTTAACAAACTTGAGGGTTAAATTCCGCATACCTTGTCATCGAGAGATAACCCATGGATTTTACAGCTTGCCTGTTAATTCAAGATTGAAACTGATGCGAACTGTAATCAAAGTTCGAGATTCCAACTCCTGCCCAATTACTCTGTCTAATTCGAGAATTACAAATCCCTTAATAAGCCCGAGTTGCGTTGTTACTTAGTCAAATTTGAGAACGGGGTAAGTGGAATATTTATCCGCTTAAATAAAGAGTAATTACAGTAAAATTACATAAAGTTTACCACTGACAGATGGTTTGCCTTCATTTCATATTCAACTTTAGCGACCTACAAATAAAGCCAATTTTAGAATACTGTTACCCACGTTTGCAGATTTTGTAATAGCTACTTTATTTGTATGGTGTTAAAGTTGGAAATGAAATGAAGACAAGCCATCTGTCAGTGGTAAACTAAAAGTAAACGTATTGTACAGTCAAACAACTTAATATATTCATCATCATCATCATCATCCCAGCCTATATACGTCCCACTGCAGGGCACAGGCCTCTTCTAGAATGAGAGGGCTTGGGCCGTAGTTCCCACGCGGGCCCATCGCAGATTGGGAACTTCACATACCTACACCATTGAATTTCTTCTCAGGTGTATACAGGTTTCCTCACGATGTTTTCCTTCAACGTAAAGCTCATGGTAAATTATAAATGTAATTTCGCACATAAATTTCGAAAAGCGCTGAGGTGCGAACAGGGATTTGAACCCATGACCCTCTGCTTGACAGGCTATAGGCATAGGTCAAACCGCTAGGCTCTTGTAAATCGTAAATCACGCAAAGCCGGAGGTAAAAACTAGTGTTTCTTAGACACTACGTCATGTACTCTGTTGTAGCTACTAAGCAAAGAGTCCGTTCGTCTCATATTTCGGAAAGGGCGGCCAAAGGGCTGCCGACCAAGTTTAATCGAGTCCGGGAAGTTACTCCGCCGGACAGCGCTGTCCGGCTCGAACCGGACAGTTCAACAATTTCCACTCTAAAATAATAATTGAGCTTCGTAAACATTGAGCTCATCAAAACAATGGGAAGTTTGTTTAATCAGATTTCTTACAAATTACCTGAGACTCGTTAGCTTTAACCAGCGCCTTCGTACGTATGAACTATCATCATCATCCTAGATTATATATGCAGGGCACAGGCCTCCTCTCAGAATGAAAGGGCTTGGGCCGTAGTTCCCACGCGGGCCCAGTGCGGATTGGGAACTTCACAGGTACGCAGGTTTTCTCACGAGGTTTTCCTTCACCGTAAAGCACATGGTAAATTTCAAATGTAATTTCGCACATAAATTCCGAAACCTCAGAGTTACGAGCCGGGATTTGAACCCACGACCCTCTGTCGTTTCATTTATTACACTTTGATATTCATTTAGGGTCATTCACATATTCGCGTCTCTCCCGTGGACATGGCAAAAGTTAAGGGTCTATAGCCAATATTTTTTAGTCAAGTCGACATCGACTTGAGGGACGCCTGGCCAAGTTTTGGCCCATTTAAATAAACCTTAAGTTTGCTGATTCATAGTAGCTAAGTTTCTGTCTACAGGGGTGACAACTTTTGTTTCTTACGCTTAGTTATCGTTGTATGGTACTGATAAACTAAAATTACCGTCTACAAGGCGCTAATCCCACCAGTCCTTTTATACGGCGCTGAGACATGGTGCCTCTATAAAACAGACATCAAGAAGCTCGACACTTTCCACCTTAGGTGTCTAAGATCTATTCTTAAGATCAAGTGGCAGGACCGTGTCTCTAATTCCGAGGTTCTGCGTCGCTCCGGAATGCAGGGTTTGGAGGCTATCCTGATTCTGCACCAGCTCGGGTGGTGTGGGCACGTCCTCCGTATGGATGACCACCGTTTACCCAAAGTCGTTTTCTATTCTGAGATAGCAGAGGGTAAACGGAAGCACGGTGGTCAGCATCTACGCTACAAGGATGTGCTCAAAAGACACCTAAACGCTTGCGGTATTGACCCTGCTGGTTGGGAGGAGCTCGCTGCACAGAGGTCTTCGTGGCGTTCCACCGTTTATAGAGCTATTGAAGCTTTTGAGAAGAATCGGCTGGAAACGATTGACCTAAAACGCCAAACCCTAAACGCAAGGCCCAAGCCCTCCTACACCTACAACTCGCGTGGTCAGCTCTGTTGCATCCCTTGCAACAGGGTTTTTAAGACTAAGTTCGGTCTAGCGAGCCATATTAGGGCTCATAATAGAGCATAAGTTTTATTTTGTACATAAGTTTTGTTTTGTTTTATTTTTAAGTCTTGTAAATATAAAATATATTTTTTGTAAATTTTATAGGTATAGTCCGGGTCGCCGTCATCGAAATCGATGTGGAGGACTATTATTATTATTACTATTATTATGGTACTGATGGCCGATGAGGCCAAAAGGTTCTTAAATGGCGTCTACAGACCGGAAGACGCAGGTAAGGTAGGCCTCCAACAAATGGAGCAACGAACTGGTTAAGGTTGCAGAAATATTGGATGCGAATGGTGCAGGAGCGGTCACGAAAAGTAAAACCGATACCTGGTCGATGGAATGATATACTTTTAATTAACTTTTAGTACTTACCGTAAAACAGGGTTACTTTAAGTAAAATGCAGGGGCTACATTAGAAAACAGTTTTTACGCCGCGTCCTTATTTTTAAGACCATTTGTGGCAGTGAAATAACTACCTTGATAAATTACCTAACTTATTACGTCATTTGCTCAATCGAGCTATGTATGATTATTTGCGTTTTTATAACCATTTTAACCTGTTCTAAAGGTTGAGGCCAAAATTACCCGAGCGCTAGTACTAAGATTGTACATCCTGGCGCGCTCTGCTTTCTTGTACATCCTGGCGTTCACTGCTCTCTCTTGTACGGGACATGTACGGGACATTGCGTCATCCTTTTTCGTGCGTGCAGCCGGCGTTCATCGATTTATTAGACGTTGTCACGTCAAAAGTATGAAATCCCATCATATTTACTCCTCTTGGCCATCAACCAGGTATCAGAGCAGACTCTTCGTTCTGTTAATACTGTATGTTCAGCAGTGGATGTCTTCTGGCTTAAACTATGATGATGATGTTGATAATTCATTTAAGTTGTATGATGAACACTCGTGCAAAATTTGACGTCTTTAGACTTTAACGGTTGAGATTATCCACCGATTACCGTGAGAATATCAGAAATTGTGTCAAAAATGTAATTTTAAGAAAATTTCAGCTGTCTTATTAAGGTTCTTGAGATACATACAGCCCTGTGAGAGACATACGGACAGTGTAGCGACATTAAACGGGTTCTGTTTGTCACCGTTCGGCTACGGAACCCAGAAAACCTTTTAAAACTTTACAAAGAAAAAGTTCTTAATATAAATCGGTGCAAGTTCGCCGTGTCGAACCCGAGACTTTAAGTTTTTCGTCAGAAGGTTTTTGGGCTGTTGCTAATTAGTTATTTTTAATTAAAATAATCGATCCGCATTAACGAAGCTCTTGTACTGAAACCCAGTGTTCTGGAAACTTAGCGCTGAAAAGCTTTTGGTTTGTTAACGAACAGTTTATAAAGAATTCTATAAACAAACGAGGAACTTTACCTACCTACCTATACCTTATATATGTTCTACATGTGCTTGTTTTTACCAGACTACGGCAAAGCCAAAATAAAGGGAATAATGATTCTATGATTGTTTTCTTTGTGGTGTACATTATATAAAGTACAATAAAGACAGCGGATCTCGTTGGCCATACAGCGGGGCAATGCCGCTGAAGTGATGATGGGAGGCTTGAAAAAGTGCGTAACCAAACGGACTAATTTTAACTCCCTGTTAACAATTTCTTAATTGGGTACAAGGAAAAATAGTAATGCCTATTTGTTAATTAAATAAAACGCATTTAATAAAGAGTCATGAGTTTTTTGGAATTTATGACCGTGAGTTTTACGGCGAAGGAAAACATCATGAGTAAATCGCCACATACTAGCGAAGAAATGTGTACCTATGTGAAGTTCCTAATCCACAAAACTAGTTTTTAAATAATATTTAATATATACGCATGTTGCTGTATCGTTCATAAAATCAGGTTCAAATACAGGATAAAACCTGTTTCATGATTTTAATGATAATTAAAACCGATTCAACGTAAAATACTTAATTGATTTAGCAATTTTCTTATCAATGTCCGTCACTCGAGAGTGGCGCTTGAGAACCAGTACAGACGAATACAAAAGTGTTATGACAAAATATATCTAATGCAGCCTCATGGGCCCTTGAGGAGGTATTACTTTAAAAAGAAAAAACCGGCCAAGAGCGTGTCGGACACGCCCAAGATAGGGTTCCGTAGCAGGTACGAAAAAATCTTTGCATACTTTATTAATGTGGTTGTTTTGATCCCAACTCTCACCGCGCGCAGAATTTCAACGTCGGCGGTAAAGCGCCATCTATCGGCGAATTGGGTAACTAATCTTATCTAATCTAATCTGCAGTCTACTAGAACTACCTAGTATGTATGTTGATGGTTTTTCAGATGTAATTATATGAACCGATTTCAATTTTATTTTTTTTATTTGAAAGAAAATACTGTTAGCTTGATCTTATAGGTACTTAAAGAAAAAAAAATGCTTGCAATGGCGGTTAAATTACAATCTTAGTTTAGAAATATTTTTTTATAAAAACTTAAAAACTGCTCAATTGATTAAGTTGAAAATAATTTTCCTAGAAAGTTTTTATTAAGTTTAACTTACGTGATATTTGTCATATTTTTTAGACTTGCTGTTCAAAAGTTAGAGGGGGACACATTATTTTGAACTGTCAGAGTGAATATCTCCGAAAATATACTTTTTATCAAAAAATGATTTAGCAAACCCCTATTTATTTTCAAATACCTATCCAATGATACCCCACACTATAGGGTTAGTCGAGAAAAAAAAAATCACCCCCACTTTACGTCTATGGGAGGTACCCTAAAAAGATTTTTTTAGTTTTTTTTTATTTCATCACTTTGTCGACGTGACTGATATATATTCATACCAAATTACAGCTTTCTAGTACTAACAGTCTCTGAGCTTAGCCGCGGACGGACAGACAGACAGACAGACAGACGGACAGACATGGCGAAACTATAAGGGTTCCTAGTTGACTACGGAACCCTAAAAAATCAACAGTAGCGGTAACTGTTATATTTAAATAAGTCAATGAACAAATCATCATATTTATTCATTTAATAAACAAATATGAAATAAAAACGGTAAATACTTAGGACTAACTTAAATCAAACTAAAACTAACTAAAGCTAAAGGTAAAAAATCTGTCCCAAGTCGCCGTCAACGGGGAGAGTGCCCAGAAGGCTGGCAGCATTGCCACGTTGGATGGCAATGCTGATTCGCTGAGCGAAGTATTCGCCAGCCCTCTGGTCACGGGAGGCCTCTATAAGGCGCGCCGAAAGATCTTTATATAGACGGCGCGCGCTTGGCCCCCAAGGCCCCAGAGTTTCGACCCCAAACGCCTCAAATATATAACTGGCTCCAAGGCAGCTATATTTGCGGCGTTTGAAGTCTTCCGCTGAGGCCGCGGTAGAGCCAGCAATATTTTGGGTCCTTGAAAGTTGGGTCGGTGCAAGGGTATCCACACATGTGGCGTCCCAAACTAAGGGCCGACCCATCCGCTAAGGAAGAGTCATACCGTCGGGCCTCTTGCCATCGTCTCTAGCCAAGCCGTTAGGTTCCAAAACGGCAGGCACTTGGACGCTGACAAGGGCCCTACGGATGACGTCATTTAAGCTGGCGTGGCGCGGTATACGTCCCGCGCTTCTGCCGCATGATAGGCCATGGTGTCCATGCCTATCAGTCATTTTCCCACATTGGCAGCGATGTGGGACATTTGTTGGTGTCCCTACCCTAAGACTGGTGGCGAGGCGAAATGTGGTGTTATCTATTAGTGTACCTATTGTCGGTGAGGGGAGGGCTTGGAGCCAGAGGCCTGATTCCCACTCCGCAGTAGCAAGAAGACGAGCACTTTCTGCCGGATTGGACGCCGTATTAAGAAGATTGTTCCGAACCAATTGGCAGAGAGGCTCGTCCCACTGCTTCTGGGAGCAGGGATTGGCTGGCGTATCTGTTGATGAGCAAGTTAATAGCCATACATTTTTGGCCTCTGTGAACAAATTGAACAAAGAACTTTAAACGTGCTGCAATAATTTCCAAAATCAAAAAACTGGTTACTTTCGTCCAGCTACATCTAAAGCATTACTTTAAAAATTCGGGACCCCGGAGACTTCCACATATTAAACCGAGTTTTAGAGTAAGAAAACGAGTTAGGTACATTTAATATCTCCTTTTCGTTTTTCGCTTCACTTCTTAGACAATTTAATTTAAAGCCTTTATAAATATGGGTAGTACCTAATTTATACATAAAAGGAAATGCTTGTAGTACCTAATTAATTCTAAATTCAAAGTTTTCGCCGATACTTTTTGATTCCCATTTAATAATTAAACTCATTATATGACGAGATTGGGCTGAGTTTATCACGTTGGTCGGAGTCCTTACTCGGTATGGGTACTGGCAGAATATCAGCGCTGCGGCTTGCTGCAGCATTATGCTGAGCCAGCGCCTATTCTTCAGTGCATCACATGGCTTCTCATCTAATATGTGTCTGATATGTTTAATTGTTATTTTATGTTTCTCTTTGCTATTGTTAGTTTTATTATTCTTTAGTTACTAAGCCATGTCTTTGTTTTGGAGAATAAAGATTATATCTATCTATCTATCTATCTACTTATTTAAAGACGATTTTAAAAGAATAAAATATTGTCAAAAGAAAGTGGCGCCACCTGCGGCCACACACGGAAACATAAAAATGCAAATATGTATATAAATATGCACTTGACTGGATTTTGACAAAGGCTATATTCATCTACCAGCCTGCTCACCGCTAATTGTGTAGCTAAATTTTTCGAGTCAAAATAAATCATCATCATCATCATTTCAGCCGAAAGACGTCCACTGCTGAACATAAGCCTCCCCGAGGCTCACCAAACAGATCGGTCACGTGCCATCCGCATCCAACGCGATCCCGCGTGGATGGTTAAACCCCAACTTAGGTTTGACTAGGTAGAGAAAGTTAAATAGAGCTTGTAAAAATAGCACGTTAAATAAAAGCTTATAAAAGTAAAGTGCTAATGAGGTTTGATACCCGTCTACCCCCTGTTTTGACGTTGTCGCGAGCATAAAGCTTAGTAAAAGCGACATGTTCGTACCATAGAATACTAAATTAACCAGAAGTCGCGTTACAAATATACAATTATTTATTTCATATCACATTACAAACGTGTGTCGATCGGAACTAAATCCATGCTAATATTATAAATGTGAAAGTGTGTTTGTTTGTTGGTCCTTCTTTCACGTCGAAACTGAGCGACGGATTGTAGTGTATTTTTGTATAGGGATAGTTGAAGGGCTGGAGAGTGACATAGGCTACTTTTTACCACGGGAAAATATCTCATTCCCACGGGAAAACACGTTTTAATCTACTACAGAGGGGGCGGGCATCAGCTAGTAAGGTAATATTTTTAACTGACTTCATATAAGGAGGAGGTTCTATTATTCCAATGTGTTTATTACTCTTTTATTTTATTTTATTTTCTTTTATTTTAAAGTATGTTCATCGATTTCGCAGCCAGTTCAAGGACCGATTTTCCAAATTCTTTTTTTAGGTTTTTTTTTATTTTTTCCAAAAACCTACATTTAATCTTAAGAGCACAAAAAGTGGCGGCTATTTTGGCTAATGTATTATTTAAAAACGAAAGTTCAATTGTATTATATCCCAAAGTAAGCAAAACTTGTGTTATGGGTACTATCTAGGCAACGGATAAACATACTTATATAGATAGATACATACGTAAATAAATGATAAACACCCAAGACTCGAAGACAATCATTCGTATATTTCATACAAATATCTGCCCCGACACGGGAATCGAACCCGGGACCTCAAGCTCCATAGTCAGGTTCTCTAACCACTAGGCCATTTGGTCGTCCGCGGGCAATTTTATTGCTTCAAACACAGACGCGTACCTACACAGTTTCTGGTTTATTTTATACTCTGAGCTTCGTACTTCAGTACGTGATAATCAGATTTTCCATCAAACGTTGTGTTAGGGAGGGTTCCGTGGCTAACGCAATAAGGCGTACGGACACACCAACAGAAATAGCGTAATTGCGATCCTTTACATTATTGTATCATATTCCTGAGTAATGTTTGGCTTTGGGCATTTTGCGCGAAAGAAATATTTTGGTAATTTTACGATACGACTAGCCTTTGCCCGTGGATTAGCACGCGTTATCCGGCAGTTGAATCGGAATTCCGGAATTTTACTAAATTCCTATTGGAATTCCTAAAACTAAAGTCGCGTTCTCAATTTATGTTGTATAAAGATCACTCTTTTTGAGCCAGTCTTTTGAGTTCCTCATACTAGGCGGTCTCCTTTATTTGGATTAAAAATATTGTTATAGGCTTCCCGATATATCTCGTCTTCTCCATTCTGCCTTCCAAAATATTTAGAAAGAAGTCGTCGTGGCGTATCAGGTGGCCTAACATCTCGCCTCTCCTATTTCTTATGGCATAGTTTTGTCGTAAAGCCTTTACGGTAAAGGTATTTCTAAGGCAGGTGAAGCCGCGGGTTAAAGCTAGTAATATTATAAATGAGAAAGTATGTATTATGCAAACTCTTTATTGTACAAAAAAATAAATAAAAAAAAGAACGAAACACTATTGACAACCGTTGAAATGAGAGCGCACGCAGACAGAGAGCGGTCTGGAGCTCCGAGTTCGGCGTTCAGAATTCTGTGTTTTGACCGCTCGAGAGTTCTAGTCGCCTGCTGTGTGCATTATTGTAAGAGACTCAGTACATTCGAAAGAATGCAGAACTCTGAACGCCGAACTCGGAACTCCAGACCGCTCTCTGTCTGCGTGCGCTCTTAATGGACCAAGACGAACTTATTCCTTCAACGAAAAGTGTGTAAAGTGCTTGGATGTCTGTTAGTCAATCACGCCATTTCTGGCCGGACACTACCGGTATTTTAAATACTTCTGTTTATGATAATACTCGCTTAAAAGCGCCAATGTCAGTCAACTTAGTCGAGTTAGCGCTTGGAACAAACATTGTATCCGGAAACATTGTCATTATGTTGATAGCTTTATTAACTTTACACTATCGACATTTATGAACTTGCAAACATTAACGCAGCTATAATAACCTTCGTAAATTTAAGCGACTGAGTCGAGGTTTATAATTTACATAAAAGAGGATACAATGCCTGAGAGACTTTTGAAAAATAGGTAAGTACCTATTTTAATTAAATTATATCCCTGTCGAAGCCGTGGTGGCCTAGTGGTTTGACTAATGGTCTCTCAAGCAGAGGGTCGAGGGTTCGAGTCCGGGCTCGCACCTCTGAGTGTTTTGGAATTTAAGTGCAAAATTACATATTTTGTAATTTACCATGAGCTTTACGGTGAAGGAAAACATCGTGAGGAAACCTGCATACACCTGAGAAGAAATTCAATGATGTATGTGAAGTTCTCAATCCGCACTGGGCTCGCGTGGGAACTACGGCCCAAGCCCTCTCATTCTGAGAAGAGGCCTGTGCCCTGCAGTGGAACGTATATATATATACACACTGTTACTGCTATTGAGAAAAAGCATCTAGAAAGACATACAGACAGATTGGCAGTGAAGTTATCCATCACCTTTCATTCATTCATTCATTTCTTTCTTTTGCGGTACAAAATCTTAAAAAACATTCAGATAAAGAAATCGGGAAATAGGCATTTATTCGATTGTTTATCTGGTCACATTTTTTAAGAAATGACAGAGGGTTTTGATACAGTTCACAATTATATGGTAGACGTACAGGACCTCTAATATATAATAAAGCCCCATCAAAATCTACAGCAATTTCTTAAAATATATTAAGCAGATAAATGAGGCGGATGAACATAAAACCGTAAATTTTTAAGTCTTCAAACTTTAGATAAGAACTTTGTTTTGAAAAAAAATTACGACACTGTTTAAATAACATTTCTCTTTTGAATACCACCCACTGCCTCTGCTCGCTGCATCTAACTCGTACTTCATCTACTTAATGATAGACGGCCCATCAAGTAGATGGCTTATCTAACCGTTTTAATTCATCGGCAAGCAAATTTATTATTCCAGCCAGGCCTCTTGAACAGCTAGGCAACTTGGACTTGCTCTGGATTATTGGAAATAGTTTGATTCATGTGGACGATTATTAATCATGGTACGTTAGCTTATGATTATGATGTTTAATTAAAAGTAATCAAGTTTTACCTGAAGGATACTTTAATTTGATGACTTTGCCATGGAGATTTACATCAAATGCAACGTATATTGGAGGTCTTTGGGAGAGGCTAGTGAATATTGCTAAACTTTAGGGTTTTGTACCTTAAAAGTAAAAAACGCAACGCTTATAGGATCATCTAGTTGGCCGTCTGTTCCTCTCTCAGTACCCTTGTTCTCGGGAATTTGTAGAGGCATAAAGCTAAAATTGATATTGATATCAAATATTCAAGACAAGTTTGCAAACCCTCAATTAAAGCTGTGAAAAAAAAACAAACTTCAAAGTCAACGCAATTAAAATATACAGTCATTTGAATTCATTGAAATTTTTGTCTGTCGGTATAGACCGATAACCATCCAACCTAATCAACATAATCATGAATTCCAACCTATTCATCTTACGAAAGAAAACAAGTGAGCTATTTCAGTAGTAGTAACCAATATAAAATGAATAGAATTTAAACCAATTTTACCTAGTCCCAAACTAAGCTAAGCCAACCAGCAATACTATCAGTTGTTTTCTTTCGTAAGAAAAAAGTGGTAAAGATAAAAGACTATTGACGTTCAAAACAAAATTTATTTAAAAACACTCCTGGGACTCATTTGGCTTTAGCCTATGTATAGATTTGTCATCAGCGTAAAAAATGTTATTATTGGAATCAAACGCTACGCCATAGCATTCTTTTACAGCAAAAAATTGGTCTAATGTGTGCTTCTGCTTGTTAACAAAGTAAATGCCATCCGATACAGCAGCATAAACATCACCATGTGTGTTAATAGTAAAACCTCTTATAAATTTACCAGAAGCATACAAAATAGCATCTTGCGTACCTAATTTCTGACGAAAGACACCAGTGCTATTCGAAAAAATTATATTACCGTCATTATCGATTATGAACATTCTGGCAGCACTGTTCTTAAGGTCTTCAAGCCTAGATACTTCTCCATTTACGAGTTTGTAGACGTAATTTTCGTTATAACTTTCGGTGAAATTGAAAGTGTTGAAATATAAAACTCCGTCTTTAGAGAATAATTGCCAAATCTCATTACCGTTGGCGCCGTATAATTCAGAATCTTGTTTATCCTTATTATGTTTAAAAATACCGTCATTGGCTCCTATGAATATATCACTTGTTTTTGAGTAAACCGTGATAGCAGAAACTTCATAAACGCCTTATATTAAATGCGTTGACGCTTAAGTGTCCAGGTCAAGTTTATTATGCATCTCTTGAGGAAAAATAGTGAGTGTGATATAGGGCGTTAGTAGATTTGTCATAGTTTAGGTACAACGGTGATTCTAAGCCCGATTTGAGAACTTCGCCGGTGTAATGGTTTCCGTTGATGACAGGTCCTGCGCAGCGCTGCGAGACCCTTGCTCTAGCGGATGCCAGGCAGGAGAGAAGCAGTAGCTGCTTCATTTTTAGCTGAAATAAGAACAATCGTTTTTAATGTGGGAAAGCGAATAAACAGCCATGTATAAACTCGCTTTTGTACTTAATATCAAAATTATGGTTCTCTAGCCGTTGTTTCATTTGCACCATTGACTAGCACCATTACGGTAATGCATATACCTTAATGGTAAAAGACTATCTCCAATATTATTATTTTTTCCTTTTTTATTTTTTTTTGACGGTGGAAGCATTCTACACTTCCACTAAACGTAGATATAGTTAAGATGTAGGTATAGTTTTAGTTTTTTAACTAAGGGACCCAATACATCCCTGTATTGTTTTTTTTTATATACTTACCTAATTATTATTTTTTTACTTAATTTTTTTTTGTTTGTAGTTTTTAAGTTTGTAATTTATTATATTGTAATTTGAAAAGATGACTTCCTGCCAAGTTTCTTGCGGCGCATTCTTCTTGGCAATGATGGCCCTTACGAAAGCGCTGGTAGTTTTTAAAAAAAAGTGACATGTAAAAGAGCCCTTTGCGGCCTACTTGCAGAATAAAAGTTTTGATTTTTTTTGATTTTTGGTGCTAGCCAATGTTACAAATGAAACTACGGCGTTTTTTATCGTTTACCCGAATTCCGTATGCCACAATGTTTCATTTTTCATCATTATCATTTGTCGTAAAGTAATTTATATCTGAAGCTATATCTTTTTCAGAATTGAACTGAAACAATTACTTTGCTCACCCGCGACCTAACGATAGTTACGTTTATGCAAGAAATGCGTGTTCATGCTCCTCCACCTCCACACTGTACGAACACACTCAAATCACATAAACCCAACCATCACCACCACCAAACTACACTGACGCGTTTCGAACTCAACCAGAGCTCACCTTCAGAGGAGGCACCACAACCGTACGCTATGCTACCAAATGTTAAACTACATAGCATAGCGTACGGTTGTGGTGCCTACTCTGAAGATGTGAGCTCTGGTTGAGTTCGATACGCGTCAGTGTATTTTGCATAAACGTAACTATCGTAAGGTCGCGGGTGAGCAAAGTAGGTAATTGTTTCAATTCATTAATATGGACCTCCGCAAAGTAACGCCTGTAATTCAATAAAATAAATAAATTCAATCAAAGTAATTCAATAAATTCTTCAGAATTGTTATTAAACTACCTACTACTACTACCTACACCCTACTAACAAAAAAATCTGAAACAGCACGTTATATAGTGATTTTTAATCAGTGAACAGGAGTTGAAAAATATTAATCCCTGGACAAAATGGAATGTAATATAGGTGATGTCTCGAATAATTAAGTCCGTTTATTAAAAAAAAAACTTTATTGTTAAAACTACCTCCATCCACCCAATGCATCATGGTCATTCTACATTTGTTAAAGTTTTTTTTTTTTTTTTTTTTTTTTTTATTAAATGGCGTCTGTCCAATTGGACAATTTTGCCAGCGTCAAGGTTGAGAGCTACAGATGTTTATAGATTACTCCATGGATTACTCAGGTTGTCAGGCGCTGTGATGTCAAATGGCCGGTAGGGTTAGTTCAGGATACCTACAATAACAAAAATTGACAATTTTAAAATACCTACTTAAACCGGTTAGGACAAATACAAAAAGCACATATACTTAGTGGGATGATAAGAGAGGTTATAGCTTGATGTTTTGTTAAAGTTAATTAGTTTCTTTATTAGCGGGTAATTTGACAGATCTCACGTCAAAGATTGTTTAAAGCTCAGTTTAGATCTGCAAAAAATATCGTGCAAGTTGCATTACATTGCGGCGATTGATGAAAATGTAATGTAATGAAACTTGCACGATTTTTCTTGCAGGTCTAAACTCGGCTTAAAAATCTGATGTCAAAGAAGTTTTAGGCTCAAAGACCATTGTACGGGGTGACAATCACTCGGAAAATTGGTTTCTGGTCACCAATTAAAAATCGTCGTGCATTTTATTTTATGCCAAGCATTGGTAGGTATGGTAAGTGAAATTAGGCGAAATAAAATTATGGGAAATGAAGTGATTCGCATAAAGACACATCGTAACTATGAATAGAATACATTTTGGCTTTGAATTAGCCTTAAATATTATATTTATTCAGAAAAACAGACCTTGTATACGAACAAAAAGTGACAAATATTCAATATTAGGTTTGATCGACTATTACTATTACTCGTTAACTTGTAAAAAAACTGTGATAGTTCACATATTAATGTGTATGAAATATGGGTCTAAAATACAAATACAAATACAAATACAAATACGTTTATTGCCAGAACATAGTAAATACAATAGATCTTAGAGGTACAGGATGTTCTTATGTTTTACCGTGGTTTTACCCTATCTAGGCGTGCAATATTAAAAATAAAAAAATAAATAGGGGATTAGGGGACAATCTTACACAAATCGACCTAGTCCCAAACTAAGCAAAGCTTGTACTATGGGTACTAGACGACGATAAACATACTTATATAGATAAATACATGCTTAAATACATAGAAAACATCCATAACTCAGGAACAAATATTCGTGCTCATCACACAAATAGATGCCCTTACCGGGATTTGAACCCAGAACCTCTTGCTTCGTAGGCAAGAGGTCCTGGTACAGTACAATATACTGTTTTAAACTTTTGTGATTTTCACTCATAATTACTATTGGGACCGTGCACGAACGGTGGCGCCGCGTAGCGTTGACAACATTCCTCCTCATTTACTTCCAATTTTTGCCATGTTGTGCGCTGCGATCGTTTTCTGTACCCCACCACGCGCTTCGCACATAGCCAATACTAAACGGGACTTATCACGCAATTAATATTTACCTCGACGTTTCGGCCACATTGCAGCAGCTGTGGTCACGAGTTAAGTCAAGTTCGTTTAGCCGCACGAGTCTTTCGAACTACCCGCACTTGATCAAGATTTTTTAACGGCAGATGTTACGCCTGGGACCGAGGTCGGTGTGATGGGGTGCCGTTAAAAAATCTAGATCAAGTGGGTGGTTTTTTATTTCCGTTAACTTTAAGGGAAGTTTATGCAGGTCAGAGTTAATTTCTCGAAGAAACTAGTGTCTCAACTTTTACTATTTTTGAGATATTCAATACTTACATTTAATGGCTGAACCAGTGTAAAAGGTCCACCATTACGTCCTATTATTATTTATATTTTAAATTTCGTCAGTAAAGAGTTTTCCGTTTATAGTTATTCGCTACAAAGAGATTATTGAGGCGAGTTCGTTCGACATTACATAGGTACTTTTTCTTTTATTATTTGTGGCATAGTCAC
Source organism: Archips xylosteana (assembly GCA_947563465.1). NCBI lineage: Eukaryota > Metazoa > Arthropoda > Insecta > Lepidoptera > Tortricidae > Archips > Archips xylosteana. The sequence continues at coordinate 4,407,055 of OX387369.1, forward strand.
ATCAATGTCATTACTGACACTAACTCTAAGGGACCTTTTGCACTGTAATATTGATTTATTATGTATGAACCACAAAAAAAACAATTTTAACAAAATCCAGTATACCAGGTAGTTTCTGTTAATGTACCGGGCAACGTGTCGAATTTAACGGAAATAAAAAAACACAGTGTTTATATAAAGAAGACCTGACTCACTCACTCACTCACCTGACTCACTGACTAGCCCAACCTACTTTACTCGTACTCGTACAGTCAAGGACTTTAATTCATGAGCCACCATGGAACCTTTTCAAAAAGAAAGTTTTTTTTTTTTATTATTAAATGGCGTCTGTCCAATTGGACAATTTTGCCAGCGTCAAGGTTGAGAGCTAAAAAAGAAAGTTATTACGATTTTCCTTGTGAATGCAATGTCACTATGACGTTTACTGTGAATGGTTCCATGGTGGCTCATGAATTAAAGTCCTTGACCGTACCTATAATGTATTGCTCAAACTGCATGGCATTAGGGCTAGCGTTAAATATGTTCAATTAGGATTGAATAAATAGTTGACGTTGACGATTATTCTTACGTTATTAGGTAACCGTGCGATTGCCAAGTCATTTTGTGTTCTAAAACAATAAAGATATCTAATATTAATTTAACGGTTTTTAAATAAGTAAGTCGGTGGTAAACGAGTTCTATGGACACCCCCCGGTACTGACTAAGATAACCGACTTGGTTTAATATTGCATCTCAAAACTGTTTTGCAGTATAAGAACTGCCAAGCGAGACTTGCACCTTTTTACATGTAATGTTTTTGATGGGATTATATATTACTATGGCAGACAATCTAGGTCAAAGACAACCGGATGGCCTAGTTGTTAGAGAACCTGACTACGAAACTTGAGGTCCCGGGTTCGATCCCGCGTCGGGGCAGACATTTGTATGAAAAATACGAATGTTTGTTCTCGAGTCTTTGGTGTTTAACATGTATTATCTGTGAATCTATCTGCATAAGTATGTTTATCCGTTGCCTAGTACCCATATGATAACACAAGCTTTGCTTACTTTAGGACTAGGTCAATTGGTGTGAATTGTCCCGTGATATTTATTTATTTTATTTTATAGCAACTAGCCCGCTCACGCAGTTATACCTGACAAATACCATACACAAAGAGACCTATGTGTCCTCGGGCCATGTCACACTGAGCCCAAGTCATACCACTGGATATGGAACCCTTATTAACAGACATAGCAAATTGATATACAGGTAATCGAGGTAAGTCTATATAGTACTTACTAACGTCTGGCTGTAAAGTCTTAAAATTTATATGATCAGCACAAATGTTTAAAGTGTGTAACTCACACCAAGAGAGTGTATAATTATCAATACTACTCATTTTATCCCACGATAACTCGTATGTACCGTTTATGTGTTTTAACAGAGTAAAAGATTTTAAGGGCAACGTTTGCGAATCGACTGAAGATGGTATGTGAAGAGATCTGTAACTGTTCGATGTTCCAAGTTCATTTTGGGACCACACTGATACTTGAAAAGAATCTAAGCTTGCATTTACGAGGCTGGCGTAGTTCTCATGTAGTATGATTTTACTTTCAATGATTTCTGACTCATCCTCTTTGGAAATGACGACTTTGTATGTGAAATCAGCTCCACCTTTCTCACATTCCTGGAGCTGAGACCAATATACGTTAATAAGCCGATGGTTATTGTAAACCAATTGGTGGAAAGTACCAGCAGCTATCTCGGGAGGCCGCTGTGGTCTCTCACTGGTGGTATTGAATGTTTTGAAAGCGTAGTCCGACCAGAACTCTTCTCCTTTCGCTTTTTTGGGTCTTATGTATATCCTCACCTCATACTTTTTGTGAGCACAAGGCAAATTAGTCAACTCGAACTTGTAGGTCCTATTATTAGGTGGCAAGTCTGAGGCATCGACTTTACGAAAGTATAATGCCTCATCAATCTCTGCTATATGATACTCGATTCTGTGCTCAATGCCTCCTGGTAGCAAATCGACCATGTTGTTAGGGATTTTCCACTTAAGGATAGCACTGTGGGCCTCAGAATGTATAACTTCTAAATCAAAAGGTTTATTTGGTTTCACAACAGAGAAGTGGTCTATCGTGAAATCTTCATCAATGCATCCCAACGTATTGCACGAATTCATTTTAAACAAGTACTTTTCTACCTGCTGCCGATAGAGTGGTCGTCTGCGACTCGCATACCATGTACACGAGCTCATATTACCTTCCCGCACCACATTGCAATTACTTGATGGTTTTCCATTCACTAAAAATGACAGCTTCTGAATAATGACCGGAGAATAATTGTATGGACGTACCCATGAGCATTTCATTTGGTCAATATTAAATGAAATACATGTGAAGTTGGTCACAAATGGTGGAATCGTGTCCACAGTTACGCGGCTTGTGGTGCTTGATTCTGTTTTTTTATTCGTACATATATATGTAAAAGTACCAATATCAGGTTTCTCTGAGAATAATTTTATAGTAGTATCATTTACTATCAATGCATTTAGACGCTTGCCTCGATGAAAAAACTCCAGGTCTTGACTGGTGCTTCCATGTTCAGCCGCACAAAATATTTCCAATGAATAACCGTATAATATCGTTTGATCTCCATCTTCAGACATATTCAACGAAATATTTTCTCCGTAACATTCCGAAAGTATGCACAACAAGCAGAGAACATTGATAAGCATGCACCATATCCAGGTATTCAAACCAGAGTTCTGTGATCCACTGCTTTTAGTTCTTTCTTCCATAATTTATTTGCTCGCGTCAGATTATTGTAAAGATTCACTGTAGGTACAGTTCCGGTCATGCCGAGCCCAGCGGTGTACGGATTCTTCGTTTTTGTGGCGCTAATCATTTATATATAGCACAGTATCTGTGCCTCATAGCTTGATCTCATTGGGGTCATCAAAGAAGACGTCATTTAGATATCTTTCTGCACGACTCAATTTGTTACTTTCTGATAGACTTTTAATTTTGTCGAATAAGTAGTAGTCATCATCATCATCATCATAATGATTCCAGCTTCAGTTCCCACGCGCGGCCAGTGTGGATTGGGAACTTCACACATACCATTGAATTCCTTTTCAGGTGTGTACGGTTTCCTCACGATATTTTCCTTCACCATAAAGCTCATGGTAAATTTCAAATGTCATTTCGCACGTAAATACCGAAAAACTCAGAAGTCCGAGCTCGGGCTCAAACCCACGACCCTCTGCTTGAGAGGCCATAGGTCAAACCATTAGGCCACCACGGATTTTTTACCCCATTAATATTATTTATTTTTATTTTATTTAATCAAGAAACAAACAAACAAACAGTTTTAGTAGTGGTAGAGCCATGTTGTAGCTAGCCGCTGCATCACAAATGGGCCGGCTCGTCCGGGGCAGTACCACCCTCTCACAGAACACCGGCGTGAAGCAGCAGTAATCCTGCTTGCGTTTCGTACGGTCAGTGAGAGTGCCGGGGGCCCAATACCTCACCCCTTCCCTCTCCCCCTTCCCCTATTCCCTCTCCTTTAGGGCCGACAACGCACTGGCATCGTGTAAAGCGCTGCGGGTGTCTATGGACAGTGGTGTTCATTTAACATCAGGTGACCCAATAGTTCGTTTGTCTGGCCTATCGAACATAAAAAAAAAAAAAAAAAAACAGTCGTTTACAAAAAAAATCTTAATATCTATTGCTTATAAATAGACCTGGAGTTTCCTTAAAGTACATACAGTATGTGTACTAATAAAATTACAATGTAAAAGAATAATTTTGAACATAAATAGTTGTAATATTCCAAAAACAAGAAAACTAAACATGAAAGTAGAAAAATGATAGTGGCTACCAGAAAACTTTTTTTATAGCGGAAATATTGCAATTGAACGGGTTAATATTTTTAAGTTTTTCATTGTCATTGAATAGCTTACACGCACGCCTCAAGAAAGTGTTTTGTGCATAACGCGTTATAGGTATACTGGGAGATTGAAAACAATTTTTTTCCGACACTGGCGCAGACGTCTATTGGGGACTCTAAAATGAATTTGATGAAGTAGGGAGGGGAATTTAAAATATCACAGAACAGAACTGAGTCTGCGCAATCTCGGCGGTCACTAAGCGATTGACGAATATATCTATAGTTAATATAATAAAGCTGAAGAATTTGTTTGTTTGTTTGTTTGTTTGAACGCGCTAATCTCAGGAACTACTGCTCCGATTTGAAAAATTCTTTCAGTGCTAGATAGCCCAGTTAGATAGGGCGGGTTGGGGGCGGGTTTGGGGCGAATTGAGAGCGGGTTAGGGGCGGGTTGGGAGCGGGTTGGAAGCTGGTTGGGAGCGGGTTGGGGGCGGATTGGGAGCGGGTTGGGGGCGGGTTGAGAGCGAGTTGGGGGCGGGTTGGGGGCGGGTTTGGGGCGGGTTGAGAGCGGGTTGGGGGCGGGTTGGGAGCGGGTTGGAAGCTGGTTGGGAGCGCGTTGGGGGCGGATTGGGAGCTGGTTGGGAGCGCGTTGGGGGCGGATTGGGAGCGGGTTGTGAGCGGGTTGGGGGCGGGTTAGGAGCGGTTTGGGGGCGGGGTGAGAGCGAGTTGGGGGCGGGTTGGGAGCGGGTTGGGGGCAGGTTGGGAGTGGGTTGGGGGCGGGTTGAGAGCGAGTTGGGGACGGGTTGGGGGCGGGTTGGGAGCGGGTTAGGGGCGGGTTGGGGGCGGGTTAGGAGCGGGTTGGGGGCGGATTGGGAGCGGGTTGGTATATAATGAAGTTTCACTTCTTCCGGAAGGAACTAAGGAGAGCCATAATTGATGAAAAAGCAAATTGGATAAAAAAATAAGCTGCCCAAATTACTAATTCCACGCGGACGGAGTCGCGGGCAAAAGCTAGTAATTCATATTTATTGATTTTTATGTGAAATAGATCCCGGCCTAGCTGTTACCGGTATTATAAAAAAAACTGCATCCCAATTCATAGAAAATTAATCTAGCGACTGATAGTAATTAAAATACAAGTGGAATCACCAGTTTATAATATTCTGGATTTTTTTTGTGTTACTCTGTTAAATTAGTGGGTTACAGTAAAATTGTAGCATAAAAAATGCTTTAGCATTTGTTGAGTTACATCATCGATAGCGCTAAAGTAGAACCATCGCCCTTATTGCTATGGCAATACAGTACACAACACATAATGGTGCAATACAGTAATGGGTAATAGTAACATTATGTCGCAGGGTGTTCGCCGCGACAGGCTTTTATAATATCACCTTTAGAGAGCAAAAGCAAGTAAGTATGATTTTGGTTATTTCGTATTTTTCTTTAGATATGAAAGAAAGAAAGAAAAATATTTTATTTTCGGTTCTAAAAATACTACCACCAAACAGAAGAAAACAACATCATTACACGTAATATCTTACTTATACTGTCACAATGCGGTGTTCCCTTACGCCTCTAGATGGCGCTGTTTTAAAAATAGGTTATTTTCTCCAATGATCGCTAGATGGCGCTAGTAGCGCATTCTATTAAAAACATTTTTTTCCCTAATTTTAATTAATGACGATTATTGCGCAGCAATTTTGAATTGGCTTTTTGAGAATAGCTTATTATTTTTAATAGAAATATGATCCGTATAACTTTGCCATAGACAAAATCTACATTGTTATTGTATGAGTGATTTTTTTACTAGAGTGTATGTGAGTGGTTTTGTCGAATTTTGACGGTGTTTTACTTGAACAGCTGATTTTTACAAGCGCAAATACCATATGAAGTTAAACAGTTACACTGTTTACCCACAATAAATTAAAAACTGTAAAAAGTTTGAATTTCGCGCCTAGAGCGTGCGCTTCCACCTTAACAAAAAAAAAACACTTTAACGTTGAATATTTCGCAAACGAATCACTGTATGGAAAAATCGCCTTCACAAACCCATAAGGATTTTAAAAGACCTACCCAAAGATAGCCCACACTATAAAGTTACACGAGAAAAAAAAAATCACCCCCACTTTACGTTTATTTTTAACATTTTTTTATCTCTTTGTCGGGGTAATTGCTATATCCATGCAAAATTACAGCTTTCTAGCACTAATAGCCACTGGGCTAAGACGCGGACAGACAGACAGACAGACGGACGGACGGACAGACAGACATGACGAAACTATTTATAAGGGTTCCGTTTTACCATTTTGGTTCCGGAACCCTAAAAAGTAGCAGGTACATTTAGAATTGAACATGCCCTTTTTATTAGTTCCGTGGTCCCCAGGTATAACATTCGCTTTAGGGTCGTTCTCTGAGCAAGGCAGTTTTGCGTGACCTTCGGTGGCACGACTTTTTTTATGATTATCCGACTTTTTATAATTGCATCGAAAACTAGTGTTTATTTGAAATGTTTAGCAGAAGGAGGCACCATTTTAGTCCTCACAGTTATCGAGAAAATTAATTTCAAATTTTCATATGCCACCGAAATCACAAAACTGCGAATAATGGAAGAAAATTACTTTCATTGTTTAATATCACAATGTGTAATAACTACAAACTTACAACGATGGATTTAAACTGTAATTAAACAATTATCACCATATTTTTTGGAACGTATCTAAGTCTTGTGAGGTAATAACATAACTTTGCTCTCGTTCATAAGCTATTATGCTTTAAATAGTAGTAATCATTATAATTATTTAACGTAGTTAAAGCACACATTCATAAAAACAAATAGTTTCTTAAAAACAATAATTATTCCCTACTTATTATTTATTTCAATAGTATTTATGATATCAAAAAATCGGCTAAACACAAACTAAATTTTTTTTGCGAAATAAATAAATAATGAACCAAAAAAGATATAAGTTTCAGAAATATTTGGCCAATATTAATCCACCATGAATACATAATTAAATAAGTTTTTAATAAAAGCTGAAAACACGTTCAAAAATCAAAGTTTTTTTCGTAATATCATTAATATTTAACATTATTAACAGCTGACTCAGATTATTTTACATAAAATATGTACAGGAAATAAACTTAACAGTTTCAAATATCCATGACTAACTGTAATACCACCGGATTCAGTCAAATCACCGAATTCACCGCCACCGAATTCATATGAGCAATTTAGTTTTTAACAAATAACTTCAAAACGGTTAACAATAAAAACTCGATGTTTTTTCTAGAAGTAGTAATAACACTGCTTAATATGCCAAATCAATTTGAGTTCAATATGTCAACAAATCAAGCGAGAAAAAATTGCCACTGATATCACTTTCAGAGGTACCAAAAATTTCATACGTGATTCTTACCCTCATAATTCGGCAGTCACGCAAAAAACCTTAAGTCCGCCCTGTTCAGCCGACGCAGCGTGGATGGTTCTTTCTGGCAAGCCATCATCAAATGTTCTTGAAGTGTGCGTAAGAACAGTATGACGAGTTTTATGGACGAAATTGGATAAGACGCTTTTCTCGGGACATTTATGTAATATGGTTTAAAAAAAAGATAAGGTAAAAAGAAATATTTAGATAATTTAACCCTTCGTATGCCTTGTACCGGATCCGTACCCAATTTAAGGCTTTCTTTTTGTATTTTTTTTAAAATCTGTATCATTGGATTTATATGAAACTGTTGAGGCTAGAATGCACGACTTTTTTTTTTAAATTCCGGCATACGAAAGGTTAATCTAATTCATTAAGTAGTTGGCTTGCTGTGAACAGTAACATTTATTGCTTTTCTTGCTTGGTTTTTGAAATAAACGGTAACACATAGTGAAAATTGGAGGTGGGACAAGGCCAAAATGGGGATTCCAGCGACTTTAGATTTTTTTTTCTCCCATTAGATATAGCTTATATAAAACTGTTAGAAGTTTTTTAAGCAGAACAATGTGTTAACTATATGAGGTATTTTTATTATAAGGTTATCTGTTAAAATTAAATTTTTACAACTACTTGAAGTTGAGAACACGAAAAAACGTGAGACCAGACAATGAATACTTTGGCCTCTCCACACAGGTAAATTTTCAGTAATGTAAAAAATAAACTTGTCCGACTTTGCCCCTCGGCAGCCATATTTACGAGCATCTCGATTGACAGCTGACGCGCGCCGTATATTACACGGCTGGTCCTATAGTTGCTGTTTTACGGCACCCCCTTACGTGTTTATTACGGGGTATTTTCGTTTGTTTTGGAGGTATAAAGGTCGCAAAATATACTGGGCACATAGTTGTAGTGCCACTAATGTTTCAGAAGACTCGAGAATTTAAACCCGTAATTTTAATACTTTTTAGAGCTTGGCTTGGCTGACGAATAATGCGATAAGCTTTATTTAAAAGAAACACTGTCATAAAAAGGTTTTAAGCATTGATTGGTCGGATTGATTTCAAATTTGGTGTAGGTATGGTCAAGTGCAAAAATAAGTATCGATTTAATCCTCCCATCGTTATACCTATACCTTAATTCGACGACATAAGAGCTATGGGACATATTTATGAGCAAGTAGTGTGCACCCATATTTTTACACTTGACTGTACATTAAGTTGGATGGCAATGAAGTGGAAAAAAAAATAGAAAAAAATATTTGATGCCATTGTTTTTAGACTGAAACCTTTTTACCCGACTGCGAAGAAGGAAGGGTTTGGTATGTGTTTGACCCGTATGTATGTATGTATGTCCATTCCTATGTCCTCTCGTAACTACACAACGGCTGAACCGATTTTGATAAATGATACGTCATTGGATTCTTCTTGATAACGCGAGTAACAATGGATACATGAAATTTTTGAAAAATCAGAATGGCGGATTTTTGGCGCCGAATTGTGATTTAAGCTTTTTTTAAGGCTGAAACATTGTTTGGAATCTTGGATCGAATTGATAATATGCTGATTTTCGAACTTATTGAGGCAAAATTACACAACATCGATTTCCAATAAAATTGGCACCATGTTAGTATTTAGCTCTGGACGGGACACCGGTATAATACTGAAATATGCATTTTAGGTCAAAATAACTATTAAACTTTTGGATCCGAAGGCAAGTTAATGTGAATATTGAACGTCTAGCCTTCGCCTAAAGTCTTAGTAGACCTTAGTACTTAGAAAAAGCATGATGTCTATGATATTCTGATGCAAGTTACAGCACCTCTAGTACACTAGCTATGCCGTACTTGTCATCACTATCGTCATGTAAAAAACAATACAATACAATACAATACAATGACTCTTTATTGTACACCACAAATAATACAATACAGTAAAACAAGTACCTGAAAAAAAAGAAATAAGGTAAGCAATGGGCGGCCTTATCGCTTCGAAGCGATCTCTTCCAGGCAACCTTTAAAAAAAAGAAAGAAAGCAAGGAATGCATTTGCTTAGGTACCTAATTGCATGAGAATCATGACGTTGTTACGGGGCCACGCCACGCATTGGAATTTCCGTAAGAATTGGTTGTTTATAAATATGTTGACTTATCTTAAACACCTGACCTCGACCTCAACTCATTTCACTAGAAACTGATAAATAATTTTGTACGGGAAAACCGTAAAAATAATAAAAATAAATAAAAGGAAATAGGTACAAAGTGGTGTTGCACAAGCTGGCCCATTTTGATGGGTCTGTTTGAGTAATTCTAAAACTATAAGATGTAGAAAGGATTGTTCTCAAAGAAAAAACCGGTCAGATGCGTGTAGGGCTCGCGCGCCGAGGGTTCCGTGTAAATGTGGATGTTTGTCAAAATATATACTATAAATTGCCGTATCTATAAATCCTATAACATAAATAGTTAAACAAAATTATTGTTTAGGTAAAGAATGCGACCAAGTTCGACTCCCGAATTGAGTATATATTTTTTTTAAATTAAAAGGATAAAATTTTGCGAATGATAGATATACTTAGCGGCAAAAAATTTGGGCCAGCCTCCATAGAAAATTACCTATATTTCATACATATGAGGGCCACATTTTTTGCCGCTGAGTATTATATCTACTAGAGGCAACGGGATAGGAGAAGATTTTTCGCAGCAGCTTTCTTATTAAGCGTCTCACTAGACGCTTAATAAACAAAATAAAGGTAGGTGTCAAACTGTTGAATAAATTAGAACGTCAGTTTTAGGGTTAAAACGGGACCCTATTACTGAGACTTCGCTGTCCGTCCGTCTGTCCGTCTGTCACCAGGCTATATCCCACGATCACGAACCGTGATAGTTAGACAGTTGAAATTTTCACAGATGATGTATTTCGGTTGCCGCTATAACAACAAATATTAAAAACCAGAATAAAATAAATATTTAAGGGGGCTCCCATACAACAAACGTGATTTTTTTTGCTCCTTTTTGCTCGATATTGATAACGACAACAGGTAGACGCTTGAAATATTCACAGAATGTTTACTTATATATTCACTTTAAAAATAAATAATTAAATTAAAATAAAAAATATTTCAGGGGGCTCCCATATAACAAACTTTTTTTATGCATTTTTTATAGATAATGGTACGGAACCCTTCGTGCGCGAGTCCGACTCGCACTTGGCCGGTTTTTTTGGATAGGTACTTGTACTTTAGTTATTGGGATAAGATCGGTCCAGGTTTCATTATTTCACTAAGTTTTGCTCGCGACTTTGTTTGTGTAATCCACTCATGAATGGACCGAATTTCCCTAATGTTAGGCGCAAGCAACAAAGAAGAGACTTAGGTTCGTTTTATAACAATTCTGTACAACTAATGGATTCAGAGAAAAAAAACTATAACAAAAGCGTGTCGAACACGCCCAAGATAGGGTTCCGTAGCAGATACGAAAAAATCTTTGCGTACTTTATTAATGTGGTTGTTTTGGTCCCAACTCCCACCGCGCGCTAGGGTTAACAGCGCGATGTACCTAGAATTTCAACGTCGGCGGTACAGCGCCATCTATAGGCAAATAGGGTAACTAATCTAACTACAGTCTACTCTACTAGAACTACTTTTTCAGATGTAATTCTTTATTATATGATTTTTTTTTGTATTATTTGAAAGAAGATACTGTTAGCGTGATCTTATAGTACTCAAAGAAAAGAAAATGCTTGCAGTGGCGGTTAAATTACAATCTTAGTTTAGAAATATTTTTTTTACAAAAACTTAAAAACTGCTGAACTGATTAAGTTAAAAATAATTTTCCTAGAAAGTTTTTAGTAAGTTTAACTTACGTGATTTTTTTCATATTTTTTAAATGTGCGGTTAAAAAGTTAGAGGGGGGGGGGGCACATTATTTTGAAAGAAAGAAAGAAAGAAAATACATTTATTTACAACAACACAAGACACATCATCATCAATATTTTACAAAACAAATAGATAACATAAAAGCTAAAGATAGAATGCGTCATTGCGGTTGCAAATCGGACACTGGCTCAGCATAATGCTGAGGCGTTTATAGCACCCCAGCGCTGATTTTCAGCCATCACCGTTGGTGACACCCGGATCGCTGTTTAGATAGATAAATAAATAAATAAACTGCACACGCTACATAAGACTGCAATGCGTAAATAAATAATTTGTAGATTGTAAAAAGCAAATAATAATAACAAAATTACTTAATAGTACATTACTGCAGAGGCCGAGAAGTAAGGGATTGATGGACGAGATTTGGGGTATACGGCCGAGTCGTAGACGAGGCCGGATAAAACGAGTCCAGCAATCCCTCTTCCGGCCGAGGATTGTATAGAGCTTTTCTCAAACATGCATCATCATCATCATCATCATCATCACCATCCATCCATCCATCCAACCAACCATCCATCCGTCCATCCATCCATCCATCCATCCATCCATACATCCATCCATACATCCATCCATACATCCACCCATACATCCATCCATACATCCATCCATACATCCATCCATACATCCATCCATACATCCATCCATACATCCATCTATCCATACATCCATCCATCCATCCATCCATCCATCCATACATCCATCCATACATCCATCCATACATCCATCCTTACATCCACCCATACATCCATCCATACATCCATCCATACATCCATACATCCATCCATCCATACATCCATCCATCCATCCATACATACATACATCCATCCGTACTACATCCATACATCCATCCATACATCCATATATCCATACATCCATCCATACATCCATACATCCATACATCCATCCATACATCCATATATCCATACATCCATCCATACATCCATACATCCATCCATCCATCACCAGTAGTTTAGGCGGTTTTATAGAAATAAAAGAAGATAGATTTTTTTAATGTCGTAAGTTGGCTGTATGTAATTTTTCCTTTGTCAGTTTAGTGTTAGTAAGCAAATTTAAAAAGTTACAGCAGCGGACAATAATGGTTTTTCATACTTACTTTTATGGCCTAGGCCAAGAAGTAATGTAGGGAGCCATAAACAACAAACTTCATGGCTTCATTTCGTGACATTAACGCATACATTTCAAAGCATGTTTGAGAAAACATAATTATTATATCTCACTTGCCAAGTAGGTATACAACCCTGCGCAGACTTAATTGAAAAAATGAAATAACCGAGACAATAAAAATCAAAGAAGTTTTTTGAATTAGTGCTGGAAAGGAGAGGAAATTAAGGTTTTTGTAATGACAACAAATAGCCTTTAAGCTTTCGTCCAAAGTTGTACCTGCTAGTCACACCTAGGATGGGAGGGGGGATGTCATTCCAGCACTTAGACGCCGCAAACCTGAAACTACCTCGCAACGCTGCCGTCCGGTGCGGCGGCACAATAGCCTTAAGTCTGCGCACACTTTTTAACCATGAGATTTTTTCAAAAAGGTACGAAGGCGTTTTGTATCGCACTACACCGAACAAAAGAGTTGCAAGGTGCAAGCGCCTGCGATTGTGCATCTTAAGCAGATCAGCAGCGTTCAAGTACGGAGTGACATGGGACCGAGGGGGGACTTTGAAGCAAAAACGAGCACATGCGTTTTGAACTCGTTGGAGCAATCTCCCAGAACGACCCAGTAAGCAACCATCATAAACGACGTCACAGTAGTTTAATCTAGACAATACGAGCGATTCACACAGTCGGACACGCAAATCCACACTGAGGTAATCACGAATATTGTAAAGAATCCGAAGGCGATAAAAGCAGCTGCTAACTATCTGAGCTATATGGCTCTCAAAGCGTAACTCGCCGTCCATAATTAGCCCAAGATTTCTTGCTACGTCTACCCTTTCTATTGGTATTTTGAACTTTCGGAGAGAATATCTCCGAAAATATTCACTTTATTAAAAAATGGTTCTAGCAAACCCCTATTTTTTTTCAAATACCTATCCAATGATACCCCACACTATAGAGTTAGCCGAGAAAAAAAAAACACTCCCACTTTACGTCTATGGGAGGTACAGACAGACATGGCGAAACTATAAGGGTTCCTAGTTGACTACGGAACCCTAAAAAAGAGTTGTTATGACAAACATTACATTAACATCGCCATCATCATTTCAGCCGTAGGACGTCCACTGCTGGACATAGTCCTAGACCTCCCTCATTGATACCCAATCATTGCGGTTGGAAGCGGTTTGCATTCACCTTTTAAACCTTTACCAAATCGTCCGTCCATCTCGTTGGTGGACATCCCACGCAGCGCTTGCCAGTCTGAAGTCTCCATTCAAGAACTTTTCGGCCTCATCCGCTTAATCCGCTTTGCTATGTCAGTGACCCCATGGTTCTTCTACGGTTCTGTTTTTAAAATTACACTATGACCTTCAACAATTATGCATCCCGTTAGGGACCCTTTTGAGATATTTTGACGTCGAAACGAAAACGTTGTCGAAGTCGAACTTTTTAATATTGCAATCGTATCTTATAAATACATAGGTATCGGTGTCAAAAAGCATAATAAACTTCCCTTTCCCATAAACCAGGGTAACATAAACCTGAGATCATATTTCTATGTTTCTGAAATATATCTCTCCACACAAAAGGCGCCTAACTCATATTTTATGTATCTTCTGTATTTCTATTCAAAACTTCTATTGAGTGTTTGGAACATATTTCGCACTGATAAAAAGTAAGACGTTGTAAATGATATTTAGGATATTTTTTTATACCCTAAATTCGGGGTACCTACTTTGACCCAATGCAGGGTTACTTAGGCACGTCATTATGAAAACTACATATAGAAGCATATAATCCCTATTAATATTATATCTTTACGCTCAAACCTCTGAACTGAGATACTTTAAGGGGGTTTTCAGATAAAAATGTACCCGTTTTGCCTTAATTATCCTAAATTTTTCGTACAAAATTTATTAGTCAGTTTTGTGACGGTCCATACAACATGTATGGTTAACTGCGTCACAAAACTGACAATTAAAAGTGGGACACTTTTTTTTTGCTTTTAGATCGATAGTGCTTGTGATTCTGAGTAGAAATAACCCAAAATTTGTTAGGTTTTTAAAAAAGTACAGGATACACTTTTTCCTGAAAATGCCCTTAAACAGTGTCTTTACACTCTTAACCCCCTTCCTTCTAGTGGGGAAGGAAGTAGAATAGATTTATTCCAGAAGATTGCATAGTTCCTGCGAGATAGAGATAAACGAATTCTTCACAGACGAAGTCATAGATAGCAGCTAGTATTCATTAACTTAAGCAATTTTATTTAAGCTCATGTTGGTAAATTCAAGCTGAACCGAGCTGTTCATCTTACCCGCTTGAGTCTCAAAGGGCTAACAATTTCAGCTCATTTAGGCTCCAAGTGCCTGCCCAGCGTCAGCAGATGTTCCTGCGCTCCGACTTCAGGCCGGAGCGTGTGGTGTTCCGTCGTTTTAGGGAAGCGACGAAAACGTCCTTCAAAAAGCCCTAAATACTTGTATTGTGTTTGTTTTAATTAAGTATTGTGAAATATAAGAATTATTAGTCTATGTTTCGTGACGCAGCAGTTAATACTGTAATGACATGTAAATGTTTTTGTCAATATATAAATTAAAAAAAAGGCCTTTACATCTGAGACAGATGATTTAAGTAGCACCCTGGCGACACTTGCGCTCGTGGCTAAAAAGACCGATACGGGATAGGATCCCTCAGCCGCACTCGTGACAAGTGTACGCAGCCCCAGATGGTCGAGGTTTTGTGGCCCGGTTGTCTAATAATATACAATTTGTTGTTTTCTATTACTTTTCAAAGTCATGTTGGGTTGAAACCCTGAAAACTTGATTAAAAAAATATCAACACGCTTAATAACTGGATTTAAGGAGCAACCGAAAACTCGACTCCTTAGTTTAGTCAATTAAAAACTTTTTAAACAAGAAACTAAAAGCGCTAAATAAAAAAGTTTCGAAACTTTGTAACAAAATCTTAACAAGTTTGGGCTGGCCGAAAGCGCGAGCCGAACCGTGAAGTTCACCGGATCGCGTTCCATTAGTTTACTTTAAGTTTACGCTACTACTTTTAAAGCCACAAGATAATAAAACTATTAAAAAACTGCACGAAAATGGGACAGGGAGTGTCTTATCCTTCATTATCATCCCAGCTTATTATGCCACACTAGGTTTTCTATCGTTTGCCCGAATTTCAATTATACTATAATGTATTGTTTTCCATAATTTTCATTTGACATAGTTTAATTTTTTCAGAAAAAGTACTTTATTCAAAATTATTGTACAAAAAATTTAGCCTAACCTACTGTTTTAAACTTTCATGATTTTCACTCATAATTACTATACTAAACGGGACTTCTCACGCAAATAATATTTACCTTGACGTTTCGGCCACATTGTAGCAGCCGTGATCACGAGTGTGTGTTGAGTTAACTCGTGACCACGGCTGCTGCAATGTGGCCAAAACGTCGAGGTAAATATTATGTGCGTGATAAGTCCCGATAGTATACTAACCAACTGTATTCTATAAGAAGACATTTTTAAGATTATTAGTTAAGATTATGCATGCAATATTGTAATTTTACTGAAATAAACAGTTTTTTTTAAATTTCAAAAATCCTGAAAATTGCACGCTTCTATATATTTTATGGCAAACGTTGTTATGGCAAGTGAAGTTATGACAAATAAAAAATATGCCAAAGAAAAGGATGTAGGGCGCAGGCATCCTCTAAGGCTTGGGCTTGGGCAGTAGTTCCCATGCGTTGGTACTTTCATATACACCATTGAATTTCTTTTCAGGTGTGTGCAGGCTTAATATTAAAATTAAAATTGATAAATTTAAAGCGCAATTTCACATAAATTCCGAAAAACTTAGAGGTGCAACTCCGGGCCCCAACCGACGAAACTCTGCTTGAGACGCCATAGGTCAAAGCACTAGGCTACCATGGCTTTAGACTATATTTTCAGCGCGCGATAATGCCTGTTAGGTTTATGAGATATGTTTTTGTTAAAAAAAACATTTTTACTACAAGCTTTTTCGCTGACTGTACTTTTGTTGACTGTACTTGCATTGCCATCCAATTTACATAAGTATACCAAATTTTAAGTCAATCCGACCACTGGAAGTGGGTCAAATTCGACTTCCAAGATTTGGCCCGTATATACAATGCAAGTTACCTCTTGACCGCCAAAAACCAAACGAAGTGACGTGCTCTGTACACCACGGAACAAACCGTCTAGTCAATAATAAGGATTTATTTCCATTGTATAAGGTTTTTTTCGAGTTGAATGTTGGTCATGTATTGATGACGTTGGCGTGTGAGCCTTTTCGCTGGCTGTCAGGACTGGATGACTATGGCGGTCAAGAGGTTAAATAAAAGCTAGGGGCAGAATGTCAGATACTCGGCGCCACACCACGGCATCCGCAGCGGCGTGCAATAAATCTTCCAGAGCGTTTCCTTCCCGTGTTCGTTACAACCGATTGATACGATTGCTTACAGCGGCAACGCTGCTTGCCGTGTTGTACTGAAAGAGGTGGCGAGCAAAAATAAATGGACACTTTCTAAAAAAGTGATCATTTATTTTTGCTCATCTATGACCTAGGACATCATCCGTGAACATAGGTTTCCCAAAGGTTCGCCAAACAGACCAATCCTGCGCCAACGCGTTCCCGCAACCTTATCCAGGTTGTCGCTTCATCTTGTAAAAGGGCTATCTACAGTACGTTTTCCGATCCGCGGACGCCATTCGAGAACTTTTTGACCCCATCGTCAATCAGTTCTACAAGCGATACAACACAACACATAACACAAAACAAGCATCCCATACCAACTTTGCCTCCCTTTTTTACCCTCTTAGGGGTAGAATTTCGGAAAATCCTTTCTTATCGGATATCCATTCTTACGTCATACAAACAACACATCCTCCAAGTTTCAGGTCTCTACGATCAGCGGTTTAGGCTGTGCGTTGATCAAAAGCATTTTATATGTATAGATGTATATTTACACTGAGTGCATTTCCTCCATAAATTGCAATATAAGCCACAGGCACGATAACAGTTAACAACCTGCAACTTAGTCTGTCATTCCACATTCATCACATAGATAAATATACCTACATAATTTCAGATAACGATAGACAAGTTCAATTCGAATATGCTAATATTAATTTTAGATAGATAGATAGATAGATAAAGACGTTTATTTGGTACTGCAAGCACACACAATCAAGATTAACAAAAATACAAAAGTCAGTACAAACTTAAAAGTAAAACATTATATATTGTCTGTATGCGCTGCAGTAGTGCAAAAGGGCCGTGGCTCAGTGGTCAACATTGCTCATAGGAGCAAAACACTGATATTCTGCCACAACCAAGAGGATCGAGAACAAAATATTACTTTCTAATTCAAAATAATTATACAACAAAAGAAAAACAAAACAAACAGTGCTAAGCATCATTAATACCGACAATAAAAAGCAGATTACACCTACAACAAAAGCACAAAACAAGCCATGCCACCCGAGACGTCCCCAAAACTACCCGAGCCGATACGGCGAGGGCAGACAGACACGTCGAGGGGAAAATGGGTCCAAATGCTCGACACTCTGCTCTTCACTTCGATTACAAGGAAAATAAACAGCAACATTGGAAACCATTTATTTACAAGCTGCAATTTTCATCCAATGCATTATTTATAATAATATAGAACTCCAACAATATGCGGTTTTATAAGTTTTTTGTGCTTTTTACTCCTTCATGCTAAATAGCTGGACGGATTTATATGAAGTTGTTGCCTAAAAACTACTTATTCTATGTCACTCCTAGGGTCTCAAACTCTACGTACCAAATTTCATCGAATCCGGTTCAGCGGTTATTATTTTACCATACAAACTTCCACCCCCTTTTCACCCCCTTAAAGGATGATTTCTGGGATAAAATCTTAATGTCGTTCCCGGGACGTTATATCAAATTTAATCTAAATCGGTTCCGCGGTTTAAGCGTGACGAGACTGACGAGGTAACAGACAAACAGACAGACACACTTTCGCATTTACAATATTAGTATGGATTCGGTATGTAGATAGCTGGACGTCTGGAATAATACTGGCTACTTTTTATCCCGATATTCCCACGGGATAAATGTAAAATCCCAAAATCTTAACCGGTAAGTTTAGAGACATAAAATTTTATGAGGGCGTTCGTTATACTTTAGAAACGATCTCACATTAGAAATGATGAAATCCGCGCAAGAACTAAAGTCACCGACATAGTTTGAAGAATCGCTAGACTCAAGTGGCAGTGGGCAGGGCACATCGCTCGTAGAACTGATGGCCGATGGGGCGAAAAGGTTCTCGAGTGGTGTCCACGGACCGGAAGACGCAGTGTAGGTAAGCCTCCAACAATAGAGTGACGACCTAGTTAAGGTTGCAGGATCGCGTTGGATGCGGATGGCATGGGACCGATCTGATGATGTTCGAAATGATGATGATGATGTTCGTTATTCAAAGGACAGGGGGACGGACAGTGTAGCAATAGACAGTGTAGCGAAGCAATGGTTCCGTTTGTCACCCTTAGGCTGCGTTTCCACCAGAGATGTGCAAGGATGCGTTGCGAGGGATGTGTTTGTCATGACACAGACACATCCCTCGCAACGCATCCTCGCACAGCTCCGGTGGATACGCAGCCTTAGGTAGTGCCATAAACGCATTCAATCAGCGCGGTCGTTCATATTATTACCTGCCGCCCTGCGTCAATTATCACCAAATATCATCATTTATCAATAAATTATCAATATCATTATAGTGTAGCCACTTACACCGCTACACTACCACTCTTATTCAGCAGGTTTGCACAGTGATTCAGGTGATTCTGTGTTACTCGGGCGGTCACTATATCCTTACCTGTAATATACTATAGTTAACTTTAATCCCGGGCAGCTAGTTTCTCGGACATAAATCAGTCTTGAATGGCTGTCAACGCACAATTCGCTAGGAAACGCATCTGTGGATATGAATAGCAGGCGGAGCAGAGTACGACCTAGTTGACACGGTAGTATTTCGATATTTAAACGACCTGTTTCATCAATCATCACACTTTTATCTTCTATAGGTTTTATAGGTATAAAACAGTACCGTGACTGACTGACAGACAACGCACAGCCTAAAATACTGGTGCTAGAGACTTAATTTAGCTTACATGTACCTACCTAGAGTATCATAGAGGAAAGGAAAGATTTTTCAAAACATTTAAACTTTTTTGTTTCATTGTTTGTAGGGGGTAATTTCTGAAATTACTGAGTCGATTTAAAAAATTCTTTCACCAATACGTAGAAAGCAATCAGCAATCAGAGGATTAATATGGGCTACTTTTTCTCCGAGAAAATGCAAAATTCACCGTAGTTTCATTGACTAGCACCATAACGGTACCTACTGCTATCGTAATGGTACTAGTCAATAGTGCAAATGAAACTGCTGTCAAAACTCTCGCGGGATAAAAATAAGTGAATTCAACTTCGGGGCTAATTAAAAAAAATAAACTTTCACTAGTAGGTAATATGATACACTATGCTATGATTTTAGTTCTTGCGCGGATTTCATCATTTTTCTAAAGTGATCACGAAGAAAAACTCCGAGCATAGCCCTCTCCATCGCCCTCAGAGTCTATCATTGATAAGCAAATACAAAAAAGTGACCCGTTCTTTAAATGAGTGAATTTCTCGTTATTTTGTTAAACATTCGCGCCTCTTTGGCATATTGAAGCTCCTGAAAGCTAAGCATAAGGGCACGATGCGCTGATTCAATTCGCGAAGGCTTTTAAGATATTAGAAGACTGGTCAAGTGCGAGTCACTCATACATGAAGGGTTCCGTACCTCCGCACAATTTATTTTTGTTAGTAGCTGTTGCCCGCGACTCTGCAAGGAATTCATTTATCGCTATCCCGTGGGCACTGTGTGTTTCCGGGATAAACTTATTTTATGTCCTGTTGGAATATTTGATGGTAAGAGCTAGAAGAGCATTTAATAAAATTATTTGTAAGTTGAGAATTAGTAAAAAGATGTTGATTGTCAAGAGTGTTTATTTGAAGTAACTAAGGAGCACATAAAAAAAGAATAATATTATAAGCAAGTCTACACAACAGAGGTTACTATCTACAACAGCCGCCCTTAATCGAAGTTGTGCAAGACAAACACACAAACAATAAAACATAAATATAAAATTAAGTTACCAAACCTAAGCTAATTGTACATCGTTTGTGTACTATAGGCCCTAGTGGCTTTGTTAGCACATCAGCAGGCATATCACTAGTTTTCACATAATCCAACATTATAACATTATCGCATAATTTTTCCTTAATAAAGTGAAAACGGGTATCAATATGCTTCGTCCTGCTGTGGTGGACGGGATTTCGAACGAGATTAATGGCACTCTGACTGTCAGAAGCTAAGTTAACTGATGAAAGTTTACCTGTTATCTCATAGATAAATCGACGCAAGTAACACGCTTCCTTTGTGGCAGACGCTAGTGCCATATACTCTGCTTCCGCCGAGGATAAGGCAACAGTAGGTTGCTTTTTCGACTCCCAAGATACAAGCCCTCCACTCAACTTGAAGGCGTACCCAGTGTATGACCTTCTATCTATCGTGCAGTTCGCCCAGTCAGCGTCACAATAACCTTCTAAGGGTTTTCCGCTTTTCCTGTAAACCAATGAATAGTTTAGAGTACCCTTTAAGTACTGCAGAACCCTTTTAGCAGCATTCCAGTGTTCCTTCGTATAACACGTATTATACTGACTTAAGTAGCTAGTGGCGTAGGCGATATCGGGCCTAGAGTTTACCGAAAGGTACATTAGTCCTCCTATTAAGTTTTGGTAAGGATAAGACTCACCAACTTGTCCTTCAGTTCTCCTTTCCATATTCTTTTTAACTAAAGGAGTGTCCACTGTCTTGCAATCATTCATATTAAACTTATCCAGTAACGATAAGATATAATTTCTCTGGTTTATTCTTACACTATCGGAATCATATTCAATTTGCAAACCTAAATAACATTTCAAGATTCCGAGATCTTTCAGAGAAAAATATTTCGACAAATCCTTTTTGACAATGTCAAATGTCAATTCGGATTTATAGAAGACTATTATGTCATCGACAAATATTCCTAAGATTATGAGTTCTTCACCAAAAAGTTTCGTATATACGCAAGGCTCAGATGGAGTTCCTGTAAAACCTATTTTTATAAGCGTTTCGTTTAACTTTTTATTCCAAGCTCTCGGCGCCTGTTTAAGGCCGTACAAGGATTTATGCAACAAACAAACCTTGTTTTCCTTGCCTTTTTCTATGAACCCAAGGGGTTGCTCCATAAAAACTTCTTCTTCTAAGTTTCCATTAAGGAACGCGGTATCAACGTCTAAGTGTTTCATTCTTAAACTCATCTCTGCAGCTAATGCAAACAAAGTGCGGAGAGAAGAGTGACGAATCACTGGTGCAAACGTCTCGTCATAGTCTACGCCTTTAACTTGATTAAAACCTTTGACGACAAGTCTGGCTTTATATTTTGTGACATTACCATAAGCGTCCTTTTTAAGTTTGTAAACCCATTTACATGGTATGACCTTTTTGTTTGGTCTATCTACTAGATCCCATGTTTGGAGTTTTATTAGAGAGTTGTACTCATCAGCCATTGCATGGTGCCATTTATCAGCATCATCAGCATGAGTAGCTTCATAATATGTCGTAGGTTCATTGGCATCAACCGTCGGCACATTGTAAGTAAGAAAATCTGGTGGATTTCTGTTTCTTGCGGGATACCTCCGCTCCGAAACTGATTGTTCCACTTTCAAACTTGGTGGCCTTTCGTCGACACTAGGAAGTCTCAGCTCATAGAATGATTCTGATTCTCTCATATTTGCTGATTCTTCAGCACTTTCTACATTTACTTGTGGAGTTGTCTCAGCTATGGTGTCGATACTGTCAACACAATCGAAGAATTGACCATCTTCATGTTCAGGTTCGTGATCTTCGAATAACAATATGGAATCTGACTGTACCCCAAGTTCAGACTGTCTCTGCTCCTTCAATCCTGTAAAACAATTCTCAAAAAAGGTTGCATCTCTGGACGTAATCACTTTTCGTGGGTTAGCAGGATCCCTAAATATATAAGTATTTGGATTTTCTGAATAACCGACAAAAATCGCTTCCTTTGCCTTTACGTCTAACTTTTTCCTGTGACATGAAGGTATGTGTACAAGTGCTCTGCATCCAAACACTTTCAAATGACTAAGGTCATTTCTACAACCACACCACCTGTCCTCCGGAATTTGACCACCTAAGGCTCTGTGAGGAGACCTATTCTTTAGGTACACGGCAACTTGAAAAGCATCTTCCCAGTATGCTTTTGGCAGTAAGCTTTCTGCTAGCAACGTCCTCGCCTTCTCGGTTATTGAGCGTTGAGTTCGTTCAGCAGCCCCCACTTGTTGAGGACTGTAAGGCGTCGTCGTTTGATGTTCGATACCTTTAGAGGCAAGATAATCAACGAATTCCCTATTAACGAACTCCTTACCCCCGTCAGTCCTAACCGCTTTAATTTTCTTATCTAATTGGTTCTCAACAAAGGATTGGAAAATACTGAATTTCTCTTTAACCTGTGTCTTGGAAGAAATAAAGTAAGCAAATACCTTTCTTGTAAAGTCGTCAACTATGGTTAACATATACCTGTTACCCTGAAAAGAGTTAGTTGACAAAGGTCCCAATAAATCCATATGGATCAGTTGTAAAGGAGAAGTAGCTCTATTATATGATACCTTCTTAAAAGGTTTTCTTGCCTGTTTTCCTTCCACGCAAGCGATGCAATTGTTTTTATCTACTACTGTAAACTTTACACCTACCTCGTGATTCTTGAGTTGGGTCATGCCTATACGACACAGGTGTCCTAGCCTCTTGTGCCAGAGTTTGTAACTAATATTCTGACAGTCAGAGTGCACATCCTGCGTCAAATGATTACTTGCCACATTCTCGGGAACATTAACAGTACCATCTACAACGTACAGTCCACCACAGGGCGAGGCATGAAGTACCGAATCACCTGTAAAATGAAAATTATCAGATTTATAAAAGTTACATCCATTTTTATCAAAAGTACAAACAAAACCCTTATCAACAGCTTTCTGCACAGACAGTAAGTTGGCTTTTAAATCAGGGACAAAAGCAACTTCGCTGATCTTGTTGATTACGTTATCGGGTGTGTTTATTGAAATGTCTCCTATGCCGCAGCATTTAATCTGCTCTCCGTTTGCGACAGTAACACTACCTTTGTTTTGTATAGTAATGTTCTGAAACCAATCTTGTCTGAAACTCATGTGTTTAGTACAACCAGAATCTACATAAAATACCTCCTTGCTTGAGTTGCCAAAAGTATTGAGAGCTGTAAATGTGGTGTTCTTAGCATTCTCCGTATTGGCTTTCTCCTTCTTGTTTCGCAATGGACAGTCGGGTCTCTTATGACCAGGTACTTTACACTCGTAGCAGACTATTTCCTTCTTCTTAGATTTAGGTTTCTTCTTCGCATGAAAGACGGAATCTATGGATATAGCTGCATCTTTAGACATTTCGTTCAGCAGTTTTCTCTTTACTAAGTCACTAGTCACGTCTATATTGCAATTTTCCAAAGCCATAATGAGAGGTTCATATTTTGGGGTGAGACCTCCCAAAAGTATAGCAGCAACAGACCTGTCCTCTATGACTACATCAATATCCGCAAGATCCTGTGCGGTTGATATCACTGCATTTATGTACAGTTCAATATTTTCAAAATCTGACAGACTCAACCTGTACAGTTTTCGCTCTAAAGCAAGTCTTCTTCCCATTCCCTTATCCTCAAAAGCCTGTTGCAAAAGTTTCCACGCTTCGGCTGCAGTTTTCGCACATCTGACGTGAGTAATAGCTGCACCGTCTATTGTTAAGCATATTTTTGCTAGAGCTTTCTCGTCGTTGCGTACCTTGATCGAAGCAGGGGTCGTGTCATCTTCCGAATAACCACTTATTGTTACCCACAAATCCTCGTGTAAAAGGTAATTTCTCATCTTAAACTTCCAAGTAGGATATCCATCTTTATTCCTCAGACAAAATGATGGAATCGAAGATGAATTCGACGTAGAGGGATTCGACTTATTAACACTCGAAGCATCTCCAGTTTCTTGTGGCATTTCGACTAGTCAAAATTATTAATCACGCAAAAAAAACTGATTCAACTAATTTACAAATTCAATTTTAAACTCTTCTGCATTTCGTGCTGATAACGTGTTGGAATATTTGATGGTAAGAGCTAGAAGAGCATTTAATAAAATTATTTGTAAGTTGAGAATTAGTAAAAAGATGTTGATTGTCAAGAGTGTTTATTTGAAGTAACTAAGGAGCACATAAAAAAAGAATAATATTATAAGCAAGTCTACACAACAGAGGTTACTATCTACAACATGTCCATCCCAGGATCTCAAACTATCTCCTTATCAATTCAACGGTTTAAGCGTGAAGAGGTAACAGACAGGCAGATAGGTAGACACACTTTTGCATTTATAATATTAGTATGGATGCATTTATTGCAATAATGGCTATAGCAATAGGTACATATTGTGCGAAAAACCTATGCCATTATAAAGATCGAGTTAAAAATGATGACAAAAAACACAATGCATAAAACTATTTTGAAAAAAGTAGGTACAATTAAAATAAAAACTAAAATAATTTATTGAAGAACAAACATACTTTATATTGGTATACAAATAAATAAAATACGGAACCCTAAAAAGGATGACAATATATCGTCGGGTGACAAGCAAAAGTCACTAAGTACCAAATACCTACTTAAAGGAAAGCTCGTATCTCAGTATGAAATTACTAACTAGAAACGACTTTTTGAAGAGCAGCGACAAAAATTATAGTGAGTTCTGCTTGTCATCCGGCGAATGTATATTAAAAATGTCGAAACCCTGAATTTCGGCTACCCGGGGCAGCGTGCCTAACATGCTTGCGGCATTCCCTCGCTGTACGGCTATGATCAGGCTCTGGGCGAAAAAGACCCGGCCCTGAGGTCGCCAGCGACGCTAACAAGTTCATCCGACACCTCGCGAACAAATTTTTTGGTAAAAAAAATAAAATTTTAAATAAAAACTACCTATCCTAAAATATATCTATCTATCTACAGCCATTGTCCGTCCACTGCTGGACGTAGGCCTCCCTCATATTGCGCCAACATTCGCGATCCTGGGCTTCCCTCATCCACCCACTGCCAGCTGTCCTAAAATAATCTAACTACAATTTATTTTAACTTGATACCTTGACTAGTTTCTTAGAAATATTCTTGACAGATTGACGCTCGCACGCGTATACATGCGGACTACGAAGTGATCATATAAGGTTTTGTTTCTCCTTTCGAGATACGGAACCCTATGAAAGGATTCTACGAAAACAGCGCGAGTCAAGCTTTTGATGCGCTTTAGTGTGGTAATAACTTTTGGACAAAGACGCTAAATGCGTTTTCAGGGTAAAAACCTAAAGCGTTAATTTAGCTAATTATTTACTTTCTAGCTTCTGCCTGTGATATCCGCGTGGTGGCTCACTAAAGGTTTTTTTCTGAATATAATACTGTCAATTTCTTTATACAATATAGGTAGGTCTGCGTTTGTCTACAATCACGCCTGATGGAAAGCGAAGATGAGGCCAACGATGGAGCACGCTTGCCTAATAAATAATCATTCACGCAAGACTTGAATTTAGGGGAATAAGCAGGAAGAAGGCAGTTTAACGCGGTGTTGCGAAATATGTAAGCAGCAGCCAGAGGTCCGAAGAAAACCAGGAGAATGACTTAAAACTACTTTAATTAAAATTAATAACTATTCCTACATCTTAAATACTAAATGACAATAGCCCGATGTGAGAAACTAAAGTGATACAGTTTACAATTGTCTTAACTAGGTAAACGCGAGTCACGTCCCGTTGATGCGTTGTCTCACGTAGTGGTAGGTGTCGCCTCACGTAGTGGCAGCTGGCGTAGGCTAATTCTTAATGTCAGGCTGCTATATGTTGGTTCGGCGACTCTCCTCGTAGTGCGCAGCGTAGTTACGTAACATGCGCGAGTCCCCAAGCAGTGTACACCGTACAACAAATACGGGGCACTGTAACCAACAACTGTTGCTCAGACCCTTCCTCCAGAATGGCTTCTTTAGCCAACAGGCCGGAACACGACGAGTCGCTTGGCAGCTTGGCTCAACCTATAGGGTGGTGACCAGCCACGGCCGAAGCCTACCATTTGTATTTGTATTGTGTGTATTTGCGGATAATTCAGAGTTTTAACTATCTGCATTCCAAATTTCCTTCAAACATATTGTTAATACGTAAGTTTTTGAATATGCGCATGCGTGTGTGTGTGTGTGTGTGTGTGTGTTTGTGTGTGTGTGTGTGTGTTTTTGCTACTCCTTCACGCTAAAATGACGGAATGGATTTATAGGCAACTTTTTATCCCGATATTCTCACGGGATCCACGTAAAATCCCAAAACCTTAATATTTTTGGAAATTCCCATGGGAATGTAGTATTATAATCTTGGAATTTCAATCGGACTGCGAGATCTAATGATTAACGCGAGTTAAAGACAGGGGTAAACGTTATACTTAGTTTGTTTACAATTTAATTTCAAGTAAAAAACTACAAGACATGTGGACAAAGCCTTCAATTAATTAAGCTAAGTGCATGGATGCGATATTCGTATGTTATCCCCTAGGGATGGGATAGCGGAAGTGGAATAGGTTCTGGGCCTCGTAAAACCTACCTTAATAAATTAGCAGAAGTAGGGGTATGTTGCCAAGGAGCTGATGCTAAATTATCACACCTTTTTATGACATCTGCGGAAAATATTGTAATACTGGTTAGATCATATTTTTAATACTAAATACAAACTGAAATATAGATGCACAGAAAAAACCCCAGAAAAAAGACCAATGCTGGGAATCGAACCCAGGTCCTCAGCATTCCGTGCCGTGTGCCATACCCCTACACCACCACTGGTCTAGAGATTAGACACGAATCTTTTCTACACATCGTACATTTCAGTCTGTTAGATAATCACCTTATGCAGTGATAAATAGCATTCCCAGCATTGGTCTTTTTTCTGGGGTTTTTTCCGTGCATCTATATTTCAGTTTGTATTTAGTATTAAAAATATGGTTTCACGGGATACGTAAAAGTAATAAAAAATGAAGTTGAAAAAATAAATACAAAAAGATACTTCATACCAAACTTGTACTGGTTAGATGTATGTATGTATACTGGGTATGTATTACAATACCGAAGTACGAAAGACCGAATGTATTAAAACATCGAATGGGTCAAAAGACCGACACGATTTTTTTCTGAAACCGTAAACTTCTCAGAATTTATTAAAACGGCATCATACAGAACTCATTAGGTTAGGTTAGGTTTGTTTTATAACAATCTTAAAAAGTTAACGGTTTCAGAAAAAAATCGTGTCGGTCTTTTGACCCATTCGATGTTTTAATACATTCGGTCTTTCGTACTTCGGTATTGTAATACATACCCAGATCAATTTGCCAGAATCGTTATTTCCTAGAAGCGAAATTTCCATTCACATTTATTCCCCAGATGCTTTTTTCTCCCTATGGTATTTTACTGAAGCTTATTTTTACACAAGCGTTTTTTCCCAATTTGAAATGACACAGAAATAGTGTCGACGGAGCTCCGCTCATGCTGATCTCCTCCTTTTGTGTGATTTTGGCTCATCGGGCCGATTACCCTAGGATCCGCTCATACAACGACGCCTTCACCGAGCTGGTTAATGGATGAAAAGTGTTTTATATGAAATTAAATATGTTGGTAAATATATTGCAAGTGGGTTGACTAAAAAATTTCAGTCCCTTGGTCACACCTCGAGGCTGGGGGGAGCAGCTGCTGAAGTGGCAGCCCTTAAAAAGCGCGAGCAGTACTCAGCACTCGCTAATTATTTGTTCGTGCCTCTTGCGGTGGAGACAACTGGTTGTTGGGGTTCCGAGGCAATACTTTTCTTTAAAAGTGGGGCGCCGTCTTCGTGAGAGAGGTCTTGACCATCGCTCTGGGTCGTTTCTGGTGCAAAGGTTGTCCATCGCGGTTCAGCGGGGCAATGCGGCTAGTGTGTTGGGCACATTTGCGCCTGGTGCGATCCGGGGCGGTTTATTTGACTGACTTTATATTTTGACATTTATTTTATTGCATTATTGTGTGTATTGACAATTTGTTTTATTTTGATTAAATGATTATCTTATTAGAATTTACTTGCAATATATTTATCTACATATTTAATTTCATATAAAATACTTTTCATCCATTAACCAGCTCGGTGAAGGTCGTTGTATAAGCGGATCCTAGGCTAGATGCAAATTTAACATAACCTAACCTAACCTAACCTTTGTTTCTCTGTGTCTATTAAAATTGGGATAAAACGCGACTGTCGAAATAAGCTTCAGTAAAAAACCATAGTGAGAAAAAAAGCATGTGGGAAAAAATGCGATTGGAAATTTTGCTACTACGAAATAACGATTCTTGTAAATTGATCTGACCCAGTCTATTGTAATTAACCGGACTTTGTTTGCGTCTCGTTGGCATTTTCTACGTTTACACATAAAAAGAACATAAATAATCATCTAGACCGTATTACTTACATGCAACAAAAAAAGCTCGAAATGTGCATGCAAATATGCATGAAATGTGCTAGAAATATGCATGTAAGCTGTCAAAATATTATGCAGATCAAATTTTGCAGTCTTGAACACAAAAATCGTGGCTTTATACTTCGCTAACTGATACTTACCTACTGATGCTAACGATGGGCCTCATAAGAAAGCTCAAAGTCACTCAGAGGGCGATGGAGAGGGCTATACTCGGAATTAATTTCTCTGCGGGATCGCATTAGAAATGATGAAATCCGCGCAAGAACTAAAGTCACCGACATAGTTCGAAGAACCGCTAGACTCAAGTGGCCAGTGGGCGGGCAGGCCACATCGCTCGTAGAACTGATTTTAATTTTCAAGTCAATCTAGCTATTGTTTAATTGGACTCTCAAGATTTCACTTATACCCACTAACACAGCCAGTTAAATAAAAGCTTAGTTAAAGTTTGTGTTGTTGTAAAAACAAATACTTTTTGCAATCGCATATCGAGTGAAAAAGTTTAAATACCTCCGGGAGTTGGGGTACATGATGCAGAATGCATTTAAATACGGCTGGCTAGTTAAATATTGAAACAAACGGTATTTAACGATTAAACCTATCAGCGTTTCGCAGCTTTGCAAAGCCCTGAAAAAAGGAATTACGAATATTTAATTAACTCTGAATACCACTACCAATATTTCTATGGCTTAATCGACTCATCAAAACAAGTCACTTTTATTCTAACAACTTAACCAGTTATAAATACTAAAGTATAGTATATCTGCACTTTTTATCAGATGAGACATGGATCAATCACGGGTCAGTTTCATGTGAAAAAAGTCAGAAAATTTCCTTGACAAATAAAAACCACATCAAAAAGTTTCCACCAATAGGAACCCTCATCGCTTGGAGCGTTAATAAAGGGGAAATAAAAGGCAATATATCTCTTGGATTAGATTCCTGTTCTAATCGCGGTTAGCACCCTTTTCAACCCCGTTTTTCTAAGCTTTTTGAGGATTAAATGTGCGAAAAACAAGGACGAGGATTTATTGTGTAAGGCCACATGTTTGTATTCTGCAGTCGAAAAATTTAGTGGAAAACAGAACTACATGTTTTACGAACTTTTATTCAACTTACAATGTTTCTAAGTTTGTTAAATTCAAATCTGGCTTGTAGAACTGATGGCCCATGGGGCCAAAAGGTTCCCGAGTGGCGTCCACGGACCGGAAGACGCAGTGTAGGTAGGCCTCCAACAAGAGCGACGACCTGGTTAAGGTTGGGGAAACGCGTTGGATGTGGATGGCGCAGGTCCGATCTGTTTGGCGAGCCTTGGGAGAGGCCTATGTTCAGCAGTGGATGTCTTTCAGCTGAAATGTTGATGATGATCATGATCCCTCCTATGAGCCATCTCCTTGACCTCCTTATTAGGACACGACACCGACTTTTTCCTTT
This sequence comes from Archips xylosteana, assembly GCA_947563465.1. NCBI lineage: Eukaryota > Metazoa > Arthropoda > Insecta > Lepidoptera > Tortricidae > Archips > Archips xylosteana. The sequence continues at coordinate 4,437,527 of OX387369.1, forward strand.
ACGACCGCTTTAGCCTAGTTGGTAGTGACCCTGCCTACGAAGCAAGAGGTCCTGGGTTCAAATCCCGGTAAGGGCATTAATTTGTGTGATGAGCACGAATATTTGTTCCTGAGTTATGGATGTTTCTATGTATTTAAGTATTTATTTATTTATATAAGTATGTTTATCGTCGTCTAGTACCCATAGTACAAGCTTTGCTTAGTTTGGGACTAGGTCGATTTGTGTAAGATTGTCCCCTAATATTTATTTATTTACTTGATCCACGTAGCTGGGCCTAGGCCGACCTCTTCTGTCTTGCTCTCAAAGAAGCTGTCGTGTATCAAATGTCCATTAATTTTCCCGCGTCTAGTATCTATAGTATTCAGGATTGTTCTCCGCTCATTAATCATTAACCATGCAAAAAACTTCCCCATTGGTTTTCCTTTCCTTCCAACTTATACCTTTCATTCTCCTCCAGCACCACATTTCAAAAGCTTCCAATCTTGCCCTATTCTTTTGTGTCAATGTCCACGTTCCACATCCTTAAAGAGCAACACTCAAAAACTTAATTTGCATAATTGGGGGTCGAAATCGCTCGCGTCCGTAGGTTTACCCTTGAGACCCTACACGTGACCCCTGGTGCTGAATGAGCGATACTACTCCGGTGGTAGTAAACTGCCTTCTTTCTGCTTATTCCTCTAAATTAATTCTAGGGTGAATGAAAATTTTGAGCCTATATTGTAAAAAAAAAACCAGTGTGCGAGTCCATCACGCACTTGATCACTTTAAATTCGTTTAATAAGTACCACATCGTACTGCAACTATGTAGTATTTCCGAAAACTAAAGTTAGAACAACAGTAAGTTCTGAAGACGCTGTATTTGTTTGACCAAGTGCGGCGCCGCCGCAAGAACTCATTACGGTTGTTGCTTGGCTGTGGGCGGAAAGTTTATGCGCAACGGTAAGAATAAGCAGTAAGCTAACGTGAAGAGACAATTGAGGAGACCCGCAGAAGAACCAAAGCAATCATCGACATAAGCAGCCTGAAGACGCCAGTGTCGAACAAAGTTATCTTAATCAGCGATGATGTGGCTTAAGACGACTTGATTTACGTAGTCAATTTTAGCAGTGAATCTTCGCACGCACTTAAGGTACGTAAGGCGACCGCCCTCATAGTCGAGTCTTCAATTTGTCTCTTATTCGTTTTTCGAGTTATTATACCTAACAGAAAAAGTAATTTAATTAAAAACAGGATTTATTAAGGATCTTAAATCTTCTAAATCTAATGCATGACATTGAGAATTGGCTTATGACTTTCATGAGATTTCGGGAGATGCGGTACGTTCGGAGATTGGAAATCAACTGTTTTTGGTAGTGGCGAGGAGTCATGGCATCAGGATGATGTTTATACTTAGTTAAGATCATAACAGAGCAACGTGGTCGCCCATTGCCACTTCAACTAAATGGGAAGTAAGCGATATAGTCCGAAACATTGCCAGATTTAAGTGGCGGTGAGGGCCTCGTTCGAAAAACTGTTGAAACTAATGCGTTCTTGAGTGGGAACTACGTACCGGAAGACCAAGATTGGTGGATCGATGAACTGATGACGGTCGCAGGAGTCCGATGGATTGTGTGGCGTAGGTCGACCTGTCACTGATGCGGTCTTTGTAGTCTTATGTCCAGTAGTGGACGTCTTTTGGGTGACGGCTGATAATGTGGCAGAATCAATGGTGGACTCTAACTGGGTGCGGTTAAAATACGATCCCGTATTTGTCGCTCAGGAATAAATGACTATTATGTAGATACGACATGATAACTGAAACCACTGACCAGGTGACCAGGGTCATCGATATAGCCAAACGAATTTGCTCGTTGAAATGGTAATGGGCAGGCCATATTGCACGCAGAACAATGGCCGTTGGGGCCGAAAAGTTCACGAATGGAGACCACGGACTGGCAAGCGCAGCGTGGGATGTCCACCAACGAGATGGACGGACGATTTGGTAAAGGCCGCAGGTTCAAGATGAACGCAAGCCGCTTCGAACAGCAATGATTACCTAATCATCCCTCTACCTATGATACCTTTCAATGAGGGAGGCTTTGTCCAGCAGTGGACGTTCTACGGCTGAAATGATGATGATGATAACTGAAACCCTCAGATTATTTCCATAATGGTTTGAATTTTCTGGTCGTGCGTTATTTTGTTCGTTACGGATCGACAAATAAAGGATATCGTCACGCACGACACTACAGTCTATTGTTTACTTACGCTACTGTTCCTTACCCAAACCAGTCTTAGGAAGGAAGGTTATGCAAAATTTGCGGGCTCGAGCAGCAACTGTGATCTTCATACAGACGCGGGTTCGATCGCGCTACGATGTTTGACGAGGCGTACTTAATGAGACTTATAATTATACCAGGTTGTTTGGGTTGGGTCCTGAAGGCCTTACTTGCATTTAATCTTGGCATTCAGAACGTCTCAGTAGTACACTGACCAAGTATGCAAAATGACTTGTTTATCTAATGCCATGATTACAAAATTGTCTAAGACTTTCTTAGCAAAACGTCTAGGACGTGAAATGCATAAGTAGGCAGAATGACTCAATATTGTATAAGGTCTTGATTGTATTATATTGGTAATGAAGGTTATCCAGACCATTTACATATTGAAATATTATGACATTAAGCCGATTTACAGCCAAGTCATTCAGTCTACTATGTCTTATAGCAATGAGGGCGTTTTACAGACCAATACATTTTGCAACGCGGACAAATAAACAACTAAGGTGCTCTAGTCTGCTCGCCAAAGCTAAATGCAAGTAAGGCCTTCAGGACCCAACCCGGTTGTTTGGCGACCGGATAGTTTGTGGTTAGTGACCTAGAGCACAGAATATATAATAGTACTAACGTACAGAATGGCCACGCTCCGCCCCGCACCGATTCGAGTTACCCCACCCCTCAAGGCGCAGATTGCCGGACCCCGCCGGAATCCAGTCGGGTGCGCGACGCGATGTATGTATGCCGCACGGCACTAAACTTTTGCGATATGGTAGTATATCGTGCATTGTATGGGTGTTTGGCAACAGCCAAAGATAAGGAAAGGAGTTTTTTTCGATTTCCGAAAGACGAAAGAAGGTAGATAACCAACTTTAATTAGCAACATGTACAGTGTAGGTAACTAGGGAAAGAACCACTAGGTTTAAAAGTTTGTTACCTATAATGTATAAATAGACGTCTTATATTAGTAGGTATTTGTAAAATTGATTTGTTAATTATTTCCTATCAAGAGCAAGACTACGGAATCAGCTAGAGGTTCTGGGTTCGTATCCTGCGAGATATTTAAATTTATAAACTTTTTTTTCGTGTATTTCACTACACTTTCAGAACTTAACTATGATTGAGACCCGAGTATGGTAGTAACTAATTACAATTACCTTAATTTTACAGACTTTATCGTCATCATCATCGTTATATCGACAGACGGACGACGGCCACTGCTGAACATATGCTATCACCAAATAAAAAGCCGTAAAGAGTGGTCGTGCGACGCCCGCATAAATTGGACTCCTGCAACCTTCACCAGGTCATCAGTCCACTTTGGGGAGGCTTTCTAAGCAGAGTTTGGCGTGTGGCCAACATTTAAGAACACATTAGCCCCAATGTCTTTTATTTTTTTTTATTACGAGATGAGATTATTAGGAAATGAGCAAGAGGGTCATCTGATGGTAATTGATCTCCATCGCCCATGAATATCAAAAACTCTAGGAGAGTCACTGATCTGTTGCTGGCCTTTAAACGAACGATATAAAGAATATATAGGAAAAAATAATAGAAAAAAGTAAAGTACCTTAGTATATTAATAAATAATAATAAATAAATATTAGGGGACAATCTTACACAAATCGACCTAGTCCCAAACTAAGCAAAGCTTGTACTATGGGTAGCTAGACGACGATAAACATACTTATATAGATAAATAAATACTTAAATACATAGAAAACATCCATAACTCAGGAACAATATTCGTGCTCATCACACAAATAAATGCCCTTACCGGGATTCGAGCCCAGGACCTCTTGCTTCGTAGGCAGGGTCACTACCAACTAGGCTAAAGCGGTCGTTAATATTAAAGAAAGAATAATTTTCACATACCTACTAGGAGGTCTCTAACCTTCTTGCATGTCGCTCTGGCTATTGGAATAAATATATTTTCATTTTTCATTTTCATAATTGGGATGTATAATATAACTAGCTAGCTGACCCGGCGAACTTTGTTCCGCCTTAGAGTAGAGGCAATAAATGAGCAGATTTTGGCTTTTATTAAGTTCAATTTTTTATTAGGATTAAGAACATTCAAAAAACAAAAATGAAACCCCCTTCAATACCACCCCCCCGCACCCCGCATTGTACATCCTGGCGTTCGCCGCTCCCTTTGTACTCACATTGCGTCATCCTTTTTCGTGTATGCAGCCGGCGTTCATCGATTTATTAGACGTTGTCACGTTAGATGTATGTCAGAATCGTAGCAGGTGGAAACAAATTGTCTCTGCCTATCCCCTTGCTGGGAGGAAGGCGTGATTGTATGTATGTATGTATGTATGTAGTGTCACGTTAAAAATTAAGGGGTGAGTGAACCACCCTTAACATTTGGGGCTATGAAAAATAGATTTTGGCCGATTCTCAGACCTACCCGATATGCACACAAAATATCATGAGAATCGGTCGAGCCATTTCGGAGGAGTTTGGTAACAAACACCGCGACACGAGAATTTTATATTAAGAGATACTCTACACTACTATCTTTCTACAATACTGTCACAATTTTTCAATTTAAGTTATTATGCCGGCCACTCATAATGAAATAAAAGTTCTAGTTGACTATGTATGGATATCATACATTCACTATATCGTGCTACTAAAAGGGTTATTAAAAAAATTATTAGGTCAAAGCGAGGTTAACTTAAATAACGACCACAACGTGCTGCACTTAAGGTTTAAATTGGAAGTGTTATCGGAATGAAATTTCGCCTTTTTGCTGTTCAAGTTTTGACTAGAAATGGGAGCTAACGCGTGAAATGCATTTTATGTCCTTTGCGGACAACTGCGCTTAGGTTAGAAGGAGATGGGGAAGGAAATCTACGGAGATGGAAACGGTTCACACACTTACGCACGCAAGCGCGTACGTACGCACGCACGGACGCACGCTTTCAAGCAAGCAGGCACACATGCATGCACAATCAAATGCAAATTACAATTAAAGTGAATTACATCAATACATTTTGGGATTTTTATAACTTCCTCTAATCACACATTTAGATGGGTACAAAAAATGCAAATATTTTGGTATCTCGAAGATCACTAATGTGCTAATGTACTAAATTAAAACTACAACATGCTTAATTTTAGTTTTGGTTTAGTTCCTAAATTTTGATAATTATTTTACTTTTAATCTACCTACATATATACCGTAAAGAAATTATGTACTTCTATATGATAAAGTATATACATTACATTCAATACTACATACGTCAGCGTCAAATTAGTTTTATTACAATACAATTCAATGACTTTTTATTTAACACCACATACAGAGTAAGGAATAGGTAAGAAAACCAGGTACATAGAAAAAAATTACAAGGTAATAGGCGGCCTTATCGCTTCAGAGCGATGTCTTCCTTATTCCTTCCTTTCTTTTTCTATTAAAAACAAGTCATAAATATCTTGATAAATGATAACCTACATTTAATGCTGCTTTCACATCCTTTGAAAAGCTTAGTATCGTTAAATATTATTTCATTTTACACAAAATAAACCTTACCTTAAAGTAAGTTACTAAACTATTTGCAAAACATAAAAATAAATATTTGACGAAAAATGAGAAAAAAAGTATTCCAAACTAAAAGTAGACAGTCATGGAAACTGAATCAAGTGCTAGGGTGAGCCCAAAAGTCAAGTTGCCATTACATACATCTGTCAAAGAAATCATCGTGAAATTGGTTGCGAAAAGGTTCCACCCTGGCAGGCGATTCAGTTTCCTTGCCTGTACATTAAAAAAAACTAAAGTAAAACATACATATAGTATTTAAAACGGAGTCTCCTTAGGCAAGGATCCGAAGATACTAAGTATCAGCATTCCCTTTTGGAATGGCTAAGCTTGTTCTTTGTCCGAGCCCTTCGGTATCCTGTGGTGTCGACTAACCTCTTTGGTATATATATATATATATATAGTGCTAGGACTCCACGGATTTAATTTTTAAGTTACGGCTAAAATAAGTATGTGTTGCAGAATCTCCTCCATTCATTTCGATACTCGTGTGAGCACATGGTTTCAACCTAAAACTCTAAAAGCATCAGCATAAAAGTTTTCTCATAACAGCATGTGACCAAAACTAAGAGGAATTTAACGGTTCTGCGAACAGTTTAGCTCTCTAAACTGTAAAACGTGCGAATATCATAACCGTAAAGAACGTACATTTCTAGATCTGCTGAATGCTTTTAGATTATGCCCTTTTCCACACAATTGTAGCTCTTCACGTTCATAAAAATAACTTCTCTATAAATTTACTACTCTACAACATTATCGAATTTTCTACCAAATTGAAGACTACCCATATTGAAGACTTCCTTTCAAAATTGAAGACTTCTCTACAAAATTTTAAAGTTCCCTGCAAAATTGAAGACTTTCCTACAAAATTAAAGACTTTTCCTCAAATTGCAGAGTTTATTTATTTATTAAGTCGTGTACATAAAATTTCAAGCTGTAACAATATCCTGCAATATCCGGTTTCCTACAAAATTGAAGATTTATCTACAAAATTTCAGACTTTCCTATAGAATTGTAAATTTCCATAGATCATTGCAGATTTCCTTTCAAAAATGATGACTTCCCTACAAAATTGAAGACCCCCAAAATTTGTCTATCAAGAACTATCATAATTAAACCAAAAAAAACCTAATCATCAAAATCTGGTAAAAAACACGTCACAGCTACATGAACAAAATGAATGGGCACGTAAATTGTGTTTGTGCAGGCAATATGGCGGGCGACGGCCATTATTTATGGTTTAGCAAATGCATTGTTAGTTCCAGTGTTGCCAACGATAGCATACGTAAAACTAACGTAGAGTAGGTACGAAATAAGAGTGGAAGTTAAGTGCAATTTTCTTCTTAAACGTAAAGTAAAGAAAATATGTTTTTACTCTTTTGTAGTAGGTACTTCAAATCGTACTTTTACTAAGTACAAAATGAAAATTAAAATCAAAACGTATATTCTGCAAGTAAGTAGACCGCAAAGGACTCTTTATATATCTCTTGCTGTTTATTTTGCGCGATGATTAGTGTCTGTAGATATACCTGGTGGTGGGCGATAGAAACTCAAACAAATCTGATATGATCTCGATACCGCTTGCGTTCATTGACTGTTATAAATAGCACGATCAGATATAACGATTCTTGTAAAGTATCTGCTCTGGGTTGCGTAAATTCTAGGTTTAGGTTAGCTTCTAGAGTACGGTTTCATAGGACTTCCAATTTTAAAATACCATTTTAAACACATACGATTATTCGCTTTCCAATCTAAAAATCCATCAGAATCATCGATATCAGTTAGTGTATATAAAAAATCCGTGGGAATTTATATAACTTAAAAAAAATATATTATCGGACGTTTCTTTCATAGACACACAATAGGTATGGTAATAATCAATAATGGTATGGTTATTAATAAAAGAAAAAGGGATAATGTGTTAGTGACAATAAGTAAAGTAAGTAAATAAGTAAGTAAGTACCTAATATAACTATCTACTTGCAAATTTGATGTCCAGTAATCACAATTACGGAGATAGGAACACTCTGAATCGAACATACAAAACTCCTTTTATCGCCCTATCTCGTAGGAATTTTAACGAAACCGTCCTTATTCATTGTCTATATTATAAAGGTTTAATTGCAACCTTCCAGGATTTGGGCTGCGCGTTGATGAGTCAATGAGTAAGTGAGTCAGTCAGTCAATCAGTCAGGAATTTTCTTTTGATATGACGAGTATTATACATTTGCAGTGCCCTTACAGTGTTTGATTCGGTATTTTGTATTGTATCAACGCAAATAAAATGATTTGTAAATTTTAACAAGTTTGGTTTGAAGTATCTTTTTGTATTTTTTATTTTTTCAACTTCAATTTTTTTACTTTTACGGTCATCCCGTGAAATCATCATCATCATCATCATCTCGTGATAAAAATCACTGCAGTTATAGTGTAAAACAACATAAAATTAACGAAAAATGCAAGCTGATGATTTGGTTCGATTCCCAGCATTGGTCTTTTTTCTGGGGTTTTTTCTGTGCATCTATGTTTCAGTTCATTGTATTTAGTATGAAATATGTTTTATAAATGTTTATTCCCATACAGAACCTTGAGCATTTAATGTAGGAGTTTCCAATAACTCTGTTTTCTTCGTTGTTTATATAATTATTAGCTTAAAGTTATCAGATGGCTGGCAATAGGTATCTATCTATAAAGAGTAATCGCGAGACAATTTTTGCATTTGTGTAGCCCGGGGGTCGAATCGATCGATTGCAGCATTTGCCTGTCTTATTTCTTTGCATTTATCCTACAGACATTATAATGATACGGTGGAATAGTTCGCGTAATCACTAGGTAAAGGGGTTTCGATATATTTTAGTAGCTTTTTTAGAAATACATATTTGTATGAGAAAAATACAAGCAAAGAGTTTGACCTGTTAAAAGGTTACAGTAAGATTTTTAAGATTTTTTAAGAAATTCCATGGTGCATGTGAAGTTCCCAATCCACACTGGGCCCGCGTGGGAACAACGGCCCAAGCCCTCTCATTCTGAGAGGAGGCCTGTGCCCTGCAGTGGGACGTATATAGGCTGGGATGATGATGATTTTTTTTAACACCCGACACAAAAAGAGGGGTGTTATGTATATATGTGTGTGTTTGTGTGTGTCGGTTTGTCAGTCTGTCTGTGTGTCAGTCTGTGGCATCAGCTCTTAAACGAGTGAACCGAATTGGATGCGGTTTTTTTTATTTACGTGATTGACTTACAAACAGCCAAACAAACTTACTCTAACCCTAAACTATCTCTTTTATAATATTAGTAGGATAGCGATTCTCTTTACATGTCTTTGTCTGTCCTTCCGAAAGTTACCCTAAATCAGGGGTCGGCAACGCGCGGCCCGCGGACGTTCTGCTTGCAGCCCGTGAATATTTGTAAATAAGTTATAATTCTATCAGAAATTGGGCTTCTACGGTTAATACCATGACTGCGGCCCGCCTTTAGTTTATTTTGCCACCTTGTGGCCCTTGCCTGCCAAAAGGTTGCCGATCGCTGCCCTAAATACTTCACAGTATAGTCTGCTAAGCTGAATTTTTGTGAATCGGTCTGTGATGGTGTTTTTGAAATGAAATGAATGAAATGAATGAAATATATTTATTTGCTGGAATACGTCATTGTATAAGGTCTTACAAGTAGGTATCATTAGGAACAGTATTCAGTCGATATACAAAATCAACATGCAAATTTCAAATTACAAACCTAAGAATAAAATTAAAAAATTCAAAAAGTCCTTAACACTACAGAAGCAGTGATCATGTAGCCATTCAGTGAGCCTTGTTTTAAACAATCTACCATGCAACACTTTCAACTCATCGGGAAGGTTATTATACAGCACAATACACATATTACAGGCATTTCTCTTATAAATATCAGAATGGCAAGGAGGTTGATACGAAAGATTTTATATTGCGCGCGAAGCTCTCCTCCGAACCTTCTGTCTCGCGCTTTAAAGTATTCTGGGTGGTCCTTAGTAAATAGACACGCTTTCAAGATGTACATACAGGCTAAAGGAAGAACAATAAACTTTTTGAAGAGTGGTCTACACCTATCATCAAACCGAGCACCACCCACGGCACGTAAACATTTCTTTTGTATTAAGAATGCCCTGTGGATATCTACAGAATTTCCCCACAGCAAGAGACCATAGTTAAGAGTCGATGACACGTAACCATAATAGGCGGTTAATGCTGCCCCTGTGGAAACGGAATTTTTAAGTTTTTTTAGGGCGAAAACAAACCTCGCCAATTTAGAACAAACTAAATCAATGTGATGTTTGCTAGTTGATCTTACTATCAACGCTATCTCATCGCCACGAGAGCATGGTGTAAAACCATCACTCACCAAAGTATTATTGCTGGTAAGGGATATCGAAAATACCTATATCAGTGGATGTCACTTCAGATATTGCCGTGGTCGTTGGCAGCGCGCCGAGTACGGTCAGATCGGGCAGCGATAGTAGAAGCTACAAAACAATCTTAGACCTGCAAGAAAAATCATGCAAGTTGAATTACATTGCGCGGCCGCAAAGTAAAATAGTTTGAAGTGGGCAATCGAACGCTGCAATGTAAAGCAACTTGCGCGATTTTTCTTGCTAGTCTAAACTGGGCTTAATAGTATAGGGGCAATGACCCGAAGAGACTAAAAGAGGAAGGAAGCAAGAAAGATATCGTATGTAGCATGGCAGTACGAGCAGTAGCACATGATAGAACTGGACTGAAAGATGTAGCTAGCAAAGGCAGGACTCCGATTATGTTGGAGGTAGACGTAGGGAAAATAAAAAAAAATAATAAAAAAAAAAAAAACTGGGCTTAAGGTCGCACCGAGTTTCTTACGCTAGTCGATTTTAATTAGGTATTCTATGCACTCGTGTATTGTGCGTGAGATCGGCTAGAATCAAAGCCGTGCGTAAGCGCAAGCGGCACAAGTTCCCCGTTCGATGGCCGAAGGAGAACTAACGCAACTAACTATACGGACAAGGGGGAAGCACGACGGCTCAAGATAGGTTGGTCAGGCCGCGCGTGTATTTAGGTATTTTATTCGTATTACTAAAACAAATACATATTTTAAAAATGTAGCAACACTAGGCCCTAGAAAACATCTTTTTTTATTAACATTCAAAAAGTCATGACCTGCCGTGCAGTGTTTACTCCGTACTAAGGATTAATTTTATTTTTTAGAGACGACATTGGTTTTTTTTTTCTATTGAGAAAACTACGAGTAGGGTGACGGCACCAATCATGGACATGTTAAGCACAGTAGTTACCCAGTAATGGACAGCAAAGATTCAATGCCTTATAGCCCACCATCCAAGGACTTTATCAGTTATGATCATCAGTTATCTGAGCATAGTGTTGATAGTTTAAAAATGTAGTGTGGCCGTTTCTTAAAAATTGGATTTACAGAAAAAAAATGTCCATAATTGGTCCTTGTCCATTACTGGTGCGTGCTGTCTAGGTAATCGTTTTTCGAAAAACACTGTGACTTTGAGCTTTCATATGAGGCCCATCGTTCGCGGCCACGTCTCAGTGCCATAACTCGTTGATTGCGGATGGCGCGGGACCGATCTGTTTGGCGAGCCTTGGGGGAGGCCTATGTTCAGCAGTGGACGTCTTTCGGCTGAAATGATGATGACGATGAAGTGGCTATATGTAGCCGTGGTGGCCTAGTGATTTGACTTATTGCCTCTCAAACAGAGGGTTGTGGTTCGCACCTCCGAGCTTTTCGGAAAATATGTGCTATTTTTCTTTGAAATTTATTTGAGCTTAACGAGGAATCCTGCATACACTTGAGAAGAAATTCAATGATGTGTGAAGGTTCCGATCCGCTCTGGGCCCGCCTGGCAACTACGGCCCAAGCCCTCTTATTCTGAGAGGAGCCTTTGCAGTGGGACGTATATTGGGCAGGGATGACGATGAAGCGGCTATATAGTACTCGTATGGATGAACACAGAGTCTGCTACAAAAAGCAATATTTCTGTTTAGTACGGACGAGCCCATGGCGTTTTTGCAGACCGTAGGGACTTGTAGCGGTCCAAGATGATATAGGGTGACAAGTGCCTCCAAAGGTTTCTGGGTCACATTTTTTGTAATAACCAATGCATTGCATATAAGCCGGGGATCTCTAATAAGCATAGTAAGCGGTTTCTATATGTATTTGTATGAACAGACTGAGTTATTGCGATTTTGGATGTATTTTATGTATGTTTTTTATTGCAGAGCAGGGTCCATACTATCATTCTCATCTTATATTTTCTCATCTTATCATTGTCATTTTCTTATCTTATACATAGATCTCATTTTCTAAGGGATTGGTATTATCTTCTTCTAACTTTCTAATATGTAAAAATTTCGTGTCACAGTGTTTGTTATCGAACTCCTCCGAAACAAGTTGACCGATTTTTATTTTTATGTTTTGTCTATATTAGTAGTATTTTTTGTACCCCTATTCTTCGCAGATGGAGTCGCGAGCAACGGCTAGTCTAATATATAAAAATCTCGTGTTACCTCGTGTTACGTGTATCGAACTCCTCCGAAACCATTTGACTGATTTTTATTTTTATTTTTTGTCTATATTTAGTAGGTCTGAGAATAGGTCGTATTTTTTATACCGCTATTCTTCGCAGACAGTCGCGGGGCTCAGCTAGTAATAATAATAACATGGGAAACTCACAACATCACTCAAAGATCTCCCAAAGTATAGTCGCGGAATGAAAAGGTTCGTCACTTTTCGACTCTATATCAACGATTTAAGATCGAAAAGTGACGAACCTTTTTGGCAGGGATGACGATGAAGCGGCTATATAGTACTTTTTGGCAGGGATGACGATGAAGCGGCTATATAGTACTCGTATGGATGAACACAGAGTCTGCTACAAAAAGCAATATTTCTGTTTAGTACGGACGAGCCCATGGCGTTTTTGCAGACCGTAGGGACTTGTAGCGGTCCAAGATGATATAGGGTGACAAGTGCCTCCAAAGGTTTCTGGGTCACATTTTTTGTAATAACCAATGCATTGCATATAAGCCGGGGATCTCTAATAAGCATAGTAAGCGGTTTCTATATGTATTTGTATGAACAGACTGAGTTATTGCGATTTTGGATGTATTTTATGTATGTTTTTTATTGCAGAGCAGGGTCCATACTATCATTCTCATCTTATATTTTCTCATCTTATCATTGTCATTTTCTTATCTTATACATAGATCTCATTTTCTAAGGGATTGGTATTATCTTCTTCTAACTTTCTAATATGTAAAAATTTCGTGTCACAGTGTTTGTTATCGAACTCCTCCGAAACAAGTTGACCGATTTTTATTTTTATGTTTTGTCTATATTAGTAGTATTTTTTGTACCCCTATTCTTCGCAGATGGAGTCGCGAGCAACGGCTAGTCTAATATATAAAAATCTCGTGTTACCTCGTGTTACGTGTATCGAACTCCTCCGAAACCATTTGACTGATTTTTATTTTTATTTTTTGTCTATATTTAGTAGGTCTGAGAATAGGTCGTATTTTTTATACCGCTATTCTTCGCAGACAGTCGCGGGGCTCAGCTAGTAATAATAATAACATGGGAAACTCACAACATCACTCAAAGATCTCCCAAAGTATAGTCGCGGAATGAAAAGGTTCGTCACTTTTCGACTCTATATCAACGATTTAAGATCGAAAAGTGACGAACCTTTTCATTCCGCGACTGTACCTATACAAAGGATAAACATCCTTAAATCATACATCCGAGACTCGAGAGGAAACATTTGTATTTTTCATACAAATATCTTCCCGACCGGGAATCAGTCCCAGAACAAACTTCGTAGTCAGGTTCTTCAACCATTCGGCTGTGCGGTCGTCAAAACTTATGACACTTTATTACTTACTAGCTTATGCCCGCGGCTTTACCCCCGTTGTAGTAGATTAAAACGTGTCTTCCCGTAGGTATTTTCCCGTGGTAAAAAGTAGCCAAAAAAAAATCACTGCAATCCGTCGCTCAGTTTTGACGTGAAAGAAGGACAAACAAACAAACACACACACATTTATAATGTTAGTATGGATAGCGTATGACACTTTATTATATCCTAGTAATATTATAAATGAGAAAGTTTGTGAAGATGTTTGGATGTTTCAATGGTTGTTAATCAATTACGCAATATGGCTGAACGGATGAAATTTGTTGTAGGTAAATACAAACAAAAGAAGTACAAAAACACTTATCTCTAAATACCTCTGCCAAACTGCATAGCATTGAGACATCATAATCAATTATCATCACCCCAGCCAATATGTGTACCTTCTTCAACGTAGGGCATAGGGCTCCCCTCATATAAGAGGGTTTGGGCCGTAGTTCTCACGAGAGCCTAGTGCAGATTGGGAACTTCACACACACTATTGAATTTCTTCTCAAATGTGTGTTTCTTCAAGATGTTTTCTTCACGGTAAAGCTTATAGTCTCCTTTCCAGAGAAGGCCTGTGCCCTGCAGTGGGACGTACATAGGCTTAGATGATGATGATGATGATGATGAAAGTCTATGGTATATTTCGCTAATTACGCACATACATAAATACCGAAAAACTCAGAGGATTGAACCCGGTCTCGAACCCACAACCCACACATACACACATACTTATGTATATGGTGGGTGACATAGAGTCGGTTATGCTAGAGAGGCCAATAGGCTACCACATTTTTTTTGACGTGACAACGTCTAAAAAATCGATGAACGCCGGCTGCACGCACGAAAAAGGATGACGCAGTGTAACGTACAGGTACGTACATGTCCCGTACAGAGCAGTGAAGGCCAGGATGTACAAGAGAGCAGCGCGCGCCAGGATGTACAATCTTAGTACTAGCGCTCGGGTAAAATTTAATGGGGGGGTAGAGGGGGGTGTGGGGGAGAGCGGGTTTAAAGGAGGGTGAAAATTTCATTGATTTTGCCGTAGGATGCACCGTTTTCAAGATATTTGACAAAACACCGGTTCTCGTCCGATCACCGAGGTTAAGCAACGTCGGGCGCGGTCAGTACTTGGACGGGTGACCGCCTGGTTTCATTTTTGTTTTTTGAATGTTTTGTTATGACGTTGTCACGTTAAACAACTATCTTCTTTACTGTTACAAAGTGTAATCGTATTACGAATGAAGCTATTAGAAGAGTTCTTAACTAACTAAAATTGGTTTTATTTTGAGACTCTCTGAAATAAGAACTCGATCAGGAGAATCGACTTTCAAAGAAAAATAGACGGAGACATTTTTAGACATTGTTGTGACTGAACAATTTGGCTTGATTAAAGAAGAAAGATTACCGCCCACTACACTGTTCTAAGAGGGCCGCCGTTTCGAAACATACTTATAATGTTCATTGAAAGAAATTTGAAAGAACGAAAGAAGGCTTATGAATGAATATGAAAATAGCAAATAAGTAATACACAACTGCAAACGTAGCGTAGGACGTCCTTAGACTCGGTGGAGCGATGATCTTCGCAAGGCGGCTGGCAAGAGCTGGATGAGAGTGGCCGAGGATCGTGCTCAGTGGCGTGCCATGGGAGAGGCCTATGTCCAGCAGTGGACGAACATAGGCTGATGATGATGATGAACTGCAAATTCATATCCATACTAACATTATAATTGTGAAAGTGTGTTTGTTTAAATAAATAAATAAATTCTTTATTTGCCGAATATGGGTTTACAATGATGTTCGTTATAATAACAAACGTGAAACGCAGCGTTTCACGTTTGTTTGTCCTTTCACGTTAAAACTGAACTGCGACCCCCTGTGCTTCCCTGACACTACAATCTGGCCGTTTTAAAGTGAATGAGCATTTACTAGGCAAGCGTGCTCCATCGTAGGCCTCATCTTCGCTTTAAATCAGGCGTGATTGTGATCAAACACAAGCTTATCACTACATAGTATAAAACAAAGTCGCTTTTATTCTGAGTGGCGACGTATGTATGCCATGCAGTGGGACGTATATGTACAGGGAACGTGCAGAAACTATAGGCGGCAGCACTAATGCGACAGAAGAGATACTATCATCTCAAGGAGCGGAATTTCTCATAGCAAAAATCAAACATCAAAGGGATTGAACATAAGTTTTATCGACTATTCTAGTTATCGATGTTATCGAATCGACTCTTCACTTGTTATCGCCTTTTAACATTATTCTGTAACATTTGACCTCTTTGATAAGCGACTTGCATCTCCAGTTAAAATAAATCGCGTCAACGTCACATATGACATTTATGTCGCTTGAATTTTTCTAAGTCATTCCCGTGTTATTAAAATGGTTAATCCTAAAAGAAAAACGATTAACAAATGGATAAAAAAACATCCCTTAAGAAACATTGTGTTGAAAATTACATAGCGAGTAAAATTCATGAAACCCGAAGAAGAACTAGTGACACATTTTATCTAGACTTAATAATATTTCTTGTATCTTACAATATACTTACCATGGAAAAAAATTAACAACCCACGGTTTCGATTTTTTTTCGAGAAATATATTTGTTGTTCCTGTACCTACACCAAAACACTTCCAGCCGAATCATTGCTGAGAAAAGTTTATTTAGATATTTTGTTCTAACAAACAGTTGAAGAAATACGGAGGAAAATAGATTTTGATTGTTATTTTGAATGTTAGATTTTAGTTTCGTTGCATTTCCGTTTAAGGTTTTAAGTATATTTTAATTGTAATTAACTTAAAAAGTGCTATTTTAAAAGTACCTGTTTTATTAATTGCTGAAATATTTATCGATAGTCGATAA
Organism: Archips xylosteana; assembly: GCA_947563465.1. Taxonomy (NCBI): domain Eukaryota; kingdom Metazoa; phylum Arthropoda; class Insecta; order Lepidoptera; family Tortricidae; genus Archips; species Archips xylosteana. The sequence continues at coordinate 4,454,117 of OX387369.1, forward strand.
AACTTATGTTCAATCCCTTTGATGTTTGATTTTTGCTATGAGAAATTCCGCTCCTTGTCATCATTCATCATCATTTCAGCCGAAAGACGTCCACTGCTGAACATAGGCCTCCCCCAAGGCTCGCCAAACAGATCGGCCCTATGCCTATGCGACACACTATGCGATACGACACTATGCGGACAGTAAAAAAAACTTATCAAGGTAAAACATACAAATTGACGGCGCCAGTTGGCAACACCGTCTATGTATAGGCGGCAGCACTAATGCGACAGAAGGGACACTATGCGCACAGTAAAAGAAACTTATCCGGGTGAAACAGTCAAATTGATGGCACCAGTTGGCAGCACCGTCTATGTATAGGCGGCAGCAAAGACACTATGCGGACAGTAAAAGAAACTTATCAGGGTAAAACCGTCAAATTGATGGCACCAGTTGGCAGCACCGTCTATGTATAGGCGGCAGCACTAATGCGACAGAAGGGACACTATGCGCACAGTAAAAGAAACTTATCCGGGTGAAACAGTCAAATTGATGGCACCAGTTGGCAGCACCGTCTATGTATAGGCGGCAGCAAAGACACTATGCGGACAGTAAAAGAAACTTATCAGGGTAAAACCGTCAAATTGATGGCACCAGTTGGCAGCACCGTCTATGTATAGGCGGCAGCACTAATGCGACAGAAAAGACACTATGCGGACAGTAAAAGAAACTTATCCGGGTGAAACAGTCAAATTGATGGCACCAGTTGGCAGCACCGTCTATGTATAGGCGGCAGCAAAGACACTATGCGGACAGTAAAAGAAACTTATCAGGGTAAAACCGTCAAATTGATGGCACCAGTTGGCAGCACCGTCTATGTATAGGCGGCAGCACTAATGCGACAGAAAAGACACTATGCGGACAGTAAAAGAAACTTATCCGGGTGAAACAGTCAAATTGATGGCACCAGTTGGCAGCACCGTCTATGTGCACGTCCCCTATAGGTTGAGACGTAGAGGTACTGACTACTAAAATATCTCCTAATCAATAAATGCTAAGAAATATCACAGCTTGTAAACAGATAACCATATATCTCCAACATACAGGATGTTCTAACAAGTAGAGATTTAAGGATTCTTTGCCGGTTAACTTTCTTAACGGCCCCGGTGTAACGGCAAGTTTATAACACCCTCTATCTCTCGAACCATGTTGCCATGGAGGAGGAAAGACAAAGGAGGTGTTCCTTGTATTTATTTAACTTAGTTCCATATAAGATGGAATTAAAAACTTCAGTATAACTAGGCTTTATATAAACAGAGTGTGTACAAAACAAACAAACTGAATGAGACAATTGACACCAATTGACTTAGTTCTAATCATTATATGGGTATGAAGCTACGGATAAACATAGGTACTTATACACCTAGAATCGAGAAGAGTAGGTAAGTATATAATACCTCGATGTTATATTAAAAAAATTCTATCTAAGTTAATGAATAAAAATGAATTGCAGAAATAATAATACGTACAGTGGAAGGCATAAATATTTACTCAGCCTTTCTTTATACAGCCACTTTATATGGTAAGCCTTTGTATCGCAATAATGAAAATAATACCCCGTTTAAATTTAGACTTAATTCACTTTCAGGAAGGTCTAAATTAAAATGGTGATTGTTTTCAGTTGATATACCTACTCTTGATCTAGGAGTCCGATATATTCACCTGGACTATACGCCGTGTACGCGTATAACTTTAGAACGGCTGCATCTATTTGTCTAAATATTTACTGTCGTGTCAATGTGGTAATTTAATTTCGCACGTATATTCTAAAAAAATATTTAATACCTAGCCGTGGTGGCCTAGTGGTTAGACCTATGGCCTCTCAAGCAGAGGGTCATGGGTTCAAATCCCGGCTCGCACCTATGAGTTTTTTTGTAATTTATGTGCGAAATTACATTTGAAATTTACCATGAGCTTTACGGCGAAGGAAAATATCGTGAGGAAACCTGCATACACCTGCGGATAAATTCAATGGTGTGTGTGAAGTTCCCGATCCGCACTGGGCCCGCGTGGGAACTATGGCCCAATTCCTCTCATTCTGAGAGGAGGCACAACCTGTAGTAGGACGTATATGGGCTGGGATGATTCTGAAAAACTCTGAGTTGCGAGCCCGAGCTCAGATCCTCTGCTTCAGAGACCATAGGTCAAACAACTAGACTACCACGACGATACTTAATGAATATTATTTATTTATTTATTTATTTATTTATTTATTGGAACACAAACAGGCATACATAGCTCAATACAAATAAAAATAAGGTAAGTTAACTCATTGACAAAATAGTGTTCACATTACAAGTAACAAATTTGAAAGAAATTCAGCAAAATTTTTTTTTATCTCCTTAATTTTCTATACTCCTTGCTTATTAGAGTTTGGGAGTTAGCTACATTCACGCTCGCGTGACGCAAACCAGCTTAGGAGATCGTTTAAAGAGCTTTGAAGCTTTCCCGGCGTGTATGATTTCGAGGGAACTTTGAGCTCCGGACACGCAGCACTAAATAAATAAATATCACGGGACAATTTCACACCAATTGACAACCTTTCATTTTTTTAACACCTGAAAATTACTGCGGGAATCGAAAGAGTTTCGCCTCCTGAACACGGAAAAATATTTATTACAATTTATTTCTCCATATTTAAAAAAATACAACAAATTTAAAAACATATATGTACTTACAAACACTTCCACAGAATAGATATGTTTCCTTTACCCTTTTCACTAGAAAAAAGAGCCGTCATAATTTTGATTCATAATTTTGTTTTGTTGGTGTCAGTCGTTCCATGATTAAATTATTTTATGTATTAGGCCACGCTGTGTTAGTCTTATTACATTAGTTATTTATATTTTATTTTCTGAGAACCAACAGCTACGGATTACTGAATAGATTAAACCTGTACCTAATAACATAGGAGCCAACTATACTAAAATAATACAGACAACCAATCAAAACATAAGTACTTAGTCTTAGAAATATGAAATGTCTATCTAGCCTTGAAGAGACGAAGAAGCCGTACCACAGAATAACTAAGTACTAGCGTACAGAAGGATCACTCTCGAACAAAAGTCAACTTTAGGTATAAAAATAAATTTAAATTTTAAGCTGTTTATTTCAAGCAAAGAACATTACAAAACATGCAAAACGAGTCCTTAATCCTAATTTTAAGGATTTTGCGTGGCCTCGGTTAGTGAAAGACTGAGTTGCTCACGCGTAACTAATCTAAGTACTTATACAATACGAGTAGATATTAAATTTATTATATAAATCATGACTTCCCAGGCATGCAGTTTTTTTGTTTTAACTTGCATATAACTTAAGTCTGAGTGCGCATCCGTCCCTTCCTTCTTAAATATATCTTTCATAAAATATCTTTTAATCACGCTTTTAATTTGTTTACTGTTATTACTTTCTAATTTTTCCGCAATAGACAACGGTAAATTATTTAATAGTTGGGGAAGGATAAACATTTGCCTACAATTCCGACCGTTAACTGTTTGCACGCGAAATTGAAACTTATCGTGTGATACTGCGTCTTCTTTCCTCAGAGGGCGATGGAGAGCGGGATCGCATTAGAAATGATGAAATCCGCGCAAGAACTGAAAACACCGACATAGCTCGAAGAATCGCCATTCTCAAATGGCAGTGGGGGCACATCGCTCGTACAAAAGCTAATATTAAAAGAATATTTTTTCTCGGTCGTAAATAAATATATTAGGTACAGTGAACCTCAAATAAAAAGCTCCGTAATACCCCGTTTTGTCTAAACCATCCCAGCCCAGATTAAACGTGAAATGTAAATCCGGGATTTCATTTGTCAAAAGTCAGTAAATTATGGAATTGAGAATCGCAAATGAATATTCAAATTAAAACATATTTTTGTTTGTGACCGGTATTAATTTGGGATATGCAAATGAGATAATTTATGCACTGATCAATTTTATTGGCAGATAGCTCTAGCCCGCGACTTTGTGCGCGCAGAATTAAAAATTTGTAGTACAGTTGACTACAAACAGATCAATGCTGCCAAAGTTACAAAAATATGTTTACACGACCTCAAACCCGCACCGAGCTTCTTGCGCTAATCGATTTTAGGTATTCTATGGACTCGTGTATGTGTGCGTGGCGTGAGAGCGGCTAGAATCAAAGCCGCGCGTCGGTCAAGGAATAAACCAACGGGTAAAAACATAAAAGACCGACCTAAGCACCCCCCAGTGCCCAGCGGGAGAATGCATGCTCCTCTCCCGGCCTTCCAGCAAATGGCTGAGGCAGGACACTGTGGGTAGATTAAGTCCCCTCCCTACCCCTCCCCTCCTCAAAATATAAAGCACACTTTTTTTGTATTAATAATCAATAGAGAAGGGGACTTGTGACCGGGTTTTTTAGTCCGTGCAAGTCGGACACTGTCTGGGCCCTCCATTCCCAGTTCGTCCGAAGGGATTTTTCCCGAGCACAAGTCACTCTTCCTACCCTAAAGTTAAAAAACAGCAAAGACTTCGCGTCTTTGGCCCCTCTGGCGACTCATTCAAAAAAAAAAAAAAAGCCGCGCGTAAGCGCAAGCGACACAAGTTCCCCGTGCCATGGCCGAAGGAGAACTAAAGCAAGTAACTATACAGACAAGGGGGAAGCACGACAGCTAAATATAGGTTGGTCAAACCGCGCGTGTATTTAGGTATTTTCATCGTATTACTAAAAACAAATACTTAAGTATTTTAAACATGTAGCATTACTAGGCCCTAGAAAATATCTTGTTTTATTAACATTCAAAAATTGTTTCGAAAAACACTGGTAATTAGAGTGAGTCCTCAAATATCTTACACATGAATTTCAGGCCTCAAGCTTTGCTAGTAATGCTACAGCACGAGATTAAATGAATGCAATAAATGCACCAAAATCTCGGTAGGGCCTTAAGAATGAGTGAGTCGCAGATTATGCGTTGAGATTAATAAAATTTATATTGTACTTAGTTTTAGGTAAATATTGCTGTGGTCGTCGCTACCAGGCATATTAAAAGTAGGACGCGCGTGAAGCTGGAAATGACAGTGCTGTATTGAACCGTACAGATATCGCGTATGAATAGGCCTTTACTATTATCCAATCTGTGCCGTAGTCCCGCAAAGCCTCGAACCCTCTAAACGCGACAGTACACAAATCTGAACGGCTTAGAAAAAAACATTATTGCACACCTAAATCCAAATAAAACGGGCGTAATCCGAACCTGATTTATTTCGCGACATACGTAACTCTCTAATTAGGCTAAAAGGTTTATTCGGACGTAAATATACATTACTTTTTACGAGTAATGGGCAGAGGATGTACTGAGTGGCGTTTTCTGTTAATAAAGTGTGTTTTCACAACTCTTTATTGTACATAAAATACATGAAATTGACAGATAACGAGGGAAGCAGATGTATAAAGACGAACTTATCCAATAAAGGGATCTCTCAAAACAACAACGCAACAAACAACAAGTACAAGTTTTCATTTAACTTTTTTTTCCTTAATTTCATACTGCACCTATTGTTTGTTGTTTCCTATTTAATTTGTGTTTTAAAATAAATAGGTGCAGTTCTAAAAGAAAAATTGGTATAACACTTAATTGTGTTACGACCTGTTGCGAGAACAAGGTTAAGATAGCGGGAATGCGTTGGATTGCGGATAACACAGGACTGGTCTGTTTGGTGAACCTTGGGGGAGGCCTCTATTCAGCAGTCGACGATTTTCAGCTGAATTTCTACTTGCAATGGGTCCTGCCCACTACCACTTGAGTGTGGCGATTCATCGAGCTTCGTCCCGGTGACTTTAGTTAATAGTTACTATGTAACTACTGCATAAGACGATACATATTATGTTTTCAATAATTATGCTCCTAAACAAGTTACAGCGTTACTTTTAATTCGGATCATTACGTTTAAGGAGCTTGGAAATTATAAAGTCAGTTTATTATCACAACTGCTTAAGGCCCTGGTTCCTCTGGCCCGTCACACGCGACCGGCGGCGTCTGGGTGTGCGTCGCACGCTGTGCCACCACGCCGTCGGTCGTGGGTGACGTTTCAGAGAAACCAACCACCCTCAAACATTCCCGAACAAAACAATCGAACGCCACCGGTCGCCAGCGGTGGGTGGTCAGAGACCCTGGGGCCTTACAGGAGACTCGTCCATAAAAAAACTAAAACTATTTATAAATTCTAAACCAACTCTTCGTTAGCGTGTAAAGTATCGGGACAGCGCCATCTCTCAGTGCGAAGCGCAACTAATATTATTTATACAAAGAATGTATGCAGAAATCTTAAAATTCTGCAACCAAACCACAAGAACCGTTCGTTAAAATTACATCCGGTCTCCACCGCAATAGCGTCTTCTGAATAATGACTATTATTCGTGTATTCCCGTATTGGCTGCTCTCGGTGTGTCCTTGCCTCTACGCCCCGAGAGAGAAAGAATATAGTTTGCTCCCTAACTATTCCGACCACGCTTTTTGGTCCGCAATAAAAACAAAAACAACAATAAAATTATAATGTTTATACGACATGTAAAAAAAAGTCGCGTTGAATGAACCTTTCGTCTAAGGTCAAAAATATCAATAAAAAAACTGATTAATTGATTATGTGCAATTTATGCGCACTAAAGAGGATAGCTGTGGTAGCCTAGTGGTTTGACCTATGGTCTCTCCAGCAGAGGGACGTGGGTTCGAACCTGAGCTTTACGATGAAGGCAAACATCGTGAGGTGGCATCGTGGTACATAACTGCGAAGAAATTTTATGGTGCTAGTGCCCAATCCGCACTGGACCCGCGTGGGAACTACGACCCAAGGCCTCTCATTCTGGGGGACATAATATAGGCTGGGTGATGATGATATTAACTTTCGATATTCAACCCCCTGATGAAATCCGCGCAAGAACTAAAGTCACCGACATAGCTCGAAGCATCGCCATTGCAGACTCAAGGGGTAGTGGGTAGGGCACATCGCTCGTAGAACTGATGACCGATGGGGAAAACATCCAAATATCCAAGCAAAAAGGTTCTCGAGTGGCTCCAACAAGATGGAGCTACGACCAGGTTAAGATTGCGGAACGGCGTTGGATGCGGATGGCACGCGACCGATCTGTTTGGCGAGCCTGGGGGGAGGCCTATGTTCAGCAGTGGACGTCTTTCGGCTGAAATGATGATGACGATTCAACCTCCTCCTTTTTTGAAGTCTAAGTACTAAAAAAAGTGGAACGCTTAGATACCTAACACTTTATTTAGGGCAATGTATGAAAAAATAAAGCTGGCAACAATAACGTAATCCTTTCACGCCGACTTACGTCTGTTTACGCATGTTTCATGCAAATATGGTGTCATCTGCGCCCCGATTGGCGTAAGTTGGGTTGCGTCATTTTACGCTAAAGGGAACACCGGCGCTTTAACGTTGCTGCAATAAAATCACTATCGCTTCGCTTCATCTTTTTAATTCCCGATACAAAAAGAGGGGTATCATAAGTTTGTTTGTGTGTGTGTGTTTCATAAACTGTGAGGAGTGTACAAAGTCGGTATGTGGTACAGTCAACGTCATAAGTAAGTGATCACTTTTGTACCTTGTCACTTTCAGTCGTTATAAAATTTCGTGATGTTAAAGTGACAAGGTACAAAAGTGACCACTTATTTATAACGTTAACCCTACAAAGTATCAACAGCTACCCGTTACGGGCATACAATATGTTCAGATATACTTATAACCTAAACTACAATATGACAATAACTTGTAGGAACAATAATAATTACAACAACAATGATATCATAATAATTAATGATCACTATAGAACTCATCATAGCTCTTAAACGGGGAACCGATTTGGATGCGTTTGTTTTTATTTGAAAGCGGGTTTCTTGGCGATGGGTCTTAGACATGTTTCATCAATTGGTTCAGCTGTTTCAAAGTTATCAGCTCTTTTGTTAGCTGCGGAAGGGATATAGGTAGACGCATAATGGGCATATACTTTATTTTCAAAATACGTGTGACCTAATTGCGTAGGGGTTTTTAAATTTTTTGATTTATAGTTATGTAAATTCATGTAGGTGTTAATAAAGGTTCCTAGCGCAGTCAAACTAGGAAGGTCATTAATAACTATAAAATAAAAATTTAAAGAACCCCCAACTCATTTAAGTCTAAGAACCCTTCCGCAGCATGCAAAAGCGCCGATAACTTTGAATCGGCTGGACCAATTTTGATAAAACTATCTAAGAACCATCGCCAAGAAACCTGCGTTCAAATAAAAAAAAACCGCATCCAATTCGGTTCACCCGTTTAAGAGTTATGATGCCACAGACATACAGACACACACACACACACACATAGCGGTCAAACTTATAACACCCCTCTTTTTGTGTCGGGGGTTAAAAAAAATGGTGCTTAAGATACGTATGCATTTACGTAATAACTAAGATATAGGTACTAAATAGTGTGTTACCTATGTGGTATATTAAACCTTTCAACTAAAGTGAACTAGTCGATTGAAACCAAGATCGAATACTAAATTAAAGCCTAGTTTATAACAATCGTTAACTAATTTCTAAATGGCCATCAAACCAATCTAGAAACAAGTAATTGCTTAGACAAACGGCAGTTTAATTTAAATTCCGAACTCAATTACATCAACTCGTTGCTTGATTGATTAACATTAAAGATTCTAGATGAGAAAACACTTGATTTGTAAGCGCTTGGTGCTACTAAAATACTAGGCGTCGTCCCGTTGAGAAACTGTACCTAAGGTCGTTTCCCTGTGCTCGACACTGACCCAATACATGGCACCTTCAATCTTATGTCATAGTAAGAGAGGTGACAGATGGGTGTCATGTACTGGGCGTTGAGGTGTCGAGCATTGCTACGTTTTACCTTACATCCCGTGGGAAATTCGCAAGTCATTATTATTCCTTGTCTAAATCATGAAGGTTCATGCAGAGTAAAATTAAATGTACTTAATTTCTTTGATATCTTAGCAATGAAAGATTAAAAAATTCAGGGATCCCTTAAGTATTGCTTCTAATAATTTAATAAGTGATAATGTATCATGCTTGATAACCAACGTTAATCATACAGTGATTTATTTCTGAAACAGTATTTCTTTTCAGGATTTTTTTAAATGCCATCTTATAGTATGCAGTAGGTTAGATTGGGTTTGTTTTATAACAATTCCGAAAAAAACCGTTTTAGATATAAATCACTTTAAGACTAACGTTGATTATGAAAAATGATATAATAGTCCGCAAAGAATAGGGGTATAAAAATAGACTGGTTCTCAGGCCTATCGAATACAGAGAAAAAAAGTTTCATAAAAATTGGTCAAGCTGTTTCGGAGGAGTTCGATAACAAACACCGTGACACGAGATTTTTATATATCAGAAGATAGAAGTGGATAGAAGAAGATGACTTGTTATATATGTGGAACCATTGAGACCTAAAATTTAATGTGTTTAAATTGCAATCCCGTGAGAATATCGAGATACAAGTATAATATAATGCAATAAGTAGGCTTGTAAAAGACATTAATATAGATCCTCTGACCTTCATACTAGAGTAGGTAGATATTAGGGTATCTAGATACAAATGAGATATCTAGATCCCCTAATATCCACTATTCAAGAAGTGAATTACCTACATCTATTCAAAAACTGATTTTACAGTTACCTATTCAAATGCCCAATATCCACTATTCAAAAATTCATTACAAATTCTCATCTTCAAAGCGGTCTGGCAAATGAATAGATATTCATAAGAGATATCTTGTTAATTTAAAGACTCATTCTAAATCCCTTTAATTATAAGCAGTTCAAACGGCTCTATTCATAGTGAACTAAGTTGTTCTGTAAGAGTATGAGGGGAAGTAGCAACGTACGATTTTGTTACCTGATTATAATAAAACAATAATTATTTTAGTCTTAAATTTATTATTATTATTAAAATAACACTTCAGAGAAAGACATTAAAATCACAGAGACTAGTTCCATGCTTTCTTTAACTGTTCTAGACGAATTTTATGATCCCGCATCTTATCCAAATATTCAAAGCAGTAATCATCAAATTTTCGTTTCATGCTCCTAAACTTTTCCATTTCATTTTCGATTTTGATGTAGCCTTCGTTCTCTGCCATATATGTCACACATCGACAGTGACAATAGATAAACGCATGGCAACGAAGACATGCAACGCCATCGACATGAGTATCTGGGGACTCGAAGCATTTGAGCGGGCAGCAGAAATTAACCATTTTGATTTGTTTGTATATAACGATGCAGATGACCTGATACACGTATTGCTACTATGTGAATGAATCAATTTTATAACGAATACAGTATTTATACTGTGGGCTGTATATTAGGTATTTTATATTTTGTTCTTCATAAATATGTTAATTTTCTGTCATAAGGCACCAAGTCTACAAAACATTTATCTTTTCTAATTACTTGCGCAGTTACTTGTAAGCCTGTATAATAAATTTGCAAACGCCTAGTTTGAAAATAACTTGGTGTTATTAACATACCACTATAGTGTTCACCATTTATTATTTTGACTTCATGACAACCATTTAGCTGCCATTTATGAATGAAAACTTGGACGATACTCCCAATTTTGATATCCATTTTAACTGTTTACCATCAATTAAAGGTTCTTAGCCTCACTATTTTCCCAAAAAAGTCGTCATGAAGGATATCAATCCTCAACTGAGGACCACGACCATTCTGTCAAGAGTGTATCGACTTAAAAGAGAAGAAGAAGCTTATCGATGAAAATAAAGCAATATTATTATTATGGATTGAATTTGTTTATTACATAAAAACATTATTATCTATACACCACTTATTTAAATACGATACATTTTTAAAAGCACATATATTTGCATGGTAAATACAATTGTGAATATCCGATGACATTGAATATTTGTCACTAAGTATTTCTAAATTAGGACAATTTGTATCTTCTAAATTATAAACATCATCACATTCTGTTATCTCCTTTACCCACAGTACTTTTTCACATCCTTTTGTATAAATACGCTTATTTTTACAGAAGTCTAATAACAAGCTCTTATAACTACAGTACGGCACATATCCCTCATTCCATAATATTCCCCTATTTTTTTCTAGCCATGAAACTTGTAAACGTTCTTTCTTTGTTAAATAATAAAATGGGTATGGTGGTTTAATCAACAACACAAGCACACTGTTCTTGCAAATAATTGCTATTTCTTTCGGTATAAATTTATTGCTTTCGTTTTTAAAACCTTGAACATCCATAATCATGTTCATGATAATTTTCGAACGATGTTACTTAATGGTCGATACTCTATAAGACGATCGTTTATGATCAAACAGTAGGCTGTTGTATTATCGGGTATATCTTTTGAAGATTCGATTTCTAAACGAACGTCCACTGGCCCGGTTTTCAGTGTATCATTTTGTCTTGAACAGTCAATAACGAAAAGTGGAGCTTTTTTCCCGAATGTATCCAACTTAAGCAAGGGATCGATGCTCGTGTTGTAATACGACTGACGAAAATTAGCATACATTTCGTATAATATACTATACTTATCTTGATCAAATTTCAAATTAAGTGAATCATAAGGAAAGTACTGTGAATTTAAAAACAATTTGACATTTGTTATATTACAATGATCAAACACGGATGAACTCTCTAATTTGTTCAGTTTTCTATTAGTCTGCAGACCAAATATAACATATCTTGGTTTTTCTAACTGAGAAGCGGTTTTTACTGACCATGAGTGCTTTGTTGTTTTAGGTAAAAGAGGATATTCATATAAATCCCAATTTCGGAAAGCTAGTTGTATGGATTTATCTTTTTCTAGATTCTTAAGTAGTAATAATCTATTACGATCTGAAACTCTTACATGTGGCACACGCCATTGAATTTTTTGTATGTCTATCGAAACATTATTATTTTTGTCAGTTATAACACTATTTAAAACTGAATTACTTCGGTGAAGTATAAGTTCATGCCTACAATTGATGAGAATTTTATTGTAATCTTCCGCAAATCCTAGTATTTTATTTAGGGGTATAACAGCAGAGAAATGACCATCTTTTTGCTTGGACCCATTTAAATCCCAACCCCACAATTTCGCACTTTTACTTTCTCCTTCATTCATTGAGATGAGAGATTTAATGGTCGTTGTGATTCCAGTATTTTTAATATGATCTATTTCAACACCATTTAGTTCGTATCTTATGTCTTGAAATAAAAACAATATTGGATTATTCGAAAAATTGATTTCTTTTTCTTTTTTGTTTCCGGCTGCATCTACTTCAAATACACTTGCATACCCTTCAATATAAATGGAACTCGCAGATGGTAATACGTAAACGTCTTGCTGATGAATAGGTATTCTGATTTCATCGTTTTCTTTAAAGCTATCATTGTAGGGATTGTAAGTATGGATTTCATAGCTTTCAATAGAATTATCTTGTTGTGGTGGGTCGGATATTTGCAGCATTTTGTTTAGGTATTACTTCAAAACCGAGAGAATAAAGGAAGTTTTTATTAGTTTTACTTATTTTCTTTGTTGTTCTGAAGCGTCTTCTTCCTTTGAATGCTGGAAGTTGAATACTGTTTTTTTGTGCATTCGCGAAGCTTTTATTAAAAACGTACATATTGTTTTAATATTAGACAAAGAGCTTTACTTTATTATATATTTTACACCCAATTCTGTACAATGATCGTGAAGGAATGTGCCTCACGGGTTTAACATTTCATTTTATTAATATGTGGCTATTGCATAATAAAGTTATTGTTTATTTATTTATATTGTAACTATTTACTTTTCCAAAATGATTTTAGAAATTTTAAACATAAATGTCCACAGTTATATAAATGGTTTCCTTGCAAATTGCCATAATTATAATGAATGTGTGGTCCCACATAATTTATAAATTCTTTCGGTGGTTTTAAGTTACCGTAACTATCAAAATATTCAATATAATCTTTAATTTTTCCATAAGCTACCCAGTGAGTGCCAGAATTTTTAGAAGAATCTAAATTGATCACACCACATTCTATCGACCATGGTGCGTCTGGTAATTCATCTCTCATAAATACACCACGAAAATGGGGAATTCTTTTCGAGTGCTTTGTAATATCGATATTAGTTAATGCTCTATTGGGTAGCCCGCTATCTAGTTTTTTTTATTTGAAACATAAATTCCCAAACCACTCTTGTACGGTTTAAGATGTAATCCTTTTCCAATACACATTGGCTCTATTTTCATATTACGTCTTTTTAATTGTGCTAGTCGGTTTTTGGCTGACTTGTAATTATTGATAACTTTGGTAATACCAGCAATACCTCCGGCTAGACTTCCTGTGGCAGACAATCCAGCAAAAATAGGAATCAATGGCAGAAATCCGCCGGTTTTAGGTACAGGTATCACTCTCGGTAATGGTACGGGTAACTCAGAAGCCAATTCTTGAGCAGCTGCGTATGCTAATTCAATTAACATTTTCTTGCATTTTGGTTTCAGATTACGGATTTGTTTTTTAGTATGCGAAATAATATTGCTGAAGGTTTTTTTCAAACCAGCTCCGCTTTTCTGAACGGTTGGTAATTCGCCTTTTCTCTTCGCACTGGCCTTGCCGGCATGATCTTGTGTGTGTTTCATTTTCAGTAATATTGGTGAAGCAAATACTTTATTAAAAGCGGTCTTTGTTGGGTAAACATCTAAATGCAAATGATGACATGAAATGTAAATAGCTTATTTATAGGCACAGTATCTTACGATTACAAACGATTTGATTTATCAATCCAGCTGTTTTCACTTGACGGAAGACCTAGCCACTTAACATATACTCTGTTGCCTTTGCTTTTTAAAACTTTTTCAACAAGATATACCTCAGGGTGTGCAGTTTTCTGAATTTCTTGCCCATAGAATGCTCCTAAAATTGGTCTTGACTTTGCGTCTTCTAATAAATATGTAGTAGGGTTAGTATGCTGAACTTTTGTTATTTTGAATATTTCAGTAGACCAATTAGGTGTAAACCCTTTTTCAAAACATCCTTTAAATTTACTTATTCTTACAAAATCTCCAACTACAAATCTGTTGCGAGTCAATACTTTCTTACATAGTGAATTGTTAACGTATCTTTGTAATATAATTTTTTTATTGTTATGATTAATTGCTGCCGGGGGTTTTCCTACTGTTCTATGAAAGGTGTGATTATATTTAAAAACTTTATCTTCAAGGGTTCCATCAATCCATTTATAATTCCCTTTTAAACTAAACTCTTTGTATAAGCTAGTTTTGAGAGTTCTTATAAGTCTTTCTACAATTGAGGCTTTTTTTGTAGAATATGTAGAGTAATGATTAATTTTATACTTTTCAATTTCTTTTTTAAATACATTATTATAAAATTCTTTACCCATATCTGTTTGTAAATTCTTTGGATAACGCCCCTTCGTGAACAATGTTTGAAATTCTTTACAAACGATTTCTTTAGTTTTTTGTTTGAGTGGAAATGCCCAAGCATATTTTGAGAAACAATCGATAATCACCAATATGTATTTGTATCCCGCGTTAAATTTAGATAAAGCCTGCATATCTATCAAATCTGCTTGCCAAAGGTCATCTATATCTTTTAACAATACACTTCTCCGGGGGAAGTTCAGTCTAACGTTCTTATGAATTTCATTAACGACGTCGGCTTTGCTCATAATGCTTGTTCAAATTTCCTTCGAGTTCCTTTAAAGCAATTATTTTTTCAATAATTTTTATACGATTAATTAAGGTTAGAAACAGCTTTTCTAAATCTACTAGTTTGTCAGAATTCTTCTGAACATTTTTATCAACATACTCTCTACTAAAAAGTTCAAATAACTCTGGTTTACCTGTGACTTTGTTTGCTCCTACTTTACAACTATCAATATTAGTATTTTCTTTTTTCTCGAGATTCATGTCTTACGTTTCTTACATTACAAAGCATAATGATTATATTACACGGATTTCATTATTTTATAATACCAGCTTCCTTTAACTCTTCAATAATTGATATAATTTCATTATCATGATTGTTGTTGCCAGCGTTTTTAGATGCAATTAAGAGTTTCAGTCTTTCAATCAGTTCATTTGGATCGTCCCAATAAATATAATCAGTGTTTTTTTTATACTGTTTTAACTCAGGCAAGTGTCCCCCGATTTTTAGTTCCGGTAACTGTTGCAGCACATCTTTGTTATTGTTATTTATTTGCGAAAAGAAAGGTTTGATGATTGTGCAGTATTTTAATCCTTTGTCACCTTTTAATTGCCCGTTCGGGTCAAAATCCCGTTTGTGTGCATTAGTGTCCATTAACATTTCTTTGTAATCAGTTTTGTCTTTTTCAGTTACAATGTTAAGATTGGGTTTGTTGCGCATTAAAAGCTCTTTCAACCCAGCGGTTAATTCATATGTTTTATTGTTAATGGTAATCATGTATTTTTTTCCTGTTTGAGAAGCATTATTTGTCGAAGATAAACATACAACACTATTTCCCATCATGAGTTTATTATTTTTACTATGAATCCCGAATGGTACATTAAAATCTTCATATATGTTCATCATGTCTTCCTTTTGCAGAGATAAAAGAGTATCGCGACTGTCAATTTCATTTAGAGAACTTTTACGGTTATCATTTGCATATTCATAATATTCTGAATGCAGATTAGAATCTGCGTTAATTATGTCTATAAAATTTTCATAGTCTTTAGAGGAGTTCAAGTCAGCATTAGTTTTATCTGTTTTGGCTGTCATGTTAAAAGCAGGGATAGCCTTTTGCGGTTTAGAATCTGCGTTAATAATTAAATCTTTAAATTGTTTATCGTCTTTAGAGGAGTTCAAGTCATCATTTGCATTAGTTTTATCCGTTTTGGTTGTCATGTTAAAATCCATGTTAATAGCCTTTCGATTGTTGATCAATGTTTCTAGAGGATCTGTAATAGGTTTAAATACTTTTTTGTATTTAAGATTAGCTTCATCTTCATCACATTGAATCATTTTTATTTTTTTCTTTATATTATTCACTGATTTAATGAGTTGTTCTTTTAAATCCATTTCCATTGTACTAACGTATTGCAACGTCCACCGTTTGATGTGAACACTCGACTTCAAGTGAGATATTGAAAATAGTAATTTGCTTTAAATATAAAAATTAAAAGTGAATAAATGTGTCAAATCCTCGTCTATATCTTCCATTATTTATCGCACAATCTTTATTAATTAATAAAAAACTGAATTGATCTCGCCATATACCAGCACAAAGCTGCTTAAATTTAAGCCAATCTAAATCTGTGTTTACATGTTCATTGTATATATGTCTTAAATTTGTGTCATCTTGTTTGAAAATAATTAACACATTGACATTATCTCTGAGCAATTGTTTCGGTATTTTCGAATAAGTTTGTGATAAATAAAAACAGTCTATCTGCCTATGTCTCCCCATTGCAAAATAATTACGAATATTAATTTGGTTTTCACATGCGACATCATCGAAAATCATAACGGAATTTGTCAAAGCTTCGTTCGGATGAAGAACTTCTTTGCTTTCATTAAATAAAAACAGTCCTCCTCCCGGAACACCTTCCATAACTTGTCTTAAAAAAATATACTTTGGTTGAAATGCTGTCTTAGAGTACAAATAAATATATTTAAACTTTAAACCATTTTCATGTAACAATAAATTTAACATAACGTTTGTTTTACCGCAACTAGAAGGACCGCATATTATGCAGCGGATTGTATTTGGCAACAGCAAGCTATGCTTTACTTTTTCAGTGTCGTTGTTTACTTTAATATTATTTACTTCTAAAGTTTGAGTTTGTTTAACGAACTTCATCGTGAACTGAGAAGGAGTGGCATATTTCTAGCCTTTATATAGTCGTCTATCTGACAGGAACTTAAAACGATTAACACAAAACAAAGAAGATTACATAAGTGTAGAAATTTCTTTATTTGCTTTAGTACAAATTATAATATTAATCATCTTAGAAATAACGCAAACACACTTTACATATAAGAATAATTAAATGTATTAATACATATTATTTTTTTGAACAATAATAATGATGCTCACACTGGCAATAATGTATAAATACCGCAAAGATGCGATTAACAACTAATTAAAACATTGTTTTGTAATGGCCCCAAGGTAATGTATTGATTTTATTTGGAAGAATCTGCCTTTTATCATCAGCACTATTTAATACAGTCTTATTAAGCTCCTGAGAGTATAGTACATGTTTGATTGACTTAATTAAATTCATTTTACATTTTAAATGTTTGGCATTGAATAATGAGTCTTTATATTGTGTTAAAGTAAGGTTCTTAGTTATGCATTTAGAAACACCTTTAGCTTTATTGAGTCGTGTTTTAACACTATTCAAGGAATACAGCTTTGCTCTAAGACCTGCAAATTCTGTAATGATGTCACCTCCAAGTTCGTCTTTAAATAAGCCGGGGATTTTTGCATTCACCCTTTCAATGCTGTAAGGATTATTTAAATCAAAGTTACTAGTATCAAATTCACTCAAATTATTTTTAATATCTCGGTAAACATCCTCCGTGAATATTAAATAAAGAAGGCTATCAGTGTCTGTGTAACAAAGTTTTGCATTCTGACTATATATCTTTTTCATAAAGTCGTAATGAAATTTGTATAGATGCTCTTTTGCGTATTCTAAAACTGAAAATCCAATATAGATAGGTCTGTCGAGCACAATCTTTTCTGGAGTAAATTGAGCAGCTAGAAAATTCTCGGAGAACACTGAAATATTTTTTAGATTAGGGCGAGAGATAAGTGTTTCGGCACCAATTCTCTTTTTTGTAGCATTATCTGTATCGTTCCAAATTGTGATCAGTTTAACATCTACTTGTTTGCGTCGGTTTTCAATAGTTTTACCAAAAATAGCATTATTCATGAGCTTAAAAAAGTCTTTTTCAAAAACAGACACGGAGGCTTGCCGAAGATTCGTATTCAAATCGATGTATTTCTGTAGAAAATTCGACTGTCTAAAGCTTAGTATACGATGAATTTTTCTTAAGATTAAGCCGTTTCTCAAAATTTCTTTCAAGTGAACAAAGTGAATAACATAGTTATATTTATCATACAAACTTGCTATTAATTTCGGAGATTTCCCTCCAGGAGGAATAAATTTCTCCGGAGCGAAGGGTAAATCACAGTGTAAGTCGTGCAAGTTTTCAGGATATTCTAGATCTACTTCCAAAATAAAACCAGTGTCTCCATTTTCAGATACTGTGAAAATATTAAACTTTTCAATTTCATATTCATTTAAAAATTTAAATTCTGAATAAGGTAAGCTTTTAGTCATCGCATGCCCATACAAATTATTACAATCTAAATATATCAAATACGATGACGGCTTGAAATCATCAAATTCTGGTAAATATTTGTTATTGGCTTTAGCATATCGCTGTGAACACTGAACTAACCCTCCACGTATTCCTCTTTCTAACATTTGATATATTTCCAAATCATCTATTAAGTCAAGTTTAATGCCTGTCGAAAGTAACATAGCGTCCCAACTCAAGCTGGGTGATGTTATGTAATAGGCCGGATCTAGTTTGTAAAATTTTAAGCTCAAGTTTCTGAAATTTTCAAATACATCACATAGCAATAAAACATCACATTTAAGGTACAAGTCGGTATATTCACCGAGATTATTAATATTAAATGTATTCCAAACCGATTGCGCATGATGAAATTCCGCATCACTTATGTCCTCCATTTTCAAATTATTGAAAAAATGTTTTTTAAAAGGTAGTGCAGTTTCTCCGTATTTTTCCCAAGAGTCCATGTAATCATACGGATAAATACCTTTAGATTTTAATAAATGCAGGTGCGTGTTTTCAAAATTCTCAGATAAATGTATAAAATCTCTATCAGACAAATTTTTACTTAACAAGTCTAAACTTGTGCTCAAAAACTGAAATGAATCTATAAATTTAATTTGCAGTGGACGTGTACAGCCTTTTATGTCTATGTATTTGGTAATTGTGAGGTATTTTTCTTTAGTTTTTGGTATAATTGTAACTGGACCATTGTATTTCGCTAATTCTCTAATAAACAAGTGCGAGTCATAGTTAGTTAAATTATGAAAGACCACAGGTATGAATGGACACACTCGTAGCATTAAATTACAATGTGAATGAGCGGGGCCTCTATATTCTGAAGAAACGTGGTCGTGATCGCGAACCTTGTCATCGAATAATAGATGACCACAAATATGACACATTGTGGCATTCTGATAACTAATTTCTTGTTCTTTGGTTAAAGGCATCATAGGATTCTTGACATTTAATATCTTATGAATACATTTCGCATCTTCAATCAATCTTTCAATAAACACTTCAACACAATCCGAACCCCTGTAGGAAACGAACTTGTTTAAGCTCGGGTCATGTGAACAGCAAACATAATATGCAAAACATGAAGGTTGATGAACTTTTAATTTTCGAGTATTTCCAGTACTATTCTCTGTACAATTAACTAATAAGCTTTCGAAATCAGCGTATATAACGAAATTGATTTTTTGTCGTCTCTCAAAATGCTTAAATCCGATTGTACTATTTTTTTCAGGTAAGACTGTCAAAACTTGGGAGCAATCATGTGCTGTATATTTAATTTCGGAAGAGAAAAACCGAAGACATTTCTCGCACATGTACATTTTTCCTTTTGATTTACTACTGTCGTCGTACTAATCTTAAGAGATCTTTAATGAGGCAGTAATGACCTTTAATCCCATTTTCAAAGTATAATAAATTGATGTGATTATTTTTCTGATTTTTAGATAAATATAATGGACCAGTTACTGTACTCTGTTTGCTTAATCCATAAATGTTAATACTGATATCATTAGAAGCCTCAAACAATTGAATATCTTTGCACGATGGAGGAAAAGTCATACCGTCTGTTTTAAGGACAGTTGAATAGTGAGGATATGAACTTGTTTTGCATACATTACTCTTGGCAGGAAACAATGCTGCAACAATACTCCATAAAAAGCAGTGCTCGTCTTTATTCTGTATATTCAAACAACTTTTACTATTTTTGACAACTGATGGCAGCTCTATGAATGTACCACCTCTCATGGGGCAATATTTATTTATATTTAATTCTAAATGGCTTACTGAAAGCAGAGACCACCCAGATTCGCAATGTTCAAATTCTGAAAGTTTTTGTTTAAATGTTTCTAAAGCATTCAAATATAACTCATTAATATCAGTATTGTTAAAGATACAATCAAACTTTGTACTGAACGATTTTAACTGTTGTGTTTCTGACTGCGGTAACACAAAATAAGCAAACAGTTCCAAATTCAATTTTAAGCAGGTGTGTTTTTGTAATGATAAATTTATAACTTTAAAAACATCACTTTTGCAGTGGCACAGGAACGCCTCGGGTGTGAGGTTCTCGACTTCCTGTTCGGGGTTTATGCGATAAGCCACAATTCTGTTCTTAAATGCAGTTGCAATAATGTCAATATTTCTAAATTCAGTCTTTAACAAACAATTCTTTTTATGTATATTTGTTCTCATATGATATTGATACTTTTTTTCTGGAACTTCAACATTACATGTTTCACACCGAATCACCTGGGGCTCACAGGATATAGCTGTAAAGTAAAATGAAGGCAAATAAAGTTATAAGTACTTATTTATTTATTCATATACTTTGGTATGCGGTTACAGTTTAACATTAAATATGTATTCAGTTATTAAAACATTTTTTAATAATTATACCAAGAAACTCAAATACTTACTAAACGTTTACTGAACTGAATTAAATGTAGGTAATAAGAATAAGTAATACATTTTGGAATGGCTCAATAATAATTACTAGTAAAAGTTGGTGGGCAAAGCTTGAACTCTTTTCGCGTGGCAGCAATAAACTCAGTGAGATGGGACCAAGCCTCAGTACCAGTGTTAGTTCTATTTTTAATAGTCACGATGCTATGCCGCCACCTATTCATGGGTTGTACATTTTGAATCTCATTACACGAATAGACTTTAAGCTCTATGTAATGAGATCCTGTTTTGGTTTCGTTTGATTGACGAGAAGTACCGTTTGCTAGCCTTCTTGTCATATAAGAGTAAATAGGTGTACCCTTCTTTGGTTCGGATGGAACCGTGCCGTCGTCTTCGTCACTATCACTTCCAAACAAGTCTGACATCGATGGCTTCATAACATCAGAGATGGGTTTGATAACGGTGGTCTTATTTTTCTTGGGGGCACGTGCCTCGCTGGTCTTCCCGCCTGAAGTCGAAGCCGTAGGCGCGCAACGCTCAGTACTCACGGCCCTCATACGCTTGCTGGATGATTTCTTGGGCTTGGGCTGCACTGCTTCAAACTCGCTGTCAGAAGCGAAAAGCTCAGCATTCGACCTGAAAATGAAATATTTATTAAATTAGCACACATACAAAAGAAACTTTACAAGCTACATTTTAATTAATAATAAAAAAATAGGTAGGATGCTTTTGAACTAACCAAAACGTTTTAATGACTTATCGGCTATCTGAGATGTCATACTTAATCACTAAATTCAATCACCTCGAGTAAATGACGAGACGACCAATTACAATACAATACAATAACACTTTATTGTACGCCATATAGTAAGTAACACAGAAAACAAGTACCTACATAGGGAACATTTTTCAAGGAAAACAATCGGTGGCCTTATCGCTTCAGACCGATCTCTTCCAGGCAACTTTTTAAGACCATTATAAGAATATGATCGCTAGCTTATATTTTAAGCTAAATGGTGATTACAGTTAAAGTACTTATTAATCAATCGAAGATCTATTTGAGTGGGAAAAGTTCTAAATTGCTGAATAAAACACATAGTTATCCGTAAGACTGCTCGTAGTTAGTGCAAATAGGATTATATATATATACCCTTTATTATGAATGAGTGCAACGTGAGACTACGACATAATACAGATCATAAACATCTGTGATTCGGGTAACAAACATTTGTATAGGTTCTCTACTGCGGGGTAATACTTACATACATACATACATTAATTGAATGAATAGATGATTATTAATTTAAATACATGTTTAATATAGAATAAAGCCTGGATGAGGGCGGTTGAGGCCCTGTGCTCCACGAGGAGTTAAAGGATCAATCATCATCATCATCATCATCATCATCATCATCATCATCATCATAGAATGAATAATTTCACTCAACACAAACTAATTGTCTGAACTAAATGAAATAATGTATTAATCGAATAAAACATTAATTGAATTTATAGATGATCATTATTGTTAATAGATGTTCAATATAGAATAAATGATCAGTAATTTAAAAAAGAGTCAGCATTTATCACTAATGTCTTGAAGTAAAGGATCTATTCGAATCGATCAGTGGTTTCAAATCAAAGAATAAGATAAATTTACTTACATGTCAGTAGAATGGGTTTTCCTGGGTAGATTCTGGAGTTAGCTTATTAGTGTCCCGTAGGATGGTGATCTGTGTAATGGTGTTGAATCCCGAATGCTAGTTTATATAGAGCCCAATCCACGTCACGAACTTCCATATTTGTGTTGAAGGTACAATGCGAAGAAGCACTGTCAGCATACATCCAGAAAAGAAACGCTGTGTAATGAAAATTCATAACACTATTTTGTGTTATTTTCAAATCTATTTCCTAGTGCATAAGACATCACATATACGCCAGAGCCATATTTATTACTTTGTGCTTCAAGTAAGAGCCCGTTCACACAGAGACATTCGATTCTTTACGGGAACCGTTCTGTAGGATCCGATTTAGTGGTAACAGTATTTCAATGCACGCGTTCACACAAGCATACGGTTAGATCCGGCAATAAAACGGATCCTAAAAATGCGTCATCCGATTTGCGGTCACAAATCGGTCCGGTCGTTCGATAAAATTGCGGATCCGATTTAGTGGTAACAGTATTTTAATACTTGTGTCCGGGGCGAAGGATCCTACAAACCGGACAGTCATGTGAACACGCTATCCGGTTTTGCAGTCCGATAGTTAGTAGATCCGACAAAACTTGAAGCTGTGTGTACGGGCTCTAAGCATACTAGCATTTTCCTGTGTCTCCGCTTAGTAATATTATTTAACACTTAGTATCGGGCTTATCTGTTATGGAATAAGACCCACTCGTATACATATGTACGCCCTAATATTTTATTGAACGGACAGACAAACCTTATAATTTTATGTGTGAATGTAAACACAGACGGAATCAACTTACTACTGTCGCGCAACGCTCCATATGACTTTCCTTATTTGAATTATTGACTTCATATCCCATAAATAATCTATTTTGAACTTTAACAACACAATTCTGGTCAAATATATAAACCCCTGATTTAAGGGTCAAATCAGTCTTAAAATCATTTTAAAAGTGAGCAGTCTTCTTACGAAATGTCGGTAAGTACCTAAATAATTTCTGTTTAAAATTATACGTGTTTAAATTCAATAGTTTATAAATTGCTCCAAGTAAATATATAATTCTATTTATTAAAGTGTTTATAATTATAATTTTAATTCTATTAGAATACACATAGAAGCAATAAGCCACTAGCGTAGCTTATGCGCGCGGCTTCGCCTCGTGAAATAAAATGCTAGTTCTCTAGTTAGTAGGGTATTTACCTCAATGATACGCGAGGTATATGTCTACCAAATTTCAAGTATCTATCTAGCTCCAGTGGTTTAGGATGTGCGTTGTCAGTGAGTCAGTCAGGCACGGTGCTGTTTTAGAGGAATAAATAGATTCTTATTAGGTTATCCCCAACTGACGAATTAATGGACATTTCCTAACCATTATTTTATCAGAGATTTCATTAAAGAAAGGTGTTTATTAATTAAAATGATTTCTTTCCATTTTAGGATACATCGGAACATCTTTTCAACTTTATACCGGACGCTGCAGCACAAAGAAAACCTGCAGCTGAACGCCGCCTGGGACTTAAAAGAAGAGCAGAGCCCCCAGTCTACTCATTTATCAAAAAACCGCATCGGGATGGTGCCTCAAAAATAATAAAAATCGAGATATTTAATGGTGACCGAATAGAAAATGGGGACCAAATGTGTAATTGTAATGCAGAGCTATGCGCACAATACGTCGTGAAAAATATGCTTTTAGACAATGTGTACGAGGCAACACGTGACGTTTTAGATAAGATTGAGAGCTCCATATCGGCGGGCTCGACCAATAATTATACAATATTGTAATAGTAAATTGTATTAGTTTGCCGTACCTAATCAATAGAACCTATGATTGTATAAATAGATTACAGTAAGGTAATTATTTGTATACCTAATATATTTACTATGCATAAATTTGATAACTTTTAACTATTTTTCTTTCTGTAAATAAATAATATCTGACATATAATTTTTGTTCATTTATTCATATCCTTAACCACAGAAGCTCATAATTAATTAATATGTCATATCATATTCAGCCATATCAAATTTGGGTGCCGGCCGGAATCGAACCGGGACTCATAGGCACAGGCACTCGTTAAACGTGCGTAGTTAATCTATCGCTGTATCAATAGCTCAACAAAACCTTTTAACATACTGGCTCTATAGGTACCTACAATGGTGCTATAATTAAACAATGATAAGGAATGCAGCACGCTTCCAAACGTGGAATGCTTACATTGCATTTTATACCTACATAACAACAAGACTTTAGTCTCTGATGTGTATTTATCATCAAGTGCTGATGTGAAACACAAGCAATACGATTTCTTATTGCGATGCATTACAATTTACAATTTTAATAATTGTTGATTAAGATTCTTAAATAGATAATATGAAAGACGAGTTGTACAAATATATTCTTTATAATTCATTAACATCAATATCATCATCATGTCAGTCGAGAGACGTCCACTGCTGGACATAGGCCTCACCCAAGGCTCTCCACTTAATTATACTTAAGTAGGTAACTGTAATAAAATTAATAGATAACACGAACATACTAATCAAATTCTCTAAACGTATTTAGTATAAAGTTAAGTTGGTAATGACTTTTCGCATAGATATGGAATTACTTTTCAATATAAAAAAATGAGATGAATAATCGAATAAAATATAAGTTTTCGCATTTGAATACATTTAAGATCAGTTTTTAAATAGATGTAATTGACTTCTTTAATGGTAGATATTGGGCATTTGAATGACTGTAAAATCAGTGTTTGAATAGATACTTATAGGTAATTCACTTCTTGAATAGTGGATATTAGGGGATCTAGATATCTCATTTGTATCTAGATACCCTAATATCTACCTACTTACTAGGATAACATGTGTTATGAAGATCAGCTATGTGTTATGAAGGTAGCCTTTAATGTTATGCCTAAGGTCTAACTATCTGTGTACGTCATCTAAACCTACCTATCTAGCTGTTTTAACGTTACAGACTAACAAACAAATAGGCATATACGCACTCACAAACTTTAAATTTTTTATATATTTGGGCCATTCACGTCAACATTGCAAAAGATAACGGTCATACCATATAACCAATATTTTTTTGTCAAGTCTAAATACATCGACGCGCGGGACGCTTGACCTACTTTTAGCTTATTTTTTTAAACAAATCTTAAGTTTGCTGACTCTGAGTAGGTACGGGTAGTTCTACTAGCGTTTCAACCGCTATCAGTCTCCTATCGCATATACGTAAGAAATAAGCTACAACTTTAGCGTGAAATGTCAACAAATTGAAATTATACCACAAGCACGCTGTATCGTTATACATGCGACAGGAGACTGATAGCGGTTAAAACGCTAGTAGAACTACCCAGTCGCTAATTTTATGTCTACAACACAGACCACTTTTGTTTCTTTACGCTGTGCATGACTCATGCATTTCCGTGCTCGTATTTTTAACAGGTCATTCATTACCGTAAAACATTAATGGATCTGTAAAACTGTAATAATGATAATTTTATATCCGATAAATTATGAGCCGCGCCGTAATAATTGGGCGAGTTTTAACCGCAGCCCACAGAAACTTTAATTAGCAAATTATTTTTCCGACCGGATTTTGGCGCCAATTATAAGGGAAAGCGGGTTTATTTTATTGAATACAAGCTGTTATCCTGCTGATTTTTTTTCGAAAAAAAGGTATCCTAAGTATTATTCAAGGTTGTAAATTATCTGCCTGCCAAATTTCATACAAATCCGTTGAACCGTTTTTTCGTGATGGAGTAACAAATATCCAAATATCCAAGCAAAAAGGTTCTCGAGTGGCGTCCACGGACCGGAAGACTCAGTTTAGATAGGCCTCCAACAAGATGGAGCGACGACCTGGTTAAGGTTCATAACGGACGGACGTATTTTGCTCCTGCTCCTCCAGCATCAAGAACCCTGGGTCCTGGGACTAATATTTTTCACTAAGATCAAAGTCAAAGTCAATAAATATTCTTTATTCAATTTAGGCATCAATTGATGCTCCTATGAACGTCGAAGAATCTACCACCGGTTCGGAAAAACCCTGTTGAGAGGAATCCGGCAAGAAACTCAACAAGTTATATTTTTTCCAAACAGATCTACATTGTTATCAAATTACATACATCTATAGTATTTAGTACAATTTTTTTTACACAGTAGATTAAGATAAGTATACTTAATATGTCATAATATTCATGTGCCAATGAAATCACCAGCTATCCTACTCTTTACGCTGGAACACAGCAGCGCGATTGCTGCTTGACAGTAAGTTATGTTATAAGTGACTAAGATGGCGGTAACGAAAAAGTCTTACCACCTGCAAAAAATACATGTGTGAGCCTTGCTAATCCGAGATGACACGTAGTAGACAATAAAACGAACACAAACCACATTTCAATTTTACATTTATATGAGTGCACTGTTAATGATCGGAAGGAATTTAAATTGCATATTTATGTATATGTAAATTGAATGGTTAAGCAGATGCAGGTAACAAAGAGTACAGTCACCAGGAAAGGTATAGTGTTAAGTAAAAATTATACGTGTTTTGTTTGGTACCTATCTTTGTTGCTATAAATATTATTTTCACCTCACTAGCTCGGAAAGCCTTTTTTGTTTGTTTGACATCTATTGAGAAAATCGCTTTTTATCCACATGTGAAGAAAGAGTTTTGACATTTGAGGGCAGCTAAAGTGATATTTGACAGCTAACGAAACGTAAAACGTTAAAAGTGCTGAATTTTTAAAATCACAATTAATGAATTGCATCGAGTAAAAAACACTAAATACAGTCTTACAACTTTATTTTAATTCATAAATATCAGCATTCAACATTAACCTTCATTCTTGTTGTAAAAACGGATAAAATGTTATGACAGTCCAAGTAAGTCGATGTGCGAACAAAACGCACCCGAAATAATAAAAAAAAAACTTAAGTCAAAACTTTTCAATTAAATATTCGCATGTTTTTCTAATTATTTTCCTCGCTGTAGTGAGGTGAAAAGTTTTGTGTTATACACGGGTGAAAAGTTATTTTACGTCTCGTGTGTTGAAACACTCACTATCGAAAGGATTCTATTTTTGAAGCACTCGCTTCGCTCGTGGTCAATCATAGAATCCTTTCGATAGCTCTTGTTTCAAATGAACACTCGCTGGTAAAATACAACTTTCCCCCCTTGTATAACAAATAACTATTGTTTCTTTCAAAACTAGGTTAATTTGTCCGAGGTTTATGGTTAGGTCTGAATGGTGTGGCAATGTTGATTTAGAAGCTATAGTTTTTGCACATAAAACATATAGCACAGAAATACACCTTAAGCGAAAACAAGTTTAAATGGTCCTTTGTCTATATGACTTATCGAAAGAAAAACGAAAGAAATATCGTTGAAGGGCAACTCTTTAGTAAAACTAAACAGTAAACAACACAGAAAATCTATTTACATTGTTATATATCCCCGGAGCGACATAAATCACAGAGACACTTCAATACCCTTCCATTAAATAAATAGTCTAGCTAATTCAGGTTGGCTGACATTACTGCCTACTAGGTTTGATCCTATTTTTAGCTTTTGCGTTGTTTTGTGAAGGCAGAGTTACATGGGACTGCAACCCGTGATCGACCACTATCTCACCTGATGTACAATGCAGATGAGGCCAAGGGTGTATCTCACTGGTTCTTTTAGTAACATCCTATTCACTCTAGCCTTGAAGAGCCCTAGGTTGTATTTATCTAGAAATACAGACGGCGGCAGCGAAATTGTCATTTTTAGTTGTTGTACCCTTTTGTTCGCACTGCGAATAGAAATCTCAATCACCGACCATTGTGAGTTTTGTGTGTCATGGTGATAATGATAAAGCTGTTGCAAAAACAAAATCAAGTGCGGATATAGTTTGAAAAGGGTTAGGTTCGTAAGGACTAGATTGCATAACGACTCTATAAGCAAAACGTCTTAGTTGCATAAGGTCTTGGTAAGCACAATGTCTTTTTTGCAGAATGCCCTAGTGAGTAGAATGTCTTAGTTGTTCGATCGACAACTATAGCATAACGCCCGAAGTTGCAAAATGACTAATAGAGTTTACGTCCAAGTTATTAATAAGTCTTGATTGTAAAACGACGCATAAGGAAAAGTGTCTGGATAGCATATGGTCTTGG
Source organism: Archips xylosteana (assembly GCA_947563465.1). Classification (NCBI taxonomy): domain Eukaryota; kingdom Metazoa; phylum Arthropoda; class Insecta; order Lepidoptera; family Tortricidae; genus Archips; species Archips xylosteana. The sequence continues at coordinate 4,482,790 of OX387369.1, forward strand.
TAGCAAAACGTCATGATTGCATACCGGCCAGCAACTCGACTTTGAAGTTTCTTTATCAAAGAGTCCCTTCACAAACTACGTTTGAGTTTTTCTTGTCATTCAACCATCTAGTCGTTATGCCATTTAGACGTTATTAATGTTTGACGATATGCCTACCTAGTCGTTTTGCTATTACACCATTTTGATATTAATAAACGGTTAGTATTGTATCATTTCGTCTAAAACGCAACTAGTTCTAGCGGTGACCGGTCTAAAACTCATCTGATCTAAACTGCAACTGGTCTAAGTAGCTACCAGTCTACGTCGCTACTGGTCTAAGCAGTAAGTGGTCTAAAACACATCTGGCCTTATATAAATGGTTATGGCTAGATGCTACTTAGAGCAGCGTTTTAGATCGGTTACCGCTAGGACTAGTTGCATCTGTTTAATGGATGAAAATAAATTTATACCAACATTTCTAGTGGGTTGGCTAAAAAATTTCTGGCCAGACAATGATTAATTCATCATCATCATTTCAGCCGAAAGACGTCCACTGCTGAACATAAGCCTCCCCAAAGGCTCGCCAAACAGATCGGCCCTGCATCATCCGCATCCAGTGCGTTCCCGCCACCTTAACCAGGTCAACGCTCCATCTTGTTGGAGGCCTACCTACACTGCGTCTTCCGGTCCGCGGACGCCACTCGAGAACCTTTCGGCCCCATCGGCCGTCAGTTCTACGAGCTTATGATTAATTAAAAATGGAAAAATGATTTTTTTATTTAACATTGCACTCATGACATTAACACATCAGTGAAAATCACATCCTTCTAGGTTAAGCCGTTTCTGAAATTAGCGCAAACAAACGCACAGACAAACAGACAATAATTCTAAACATCGTTGTGTTGAGTTCTATTTCGCTGATGATAAATAAACCTTAGTAACAGTTTTCCCCAAAGTATTTTTCTTTTACTCACTTTTTCGCATCCCTTTTTTCCCACTTTTACGCAGCGTGAACTACTAGGAGTTTTTTCCCAGCCCAAAGCCCTTTCGAAAACGCTACAGCTTATCCAATGAAACCTCAAGAAAATTAAGAACGAAGGGCGGGCGGTTTTTTTCATTTCATACTCTTTCTGTACGCGTGACAGTTTGTCACTTGAAATTAAAACGGACGTTGTGTTTGCATAATTTATTCAAACGTTTGGGGTTTTGCGTTCCCTAAATTAATGTCTGAGGAGTTGGTAGACGTTTTGTGCTTCGGAGAAGTCGAAATATCAAAAGGATCTCAGGATAATAATAACAATAGGCTTTTACATCTGTGACAGATGATACAAGTAGCAACCTGGCGTTACTTGCGCTTGTGGCTAAAAAGACTGATACGGGATAAGATCCCTCGGCCACGTTCGCGACAAGTGTACGCACCCCCAGATGGTCAGGGGTTGGTGGTTGTGGTGCTTTATGCGTTTTTCCCTCAGTGACTCAAACCAGGCGTCGTCGAGCTTTGATTTGCCTTCGTGAATAAGGTGTCGCCACTTGCCACGATTTTCGGTTAGCTCTTCCCATTGGTTGCTAGGGATATTAAAAGCAACCATGTCAAGCTTGACGCAGTCTTTAAAGTGCAACATGGGTCGGCCTATGGACCTTTTTGCGTGTGCGACCTGTCCTAGTAAAATTTGCCTAGGCAAACGAGTCCGCTCCATGCGGTGCACATGCCCCAGCCATCGCAGTCGTCTCTGCTGAAGAGTGGCTGTTATGCTATTCAGCTGTGCTGTACCTAGATGCATCCAACTCGGAGGGCAGCGTTCGGGAAGCTCCGCAACATCTTTTCTTCCAAAATACCTCAGTGCCTCAAAACAAAAGTCTTTAATCAATGTGTGTTGCCAGTGATGACATATGGATCCGAGACGTGGTGCTTCACTATGGGCCTGATGAATAGGCTCAGAGTCGCTCAACGAGCTATGGAGAGGGCTATCATAGATCGAATCAGAAACGAGGAGATCCGTAGAAGAACCGGGGTCACCGACATAGCCAAACGGATTAGCTCGTTGAAATGGCAAAGGGCAGACCATATAGCACGCAGAACAGATGGCCGTTGGGGCCCAAAAGTTCTGGAATGGAAACCACGGACTGACAAGCGCAGCGTGGGACGTCCACCAACGAGATAGACGGACGATTTGGTGAAGGCCGCAGGTTCAGGGTGGATGCAAATCGCTTCCAATCGTAATGATTGGGCATCAATGAGGGAGGCCTATTTCCAGCAGTGGACGTCCTACGGCTGAAATGATGATGATTATGATGATACCTAGGATGGTCTCGTTTGTCACGCGATCTTTCCACGTATCTAGCATACTTTTATCCCGGAAAATTGCGTAGTTTTCACGGGATAGCGATAAACGAATTAATAACAGACGGAGTCGCGGGCGGCAACTAATTTACTATCACTAGGATGGCTCGGGATCCGCTTATGAGCAACCCGTAGGCGGCAAATAACAAAATATACCTACGTTCCCTAGAAACGCGTGATATAAAAGTTGGCAGTTAGTTTAAGTTTGGGATTTATAGCGGAAAATGTGACAGATACAAATCATATTTGGTGTAATCTGTATTTGCTGATGCCGAACATATTTCTTTTCGGGTAAGGGAAGTTTTTCTTCTCTACATATTCTCTAAATATTTTATTCTCTACGTAAGGTTAATAAAAAGTTTAAATAGGCACAGATTGTAGAGATCTTTATGTTTATGAGTAAATATTTATAAAAAAAATAACATCGCCCCTGTACCAAGGAAATGCCCTGTACCAAGACATCTAACGACCGATAACTGACAATTACGCAATGATGAAATTCATTGATTATGCATTGTAACTTTAAATTACAATTATTCTGTGATTAAGCATTTTGGCGCATTAGGACCAGGTCAAGGTAACTTCGGATATGCTAAGGAATCATCGTTTAAATTTATTGTTTTACTTATAGACTACACCCGGTATAAAAGGCAACCGTTACTGACTGGTCTATCAACGCACAGGTCAAACCACTGAACCGATTGTACAGACAACCAATTTGATTTGTAGGCCACTGTAGAACCTTGTCGCATACTACTAGATAATTACAATGTCAGTGCGGGTCAAAGGATTATCAACTTTCCGATCACAACATGCAATAAACGTACGTATTCGCTCTATGACATGAGAAGAAAAAGAAGTTTGATGGACAGTGACAATTCAAGTTGTAAGTTATAATATAAGCAAACTCCTTTCCTATTCTATCTATCTATTAGGTAGTAACTTAACTATAATTAAAATGCAACATCAAGAGGCTTGATTACAAAAAAAAAATGTTTATTAACTCTTGCTTTTAGTTACAATTACTTAAAATTACTTCCACGGGGATTCCTCGAAACATCGGAATGCTGATTTGGGGGATAATTAATGAATTCCCCAGCATCCTCCCGATCCCCCAAATCCCTGAGTTTCCGAAATGAAAATAAACTTAAAATCAAAGCTCCTTTGTTAATTTATTTAGCGACTAGCCTTTTCACGCGGCTTCGCCCGGATGAAGCGTTCCATCTGGCAGTCGAATGAAAATTCCTGGATCTTACTTAATTCCTTTACTTAATTAAAAAAAAATCGGGGATCATCCAGCAGGATTTATAAATAAGTATTTTTGTAATTTATTGAATCAGGCGTTACTATGAACTGAAGCAATTACTTTGCTCACCCGTGACCTTACAATAGCTACGTTTATGTAAAAAAAGCGTGTTCATGCAGTTCCTCCACCTCCACACTGTGCGAACTCACACAAATCACACAAACCCAACTATCACCACCACCAAACTAAACTGACACGTTTCGAACTCAACCAGAGCTCATCTTCAGAGTACTGCAACCGTTCACCGTGCTACGTTCGACGTTGACTAACGACGAGACACTTGACTCCGTGTACAATATCTGTGAGTTAAATGGGTCAAGTTGTCCTTGTCTGAAGAGCGCAGTGCAGCGACGATTTTGTGGACGAAGTTCGTTAAGAGAGTAACACCGCTGCTGGGGTTATCAGATGAAAAATTAAAAGGCCCTATCAGCCATCAGTCGAACGAGCGATGGGCCCTGCCCACTGCCACTCGGCGACTCTTCAAGCTACTTTAGTTCTTGCGCGGAATTCATCATCATCAGCGTCATCATCAGTGATTTATGGCACTGAGACGTGGCCACTAACGACGGACATCATAAGAAAGCTCAAGTTCACTCAGGCGATGGAGAGGGCTATGCTCGGAGTTTCTCTGCGGGACCACATTAGAAATGATGAAATCCGCGGGAAAGTAATACTCGGAGATATAACAACTTATTATTAATATTCATAATATACACGCTCACTTTATATAAACTCGTTTAGTATAATATTCACTGGATATAACGTAATGAACGAAAAGTATAAATATAAAATATCTAATTTTGTAATGTACCTATAACGTTTTTTATATATAATATCAATTGATATAACGATCAAAGCGTATAATGTTCATAACACCTAAGATTTAAAACGTATAAATTCATTAAAAACTTTGATGCAAGCAAACAATCAAGCAATCCATTCATTTTTTTTTTCCGCTCTGTTACAAAAAAAAAACCTAACATGACCTAAACCTTCTGAACCTAACCTATCCAAGGCGCTTCTGCCCCGAAAAGTCTTGTTCGCTCGCTTCGCTCTCTCGCCGCCACATAATTTAACATTTACACATATTATTATATATCATGAGTTCATGACTGTTATACCTAATGTTTGTTATGTTAAAAAAAATTAGTCCATATAAATCTTATACAAATTGAAGTTATATAAAAATAACATTATATAATTTAAGCGTTATACGTTAAAAAATTATACTTTTTGCTGTTATAGCTAACGTTCATTATATCTTGTTAACGTTATTAATATGAAATTAGATATTTTGTAGTTATATCTCGTGGGACGCACCCGAAATCCGCGCAAGAAAAGTAGTAACCGGAAATTAATCCTCAGAAGCTTTGTTTTCTTCATTGAATTAATTTCAGCTTAAACGCAGAGTTGATGCCAACAAACTTAGCGTAAATGCTTTCCGTTATGTTTTTGGGAAATGAGGTAATTCGACAAAGTAGCGTAGGTTCAAATCCCGTATACTGCTGACATAATCGGGATCCCTACACAACTTGTGTAAAAGTATTCAAGTCACCGAATTTACGTGAAACATCCACATTTCGTTAAACCTACAGCTGAGAAGAAGTGCAATGGTGTGTTAAGTGCCCAAACCGCACTAGGCCCGCGTGGGAACTCGCCCCAAGTCCTATCATTCTGAGAGGAGTCCTCCGTTCTACTGAAAAACAGCGTTGCGGCTTACTGTAGCATTATGCTTATTTTTAACGTGTATTAAATATATGAAAATAAATCTTTTATATAAAATTCTCGTGTCGCGGTGTTTGTTACCAAACTCCTCCTAAATGGCTCGACCGATTCTCATGAAATTTTGTGTGCATATCGGGTAGGTCTCAGAATCGGCCAACATCTATTTTTCATGCCCCTAAATGTTAAGGGTGGTTCACCCCTTAATTTTTGACGTGATAACTTCTAATTTATTGAATCAGGCGTTACTTTGCGGAGGTCCATATTAATGAAAGGTATAAGTTATAGGTTATAAGGTCGCGGGTGAGCAAAGTAATTGTTTTAGTTCGTGATAACTTCTAATAAATCGATGAACGCCGGCTGCATACACGAAAAAGGATGACGCAATGTAAGTACATGAGCCGCGAGGGCCAGCTGCAAGAGAGTGGCGAGGGCCAGTTGCAACAGAGCGGCGAACGCCAGGATGTACAATGCGGGGTGCGGGGGGGGTACTCTAAGGTGGAACAAAGTTCGCTTGGTCAGCTAGTATATATATATATCTCTCTTTCTTTTTGTCTCTCTCTCTCTTTCTCTATCTCTTTTGAGACCCTGATTGTTAAAATATTTTTTAATCGGTTGTTTAGTTTCAGAGATTTGACCCCTTACATACGAACAAACACAGTTTACTTCTTCATTAGTTTTCTCGCAATCTTTACTTCTCCCGTGTCGGTAGTGCCTTGTTATTTCTCGAGTGGCCTGCAATACATTATTTATTAAACTCCGCCATAACTCTCCGCTAATAGGCTTTCGGTGTAATAGATTTCCAAGAATTTCTATGTTTTCCGATATAAGAAAAATGATGAATTGATTTTTTCCTAGTCACTAGTGGTAGCTAACTTCGAACAGCCAATATTACTCGAAACCGGCGGCTTGCGTGCGTTTTTATCACATTTCATAGCCGATCGAGCTTGGCCAAAATAGTAGTTTAATATTACGTACCTATCCGTAAGCTGATGTATACCTCCTACTTGGTATGAAATACGCTACTGTTAGCATGAAATTTTAACAAATTGAAATTGTATCACAAGCACACTGTATCTCCGAATTTTATTTACAACATATTTATAGTTAGGTGCATACAATTGAAATAAATAATAAAAACCTTCCGCTCGGTGTTACTCATTTCTTCACTATATGAGACGGGTACTGATAGTGCTTGAAACGCTAGTAGAACAACCCAAAAATGCTTTCGTAAGGTTGTCTGTCTAAATGTCCGGATGTCTGGCCTCTTCTGCACCTTTTACTATGCAAAAGTAAAAGGTATATATCAGCTTGGAGAATTTTATTTAACCAGAGATTTGGCTTATTTTACTTTGTATATGTACAGCATTAAGATATTTCGAATTAATTAAGTCCTTAATTAATCAAATAGGAGACCCTGTAACAATTAATCTCTGTAATTAATTTCAATATGGAAAAAAACCGCCTGTATAATTCCCGTTCCCATAGGGACTCCGAGAAAATATATAAGTAAGTACCTAACCTATGTCACTCTCGGAACTGAAACGAATCTTGCAGGGCGTGCCAAAGATTGATACATACATACATGAATACATGCGCTCGAAAAACTTAACCCTCCTTCGACAGTCGGGTGAAAACTAGATAACCACGTAAAATTTATTTTGTTTGCTTACATTGAGAGTTAAGTAAATTCTAATATATAAAAATCTCGTGTCACGGTGTTTGTTATCGAACTCCTCCGAAACGGCTTGGCCGATTTTTATCAAAATTTTTCTCTATATTCGGTAGGTCTGAAAATAGGTCGTAGGCTATGTTTTATCTTCGCAGATGGAGTCGCGGGCAACAGCTAGTTAGGTATAATTATAATTCTTGTTGAAAAAAATGACTTTCTGCTAAGTTTCTTGCGGCGCATTCTTCTTTGCAATGATGGTCCTTACGAAAGCGCTGGTAGTACAAAAAAAATAGACATGTCAAAGTCCATTTGTGGCCTAGTTACAGAATAAACGTTTTGATTTTGATCGAATATCGTTTTAGTAACTCTCGCTTGGGAAATGAGGTAATTCGACAAAGTACCGTGGGTTCAAATCCCGTATACTGCTGACATAATCGGGATCCCTACACAACTTGTGTAAACGTATTCAAGTCACCGAATTTACGTCCATATTTCTGAGAAGAAGAAGGATATAAATTTACGTCAAAAGTAATATCATTGATTCAAATCTCTCTGTAGGGCACTTTATTTTAATTGGTAGAGCGCGGGTCGCGGCTATTTGTCACAGCATAAATGCTATCGCCCTTATCAGCGGACCCTTTTCCGAGGGTCCATTGATGCCTTAATCTGCATTTGAGACCGACTATTGTACTGATCTCGCTATCGCTAAAACCTCAATCACAGAAACAAGCTGATTACGCCGAATGAAGTCGAGATTTGCTTAAAATTGACAACGTTGACTTCCTACTCCCTACTTCCCGCTCGCCAGAGCCGGATTTACAATGTCGGGCCCCCCAGCCAATGCAATTTTCGGGGCCAGGTTTCAGCCAAATACAAATTGCACTTTTCAAGAAGTCAAATCAAATCAGCTGGTAGCATGCATTGAAAAATAGCAAGAATACTTATTGTCATCGAGGATACAAATATTCCAATTAAATTTTCACTCTGAAACCTTTTTCATTTCTTTGTTGCGCGCGGGCCCATTGGAGATGCGGGGCCCCTAGGCAGTTGCCTACTCTGCTTAAAGTTTAATCTGGTCCTGCCACTCGCTATCTTCATTAGGACAGAAGTGACAATCGCGTGACGTTGTGTAGTAGCAGTGGGCAACTGGGCAGGGCACATTACTCGTACCTAGAATCGACGGCCGATGGAGCAGTAAGATTCTACGGTACGTGTCCACCTAATCCGCTATCGGCCGATGTTCGACGTCGTCGTCCGAACTCAGCCGATCGAATCAAACGTATGTAAAGAAACGAGAGCGCCTGCACTGCTACGGTAAGGCATACGTCGGCCGAAAAAAAATACGAGGCGTGGTAGAAACGTACCAAATTCTTATTATTTCAAAAAAATATCGTTTTGTTCATTCACTGGGTACTGTTCATTCACTGGGTACTGTTCATTCACTGGGTACTGTTCATTCACTGGTACGCTTACCCTACCTCTTTTTTTGCTACTCTGTTTCGCTTCGTCTGGGTTGCTTGCCGGGAACTATGACCGGTTTAGTTTATTTTTTTAGTGTCACGTAATGTGGTTAAAATTATCTTACATGTGTCTTAGTGAGACCTGCTAAGGGAGTAAGTGCATGTTAATTAGTAGTTATTTATCTGTATTATCTTCTGTACACTTATTTCTGTTTGTTCTCCAAATAAATAAATAAATAAATAAATGTGGGGTCATTATTCGAGCGTTTCAACCGCCTCCCTTTCGTGGTCACGTTTTCTACGAATCGGCTGTAGATTTTGATGGCGTTTTTGGTTATTTATTAGAGGACCTGTACTTCTACCACATAATTAAAAACTGTATCAGAATATTTTGCCATTTCTACAAAAAAGTGTCCATGAAAATGATTCGGAACAAACGCTCGTACAGTCTGGTTGACTGCAATGCAGTTGCGATGTATAGGCGGTAGGCAGTTGACAGTTGCCTTGCGGTTGTAGTGCGATGCGTCTGTATCGGCCCTCAACACACACAAGTCCGTTAATGACTCCGTATGCACCCCAATCTAGCTAACTACAATCTTAAAATTGAAAGATTTTGCAGCTGTTGGTTTGTTAATGTACCTTTTTGTCTCTTTCATTGAATTAAACAGTTTAAATTAAAGTTATTTTTGATCATTTCATTTTTTCCCTTTTATAATAATGCAAAGCTGTAAACTGAACGGCACATGGAGCTTCAACAGAAATTAACACAACTGGCTCTCGAACAACAACTACGAGTGAATATTAAATTGAACGAACGCCTCTGGGGATCGATTGCGTTTTAATTGACCTGTTTGTAATTAATAACCGTTATATAGTTTCAGAACGTTTCATAGAAGAATAATGTTCAACGTTGAGGCAGATAAGTTAACGAGTAGCGAGCGTTGGCATGGCCGACTAGTGCCTTGATCGCAGTTACCGAGCAAACGGGCGAGACAGTGCTCTCGGCCGAGTATTCGGTACATACGTATAAACATAGCGCCGAGTGCTCGGTCGAAGCGGCGAGACAGTAGTTCGGCCCCCATTCTACTTACTAGACCGAGCACGTACTAGGCACTGTCTCGCTCGCTCACTCGGCAGGATGACCTAGGCAATGTTAACAAATGCAGCCTCCTGAAAACAGGCCGATATGGTTTCAGAGGACCAACATCGCAAAGAGCTCTAACACATTTCTTTTGACTGATTAGCGCTTGATTTATATCAAAACTAGCTGTTGCCCGCGATTCCGTCTGCGAAGGATAGGGGTATAAAAAGTAGCCTACGACCTATTTCTCAGACCTACCGAATACGGAGAAAAAAGTTTTATAAAAATCGGTCGAGCCGTCTCGGAGGAGTTCGATAACAAACACCTTGACACGAGATTTTTATATATTAGATATCAAAAGCTATAGATTTATTAGATAAAATCATTCAAAACCGCAGAAACAATTGCGTAGCTCCATTGGAAACCATTTGCTGATTGCCTTTGACCGCAGTCAATACAAATAGGAACTAAAATAATTCGCAAATTTAGTCATTCATGTACATTTTACTCTGTGGTTACGGATGGCGTCTAGGTACTTAATTACGGTTAATTTAGTTGCAATCTGTATACGAGTATGTAAAATGGTATAGGGGGCAAACGAGCAAACGGATCGCCTGATGGTAAACGACACCGTCGCCCACGGACACCTGCGACACCAGAAGAGTCACAAGTGCGTTGCCGGCCTTTTAGGTAGGAGTACGCTCTTTTTTTGAAAGTTTGAAGGTCATAATTTAAAAAAGTTTACGATCTGCATATTCGCGGAACATTATAGTATCGATAATCTATTTGAGTAAAGAAAAAAAAGAACCTCTGTGACCCAAACGTGAAAAATACAAAATCTAAGACTAAAATTCAGAGATTTCGAAAGTAACCCCAAAAATGAATAGCATCTGGTATAAATATCCATAATAGCACTCAAAACGAAAGGTGAAGAGTCCTTCTTTCTAATTAAATTCTTTACAAAATGTCATTTCATATCGAATACCTGAATTATACAACAGTGGCTACTTTTTTCGTGAACAAGCCTTACTAAACAATAGGTTCTACTCATACCTACTAGTAAAGATAGGACTACAGGACAATGAAGATTGTAGAATATGTGATGACGAAGACGAAACAATGGAATGGATCACATCATGTCTGAATGTGACGCCATCACCAGATTAAGAATGAGACTCTTCGGCGACGGATACCCCGCACCAGGAGTCTTCAAGGCACTACCGCTACGTCAAATCATCCAATTTATGGACGAGGTGATAAAAGCGATGTAGTACCTAAGTGTGAAGGTGGGGGTAATTACAGAAAAGTTCCCTACGGGTCGAAGTGTATCCGCAAGGACCCCTAATACTAAGATAAGATAAGATGAGACGAAATGAGATGCGATGAGATGAGATGAGATGAGATGAGATAAGATAGAGTGGTTAAGGAATTTCTTGGTCAACTATACATGGCTCACCCGTTAGTAAGCAATCTCCGCAGCCCATGAACACTCGCGCCTCCGACGGATTCACCGGTGCAAACATCTGTACAAATAAATCAAACCACACAGACAACAAAGGAAAAACAAATGCAGATACTGCGCAAACTTTATTTCCCTATCACCACATGTCAAAGTTTCGTGCTAAGTTTTGACAGCAAAAAACCGCATCCCGCCTCACTGTTTTACATTTTTCTTTGACACGCTGAACTAGGTTTTATGCGCTTGTGATAAGGTTGGATATAAAGCGTGACTTGGCGCTGTGTTTTCCGTTTAGTTTTCTTTTGTAGTTGTGGTTGAGGCACATTGCTTGTACGTTCGGCGAATGTTTTTAGTATTATCGACCTCATCATCATCATCAGCCTATGTTCGTCCACTGCTGGACATAGGCCTCTCCCATGGCACGCCACTGAGCACGATCCTCGGCCACTCTCATCCAGCTCTTGCCAGCCGCCTTGCTAAGATCATCGCTCCACCGAGTCTGAGGACGTCCCACGCTACGTTTGCCGATCCGTGGTCTCCACTCAAGAACTCGTCTACCCCAACCTAATTATCGACCTACTTTTCGCAAATTATTTTTCCCAAACTGATTCATTTGACAAATGTTTCATTTCCCAACTGTTTATTTTTTCTCAAACTGTAAACTTTTCAGGATTGTTAAGTATAAAACAAACATAACCTAACCTAACCTACAGAATAGTCCTGAAATCCTGAATAGTTTACAGTTTCAGAAAAAATAAACATTTGGGAATTGAAACATTTTGGGAAAAATAATTTGCCGAACGGAAGTACACCAAAATGGCTATCACTCATACCCCATGACATAGGAAAGTCAAAAACGAAGTTGAACCCTACAGAAATGCATGTGGTTAGATATCGCTTTGCACGCTGTGACTGATATATCAGTCGTTGGCGTCGAACCTGCGGTGCTAATATAGGTAATGTATACTTTAAAGTAATTGACAACATTTCATATTTCTAAGACTATAATTTGATTCCTTCTGTGTATTCTGTTTGGAAAGAGAAAGACGCTGATAGTTTTAAATTTTCACTAGGATTATTAATTAATTTGTTACAATTTTTTAAAGATGTGCTTATTCTAAAAGAGCGCAACGATAGAATAGATCCATTACTTTTGTCTAGTCTCTATTAAAAAAAAAGTGACGACGTAAATTTGACGTTAAGGTTGTTATCTAATTTAAAATTATGACAGCTCTTTTTTCTAGTGAAAAGGGTAAAGGAAACATATCTATTCTGTGGATGTATTTGTAAGTACATATATATTTTTAAATTTGTTGTATTTTTTTAAATATGGAGAAATAAATTATAATAAATATTTTTCCGTGTTCAGGAGGCGAAACTCTTTCGATTCCTGCAGTAATTTTCAGGTGTTAAAAAAATGAAAGGTTGTCAATTGGGCAAGCCAATGCGTTTTAGGCATTTATATTGTGTCGAAAGTTTATATTTTGATTAGGCACCGTTCGAAATTTGCTCGTCAAACAAAGTAACTCTAAACACCACTGAAACTTCGGCAGTCCCTAGAAAGTTCGGGAAAGAACACCCGATATAAGCCGTGCAAGTTTCTTTGGTTTCTTTTTTACACACGCGGTTTGTGAATGAAAGTAAAAATAGTGTCTTAAAAAGTTTTACTTTTGGAAATAAACAAGCTCAATTTTGTTGCCGAAAATGTTCTGCCGAGCAAAAATAACGTCACGTCTAACGGAACTTCCCTTACGAAGAGATACACAAAAAGTTATCGAACAAATTCATCATCATCATTTTTAATGTGATCCGCAGAGCTCCGAGCGTAGTTTGAGTAACTTTGAGCTTACTATGGATTATTATTTATATACATATCTTTTATAGTTTTTGGGTAATTTTACTCAGAAACTATTCATTTTCCTATGGCATATAGACAGAAAGATAAACACTATTTTGGCTAAAGAAGCGGCAGATGAAAGCGTTCCGTATTGGTTCCGTATCACCACATAGAAAAATAACTATAAAATTAAAAAAATTTAAAACCCCCAACGCGATTATGTCAAAACGTATGTTTGAACATAAAGTAAATTCCCATTATGCGTCTAAGATCCCTTCCGCAGCTAACAAAAGAGCTGATATCTTTGGAACGGCTGAACCGATTTTGATAAAATATATCTAAGAACCATCGCCAAGGAACCTGCTTTCTAATAAAAAAACCGCATTCAAATCGGTTCACCCGTTTAAGAGCTATGATGCCACAGACAGACACACACACATAGCGGTCAAACTTATAACACCCCTCTTTTTGTGTCGGGGGTTAAAAATACATTTTATGTGTGGAAACTTTGGACTTTCATATGATTTTATTAATTTTTGAGGGGGAGGGGTGTGTTTGACCGTTATGTGTGTGTGTGTGTGTGTATTGCCAACATAGCTCTTAAACGGGTATACCGATTTGGATGTGTTTTTTTTTATTTATTTTAAAGCAGGTTTCTTGGCAATGGTTCTTAGACATGTTCCATCAAAATCGGTTCAGCCGTTTCAAAGTTCTAAGCTCTTTTGTTAGCTACAGAAGGGATCTTAGACGCGTAATGGGCATTTACTTTTTTTTCAAACATATGTGCGACCAAATTGCGTTGGGGGTTTTTAAAACCCTTCCATTTCCAAACCATTTCGTGACAATATTTATCTCAGTTTCCGTTTTTATAAAAATGTCACAAATAAATGTCTTTCTTTCTTTTTTTATATATTGATAGTTAGGTATATGTTAAACCGGTCATAGTAACACATACTCTGTGAAAATATCGAATTCAAATTTACATACAATCTCGCTAAATTATATCTCTATTAATTCCAGTTATTAGTTTGTACAATTTTCGTTAGCAACCTGACCGACCCTCCATCGCTTGTGCCCTAAAGATAAACAGTACCCGTCCAAACAAGGTAAACTGATTTGTTTACCAATAACTAACAATTATTTGGCGACCCAACGTTTGACCTTATCCGTACCCTTAACGTATAAAACAATATAACCTCACATAAAACCAAATTCGTTAGTTCAAGTTGTGATATGCCATGAAAATTTATTTCTATTCAATACTGTACTCGAGTTTCATTCATATTCAATTTATTTTTTCTCCGCTTTCGAATAGTATTTTTAGGGTTCCGTATCCAAAGGGTAAAAACGGGACCCTATTACTGAGGTTCCGCTGTCCGTCCGTCTGTCCGTCTGTCACCAGGCTGTATCTCATGAACCGTGATAGCTAGACAGTTTAAATTATCACAGATGATGTATTTCGGTTACCGCTATAACAACAAGTACTAAAAAATAGAATAGAATAAATATTTAAGGGGGCTCCGATACAACAAACGTGATTTTTTTGCTCGTTTTTGGTCGATATTGATAACGGCAGCAGGTAGACAATTGAAAAATTATGAGTTGAAATCGGGTTTTGTTCCACGTACCTTGATTTCAGAAGCCCGATATTTCGGCACAGTTGCATGCGCCATGATCACGAGACGACGGCGCACGCAACTGTGACGAAATATCGGGCTTCCCTGAAATCAAGGTACGCGGAACAAAACCCGATTTCAACTCATAAAATTAGTAATGACCGCGATAGTCTAAAATATTGAATTGAAAAAATCACAGAATATTATTTTATAAGTACCTGGGCGACCGAGCTCTGCTCGGGCAGAAACTCGGTACCAAGCGTTTTCCCAGAGATAAGACCAAGCTAGATCAATTTTTTATCCCCGAAAACCCCCAAATACCAAATTTCATCGAAATCGTTGGAACCGTTTCCGAGATCCTGATTATATACACCGGAGGGGTGGGGGTGGGGGAGGTGAGAGGGGGGGAGGGGATGCGGGGGAGGGAGCGTGGGGGTATTAAAGGGGGGATGAAAATTTCATTGATTTTGCCGTAGGATGCACCGTTTTCAAGATATTTGACAAAAACACCGGAGGGGGTGGGGGGGGGGGGGTGAGTCACGTTAAACTATCGTCCGTAAACCGACTTTACAGACAACCGGCTTTTCCTGTTCTGTGCTCCCAATAGGGAACGTGCACATAGACGGTGCTGCCAACTGGTGCCATAAGGGTGCCATCAGTTTGAATGTTTTACCTTGATAATTTTGTTTTACTGTCCGCATAGTGTCTCTTCTGTCGCATTAGTGCTGCCGCCTATAGTTACTGCACGTTCCCTATAATACTTTTTCTAACAAAAAAGTAACTTTTTCTCACAAAAAAGTAACTTTTTCTGACAAAAGAAGAAACTTGACGTTTTCTCATAAAAAATAAACTTAAAAAAAAAAACTAAAAATCTTGAAAAAAAACGTGGAATCGAACCGAGGTCGGCTGGATGCGCGACCACCCGATTTCTAATGTGCCATTATGATCTGCTCGAAGTCGGCGAAATTTAGCTTTATATTCTAATGCAAACAAAAATAGCCGGAAAACACGAGTAAAAGTGATTTTCTGAAAATGAAACATAGCTAGATCAGTTTTTCATCCCCGAAAACCCCCACATACCAAATTTCATCGAAATCGTTGGAGCCGTTTCCGAGATCCTGATTATATATATATATATATATATATATATATATATATACATATATACAAGAATTGCTCGTTTAAAGGTATTAGATATCTTCTTTAAAAATAAATAATTACATTAAAATAAAACAAATATTTAAGGGGGGTTCCCATACAACAAACGTGATTTTTTTTGCCGTTTTTATAGATAATGGTACGGAACCCTTCGTGCGCGAGTCCGACTCGCTCTTGGCCGGTTTTTTGTATAAATACTTTGGAATACAATCTCGTATTATGTTTTCATTTAAATTTGTACGGGTCCCTTAGTGTGAGAGATCAGGGAATGTCGTAAACTTTCAAGAACACCACTATTTTTGCGTTCGTAGTAAAATAAGCCGTCACTGATTCATGTTTATTCTTATACAGTAAGTGTTTCTGACAATGATGGATGACTGTTTACTCAGACTTACTATCCATTCAACGCACCGTCGAGATCTAAATCGAAAATACGGGTTTCATATTTGCACATTCTTATCGAAAACATACTACGCTTATTGACATTCGTAGCTACCGCACTCATCCATTTTGTTTTGGTGGGACGCCGCAGCCGCCATGATGGTTTTTTACTTTTTAAATTCGAGCGGACACCGGCACACCGTAATTGACAGAGGCGTCCAGCCAACGCAAACTTTTTGCTCATTTTTCTCGTAATATATCTGGTTTTTAATACAATTCGGCAAGCGGAAAGGCCTTTATTTATGACAGGATTAAAATACATATATCTGAGCGTCTCGTTAGTGCTTATCAAAAGTTTCATTGAGGCATAAATTTAGAGTCGTTTAATCAAGAAGTAATTGGTTTAATCGAGTCGGTTAATTTTTTAATTCGATTTATGTTTGAATTAAGACGACTGCGGTTTAATTGCGAAAGTCAATGATGACAAGATGTCAACGGTCCCATGATATTCTTTACTTTGTTTATGTTTTTACAATAAGGTAAACGTACCAATGCTCGACACCTCAACGCCCAGTACATGACACGCAATCTGTCACCTCTCTTTCTATGACATAAGATTGAAAGTGCCATGTATTGCGTCAGTGATTAATTTCTACCTACTTCTAGTACTCGTAATGATTTGAAATTTGGTACGAATATGAAAATAGGATGACAATGATACAGTCAGTAAATTGCAAAATGAATCAGCGAATTGAAATCAATTGTACTGTGATGTAGCAGCGTAATACTATTATTTCAATTCAAATTACTTTTCATTAATTAAAATCAGATATTTGGTTGAACCTTGAATTTGAATTTGCTGCCGTTTATTGTCAATGGTCAAACGTACAGTACATTAAACTTTATCGCGTAGCAATGAGGAATATTTCAACGATCAATTTCACGATGTTTTTTTTTGGAAAATCTACGTAATGTCAATATAACATGTATACCGAAAAAGTTCCACCCTGATGCGCGATTCAGTCTCATCGACTATACCAACACTGATTAAGAAAGTCTTCTGTATTTCCAGATAGTTACAAATTAGGGCTCTTCAAGACTAGAGTGAATATACCGACTAGATCCGGTGAGATGTGCCGTTGTTCATGATCTGCACTTTCCATCGAGTGGGATAGAGTCAATTACGGGTCTGTTTTACGCAAAAAAGTCAAGATTTTTTTTCCAATTTGGGGTACATATAATGGTACAGCTACACTAAAAAGTACTTAACACTAGATACACTATTTGAGCTTGTTGTATAGTGACAGGCAGGTGCAACTTCGAGAAAGAGGTCAATCGACGAATTAGACTCGGCTGGGCAGCGTTCGGGAAGCTGCGCAATATCTTGTCATCCGATATACCGCAGTGTCTCAAGTCAAAAGTCTTTGACCAGTGTGTGTTGCCAGTGATGACTTATGGCACTGAGACGTGGCCGCTAACGATGGGTCTTATAAGGAAGCTCAAGGTCACTCAGAGGGCGATGGAGAGGGCTATGCTTGGAGTTTCTCTGCGGGATCGCATTAGAAATGATGAAATCCGCGCAAGAACTAAAGTCACGGACATAGCTCGAAGAATCGCTAGACTTAAGTGGCAGTGGGCAGGGCACATCGCCCGTAGAACTGACGGCCGATGGGGCCGAAAGGTTCTCGAGTGGCGTCCGCGGACCGGAAGACGCAGTGTAGGTAGGCCTCCAACAAGATGGAGCGACGACCTGGTGAAGGTAGCGGGAACGCATTGGATGCGGATGGCGCAGGGCCGATCTGTTTGGCGAGCCTTGGGGGAGGCCTATGTTCAGCAGTGGACGTCTTTCGGCTGAAATGATGATGATGATGATGATGTATAGTGACAACATTTTTTCGGTCATTTTTAAATTTTGCGCTAGTAGAGATAACCTACATGGCCCGCCCCTCCACAATTCAACAAGTCTTCAATGTATTGTGAAAGTAAAGCACACCAAAACTTTCAATGCATGTGTGTGCGTGTTGAGACAGCCGTCAAACAAAAGCAAATACTACTAAATAATAGTAGATTGTTCAACAAGGGACTAAAACAAGCCATAATGACACGAGATATTTAGCCACCCGAGCGATAGCGAGGGAGGCTATAATTCGAGTTGTCATTATGGTAGTTTAGTCTCGCGTTAAACACTCTACTTTACACTCTGAATGCGAGGAAAAAAACGACGTACAAAATTACTTTTTTACAACGTATGCTCAATACGAGCAATGGACATTTGTTCAAAATTCAAATAGCAAAAAAAAATTCCGCTGTCTTTTCTTTTATATTTTTTTGTAAAATGACGCTTTAAATGCTTGCTTAGCCAACAGATTCTAACTTAAAGACTATGTTAAAACTAATTGGACTATGCATGTAAGAATGATAATTGTTCATTCATTAGAATCGGCAAATAAATTAACCTAATTGATCTAACTAAGTTCACACACAAAATATATTGTTAACTGAAACACTTACCCGTGAATAAAGAAACGACATTTTAAGTTTATTTTCTATATGCCAATTCTTTGTTAAATTATATCTAATTATACTTTCTATTTACTATTAAATGCAACTGACATCGCATTATTTTGAAGTCACGCCATATTAACTTTCAAACGTAACTGCTCTATCTACCGTACACTCCAGCACTGCTTTGCCGACAGTGCGGTTTGCTATTTTATCGACAGAGCAGGGAACAGCTTTGCCGACAGCGCTTTTAAAAAAAAAACAAATTAAAAAACACCTAAGCTAAAGGAAATCTTTCTTTACATGCAGAATAAAATGAATTCATCTTTAATATTTTATAATTAAATAGATTAATATTCGTAATTATTCATCGTGTTTCACGAAATTATTATTTTTTAAATATTTTTTATACAGTTGTCATTTTGAGGTTATTTCCACGCCCTAAAGGCTTTCACAGACCGAAGCGCATGGCGCTACGGAGCGTCCGCAGTGCGCTTCGGTCTGTGGAAAGCTTTAAAATTGTCTATACCCAGTCACTGAAAATGGCGAAAATCCTCCACAAACACCGTGATTGGCAATTTAGGGGTTTCCATAGTCAATTAAAAAAATTTTACTTTAATCCCTAGAGATCAAAAAAGAGCTTTAGTCCCGATATGCAGAGACTAAAGTAACATTGTAAGAGCATGAGAAGTGAAAAAATTATTTCTTTATATTATGTGACTAAACACATTGAAATAGTAATGTGTGGTGTGTGTGGGGCGGGCCATGTTATCGTAGTTTATCTCTAAGTTGGCCCCGACTCAAAAAAATGTTTTCGTTTACACTGTCTATTTTTGGCGTTTATTTGTTTAAAAAAAGTGAAATTAATGATTATTGATTATCAGAATCGAAAACAGATCCTTAGTATTTATGTAATCATTGTAATGCAAAGTAACAGAGTTGTAGCTCCATACAAATAGTAACAGAGTGTTCTGCGCAATGATAATGTAATGACCCATTGAATTGACACTATTTGCTTGCTTGTCACTGATCGTGCTGAGGGTACCTCAGGCCCAGGTCATTATGCTGAGCCAATGACCGATTTACAACCGCAATAAATAGACTACCTATCTTTATTTTTCGTGTTGTCTATTTATTATTAAATAAAATGTATTTTCTTTCTTTCTTTCTAACTTATATAGTTACTTACTCCTTGTTAAACATAAATACTCTGCGAAGCTAAGAAAAATCTCATATTATTTTTGAAATCTATTGTTCGAAAGTATCGTTGTTATTATTAACGGTAAGTACGGTAACGATATTGTAAAAGACAATATCAAATAACTAAAGGCATCCTTGTTTCGTTCTGAACAATTCTTTCTTATTCGATACGTAATTATAAAGATTATAGGATTACAATCTCTATACTTACTTCATTCTAGGCAGTACCACTCTTCTTTTGTCTCTTTGTAAGACAGATCTTAACCCTTTTACTGTCCACTTAGCGCTAAAATGAACAATCCCATTATCTGCTAGTAGATAATATTGCGGTGTTTATTAATTCACGGTTCATTACATTATACCTACCTATACTTTCTGAAGGATGTAGAGCGTGATAAAATTTAATGAAGTCTCGATGTTTCGACTACTTTTCATGCAAGAGATAACTAAGGGTTGGAAAAACGCCCGTCAATTAAAAAACCTAACCCTGTTTTATACAGCATAGACTTCTTTACAATATTACAATACGCTCCAATACCACCCGTAAACTATAAACGAACTGTTTCGACTCTAAAATGGGTCCTTAATAGGCTAGTTTCCTAAAAAAATCTAATAAGTTCGTCATTTAAATTATCAAAAAATATTGGACACGTATTTTTTCTTTTGTCAATTGAACAAAAAATGACGGAGATATTGTATGTTGAAGTTCCGCGTGACGTCACGATTCGCTACACTTTTTAGCGAACCGTGACGTCACGAGCCCCCACTCCCGAACTTTGTCGCGCTTTATCTTTGTCGTTTTTTGTTCAATTGACAAAAGAAAAAAAAAGTGTTCAATATTTTTTGATAATTTAAATGTCGGACTAATTGTAATAGTGTTTTTTTTACCCAGGACACTACCCTATTGTAGTAGTCGTTACGCATTCAAACGTAAAATGACGGGTGTTTTACCGAAACTATGAAATAACATTGTTTTGAAAAAAAAACCAGAGTGCGTAAAATATTTTCTTATTTACCTCCAAAAGTGACCCCCATATTTAAAATTCATTCATTTATTTACATAGTCATCGGCTTACATAATATGAGTACTGAATTTCAACTGAAATTCAAAAGGAAGTTTTGAAATCGTAAAAGTAGTATTGAAAATCGGTGTCGTTTAGGCTGCAGGGCATACCAACTAATAAGACATACATAACGCTCGAAAACATAACTCTTCTTCAGCAGTCGGGTAAAAAACGCATAATTATTTGAAATTGCAATAATGCCCTGGGTAGTCAGGTCTATGTTTTTAACCGAATGCTAAATGTGGTTTATGTTTGTGTGTTTGAAGTGCCTAATCCGCACTGGGTCAGCGTGGGACACGACCCAAGCTCTCTCATTCTGAGAGGAGGCCTCTGCTCTGCAATGAGATGAATATAGGCTGGGATGATGATGTCAAATCCACCAGGTCTCTGATAATCTATACTTCATTTAATTTAGCATTGAAAAGAACAACAACATTATATTGCGGCTCGTGAACTGTAATCTCTTCACAATTTGTACTAGAGTAACAATTGACGACACGCAAATAATGTGGCATTAAAACAATTTTATTTTGCGGCTCCCAGACTATTGTACTGTAGGTACTATTTGCTAGGTAAGAAATAGTTGACCAGACGCAATATAATGTTGTTGTTCTTTTCAATTCTAAATTAAATGAAGTATACATACGCTGTTACGTCGACAGACCTAAATCAAAAGATAATTTCACAGTTCTGCAAATGATTCTGCAGATCGTCTGTCTACAAAGTTCCACGAACTTACATACTTTAGTTAAGACAGTGAAGTCTCGGTTCATGAATGTCATTCAAACTGAATTTCAATTAGTTACCGAAAGTTAGAATTTTAAGCCAAAGTTATGCAGATCTCAATTTTAAGAAAACTATCGCCAGCTGTTTTCTCTGGGATTAATGAGGTCATAGTTATGATAATGTATGGAAAATTGGATGTTGCAGGTGGTGGTTGTGTTAGTTTAATCAAAGATTATAAGAGAATCGCCAATAGCTTCGAAATTAATAATACTACATACCAACTCATTTCAATGGCAAAAAAACCGAGTGTGTGTCTAATTTTTCTTAGGACTGACCACCGGATTATCGTTGAGTTTTGAGTTTATAACGAGGAAGAAAGGGAAATCATCACTATTTACCGAATAATGATCAAAACGTTATGCACAATGCACTTGACCCAAGATGGACTTGGGCAGTTTTTTTTATCATAGATAATATTATTTTTACACCTTTTTAATTCCTACGTCATTCACATTAAATAAAAGAAATTGAATAAACACTCAAATAAAAATCATATTGCACAGGTTTGAAAGTAAAAAAAAAGTAACATTGTTTAGTTGCTTCATTTCCTTAAGAACCTATTTTGATATTATTGTCAAACTTAAAACTCATTGGAAGGCAATCTCTTGGACGTTATGTTCCGCTTATTTTATCATGCAAATCTTTCAATACCACGGTTGTAACAAACCTTTTGCACCCTTGTAGGTACTCGTACTTATCATATAAACCCTTTTGTTTAAATAGGTGCACGGGTGTGCACCGCCAAGTTCTAAACAAGATTGAGGCGTAACTTTGTGGAGGTCAATATCGATGAAATACAAGTATTCCCATATAGTATAGTACCTATATAGAGATCGGGAGGTTGACCATAAATTTTTATCTGTGTGCGGACCAAGTCGTCGCAGACATAAGCTAGTGCACCTAGAAGATCCGTCTTTATTCTATGGCACTGTATCCATATTCCAACATTTTTTTCCTCTACAAATTTTTTACAGGTGTGCAATAGGGATGTTTCCACCAAGCAACTGACGTACTTTTTATGAGCTGTCAAAACATAATTCTCCCATAGAGCAATGAATGACAATAGCAACTTATAACGTCACTTGCTCGCCAGCTCAATCAACTAATTATTTATTTGTTTTAAAGCAACAAAAAATCTAATTTTGCAGTTAGTCGAAAATTAATCTGGTTTTCAGGGCTAAAATAAAGCGTTTTTTTTACTGGAGTCGTGTCTTCGAATTATTTTTTAATGGCGTCAACATCCCTATTCTGTTCTTTCTTATACACTACATATGGTGTACATCTTGTGTTGAGTATGATATCATGATTTCAAATATTTATATTAAATTCTACCACAACACTTGGCCCAATTTTCTTCCAAGCCTTTGTCATCTAAAAATACCCCATGTAGGTATGTTATAAAATAAAGGTTGAAAGATGGTTGAAAGCATCCCGGTCAAGAGGCGTGCCAAATATTTTCGACCTCGAGCGTGTACTTGAGCCCTTTCTTGTAGTCAAAAGCACCCTCATGTCATCTACATACACCACAAAATTTACATAAATATTTGATAGGGTGTTGTGAATTTTCTATTTGTTTTAACTCTGGGGCTGGCGGCGTATCTAGAATTTATGTGGTAAGTACTAGCTGTTCCCCGCTATTCCGTCTGCGAAGACGTGGGTGAGTATTTAGCAAATTTTCCAGGATAAAAACTATCCTATTGCTATCGGCTTGCCGCAACATTATGCTGCGTGAGGCCCAATTCTATTCGATGTTATTTCTCTCTCTCTCTCTCTCTATCTATCCTATGTCCTTTCCCGGAACTCAAACTATAATTATATCAAATTTCATCTAAATCGGTTCAGTGGTTAAGGTTAGGTTAGGTTTTAAGCAGTAAGTGGTCTAAAACACAGCTGGCCTTATAAAAATGGTTTTCAAAAAAAATTGTACATAGTTAAGGGCTTCTTAATCAAAACAAAAATCACAATCGCTATCTTTGTGTAACGAAAGTTAGTCATACAAAGTAAATATATGGGTAACTCCGTTACACAAAAATAATTAATTAAATTTTGTTTTTAATTAATCCCTTAATTGTGTACAATTTTTTTGAAAACGACTCATAAATGGTTGTGGCTAGATGCTACTTAGACCAGTAGCGACGTAGACTGGTAGCTACTTAGACCAGTTGCAGTTCAGACGAGATGCGTTTTAGTCCGGTTACCGCTAGGACTAGTTACGTTTAGACGAAATGGTAATAACCCTTTTGAGTTTATATTTCGGCTCAGTTTGTAAAATACAAGTCGTGTAAGGGCGCGTTCAGATTTGCGGCAAAGTGCCGCGCGGAGGCAGCGCATCTGCAGCGCTGCGGCCGCGCTGCTTTGTAAATCCATATAAATAAAAAACCGGCCAATTGCGTGTCGGACACGCACAAGATAGGGTTCCGTAGCAGGTACGAAAAAATCTTTGCATAAGTATATTAAATGTGGTTGCTTTGGTCCCAACTCCCATCGCGCGCTAGGGTTAACAGCGCGATGTAGAGTTTCAACGTCGGCGGTACAGCGCCATCTATCGGCGAATGGGTAACTAACCTAATCTGCAGTCTACTAAAACTATTATGTATGTTGATGGTTTTTCAGATTGTAATTCTTTATTATATGAACAGATTTAATTTTTTTTTATTTGAAAGAAGATACTGTTAACGTGATCTTATAGGTACTTAAAGAAAAAAAAATGCTTGCAGTGGCGGTTAAATTACAATCTTAGTTTAGATATATTTTTTTACAAAAACTTAAAAACTGTTCAACTGATTAAGTTGAAAATATTTTTCCTAGAAAGTTTTTATTAAGTTTAACTTACGTGACTTTTTTCATATTTTTTAGACGTGCGGTTCAAAAGTTAGAGGGGGGGGAGGCACATTATTTTGAACTTTCGGAGTGAATATCTCCGAAAATATTCACTTTATCAAAAAATGGTTTTAGCCACCCCCTATTTATTTTTAAATACCTATCCAATGATACCCCGCACTACAGGGTTAGCCGAGAAAAAAAATTCACCCCCACTTTACGTCTATGGGAGGTACCCTAAAAAATTTTTTAGTTTTTTTTTATTTAACCACTTTGTCAGCGTAACTGATATATATATTCATGCCAAATTACAGCTTTGTAGTACTAACAGTCTCTGAGCTTAGCCGCGGACGGACAGACAGACAGACGGACAGACATGGCGAAACTATAAGGATTCCTTGTTGACTACGGAACCCTAAAAACGCGCGATTGCAGCGCTACAGCCGCGCATCAGTTCATCGATCGACTAGTGATGTGCATATGCAACACTAAGAGCAGTGTTTCTTCGTCAGAGTCCATCGTGAAACTATGTACAACACTACGATTCTCAAACCTAGCGACAGCAGCGCGGTCGCAGCGCTGCAGACGCAGCCTCCGCGCGGCACTGCGGCCGCAAATTTGAATGCGCCCTAAGAGCCTAAGCACACGGCGTTTTTTTAACGCGCCGTCGACGCGCGTTTTAGGAACGCGCGTTTACAGCGCGTTATTCATTCCATTAGAACAGCCTTAAGGCCCCTAGCACACGGCGTATTTTAAATAACCCGCGTGCGTATCGCGTTTGTATCGATACAAACGCGCGTCGACGGCGCGTTTAAAAAACGTCGTGTGCTTGGACCCCAAGTCGTGGTAGCCTAGTGGCTTGACCTATGACTAGACATCGGTAACTCGTGGCATTTCGGTAGCATTTGACGTTTCTGACAGACTAGTGAAGTGACTATGTTTCTCGTCTGTACGAATCGAGCAAAGAAACTAATTACAAGAAATCTTTTCAACCATTTAATATTTGACTTTCGTGATAAACAATAAATATTTGTTCAAAATTTTTAGAAGTTATCCTACGTCTCCTATTTGAGTGTGTTGGTAAAAAAAAAGTTTTTGTTAAAAATTTCATTTTTATTGTAAGTTTTTTTGTTGACTGTACTTGCATTGTCATCCAACCTACATAAGTATACCAAATTTCAAGCCAATCTGACCACTGGAAGTGGGTCAAAATCGACTTCCAAAATTTGACCCGTACATACATACTACGAAAGTTTTTAGCTGTATCAAAACCATTAATTTTTTTTTGTAAATTACTTTAATATTTTTCAAAATATACCCCTCCAAGGTCTACACATCGCCTCTTTCTCAAAAACCAATCCTCAAAACACATAAAAAACGCGTTCTGCGGTAGGTCGAAGAAAAGCCGCTAAAATTCTTGTACTGCCTCGTCCGAATTCATGAAAGTCCGGCCACGCATCATTTTCTTTACAGTGGAGAATAAGAAAAAGTCACACGGGGCCAAGTCAGGGCTGTAGGGTGAATGTGACACCATCTGAACACCTGTGCTGTTCAAAAAGTCCATTGTTTTTGCTGCAGTGTGTGCTGGTGCATTATCTTGGTGGAAAAAAATTCCCCGAATGCCGCTCTTTGGGCGTTCCTCACCCAGTTTTTCGAACGCTTGGGGTAGACAAACTTCGGTGTACCACTGGCTAGTAACTGTTCGTTGATCTTCAAGTGGAATTACAGCCACTGGCCCACTGCGACGAAAGAAAACAGCGATCATTTTTTTGTTGACACTTCGGCCTCGAGCAATTTTTAAAGGCGGTCCGTCTTCTTCAAACACCCACTGCATAGATTGCTGCTTTGTCAGGGGGTCATAGCAGTATATCCAAGACTCATTAGTAGTAAGGATGTTAGAAACCTGCTGGGAATTATCTCCGTCAAATTTGCTGAGCATAAACTGACACCAATCTACACGCTGGGTTTTTTGCTCTGCGGTCAGCAAATGTGGTATCCAAAGCGACGCGACTTTCCTGACGCGAAGATGATCATGTAAAATGCTTTAAACTGCGGGTGATCCAATGCCTAGTTCATGTTCGATTTCCCGTTGTGTAATATTCCTTCGTTCCTTAATCAACCACTCGGCTCTGATCACGTTTTCTGGCGTTACTGCACTTGACGGCCGTCCTGGTCTCGGCTCATCTTTGATGCACTCTCGACCCCGTTTAAACTCGCGGTACCAATACGAAACTGTGGTTAACGATAGAGCGGACGTCCCAAATGCAACGTTTAAATTTTTGTGAGATTCCTTGAATGTTAAGTTTCTTTTATAGTCATAGAATATCATAGCACGAAATGCTTCTCGCGAGAGCTCGATTGCAAAAAACGAAACTGGACTGACATTGTCAACAACAAAATTTAATAAAGAAAATGTTACTGGCCAGTATGCAATGTCACTATACAAAGAGGTTAATAGATACATTATCTTTAATTTATCATACAATTTAGGAATAAAATATTTATGGTTTTCATACAGCTAAAAACTTTCGTGGCAGCCTAGGTACATTGCAAGTTAAATAAAAGCTTGTAAAAAGCATTCTTGCGTAAATTTGTTGGTTTTCTCTTTGATTTCAACTTCTTTATTTTGTAATAAGCTATTAAATTACTATTGTAAGATATCCTGGATTTTTTGATAATGCTATTTTTAGCTTTTGATAAACAAGTTTACCTTTTGGATGTAGTCTCGTTAATAAATGTGACCTTTCAATTTCAAAGAATTATTTTATCTTATCTGAAAAGGCACTTGAAAAACGTGTCTCATCTGTCATCACTAGTGCTACCTAATTACCACGAGTTACCGATGTCTACCTATGACCTCTAAAACAGAGGGTTGTGGGTTCGACCCCGCGGGCTCTAAGTGACATGTTTTTTTTTCCTTTTTTTTCGGAACTTTTATAACTTGGAATTTTGCCTTGTGACACCGTGTAGGTACACTTAATTCCTCAATTTCCCCGTCATTATACAACGTAAATATAACATCTTTTGGAAGCCTACGTTGAATATAAAACATAGGTACGGTATGCAAAAAGGGCGTAAAATTGAGTTATAAAAATTAGGGTCCGCAAAAAAGGTTTACGAAAATTACAAGCGTTTCGGTAATAAGCGTGGATTTATGGCTGGTAGTTCGGTAGTTAGGGTTTTGGTTTATTTTGCATAACATCCTCTCACGTGTATGGATGGTGCTATGCAGAATGACAATTTCTTTTAAAAACAAGTCAATTGCGGGGCGTGAAAATTTTTGCAAGTAAAGCCGTTGAAAAAAAAATTTAAAAAATCCCATTTATTCTCTTCTTGAAAGTGCAGTAATGGAAGAGAAGTGTTTGGTATCTTGGAAAGTTTAGTCAACCCGGGGGGAATCAGGTTGTTAGTACCATTCGATACTGATACAAATATTCATAAGGTACTTTAATGCTAGCTGAATTGCTTTAGTACTAAGTGCGGAAGGGATTTTAGACGCATAATGGGCATTATTTTTATATAACATTGTGCGATCTAATTACTTTGGGAGTTTTTAATTTATTTAATTTTTACAGTTATTCATGGACAAAGCCGTATGATAAAGCCAGTAGACCATGTAACAATGTAACCACCATTATGCTTTGATGTTTTAATAATGAACATATAACATGCTCTTTGATATAATAAAACCGCATAATATTAAAAACACGGGTATTTTGCTGTTGTACTTAATTAGTGAAAGTTACCTGTAACTTAATTACAATTAACTAGCTGTTGCCCACGCTTTTGTTTGAGCTATCCAGCGGGCTCTACGCAATCTTTCGGGATTTAAAGTCATCATCATCATCCCAGCCCAGCCTATACTTTATTTAATTTAGAATTAGAAACCACAACAACATTATATTGCGGCTCATGAACTGTAATCTCTTTACAATTTGTGCTAGAGTAACAATTGACGACACGCAAATAAAGTGGCATTAAAACAATTTTATTTTGCGGCTCCCAGACTATTGTACTTGTACTATTAGTTAGGTAAGAAATATTTGACCAGACGCAATATAATGTTATTGTGGTTTCTAATTCTTAATTAAATGAAGTATATATACGACTAAATGGCCTAGTGGTTAGAGAACCGGACTACGACACCTGAGGTCCTGATACCGATACCGATTGAGGTCTCGGGGCAGATATTTGTATGAAAAATACGAATGTTTGTTCTCAAGTCTTGGGTGTTTAATATGTATGTATTTAAGTATAATAATAATTCATAATTCTTTATTGTACACAAATATCTTTTACAACAGGAAATAACAATAACAAGATTTTTCACATTAAAACCAGGTGATATAAATGTACGTAACAATTTCACAATTTTGGTTGCACTGGCCCCTACACTAGGCTCAGCTTGTTTCTTAGGTACCTAACCAATTCCGATGTGAGTTGTCATAATACTCGTAGATGCGAGAAGCTAATAATAAGGTTCCCTTGGCTAAGACACAAATGAATCTAAGTAAAATTATATACTACTAGCCTTCCGTCCGCAGCTTCGCCCGCGATAAGTTAATTTTCCCGTAGGAAAAGGTATTTTCCCGCGGTAAAAAGTAGCCTATGTCACTCAGTGATAATGTAGCTCTCTAACGGCAAAAGAATTTTTGAAATCGGTCCAGTAGTTTCGGAGCCTATTCAATGCAAACAAACAAACAAACAAACAATCAAATCTTTCCTCTTTATAATATTAGTATACTATATCTAAGCTTTAAATTACAAATACGGTATGTGTGTGTGTGTGTGTGTGTGTGTGTGTGTGTGTGTGTGTGTGTGTGTGTGTGTGTGTGTGTGTGTGTGTGTGTGTGTGTGTGTGTGTGTGTATGTGATTGTGTTTGAGTGTAAGTGTGTGTGGTTGTTATTTTACCTATATCTTAGTATGTATCTATGTATATAAGTATGTTTATCCGTTGCCTAGTAACCATAAAACAAGCTTTGCTAACTTTGGGACTAGGACAATTGGGATGTCTATTTTTTTGCAATGTATAGTAAATCGAAAACCATTTCGAGATAAATGCTTTTAACTCGTTTTCTGTAGTTATTTAATTTTAATATAATGTAATGAATTTATAACGTAGCAAATAAGCAATGACCTTCATTTGACATTGGTGTAAATTGCGTGGCGGTCCAAGTCGTACATTATTCTGTGTGGTTAGAATTCTTCGCAATTTACGCGTGGATTATACTACGGAGTTTGATTTGGACCCGCTGCCTGACATTTAGCACATGTTTAGCACTTTGACAGCGCCAGTAAAGTGACACTAGTTACAGTGTACCACTACGCAACAAAAAAATAAAGGGGTTGCCTTATCGTACGCATTTAGATAGATTTAGAAATTTGGCAGTGTGGGAGCCCTCAATTACAATGTGACGTCATCAACCAAAATAGTTTCAATAATTAATTTTGAAAAAAGTAGTGAACTAAATGACACGATATTGAAATGAGTTCCTTATAATTGACTTTTCTATACAACAAAAATATAAAAAACACTGGTAATTTTTTTTTAGACATTCCTATTGGTGTGAATTAAATACGTCCCACTGTTGTGCACAGGCCTCCTCTCACTTTGTAAGGCATGGGACTGTAACCCCGACGCGAGCGCAGTGCGGATTGGGAACTCACACCATTGAATTTCTTTGCAGTGTGTGCAAGTTTCCTCACAATGTAATAAACTGGATGTTTCATTTGTTAATCCATCAGTAATAATGGCTCAACGGATATGGATGAAATTTGGGACGCAAAAGCTAAAAAATAAACGAATTTCTATTGGTTCCGTTGGCTATAGCTGACATAAAACCGTCCTTATCGCCCTTAATAAGAAAATGATAACCTGTCGAATTAATGTTTTATCTTGGGATGTTCGCGGCGATATTTTACAACAGGAGGTTCATTTGCATAAAGCGCCTGCTTGTTAGTTTTAGGGATCCGTAATAAGCAGTCGAAAATGTCTTATATCCCAGCCTATAGCACAGCATAGCGCTGTGGGGTAACTCAACTCACATTAACAAGGTCCTTATTGTTCAGAAGAAATGCGTCAGAGCGGTTTGCGGCGTTGGGCCAAGAATTTCATGTAGACCTTTGTTTCGAAAGCTTGAACTAATCACATTGGTTGGTCTATCTATATGTTCTCGAGTTGTGTTGTTTTGTTCGGAAATTCCCATTCCATTTCGACAAACCAACTATCAACAATAAATTAAGAGAAAGGGATGAGTCTAAACTACTAATGCCTACATGTGGGAGTTCATTATACAGGAGAAACTGCTACATTATGACTATTACTGTGTATAATAGAATTCCAAAAGAAATAAGAAAGTTACCCAACCAATTATTTATGATGAAGTTAAGAAAATGGCTAATACAGAGATGTTTTTATACAATTAGTGAATTTTTAGACTATAGAGAAGAACCTTTACATTACACATGACCTAAATTTAATTAATTTATTGCATCTAATTGTATTATTGTATTAATTGAAATTATTATTGTTCATTTAAATTGATTTTATTATTGTATTAATTACTATATTTACTTTCACAATTTTTGCATGCCACTATTGGCTAAACATGTGATAGGGGAGACCGAGGATAGTTGACACAGAGGAGAGTAGACACAACGTCGATTTTTTAGAACTTATTAACTGCTAGCGAGCTCGCAATAGCGCGTGTTTGATAGCTCGAGACTTGAACTAAAAAACGCGCGCTATTGCGAGCTCTCTAGCAGTTAATAAGTTCTAAAAAATCGACGTTGTTTCTACTCTCCTCTATGTCAACTGTCCTCGGTCTCCCCTACTAATCTATCTTCTTGTAATATTGTCACCTATATGTACCTACCATGTTTAAGCAAATAAAAATATTATTATTATTATTATTATATACGTCCCACTGCAGGGCACAGACCTCTCAGAATGAGAGGGCTTAGGCCGTAGTTCCCACGCGGGCCCAGTGCGGATTGGGAACTTCACATACACCATTGAAATTCTTCTCAGGTGTGTGTGCAGGTGTTTTCACGATGTTTTCCTTTACCGTAAAGCTCATGGTAAATTACAAATGTAATTTCGCACATACATTCCGAAAAACTCAGAGGTGCGAGCCCGGACTCGAACCCACGACCTTCTGCTTGAGAGACCATAGGTCAAACCACTAGGCACTAGTCTTATATCGGATAAATTACTAGTTTTTTATCTTCATCATCATTTCAGAAGCAGTGCTGACGGAGCTCCGCTCCCGCGGAGCTTCTTCTTCTGTGTGCCTTTGGCCCTTCAGGCCGATGCAAACTTAACATAACCTAAACTAAAACTAAATGTTTCTGTGTCGATTAAAGTTGGGAAAAAACTTAGTAATTATTTCATGTCGTCATTTTTATACCTCGTTATTTTTCAATAAAGACATTAGTCGCCCAACTCGCGCGCCAGTCAGAGTCGCACTTGGTGGTTATTTTCCTGGTCTACGGAACCCACTATAGCTCCGATAGCCTCTTGATAACCCACAATAATTCGACGTGCTCGTATTTGCATACTAAATTGGTGTTAATTCATCCTTGCCTCGAACGCATCGAACGGACTATAATCTGAATTTGAACACGTAGCCCCGATTAATAAAGGAATGTTCAATTAGCAAAACTGATTCCGTATAATTTAATGGTGTTCATTTAAGATCGTAAAACAAAAATAGGGCGGTAGTCTAGTAGTACCTATGGTCTCTCAAGTAGAGGATCGTGGGTTTGAGACCAGGCTCGCACGAAATTGCTTTTGGAATTTATGGAAGTAAAATATCGTGAGGAAACCTGCACAGATGTGCGAAGATTTTTGACGTGACAACGTCTAATAAATCGATGAACGCCGGCTGCATGCACGAAAAAGGATGACGCAATGTAACGTACATGTACCTACAGAGCAGTGAAGGCCAGTCAGTTTGTACAAGAAAGCAGCGAACGCCAGTATGTACAAGAGAGCAGCGAACACCAGCTTGTACAATCTTAGTACTAGCGCTCGGGTAATTTTCAATGCGGGGGGTGCGGGGTGCGGGGGCAGGGGGGTTTGCGGGGGGCGAGAGGGTGATTGGGGTTGAGGGGGGTGCGGGGGGAGTGCGGGAGAGGGGAGGGGCGACCTTACGATAGTTACGTTTATGTGTGTTCATGCAGTTCCTCTCTGAAGATGAGTTCTGGTTGAGTTCGAAACGCGTCAGTGAAGTTTGGTAGTGGTGATAAATGGGTTTGTGCGATTTGTGTGTGTTCGTGCAGTGTGGTGGTGGAGGAACTGCATGAACACGCATTTCTTACATAAACGTTACTATCTTATGGTCGCGGGTGAGCAAAGTAATTGTTTCAGTTCATTAATATGGACCTCCGCAAAGTAACGCCTGATTCATTAAATTAATTAGGTCAATTAATTAATTGTTTGCTGAAGCAAGGATAGACTGCTTTTATGCGACTATGCGCAAAAGAGCCGCATCCATGGTGCGCCGGGTGCGTGGCAGTCCCAATAACATCCTGTGAATGATAGGGGACAGGTACGACTGCCCCTACATCTGTCATTGTTGTGGGCTGCATGCCCCAGTTAATTAATTACTAACACTTAGATCTAAGCTACTAATCAACATTTAATTCAATTTTAATTTTAATTTAATTTTAATTTAATCAATAATTCAATAATGTACTTAGATGTTAATGTATGGACTTATGTTGTTGTCTGAAATAAATGATTTATTATTATTATTATTTTAATTACTTGAATTTTTCATCTAAATTTATTACTGATCAGTGTTTTTCGAGTAGAGTATATATATTTCGATTGTATGTCTACTACAGTCTCTCATCCCACCGAACGTCACGAGTTCGCCGTCTCTGTTTAGCATATATTTACGTATTCACATAACGTCTCCCAATTTTAATATAAAGATCGTCGCGATACGTGGCACGAGATCTCATTTCCTAAGTTCCTATACCAAGCTGTAATGTGTAATGTCAAGTAATGTGATTAAGGATGTATCGTGGGAATTAAAAAGTGTAAAAGTAATATTTTTAAAAACGAGCCAAGTGTTCTCGAGTACAGTGCAGATTTTCAATATCGGATTGTATCTAATAGTAATGGATCATGGGACAATTAGACACCAATTGAACTAAGTAGTCCCAAACTAAGCAAAGCTTGTACTATGGGCATGCGTTTATAATATTAGGCACTAGCTGTTACCCGCGACTCGGTCTCCAATAATGCATTTATCGCTATCCCGCGGGAACTGTGCTAATTTCCGGGATAAAAAGTATCCAATATATTATTAATCCACTATGTAAAGTATCTGTGTGCCAAATTTCATCAGATGTCAAACCTTTTTAGCGTGAAAGAGTAACGAACATCCGTTTAGGTTCACTTCGTCCACATTCCCATTTTGTCAACATCCTAGTTCGTCAGCAATCCCATTTTTTAATGAAACTGATAAGAAATATTCGTAACAAAAAATCGGTATTTTATAAATAACGAAAAATATGCTTAGCTTAAATATTTTATTTTCTGTTTTGTTTCAACTAGATGTATTTCCGTAAATAATTCTTAATAACATAGGTTAAAGAAGTTATTAATCAATTTTGTAATTCACTGCTGAGTCTGTTGACCTTGCTATCGGTACGAATAAATATCAAAATCCCACTGTCATTACATGAAGTGTTGTTGTGTGCGTGACCTCATCTCTCGTGGCGATACCTAATACCTACCCTTCATTTATATTATAATATTAGTAAGAATCTATAATCGACTGCTTTTCACATCCCTACTCAGGGTGACGTTTTAAATAAGCTGTAGCACCGTAATTGGGCTTCGGGACCCCAATTTCGATAGACTGAAGATCTGCCGATCTATCTCCACATCACGGATGAATGGGTCTTTACTGCTAAGCGTGCTTTAACTTTAGCCATCGTTGATCAACAGTACAACCAAGTACAGAGCCCAGAACATACAAAAAAAAATACAAACTAATATATCTTACAAAAAAATAAGGACTTAAAACCGGTTGTCTGTAAAGTCGGTTTACGGACGATAGTTTAACGTGACAAGACGTCATAACAAAACTTTGATGAAATGATTGCATACTTTTGCCGATTGTGCGTTTCGCACGCTCGTGCCGCGCTCTCGCTCCGATCGTTCATCGGCTCGAGCGTAACGGGACGCGTAACGGGACAATGCGTGATGTACGTTACACTGAGTTATCCTATTTCGTGCGTGCAGCCGGCGTTCATCGATTTATTAGC
Source organism: Archips xylosteana (assembly GCA_947563465.1). Taxonomy (NCBI): domain Eukaryota; kingdom Metazoa; phylum Arthropoda; class Insecta; order Lepidoptera; family Tortricidae; genus Archips; species Archips xylosteana. Next base: position 4,517,459 of record OX387369.1, read on the forward strand.
TTAGACGTTGTCACGTCAAAAAAACAATATCCATCCACTTGCTTAATATTATAAATGTGAAAGTGTGTTTGTTTGTCCTTCTTTCACGTCGAAACTGGGCGACGGATTGTAGTGTATTTTTGTATACGGATAATTGAAGGGCTGGAGAGTGACATAGGCTACTTTTTACCACGGGAAAACATCTCATTCCCACGGGAAAAGACGTTTTAATCTACTTCAGCGGGGGCGAAGCCAGACACCAAACTAGGCTAAGACGTCTGAGAATCCAGACACCAAACTAGGCTAAGACGTCTGCGAATGTGCACATCAAGTGGCTTGTTACATTCGAAGTGATAGTCAAAATACCTTTTCTCAAACATGCTTTGAAATGTATGCGTTAATGTCACGAAATGAAGCCATGAAGTTTTTTGTTTATGGCTCCCTACATTACTTCTTGGCCTAGGCCATAAAAGTAAGTATGAAAAACCATTATTGTCCGCTGCTGTAACTTTTTAAATTTGCTTACTAACATTAAACTGACAAAGGAAAAATTACATACAGCCAACTTACGACATTAAAAAATAAATATCTTCTTTTATTTCTATAAAACCGCCTAAACTACTGGTGATGGATGGATGGATGGATGGATGGATGGATGGATGGATGGATGGATGGATGGATGGATGGATGGATGGATGGATGGATGGATGGATGGATGGATGGATGGATGGATGGATGGATGGATGGATGGATGGATGGATGGATGGATGGATGGATGGATGGATGGATGGATGGATGGATGGATGGATGGATGGATGGATGGATGGATGGATGGATGGATGGATGGATGGATGGATGGATGGATGGATGGATGGATGGATGGATGGATGGATGGATGGATGGATGGATGGATGGATGGATGGATGGATGGATGGATGGATGGATGGATGGATGGATGGATGGATGGATGGATGGATGGATGGATGGATGGATGGATGGATGGATGGATGGATGGATGGATGGATGGATGGATGGATGGATGGATGGATGGATGGATGGATGGATGGATGGATGGATGGATGGATGGATGGATGGATGGATGGATGGATGGATGGATGGATGGATGGATGGATGGATGGATGGATGGATGGATGGATGGATGGATGGATGGATGGATGGATGGATGGATGGATGGATGGATGGATGGATGGATGGATGGATGGATGGATGGATGGATGGATGGATGGATGGATGGATGGATGGATGGATGGATGGATGGATGGATGGATGGATGGATGGATGGATGGATGGATGGATGGATGGATGGATGGATGGATGGATGGATGGATGGATGGATGGATGGATGGATGGATGGATGGATGGATGGATGGATGGATGGATGGATGGATGGATGGATGGATGGATGGATGGATGGATGGATGGATGGATGGATGGATGGATGGATGGATGGATGGATGGATGGATGGATGGATGGATGGATGGATGGATGGATGGATGGATGGATGGATGGATGGATGGATGGATGGATGGATGGATGGATGGATGGATGGATGGATGGATGGATGGATGGATGGATGGATGGATGGATGGATGGATGGATGGATGGATGGATGGATGGATGGATGGATGGATGGATGGATGGATGGATGGATGGATGGATGGATGGATGGATGGATGGATGGATGGATGGATGGATGGATGGATGGATGGATGGATGGATGGATGGATGGATGGATGGATGGATGGATGGATGGATGGATGGATGGATGGATGGATGGATGGATGGATGGATGGATGGATGGATGGATGGATGGATGGATGGATGGATGGATGGATGGATGGATGGATGGATGGATGGATGGATGGATGGATGGATGGATGGATGGATGGATGGATGGATGGATGGATGGATGGATGGATGGATGGATGGATGGATGGATGGATGGATGGATGGATGGATGGATGGATGGATGGATGGATGGATGGATGGATGGATGGATGGATGGATGGATGGATGGATGGATGGATGGATGGATGGATGGATGGATGGATGGATGGATGGATGGATGGATGGATGGATGGATGGATGGATGGATGGATGGATGGATGGATGGATGGATGGATGGATGGATGGATGGATGGATGGATGGATGGATGGATGGATGGATGGATGGATGGATGGATGGATGGATGGATGGATGGATGGATGGATGGATGGATGGATGGATGGATGGATGGATGGATGGATGGATGGATGGATGGATGGATGGATGGATGGATGGATGGATGGATGGATGGATGGATGGATGGATGGATGGATGGATGGATGGATGGATGGATGGATGGATGGATGGATGGATGGATGGATGGATGGATGGATGGATGGATGGATGGATGGATGGATGGATGGATGGATGGATGGATGGATGGATGGATGGATGGATGGATGGATGGATGGATGGATGGATGGATGGATGGATGGATGGATGGATGGATGGATGGATGGATGGATGGATGGATGGATGGATGGATGGATGGATGGATGGATGGATGGATGGATGGATGGATGGATGGATGGATGGATGGATGGATGGATGGATGGATGGATGGATGGATGGATGGATGGATGGATGGATGGATGGATGGATGGATGGATGGATGGATGGATGGATGGATGGATGGATGGATGGATGGATGGATGGATGGATGGATGGATGGATGGATGGATGGATGGATGGATGGATGGATGGATGGATGGATGGATGGATGGATGGATGGATGGATGGATGGATGGATGGATGGATGGATGGATGGATGGATGGATGGATGGATGGATGGATGGATGGATGGATGGATGGATGGATGGATGGATGGATGGATGGATGGATGGATGGATGGATGGATGGATGGATGGATGGATGGATGGATGGATGGATGGATGGATGGATGGATGGATGGATGGATGGATGGATGGATGGATGGATGGATGGATGGATGGATGGATGGATGGATGGATGGATGGATGGATGGATGGATGGATGGATGGATGGATGGATGGATGGATGGATGGATGGATGGATGGATGGATGGATGGATGGATGGATGGATGGATGGATGGATGGATGGATGGATGGATGGATGGATGGATGGATGGATGGATGGATGGATGGATGGATGGATGGATGGATGGATGGATGGATGGATGGATGGATGGATGGATGGATGGATGGATGGATGGATGGATGGATGGATGGATGGATGGATGGATGGATGGATGGATGGATGGATGGATGGATGGATGGATGGATGGATGGATGGATGGATGGATGGATGGATGGATGGATGGATGGATGGATGGATGGATGGATGGATGGATGGATGGATGGATGGATGGATGGATGGATGGATGGATGGATGGATGGATGGATGGATGGATGGATGGATGGATGGATGGATGGATGGATGGATGGATGGATGGATGGATGGATGGATGGATGGATGGATGGATGGATGGATGGATGGATGGATGGATGGATGGATGGATGGATGGATGGATGGATGGATGGATGGATGGATGGATGGATGGATGGATGGATGGATGGATGGATGGATGGATGGATGGATGGATGGATGGATGGATGGATGGATGGATGGATGGATGGATGGATGGATGGATGGATGGATGGATGGATGGATGGATGGATGGATGGATGGATGGATGGATGGATGGATGGATGGATGGATGGATGGATGGATGGATGGATGGATGGATGGATGGATGGATGGATGGATGGATGGATGGATGGATGGATGGATGGATGGATGGATGGATGGATGGATGGATGGATGGATGGATGGATGGATGGATGGATGGATGGATGGATGGATGGATGGATGGATGGATGGATGGATGGATGGATGGATGGATGGATGGATGGATGGATGGATGGATGGATGGATGGATGGATGGATGGATGGATGGATGGATGGATGGATGGATGGATGGATGGATGGATGGATGGATGGATGGATGGATGGATGGATGGATGGATGGATGGATGGATGGATGGATGGATGGATGGATGGATGGATGGATGGATGGATGGATGGATGGATGGATGGATGGATGGATGGATGGATGGATGGATGGATGGATGGATGGATGGATGGATGGATGGATGGATGGATGGATGGATGGATGGATGGATGGATGGATGGATGGATGGATGGATGGATGGATGGATGGATGGATGGATGGATGGATGGATGGATGGATGGATGGATGGATGGATGGATGGATGGATGGATGGATGGATGGATGGATGGATGGATGGATGGATGGATGGATGGATGGATGGATGGATGGATGGATGGATGGATGGATGGATGGATGGATGGATGGATGGATGGATGGATGGATGGATGGATGGATGGATGGATGGATGGATGGATGGATGGATGGATGGATGGATGGATGGATGGATGGATGGATGGATGGATGGATGGATGGATGGATGGATGGATGGATGGATGGATGGATGGATGGATGGATGGATGGATGGATGGATGGATGGATGGATGGATGGATGGATGGATGGATGGATGGATGGATGGATGGATGGATGGATGGATGGATGGATGGATGGATGGATGGATGGATGGATGGATGGATGGATGGATGGATGGATGGATGGATGGATGGATGGATGGATGGATGGATGGATGGATGGATGGATGGATGGATGGATGGATGGATGGATGGATGGATGGATGGATGGATGGATGGATGGATGGATGGATGGATGGATGGATGGATGGATGGATGGATGGATGGATGGATGGATGGATGGATGGATGGATGGATGGATGGATGGATGGATGGATGGATGGATGGATGGATGGATGGATGGATGGATGGATGGATGGATGGATGGATGGATGGATGGATGGATGGATGGATGGATGGATGGATGGATGGATGGATGGATGGATGGATGGATGGATGGATGGATGGATGGATGGATGGATGGATGGATGGATGG